>OY740790.1:60924600-61584363 GCA_963514005.1 Raja brachyura
TAACAAGCCTGTTGCTGCTCCTCTACAGTTCGCAGAAGCCGTGCTGAATGCAGGTCAAGAACGCGGAGATGTCCCCGCATGAGGGGATTTGATTTGTTATTAACAAATATGCTCTTGTTTTGCAGTATGATCTATTTGAGCAAGTTTGTTCCTCCCATCCATCCCTGGTAGTGGTGTGTCTGCATGGACGTGGTCCAGGGCGTGTAATCACAGAAGCTTTGAAGTCTTCACGAAGTCACTCACGTGACTCCGAAATGAAATAGTAAGATTGAACGAGAACTTACCAGTTCGAAGGTTGATCATTATTTCATGAGGAGTCGAAGTGAGGGATTTCGTGCCCTCCTCGCCCACCCTCAATCACCTTCATCTGGTAATCTTAGTCACTTCAATCTTACTATCCGAAGTCATTTCTTTTGTTGGTTTCTGTGATTCCACGCCGCTACTTTGAAGTATGTCGAGCATGCGCGCCGGCGGGCTCTTCACGAAATCCCTCACTTCGACTCCTCATGAAATAATGATCAACCTTCGAACTGGTAAGTTCTCGTTCAATCTTACTATTCTCTGCCACAGAAGGTAGTTGAGGCCAGTTCATTGGCTATATTTAAGAGGGAGATAGATGTGGCCCTTGTGGCTAAAGGGATCAGGGGGTATGGAGAGAAGGCAGTTACGGGATACTGAGTTGGATGATCAGCCATGATCATATTGAATGGCGGTGCAGGCTCGAAGGGCCGAATGGCCTACTCCTGCACCTATTTTCTATGTTTCTATGAATAACGTTCAGTGCAAGATAAAGTCCAGCAAAGTCCGATCAAAGATAGTATGAGGGTCTCCACTGAGGTAGATAATAACACAGGCTATGTGTTGATAGGATGGTTCAGTTGCCAGATAACACCTGGGAAGACACAATCCCTGAATCTGAATTGTGTTGATGCTCCCCATTTATATTCACTGTCTCTGATGTTAAATGGGCACTTTCAGACATTTTTGGAATCTCTGTTGGCCACTGTTTTGAGCAGGAGAAAGATGGGGCAGCTACATGCTTGAAACATGCATCATAGAAACATAGAGGCAGGAGTAGGCCATTCGGCCCTTTGAGCCTGCATCGCCATTCAATATGATCATGGCTGATCATCTAAAATCAGTACCCCGTTCCTGCTTTTTCCCCACATCCCTTGATTCCTTTAGCCCTAAGAGCTAAATCTAACTCCCTCTTGAGAATGAACCATTCAATATCATTTGGTTCTGAATCAACTAGTTCTCCTGCTGACTGTGATCTATGTCAATCTTATTGAAGAAGAACTTTAAAAATAATCTTTGCAGAATTTATTATTTATTTAGGCCCTCGCGTTACCGGTGACCCCGTGGCATTAATTCTTCTTCTTCTTGCGCATGGCGTGCACAGCCTAAAGTTGTAGGTCAACTTGTTGTATTTGATCTTTTGTTTGTGCACGTCGGTTTGATTGCATTAGTCGAAACAGGGTGGACCACGTGAAGGTTGCAATCTCCCACCCCAATGTGGCATTCATTTAACATTGGTTCCCCAAGGGGAAACAGAGGAAATTTGACACTGAAGACTCAAAGATGGATAACAGAAGACGATGGAAGAAAGGTGTTGGGAGGAATGGGACAAGGACAACCAATGAAATTGAAATTGAAAATCTTTATTATCATTTTCCTGAGTACTTACATACCCAGAGGAAACAAAAAAACGTTGCTCAACCAGTGTCCATTCAGTGTGCGGTAAACAATAAATAGAAATAAAAATAAAAATACATATATCATCATGGGTTCCAATTGGCAGCGGCCGACAATGGCTTTGCTTCAGTGTGTCCAGGTTGGTGGGTTGGTGGTTGGTGTGCGATACTTTGGCAGGGGGCAAAGTCCGTTTATCAGTCTTATAGCCTGCGGGAAGAAGCTGAGGAGCATCCTGCTGGTTTTGCCGCTGATGCTCCTGTACCTCTTCCCAGATGGCAGGATGGAGAATATGTGATTCGATGGGTGGTAGGGGTCTGGGTGAAAGAGCCCATGTGGGGGAAAGGAGGATGGTAGTTGAGGGAGGCTTCAGTTTAGTTTAGAGATACAGCGCGGAAACAGTCCCTTCGGCCCACCGAGTCCACCCAACCACCCATCCCATACACTAACATTATCCTACACACTAGGGACAATTTGCAATCTATACCGAAGCCAACTAACCTCCAAACCTGTACGGCTTTGGAATGTGGGAGGAAACCGGAGCACCCGGGGGAAACTCACACAGTCACAGGGAGAACATACAAACTCCATACAGACCACTCCCGTAGTCAGGATTGAACCCGGGTCACTGACGTGTGAGAGAGATGAGCAAGAGAAAGGAATACAGCATTTTGCTCCGTGTGGTTTAAAGGAAGAGACATTTTTGTTTCTTGTATTTTCATATTTTCTTAGGACATAAAAGATGGTTATTTGAACCATCAAGTCCTTTTTCTGCTTTCAGAGCCATTCCCCCTTAATTCCATGTTAGCTATTCATTCACACATACCCTGGTTGTAACACCACATACCTACAACAGCATTAATTAACCTGCCAACCTGCATGAGTTTAGGATGTGGGAGGAAATTGTTGTGCCCGGGGGAAATTCGTGCGGTCACAGGGAGAACACGCAAACTCCACGCAGACATCACACAACGTTCATGATTCATTGAAGCTGTATTACTGGAGCTGTGAGGCAGCAGCTCTACCAGTTGTGCCAGTGTGCTGCCCATTTTTCATTCACAATGCTCGGGCAGCACAGTGGCACAACAATAGAGTAGCTGCCTTACAGCACCAGAGAGGTGGGTTCAATCCTGACTACGGGTGCTGTCTGTGTGGAGTTTGTACATTCTCCTTGTGACCATGTGGGCTAGCTCCCACGTCTGTGGAATTCTTTGCCACAGAAGGCTGTGGAGGCCGTCAGTGGATATTTTTATGGCAGAGATAGGTAAATTTCATTTCGGAGTCACGTGAGTGACTTCGTGAAGAGCCCGCCGGCGCGCATGCTCGACATATCGTCGTACCGCGTTGCTGCGACGGCTGGCGGTGAAGCGCGCTCCTCGCCAGCCCTTCATAAGGGGCCACGGAGGTAAGTATCCTACCTTTAGTTGGTGGTCCTTGTTGTTGGTTATGTCTTGCAGCAAGGACATGGATGGGAGTTCCAAGGGCCGGAGGACGTCAGGACGAGTTCGCCGGTCAACAGTTCCGGGGCCTTTACCATCGGCAGTACCTGCAACGCAGGCCGGGACTCAGGCGGAGATGTGGGTAAGCCCTGTGATTACAGGTCCAGATCCGCCAGCACACCACAGCTCGGAGGAGTTCGACGAGGAGGAGTGTGGTGTGCCGCCAGAGCAGGGGGACCCTGCCATGGCAGTCAGGTCGTCAGCGGGCTCGCTGGCGACCTCGAGCTGGGTGCGTGCGGCTGCACGGCCCGTTCCACTCAGCCCTCCGAGTAGGGGAAGGGCAGCAGCCCAGAAGCCTAACCCTGCCAGGGCTAAGGCATTGCCTGACACGGAGGAGCGGTCAGGTTCCAGGGCGAGACCCGGGGCGGCTGTGAGGTCCAGCCGGCACACCCCGACTCTCGACGCCGGGACGGGTCGGTTGAGTCGGGTCTCGTCACGGTCGCCGAGCCCCCCATGGATGGGTGGGCGAGACCATGCGTCGGCAAAGTCCACGATGTGGGCAGCCGGCAAGCCTGCGCGGGCTTCAGGCAGCCATGCTTCGGCTGGTGCCGACACCACGCCGCAAGTGCCCTTAGTGGCAGCGGCTTCAGCTCCCGCTAAACGGAGGCGGTTGAACACGCCCGCGCGGGAATCGCGCAGTTTCGCCTCGGCGGCTGTTAGCGACAACTACCGGCACCGGCTGGGCCTCGATGAGGTGCGGGCCGATGATAGGAGCCCGGTTTTCTTTTCAGAGCCGGAGGACTCCGACCACCTGAGTGTTCAGGGTGAAGGGCGTATTGACCGTATGGAGCGGCTGCTGGAGCTCCTGCTTCAACGTCAACTACAGCAGGGCAGCAACAGGCACAGGGCGTCGTCACCAGCCTCTACCATCAGCCTGGAGCAGCAGGAGGAGGAGGTTTTGGTGGATTCCATACCACCTCCGTTGGAGGTGCCAGCGGAGGATCTTCTGGATGTGGCGACCAAATTTGCGGCCCCACATTCATCTGGACTTCCTTTAAACACAAAGCTGGCAGCCACTGTGGACTTTCTTAACAACCAGCAACTACAGGAAGAAGTCCTCATTCAGGCAATGAGCCGTCACAAGGCTCCATCCAATTGCAACTCCCTCAACGTGCCTGTGGTCAATACGCCGATATGGGGCAACATCAGTGCGGCTATCCGTCAACAAGAGGTAAAATTACAGCGGATCCTGAAGCTCCTCACGGCCGGTATTACCGCCTTTGCGCGGTCGGTGGACGGGGACGAACTGAATTTGGACCAGGAAGATGCTCTGGCCCTCCTGTGCGCGACCCAGCACGAAATCAACGGGTTTCGCAAAAACAGCATCCGCCCAGCGCCGCCGCTGCCGCCCCGTCAACTCTTTGGGGAGGACCTCTCGAAGAGAGTCAAAGAGCTTGACGAACAAGCCAAAACGGTGGGGATCATGCGCTCTCAGAGTGCCCCCACACCGTCAGGCTCAAAAGCTCCATACATTCGCTCACGAGGGTCTGCTGGTACCTCGACGAGGACCCACCCTCAAGCTCCACAACGACAGCAACATCAGACCCAGCACCAGGGGTCTTTTTTAGGACAGGGTCGGCAGAGACCCTGGTGGAAAGCGAAGACGCCGCGCCCTCAAGCCAACCCAGCACCTCCACGTCCACCCACACGTGTCAAGGACCGCCGGTAACCACGGAGGTGAGGGGGTCTGGTTCTCTCTTTTCTCTTTGTTTAACTTCACATGTTGGTGGTCGCCTTCGGCTGTTTTTGGGTGCATGGGGTAATTTTACTGGTGACGAGTATGTGTTGCAGAATATTCAGGGGCATAAAATTGAGTTTATTAATGGCGACATTCCTCCATCCCAGCACATGCCCGGTCGAACGTTTAAATTATCTGCTGCAGAATAGGCAGCAGGCTACAAGGAAATTTTAAGGCTTGAACAGAAGGGAGTGATTGAGAAAGCGGTGCATGAGCCAGTTGAATTTGTTTCTAATATGTTCACCAGACCTAAGAAGGATGGAGGTTGTCGTGTCATTATTGATCTAACCCGTTTGAATACTTTTGTAACATATACTCATTTTAAAATGGATATGTTTGAAACAGCCAAATCATTGATTTCTCATGGTTGCTTTATGGCATGCATCGATTTGAAAGACGCATACTATTCAGTATCCATCCAGAAATACGACAGGAGGTTTTTGAAATTCATCTGGATGGGGCAACTCTGGCAGTTCAAGGCTTTGCCTAATGGGCTCACCACAGCCCCTAGATTGTTCACTAAATTAGTGAAACCAATTATGGCTTATTTGAGACAGCGACATCATATAGTTATGGCCTATTTAGATGATATCTTAATTGTGGGCCACACCCTGGAATTGGCTGAACAGGGAGTTGCAGCTGCTGTCAATATATTTCAACAATTAGGGTTTATTGTCCATCCAGAGAAATCAAAGTTCTGCCCTGCCCAGGTGATTAATTACCTAGGGTTCACGGTGAACTCTATGAGCATGAGGGTTACCATACCAATTAACAAGATTGAGGAGGTTACCCAGGTGTGTCAAGGTTTAATCCGCACCAATATACCATCGATTCGGCATACAGCTACAATAATTGGTAAGCTTGTAGCTTTGTTTCCGGCAGCGCGATATGGACCTTTGCATTATCAGAGTTATCATTATCAGAGTTTGCAAAGAGCTAAAATTGCTGCGTTAAAACAGGACGCTGGTCATTATGATCGATCAATGCAGCTGCCGTCCGAAGCCATGCTCAACGAACCTTGGGTCCTTTTGAAGGGTTGCCCACAATTGGTTACTCACCCTGTCTCAGGGGAGCCACATCCCTGCCATGGCTATTTAAATTTGTTGGCTTGCAGGTTCTGAACAGGCCGTTAGTCCAATACGGCCTCTCAGCTCGGACCATGGATACCATCGGGGCGTCGTGTCGAGAGTCAACAAGGCGAAGATACCGCTCGTACTGCAGCCGCTCTCGCATCACGTACGATGACGTGACAATAACCGACGTCCTGGAATTCCTCGCGGGGTTGCACCATGATGAACACTTAAGTTACAGTGCCATCAACAGCGCCAGAAGTGCGCTCTCATTCTACCTCAATATTGAGGTAGGATCCAACAGGCTAGTGTCCAGACTCATGCGGGGTATATTCAATATGCATCCGCCTACACCACGTTATAATATCACCTGGGATGTCAGGGACGTATTAAACCTGCTCAGGACGTGGTCTCCCACGGAAGGGCTCCAACTGGACAAACTCACCATGAAGCTGGTGATGTTACTAGCGCTGACTTCAGCTCAGAGGGTACAGACACTACACAAACTTCGTGTCGACAGAATGACATCTACCCCTACAGAAGTAGTCTTTTTCATTGACGAGCTACTAAAGCAGCATAGACCTGGGTGCACAGGGCTGCAGCTGAAGTTCCCGGCATACCCCGCAGATGCTAGCCTCACATATCCGCCACTATGTCAAGGTGACGGCACGCATCAGAGGAATGGAGAGATACCTGCTGTTCACTCATAAGAGACCTCATCATCGAGTGACAGTCCAGACGATATCCAGGTGGCTTCGAGTCGTCTTGGGTAAGTCAGGTATCGACACTAATGTGTTCAAGTCTCATTCCACCAGGGCTGCATCGACGTCAGCGGCGAGGATTATGGAGGTGTCTATGGACCAAATTCTCGCCACAGCAGGATGGGCTAATGAAGCTGTGTTCCAGCGTTTTTATAACAAGCCTGTTGCTGCTCCTCTACAGTTCGCGGAAGCCGTGCTGAATGCAGGTCAAGAACGTGGAGATGTCCCCGCATGAGGGGTTTTTGATTTGTTATTCATAAATATGCTCTTGTTTTGCAGTATGAACTATTGAGCAAGTTTGTTCCTCCCATCCATCCCTGGTAGTGGTGTGTCAGCATGGACGTGGTCCAGGGCGTGTAATCACAGAAGCTTTGAAGTCTTCACGAAGTCACTCACGTGACTCCGAAATGAAATAGTAAGATTGAACGAGAACTTACCAGTTCGAAGGTTGATCTTTATTTTATGAGGAGTCGAAGTGAGGGATTTCGTGCCCTCCTCGCCCAACCCTCAATCACCTTCATCTGGTAATCTTAGTCACTTCAATCTTACTATGCGAAGTCATTTCTATTGTTGGTTTCTGTGATTCCACACCGCTACTTTGAAGTATGTCGAGCATGCGCGCCGGCGGGCTCTTCACGAAATCCCTCACTTCGACTCCTCATAAAATAAAGATCAACCTTCGAACTGGTAAGTTCTCGTTCAATCTTACTATTTTTGATTAGTACGGGTGTCAGAGGCTGTGGGGATAAGGCAGGGGAATGGGGTTAGGAGGGAGAGATAGATCAGCCATGATTGAATGGCGGAGACTTGATGGGCCAAATGGCCTAATTCTACTCCTATTCCTTATGGCCTTATGACCTTATGAAGCCAAAGACATACAGGTTTGTAGGTTAATTGGCTTTGGTAAGTTGTAAAATTGTCCCTATTGTGTGTAGGTTAGTGTTTCAATGATTTAATGAAACGTTAATGTCACATGTACTTAGGTACAGTGAAATGCTTTGTTTTGCATAGAGCACGATAAAATCATACAGTGGACCTCACCCAGGCAGTATATGAGTCGCCAAGTTTCTGGCGTCGACAAAGTTACAGTGTATGTGGTTATAGCTGGTCGGCGTGGACTCGGTGGGGTGGAGGGCCTGTTTCCCAATAGTTTAAAGTCTAAAGTCACAAGATGTAAATCATGTCACATCACATTCATTTATTGCCAGTGCCCACCGAGTCCGCACAGACCAGCGATCCCCACACACTAGCACTATCCTACACACGCTAGGGACAATTTACATTTATACCAAGCCAATTAACCTACAAACCTGTACATCTTTAGAGTGTGGGAAGATGAAGATCTCGGAGAAACCCCATAGTCGGAATTGAACCGGGATCTCCAGCGCTGTAACCGCTGTAAGGCAGCAACTCTACCACTGCACCACCTTGCCGCACAGTTAAGAGACAATGAACCATATTGCAATAGGTTTGAATCTGTACGTAGGTCAAACAATGGCATGAAGAAGGGTCTCGACCCGAAACGTCACACTATTCCTTTTCTTCAGAGATACTGTCTGACCTGCTGAGTTACTCCAGTATTATGTGTCTACCTTTAATCTAAACTAGAATCTGCAGTTCCTTCCTACACAGAGAAATTTCCTTCTCTAAAAGACATCAGTGAACTAGATAGGTTTTTGCAATGATTCGGAAGTAAAGCGGTCACCATTCAGGGGTTTTAGCTTTTTCTAGACCTAAATTAATGAATTCATGGAATTTTTATTATTATCCCGGTATAATGGGCAATGAATGTTGGACTATTAAGTTAAAAACATATTCAGAAAATCATCCCTTGATCCAGAACTTGGAAGTAAGATGCATTCTCCTCTATATTTTTAAATCACTTGTGGCAAAGGTTAAGTGTAATCCTCTGACACAGACTTTGCAATCATTGCAAACACACTCAACCTGCAACACAAATCTCATTGCAGGAAGTGCAAAGATCACAGGTAAGCATGTAGTAAGCAGCAGACAGTCGGAGGTCACGCTCCACGGTGCGCTACAAAACGGTGATTCTTCACGGCCGGTGATGCAAGTGCGTACTTCATGTCTGGAACATAAACTTTGAGGGCTCTTTCATGGCCATGTGTAAATGAACCTTTTGACGAATTCAAATGCATACGGACATGCTCAGTGCGTCAAATTAAGTGCTTCCTAGTTGAGCTGCATTGTTGAACCGAGTGATGTACAGTTAGATGCCCTGATGACTGCAATCCATCTGCATTGAGGATAAACCCGATCCGACATTTGGAAACAGCATTCTTCCGATGCATTTACAGACGCATGAAACCATATAAATATTTTAACATTAAACATATATGCCTTCTCTTAAACCTAACTCACATTCACTGAAGCCCTTTCAATATTCAATTCCCATGCAACTTACAAAAGTTACCAACTGATTTATTTTATTGAAAAGAAAAGGCAACGGGATTGTAGCAGAACAAATCTTCATAAAACCTTTTAACAAAGCATCCTGTGCTGTTATTACAGTGTTCCGATTTTGTTGTAACTTTGCATTGTGTAAACTCCCATGGTCTACTGATGAACTTTTTTGTTAAGTATTAAAATAGCTTATGTAACTTCAACTGAGAAAAATCTTCAGGGTACATATCATTGGAAAACTGTTCATAAATAGATGTCAGCAACAATCATGCCTCATTGTTATTCACAGATTAAAACCAGCATCTGCGGTTCCTTCCTATTCCTTCTCTTTAGAGATGCTGCCTGTCCCGCTGAGTTACTGCAGCATTATGAAATTTCTTCAAGTCGCAAGGTAATGAATTCAAGTATCATTCCAGAGAGGCGAGTGTGAAAACCCAATCTGACCATCTAATGTGGTGCTGAGGGAATGCTGCAGTGACAGGGATACCATCTTTGGGTTAAGCCATTAAATTGGTCCCTTTGCAAATGTATTCAGTGTCATTGAGTCATGCAGCATGAAAACAAGCCCTTTGGCCCTACTTATTCATGCCCATCAAATGAATGGAACACAACACTGAAGCACCAAATTGGACCATTTACGGCAAGTAGAATGCTTTTTGATGCATCTCACAATAACATTTCATGGTAAGGTTTTATAACCAAACAATTTGCCCCCAAGATGGCACCACACACGGCAGCTTCGCCAGCAGCTTGTGTGTTTCTTTGGACTTTTTGCTGTTTTCAGCGTGTCTGAATGTATGTCTCCCGGACTGTCTTGTGTGGGGGGAGCTGGGGGGGATAGGGGAAACCGTTCCTAGTCATTTACCTCGACGGAGATGCAACTTTTCTCCATGTCACATTTGCGTCCCTCTCGCGGCCTAACAACTGGATTGGTGCGGCCTTTCCGGCCGGAGACCGGCCCTGAGTTTCAGCAGCGGGCGCAGCGTGGACTTTAACATTGCGGAGCTGCGATTCTTTGCCGGCGGTCGCCGGTGTTGGAGCCCCGACCGCAGGGGGCTTGCTGACATTACCATCGTGGACCTCGGTCTGTGGAGCTTCTAGCCGCGGGCGCTGCGCCGAGCTGCTTGCGATCCTTTGCTGAGGATCGCCAGAAGAAGTGCTCCGACCACAGGGCCTGTGGTCTTGGCATCATGAATCCGCAGGTCTCCGGTAGGAAGCGGCTGATTCGGGAATTCCACGCCGTTCGATCACCCCGGCGAGAGGGCCTGTACATTGGGCTGTCCGTAGTGGCGACTGTGGAGGGTTCACGGCCCCGACCACGGGTGTACGGAGGAGGAAGATTGACTGAACTTTTGTGTCTTCCACCACAGCGGGAATTGCTGGTTCCGCTGTGGTGGATGATTATGTTTTATGTTGAATTCTGTTATGTATTGCGTTCTTTCTTTCTTGCTTATCCGCCTAGCTTACTTATGAATGAAACTGCATGATGACGAATGGCTAACACAGCACCAGGACATAATAAAGTAGATGGCACCACTCAATCCCGAGTTGGAATGAACGCCATAGATAGATAGATAGATAGTTTTCGAGCAATTCAGGGGTATAAAATGAAATGGTTTACAATAACCTATTTCAAAGTTCTTTTTACTTAATGGCAGATGAATGAAAGACAACTGCTCTACATTGGAAACAGCAAAATAGAAAGTTTACGGGCAGTAGAAGACTTTTTGATACACCCCGCACTAAACTTTTCACGGTAAGGTTTTATAACCAAATAAATCTTTCCAATTGATTCAAGAGAGTGAATTACATAAGATAAAATGTTTTACAATAAATCTTTTCAAAGCTTGGTTTAGTTATTGACAGATGACTGAAACATGACTGCTCTGTATTGGAAACACCAAAATATGAAGACGAACATGGAAACAATCCCCTCATTAGCCAATATTACCCTAAAGATGAAAAACCCATTTTTAGTCACTATCATATTGCTGGCACAAGAGATTGCAAATAGACACAAAATGACGGAGTAACGTTGTAATAACGGAATAGTGCTGGGTGACGTTTCAGGTTGAGACCCTTCTCGTGAAGTCTCCGTGACTTTCAGTTTGAAGAAGGGTCTCGACCCGAATCGTCACCCATTCCTTCTCTCCAGAGATGCTGCCTGTCCTGCTGAGTTACTCCAGCATGTTGTGCCTATATTCAGTTTAAACCAGCATCTGCAGTTCCTTCCTACAAAAGAGATTGCAAAGGTTGGAAGCTGGAGCAGAAGGTAATCAGAGGAACTCTGCCGGCAGGCAGCATCTGTGGAGGCCAACTCACTGGATGTTGACAAGATAGGGTTAGATTTAGCTCTTGGGGCTAACGGAATCAAGGGAAATGGGGGAAAAGCAGGAACGGGGTACTGATTTTGGATGATCAGCCATCTGTGGGGAAATAATAAATGGTTGATATTTCGGATTGAGACCCTGCATGTGGATTGACAGAGGAAAGGGATGGATGAAGGAGGAACTGGCAGGTGATAGGTGGCCGCAGGGGAGGAGGGGATGATGGGCTGTCGGAGTCGGGGGGGGAGGGAGGGAAGGATGGAGATTAAGACAAAGGCTGGAAGATGATGTGGAGATGACAAAGAGATGTACAGTGGCTTGCAAAAGTTTTCATACCCCTTGAACTTTTCCACATTTTGTCATGTTACAACCACAAACGTAAATGTATTTTATTGGGATTTTATGTGATAGACCAACACAAATTGGCACATAATTGTGAAGTGGAAGGAAAATGATACATGGTTTTCAAATTTTTTGTACAAATAAAAAACTGAAAAGTGTGGTGTGCAAAAGTATTCAGCCCCCTTTACTCCTTAGGGATACCCCTAAATAAAATCCAGTGCAACCAATTGCCTTCAGAAGTCACCTAATTAGTAAATACAGTCCACTTGGGTGTAATCTAATCTCAGTATAAATACAGCTGTTCTGTGAAGGCCTCAGAGGTTTGTTAGAGAACATTAGTGAACAAACAGCATCATGAAGCCCAAGGAACACACCAGACAGGTCAGGGATAAAGGGGATTATTTAAAGGGGATTTAAATATGAGGGGATTGTTTAAAGCAGGGAGAGTTATAAAAAAATATCCCAAGCTTTGAACATCTCACGGAGCACTGTTCAATCCATCGTCCGAAAATGGAAAGAGTATGGCACAACTGCAAACCTACAAGACATGGCCGTCCACCTAAACTGACAGGCTGGGCAAGGAGAGCATTGATCAGAGAAGCAGACAAGAGGCCCATGGTAACTCTGGAGGAGCTGCAGAGATACACAGCTCAGGTGGGAGAATCTGTCCACAGGACAACTATTAATCGTGCACTCCACAAATCGGGCCTTTATGGAAGAGTGGCAAGAAGAAAGCCATTGTTGAAACAAATCCATAAGAAGTCCCGTTTGCAGTTTGCCACAAGCCATGTGGGGGACACAGCAAACATGTGGAGGAATGTGCTCTGGTCTGATGAGACCAAAATTGAAGTTTTTGGCCTAAATCCAAAACGCTATGTGTGGCGGAAAACTAACACTGTACATCATCCTGAACACACCATCCCCACTGTGAAACATGGTGGTGGCAGCATCATGCTGAGGGGATGCTTTTCTTCAGCAGGGACAGGGAAGCTGGTCAGAGTTGATGGGAAGATGGATGGAGCCAAATACAGGGCAATCTTGGAAGAAAACCTGTTAGAGTCTGCAAAAGACTTGAGACTGGGGCGGAGGTTCACCTTCCAGCAGGACAACGACCCTAAACATACAGCCAGAGCTACAATGGAATGGTTTAGATCAAAGCATATTCATGTGTTAGAATGGCCCAGTCAAAGTCCAGACCTAAATCCAATTGAGAATCTCTGGCAAAGAAGAATGGGCAAAATTTCTATTTTGCAAAGAAGAATGGGCAAAATTTTCAGTCTCTAGATGTGCAAAGCTGGTAGAGACATACCCCAAAAGACTTGCAGCTGTAATTGCAGCGAAAGGTATTTCTACAAAGTATTGACTCAGGGGGGCTGTATACTTTTGCACGCCACAATTTTCAGTTTTTTATTTGTAATAAAATTTGGAAACCACTTTGTGTTTTATACACCACTTTGGTCTATCACATAAAATCCCAATAAAATACATTTACGTTTGTGGTTGTAACGTGACAAAATGTGGAAAAGTTCAAGGGGTATGAAAACTTTTGCAAGCCACTGTATATGTGATTATAAGTCTACACAGACAGTTGTGGAGATTTTCTGTGTGGCCTTTCATGCTCAGAGGATCATTTAGATGGTACCTCAAACTGAACGAGCTCCATACCTTGTGTGAGTGGAAATGTCACCCCTCAATCATACATGTTGGCAACTATTGAATTGTGAATACAAAACCAGATGTTACTGCTATTCTGGCATTGAAAAGCATCTTTAGGGTGGCACAGTGACGCAGTTGAAAGAGCCGCTGCCTCATGGCGCCAGAGACCCAGGTTCAATCCTTACCTCAGGTGCTATCTGTGTGGAGTTTGCACGTTCTCCCCGTGACTGCGTGGGTTTCCTCCAGGTGCTCCGGTCTCCTTCCACATCCCAAAGACTTTGTAGGTTAATTCTCCTCTGTGGGTTTTTCCCAGTGCATTAGGAAAGGGTGATTAGGTGGAGTAACATGGAACTAGTGTGAACAGGTGATCGATGGTCAGCTGAGTGGGCCTATTCCCATGCATGTAATCTTTCAATAATTGAGGTACTCAAAGCGGTAAAGCATGCTGTATAACTATAAAGTCAAACCTTCCGTCTTCCTAGTTTGCAACAATGATTGTGTAATTATAAAGGCATAAAATTGCTCAGAGACAAACTTCATTAGCATCAGTCTGATCCACTCCAGTGATGTTTGAACGTGCCCAAGCTGTAGATGGAGCTGTTATAACACCTCGATTGATTTCTGCTGTTGTCACCGTCTTGTTTGCATTGTTGATGTAATTAGAGCCCAAGAACAATACCAACTATAGGAAAAGGACAACTGCATAGAAACATAGAAAATAGGTGCTAGAGTAGGCTTTTTGAGCCAGCACCGCCATTCAATATGATCATGGCTGATCATCCAAAATCAACCCCGTTCCTGCTTTTTCCCCATATTCCTTGATCCTGTTCGCCCAAAGAGCTAAATCTAACCCCCTTTTGTAAACATCCAGTGAATTGGCCTCCACTGCCTTCTGTGGCAGAGAATTCCACAGATTCACAACTCTTTGGGTGAAAACATTTTTCCTCAGCTCAGTCCTACCCCTTATACTTAAACTGTATTTACACGTGGACAACCCCCCATTAGTGCCCTGCTTTCGTAGCTTGTCCACCTGTAGCTTTGCTACTTTCACTATTTTCATCACTTGTTCCTCCAGGCCTCTTCCTCGCCCCCTCAACCCCTCTCACCTTCCTCACCCCCATCATCAGCTTTAGACATGGGGCTTTAGACATGCACACAGGTCCTTTTGCCCACCCAGTCCGCGCAGTCCGACCAGCGATCACCCCGTACACCAGCACTATCCCACACACTAAGAATGTTGTTGTTCCGTTTTGGGATATACATCAATAAAACACTCTCGACTCTTGACACTAGGGACAGTTTGCAATTTTACCGAGGCCCATTAACCTACAAACCTGCGCATCTTCGGAGTGTGGGAGGAAACTGGAGCACCCGGAGAAAACCCGCGCGCACACCATAATTACAACCAAACCAATCTTCAAACTCCTGGGCCGAAGAAGTAGCACCTCATTCCGCCACTGAATCCTTGACTTCATAACCCATAGATCATAATCAGTGAGGATAGGTGACAAAACACCCACTTTGATAATTCTCCACACCAGCACCTAACATGGCTGTGTTCTTACCCTTACTACACACCATATATTCACCTGCCTTATTACATGTAGCAGTACCGTCTTGATAATCCTGTTTGGTCTTCCACTGCTTCTGAAGACTGTGGGAGTTAGGAGCAGGATAAATGTTGTTTGCATTTCCTTTGGGATGTCAGAGAGGATTCAATTGAACTTCTACAGATGTACAGTAGAGAGTATATTGACTGATTGGAATTCTCTGCCTCAGAAGGCGGTGGAGGCCGGTTCTCTGGATGCTTTCAAGAGAGAGTTAGATAGAGCTCTTAAAAGTAGCATAATCAGGGGATATGGGGAGAAGGCAGGAACGGGGTACTGATTGTGGATGATCAGCCATGGATCACATTGAATGGCGGTGCTGGCTCGAAGGGCCGAATGGCCTACTCCTGTGACTAATGTTTATTGTCCATTTATTGATTGTATCACGGCCTGGTTCGGCAACTTGAATGCCCAGGAGCGAAGAAGACTGCAAAAAGTTGTGAACACTGCCCAGTTCATCACCGGATATGATCTCAAAGTCAAAGTCAAGGTCAAAGTCAAAATAATTTATTGTCATGTGTCCCTGACCGGACAATGAAATTCTTTCTTTGCTTAGCACAACAATTTTAACATAGTAGGCATTGACTACAAAACAGATCAGTGTGTCCATATACCATTATATACGTAAATACACACATGAATGAATAAATTGATAAAGTGCAAATAACAGGTAAAGCGGTATTAATGTTGAGAGTTTTGTCGGAGAAAGTTTAATAGCCTGATGGCTGTGGGGAAGTAGCTATTCCTGAACCTGGTCGTTGCAGTCCTCAGGCTCCTGTACCTTCTACCTGAAGGTAGCAGGGAGATGAGTGTGTGGCCAGGATGGTGTGGGACCTTGATAATGTTACCAGCCTTTTTGAGGCAGCGACTGTGATAGATCCCCTCGATGGAAGAAAGGTCAGAGCTGATGATGGACCAGGCAGTATTTATACTTTTTGTAGTCTTTTCCTCTCCAGGGCGCTGAAGTTGCCGAACCAAGCCACGATGCAACCGGTCAGCAAGCGCTCAACTATACACCTGTAGAAGTTAGAGAGAGTCCTCCTTGACAGACGAACTCTCCGTAATCTTCTCAGGAAGTAGAGGCGATGATGAGCTTTCTTAATAACTGCATCTGTGTTCTCGGACTAGGAAAGATCTTCACAGATGTGCACGCCCAGGAATGTGAAGCTCTTGACCCTTTCAACCATCGATCCGTTTATATAAACAGGACTGTGGGTCCCCATCCTACTCCTTCCAAAGTCCGCAATCAGTTCCTTGGTTTTGTTGGTGTTGAGGGCCAGGTTATTGTGCTGGCACCATATGGACAGTCGCTCGATCTCTCTTCTATACTCTGACTCGTCCCCATCAGTGATACGTCCCACAACAGTGGTTTCGTCAGCGAACTTGATGATGGAGTTCGCATTATGATCAGCTACGCAGTCATGAGTATAGAGTGAGTACAGCAGGGGGCTGAGCACGCAGCCTTGAGGTGCTCCTGTGCTGATTGTTATCGAGTCTGACACATTTCCACCAATACGAACAGACTGTGGTCTGTGAATGAGGAAGTCGAGGATCCAATTGCAGAGGGATGCGCAGAGACCCAGTTCTGCGAGTTTGGTAACCAGCTTGGAGGGGATGATTGTGTTAAATGCCGAGCTGTATTCGATGAATAACAGCCTGACATAGGAGTTTTTGTTGTCCAAGTGGTCCAGAGCGGAGTGGAGGGCCAGCGAGATCGCATCCACCGTTGATCTGTTGTGGCGGTAAGCGAATTGCAGTGGGTCCAGGTTTTTGTCGAGGTAGGAGTTGATTCGCTATGATCAACCTCTCAAAGCACTTCATCACCACAGGCGTTAGTGCCACTGGTCGATAGTCATTGAGGCACGTCACCTTGCTCTTCTTGGGCACCGGTATTATTGATGCCCTTTTGAAGCAGGTGGGAACCTCAGACCTCAGAAGTGACAGGTTGAACATGTCTATAAAAACTCCAGCCAGTTGGTCTGCACAGGTTTTTAGAACACAACCAGGTATACCATCAGATCCAGACGCTTTTCGAGGGTTCACCCCTCTGAAGGATTTCCTGACGTCGGCCTCTGTGACTGAGACTGAAATACTATCACAGCGAATGGAGGCTCGGGAAGGCACATCAGTGTTCTCCCTATCAAAGCATGCGTAAAACGCATTGAGCTCATCAGGGAGTGATGAAGAAGGGTCACCCATTCCTTCTCTGCAGGAACTGCAGATGCTGGTTTAAACCGAAGATAGACACAAAAGGTGTCACATGTGACAATAAAGTATTCCATTC
This sequence comes from Raja brachyura, assembly GCA_963514005.1. Next base: position 60,942,001 of record OY740790.1, read on the forward strand.
CTTTCCAAAATGCTGGAGTAACTCAGCAGGACAGGCAGCATCTCTGGAGAGAAGGAATGGGTGATGTTTCGGTTCGAGACCCTTCCTCAGACTGAAAGTCACAGGGAAGGGAAACGAGAGATGTAGACGATGATGTAGAGAGATATAGAGCAAATGAATTAAAGATATGCAAAAAAAAGTAGCAATGATAAAGGAAACAGGCCATTGGTAGCTGCTGGCTAGGTGAGAACAAAAAGCTGGTGTGACTTGGGTGGGGGAGGGATGGAGAGAGAGGGAATGCAAGGGGGTTGATTGAAGTTAGAGAAATCAATATTCATACCCCTGGGTTGTAAGCTACATGGACTGCATAGAAGGGTCTAGTTATGTTTATAGTTGATGCTGGTTTGAATGATTTAGGGTTGGAAAGTGGAAAATGGGATAGCTGTGTTCAAGAAATTGGGCGAGATTATTGCATGTCTTTGCAGACCAGTCCGTTTAACATCAGCAGGTGAGTAAGATTTCAGAAACAATGATTGGGAATAGACAATAGACAATAGGTGCAGCAGTAGGCCATTCGGCCTTTCGAGCCAGCACCACCATTCAATGTGATCATGGCTGATCATCCCCAATCAGTACCCCATTCCTGCTTTCACCCCATATCCCCTGACTCCGCAATTTTTAAGAGCCCTATCTAGCTCTCTCTTGAAAGCATCCAGAGAACCTGCCTCCACCGCCGTCTGAAACAGAGAATTCCGCAGACTCACCACTCTCTGTGAGAAAAAGTGTTTCCTCGTCTCCGTTCTAAATGGCTTACTCCTTATTCTTAAACGGTGGCCCCTGGTTCTGGGCTCCCCCAACATCGGTAACATGTTTCCTGCCTCTAGCTTGTCCAAACCCATAACAATCTTATATGTTTCAATGAGATATCCTCTCATCCTTCTAAACTTCTAACCCTGTAAACCTACGCTGCACTCCCTCAATAGCAAGAATGTCCTTCCTCAAATTAGGAGACCAAAACTGCACACAATACTCCAGGTGTGGTCTCACTAGGGCTCTGTACAACTGCAGAAGGACCTCTTTGCTCCTATATTCAATTTCTCTTGTTATAAAGGCCAACATGCCATTTGCTTTCTTCACTGCCTGCTGTACCGGCATGCTTACTTTCATAGACTGATGAACAAGGACCCCCAGATCCCGTTGTACTTCCCCTTTTCCCAACTTGACGCCATTTGGATAGTAATCTGCCTTTCTGTTTTTGCTACCAAAGTGGATAACCTCACATTTATCCACATTAAACTTCATCTGCCATGCATCAGCCCACTCCCCCAACCTGTCTAAGTCACCCTGCATTCTCATAGCATCCTCCTCACATTTCACACTCACACCTAGCTTTGTGTCATCTGCAAATTTGCTAATGTTACTTTGAATCCCTTCATCCAAATCATTGATGTATATTGAAAATAGCTGCGGTCCCAGCACCGAGCCTTGCGGTATCCCACCAGTCACTGCCTGCCATTCTGAAAGGGAACCGTTAATCCTTACTCTTTGTTTCCTGTCTGCCACCCACTTCTCTATCCATGTCAGCACTCTACCCCCAATACCATGTGCCCTAATTTTGCCCACTAATCTCCTATGTGGGACCTTATCAAATGTTTTCTGAAAGTCCAGGCACACAACATCCACTGGCTCTCCCTTGTCCATTTTTCTAGTTACATCTTCAAAAGATTCCAGAAGATTAGTCAAGCCTGATTTCCCCTTCGTAAATCCATGCTGACTCGGACCGATCCTGTTATTGCTATCCAAATGTTCGGCTATCTCATCTTTTATAATTGACTCCAGCATCTTCCCCACCACCGATGTCAGGCTAACTGGTCTATAATTTCCTGTTTTCTCTCTCCCGCCTTTCTTAAAAAGTGGGATAACATTAGCTACCCACCAATCCACAGGAACTGATCCTGAATCTATAGAATATTGGAAAATTATCACCAATGCATCCACAATTTCTAGAGCCACTTCCTTAAGTACCTGAGGCTGCAGACCATCAGGCCCTGTGGATTTATCAGCCTTCAGTCCTATCAGTCTATCCAACACCATTTCCTGCCTAATGTGGATTTCCTTTAATTCCTCCGTCACCCCAGATCCTCCGGCCACTACTATATCAGGAAGATTGTTTGTGTCCTCCTTAGTGAAGACAGATCCAAAGTACCTGTTCAACTCATCTGCCATTTCCTTGTTCCCCATAATAAATTCACCTTTTTCGGTCTTCAAGGGTCCAACTTTGGTCTTAACTATTTTTTTCCTCTTTACATACCTAAAGAAGCTTTTACTATCCTGCTTTATATTCTTGGCTAGCTTACCTTCGTACCTCATCTTTTCTCCCCATATTGAAAATAACCAAGCACATAAATAAAAAATAAACAGGCACATAGGAGACGCAGGAGACCTGAGATGCTGGATGAGACCCAGTGATGGGTTTTGACCCAAAATGTCGACCATCCCCAAGCCTCCACAGGTGCTGCCTGACCCACTGAGTTCTTCCAGCAGTTTGTTTTTCCATTTACAGGCACAAAAGCAGGTTTGAGTTAATTAAGAAGAGCCAGCACAGTTTGTGTAAGGCGCATGGTGTTTGACAAACCAAATTAAATGTATTGATAGAGTAACAGAAAAAGGTTAATAAACAGAAAGCCGTGGATGTTGTCAGCATGGATTTTATGAAAGGGTCTGACAAAGTAGCACACAAAACTTTGGCTAACAAAATTAAGCCTCGTGTAATAGGAAGCTCACAGTTAGCTAGCTGGGGAAAAAGTGGCTTAAGAACAGAAAGCAGTGTTGGTTGTTGTTCAGACAGGAGGATGGATCACAAGGATCAGTGCCAAGACTATTATATTTATATTTATATATATATATATACAGAGGTAAAAAATAATTGAAAACTGAGTAAGATTTCAATATTTGCTGTGATACCAAACTTGGAGGTACAGCAAACAGTGAGGATAAATCTAATCTACTGATGCAGGACATAGAAAGGCCAGCAGAATGTGCAAACAGGTGGCAGGTAAAATTTAATAAAGAGACATGTGAAATGATTCATTTCTGGCAGGAGATGTGGGGGGAGGCAATATAGACGTAATGGCAGAGTTCCAAATATTATGCAGTGACAAAGGAACCTGGAGTTTCGTGTGCACATGTCTTTCAATGTTGTGGGACATAGTGTCATGGAGTCATACGACATGGAAACAGGCCCTTCAGCCCAACTTGCCCATGCCGACCAAGATGCTCCATCTACAGTAGTCCCATCTGCTTGCATTTGGTCCTTACCCCCAAAACCTTTCGTCATCGGGTGACGCCGAGATGGCAGCCTCGCCAACAGCTTGTGTGTTATTTTGGCTTTTTTGTTATTTTTAGTGTGTCTAAAATGTATGTTTTTATGTTTCTCGGTATGTTTTTATGTGGGGGGGGGGGGGGGGGGTGAGGGAGGGGAATAGGGGGAAACTGTTTTCAGTCACTTACCTCGACGGAGATGTGATCGTTCTCCGTGTCACTGCTCCCTCCCCTCCCCGAGGCCTAACAACTGGATTGGCGCGGCCTTTCCTGGTGACCGGCCTGGGGCTTCAAGCCGCAAGCACGGTGCGGACTAACCATTGCGGAACTGGCGATCCTTTGCCGAGGAGCTCTGTGGAAGTGCTTCGACCGCAGGGCCTGTGGACTCTAACACCATGAAGCCGCGGTCTCTGGTAAGAAAAATCCGACTCGGGAGCTCCATGCTCCGTTTTTCCGTTTCCGTTCCGTCCCGACGCCGGAGTTTCCATCATCCCAAGGAGAGGGCTTTAACATCGGGCTGGCAGTAGAGGCAGTGCTGAGGGTTCAAGGTCCCGACCACCATGGGTGAACAATGGAGGGAGATGACTGAAATTTATCACAGTGAGGAATGTTGATTCCACTGTGGTGGATGTTTATGATAAAATTATTATTGTGTATTGCGTTTTTTTTTACTTGTATGGCTGCATGGTAACTCAAATATCACTGTACCTTAATTGGTGCATGTGACAATAAATGTGAACTTGAACTTGAATGTACCTGTCCGAATGTCTTTTAAATATTGTTATAGTACCTGCCTCAACTGAGTCTGAAGAAGGGTCTCGACCCTAAACGTCACCTATCTCCTTCGCTCCTTAGATGCTGCTGCACCCGCTGAGTTTCTCCAGCTTTTTGTGTAACCCTCAACTGTATACCCTCTGTGTGAAAAAGCCGCCCTTTCAAGTTCTTATTTAAGAAATTTATTTATTTCCTCTCTCATCTTAAACCTTTATCCTCTGGTTCTTGATTCCCCTACAATGGGTAAAAGACTCGGTGCATCAACCCTTTCGATTCCCCTGTGATCTTACACAGTTCTCTAAGTTCATCTCTCATCCTCCTACACTACAAGGAATAAAGTCCTTGCTTACCAACCTCTCCCTATAGTCCAGGCCTTCAAGTCCTGGCACCATCCTCATAAATTTTCTCTGCACCTTTTCCAGCTTAATGACATTTCTTTATGTACCAGGGTGACCAAAACTGAACACAATACTCCAAATGTGGCCTCAAAAACATCATGTACAACTGTAACATAGCATTCAAGCTTCTATACTCAGTACCCTGACTGATGAAGGCCAATATGCCGAATGCCTTCCTGACCTCCCTATCTACCTGTGATGCCACTTTCCAGGAACGTTGCACCTGCACTCTTAGATCCCGCTGCGGTATAACACTCCCAAAAGCCCTGAATTCACTATGAAGATCTTGCCCTTGTTTGACTTCCGAAAATGCAACAGCTCACACTTATCTGCATTGAACTCTATTAACCTTTCCTCAGCCCACTTGCCCAACTGATCAGCAGGATAACCATCTTTGTTATCTACGATACCACCCACTTTAATGTCATATTAAAGAGTTGTTCGCAAACCATAAAGAAGCTTGGACTTCATTAGTAGAGGTACTGAGTACAAGAGCAGGGAGGTTATGCAGAACTGCTCTAGTTGTATTACAAGTATTGCATTCAGTTCTCGTCACTCTGTTTTAGGAATGGCTTGAAAGCCCTTGAAAGAATGCAGAGGGAAATGGGACTATTTTTCTTTGAACAAAGGATGTTCGGGGAGGTTCGATTGAGATGGAAGAGACTGCAGATGCTGGAATCAAAACATTAACTGTTCAAGATCAAGAGAGTTTATTGTCATGTGTCCCTGATAGGACAATTAAATTCTTGCTTCTCTTTAGCACACCTTTGGTTCTCTGGCACACCATGTTTTTGGTTCACTGCTAGAAATAAAACAAAAATAAACTGTCCAAGATGTCGCCCAAGCTAAGCGACTCTCTGAATGCCGGTCCCGGAAGTGAATCTGCCGTCATACATTGCAATCGCTCCACTCTTGTAGTAAAGCCAGTCACATGCATGTCAGGGTACAATATGTTTTTTAAAGTCTACTCACAGTGTACTTCAACATGGTGTTACAGCAAGCTTAACAGCTACTCAGACTAACCATATAAACTAAATTCTGATAATATAAACCACATAGTAGGCAGAGCTTCTACTAATAGAGCACTACAAGTGGTTAGCAAGACGTAACCAATCTACAACTCTTTTAATCCTCTACTGAAGGGTCTCAACTCAAAACATCACCCATTCCCTCTCTCCAGACATGCAGCCTGTCCTGCTGAGTTACTCCAGCATTTTGTGTCTATTCACTGCACCCTTAATCCTGTGTCTGTACACTGTGGACAGTCTTGATTGTAACCGTGTATATGTATGAGAGGCATTGACTGGGTAGAAGGTCAGAACCTTTTTCACTGGGTGAAAATGTCAAAGACTAGAGGGCATAGCTTTGAGGCGAGAGGAGAACAGTTTAAAGGAGATGAGCAGGACATGTTTTCTTTTAACAGAGAATGATAGATGACGAATGCACTTCCAGTGGGTTTGGAGAGATCAGAAATTATAGTGGCATTTCAGCATCTTTTAGATAGGCATGTGGGTAGGCAGGGAAGGGAAGGATATGGATCACGTGCGTGAGATTAGTTCACCTTGGCAAGATTTTCGGGACAGACCTTGTGGCCCTGTTCCTGTGTTGTTAGTTAGTTTAGTTTATTGTCACGTGTACTGAGGTACAGTGAAAAGCTTTTTTATGTTCTATGTTCTCTATTCTTTAAAACATACAATTTGAAAGCATATACACAAAAGTTCAATTCAAAACACAATGTGTATAATAAATGTTTAAGATGCTGGAAAAATCTAAGATAGGCAAAAATGCTGTAGAAACTCAACGGGTGAGGCAGCATCTATGGAGCGAAGGAATAGGTGACGTCTCAGGTTGAGACCCTTCTTCAGACTGATGTGGGGGTGGGGAGGGCGGGAATAAGAAAGGAAGAGGCGGAGACAGTAGACTGTGGGAGAGCTGGGAAGGGGAGATGAAGGAGGGAGAAAGCAAGGTCTACCTGAAATTGGAGAAGTCAATGTTCATACTGCTGGGGTGTAAACTACCCAAGCAAAATATGAGGTGCTGCTCCTCCAATTTGTGGTGGGACTCACTCTGGCCATTGAGGAGGCCCAGGACAGAAAGGTCAGATTTGGAATGGGAGGGGGAGTCAAAGTGCTGAGCCACCGGGAGACCGCAGGAGAGGAAACAGGGAAGAAATATAACTTTTTTTTAGCCTTCCATCACAGTGAGGAATGTGGAGGAGTCACTGTGGTGGATGTTTATGTTAAAATGTGTTTTGTGTGTTCCGTTGCTTTTTATTTGTATGACTGACTTGGCAAATAAAATTCTGTATGTTGCATCCTTGGTAATAAATCATACTTGGTAATAAAGTATTATTGTGATTGTGATTGTGATTATCTTTTGCCACAATGGCTCTGTTCATCTGAAGCATCTTCAGACTTTCGGCCCACTGAGTCCATGTCGACCAGCAATCACCCCGTGCACTGAAACTATCCTACCCACATGCGACAATTTACAATTTTAGCAAAGTCAATGAACCAATATACCTATACATCTTTGGAGTGTGGGAGGAAACCGGAGCACCCGGGGAAAACCCACGCTTTCACAGCGAGAACATAAAACTCCATACAGACAGCACCCAATGTCAGGATTGAACCCGGGTCTCTGGCGCTGTTGGGCAGCAACTCTACCTCTGCGTCACTGTGCACATACATTGGATTTCTCTATTGCCGCAATAGCTCTGTTCACCTGAAGTGTCTGCGAATTTAGTAAAGGATTTTAAAACTTGCCTTTCATTTACAGGCCGTCAGTTTAAACTGTGAGCATCCTGAAAGAAAGCGGTCGAATATGAGCTGCTATTTTTATAACACTGGGCTGAAAACCAGCCGTCCAGATTGAAGGTTGTATATTATTTGAGAAGTGTCAGGTCCAGTGGGCTGATACAATGTGGAAGGTACTTGAACTGCAATACCCAGCTCTCTGTTTTTTTCAGTGCTAATGGAATTATGTTTGCTGAATTTTAATTTGCTTGTTTGTCTGACATAGAAATGCCGAAGAAAAATGGAAAGTTGTTTTGTGTGAAGTCCTGAAGGCAATTCAGCTGAGTTTTACAACATGACCCCTAAGCACATGAGGGCTTTGCTATGCTGCAGGTTTAATTATCGTTCCCATTAGTTCAGATATATGCTGAAAAGACAGCACCTATAAAATTGCTTACAGCAAATCTTCCATTGATTAAAATAACAAAATAGATTTTATCGCGCTTTTCCTTGCTTGATAAACATATGCTATTCACCTCGTGCTGGTCGGTGTCAAGAATACATTTGTTCTGTCGTTAAAATAGATTTCTCCAAGAGCTAATTGTCACTTCCCTTTGCTTTGCGGTTGTCTTAAGACATCAAACTTGCAAGCTGCTGAACCAATATCTTATGACAAAAATATTCACTGTCATGCAACTGTTTACTGTTTGCCGCCCTGCTCCCTTTTCCATGAGGTGCCATGTAAATATTACTTGGCATGACATTAAAAATACATCCTTGGGAGTTCAATGGGATTTGGAGTTTGATTTGGCAGTTGTGAAAATGCAATATTGAATCCTTTGTGATTTTTAGGACAACATTGATGCGCTGTTGTTTAGGTCCAGCGCGCGACGTTACATTATTCCTTGCAAAAAAACTGCTAATGGAGGCCTGGCAGTTAACAAGTTGAAGCGTTTCTTAAACAAATGGCAGTGCCAGTAGAACTTCAGCGTAAATTAGTCTCCTTTGAATGTGCAGCCAAACTCATTAAACTGCTGCTGCTGCCATTGAAACACTTCAGGCAGAATAACTGGATGGCACTAAGAGCTTAGCATCAATTATTCTGGAATGTCTGAGGTATAATTTCCCCTGTGGTTTTGTTAGCTGAACAAAATTCATAATACTGATGTGTGGCAGGTACTTATTACTCAGCGCAGGTGGGGATATGCAAATATTATTCCAGCATCATCAAACGAAAGCCAGGTTCTGTTTCATACAGTAATTCCGCTCACAAACAACATTTTCACAGGCTCGGGATTCTCTGACAAGGACGCCTCACATCGAGGGCACGGTAGCGAGAACACGTCCAGGGATGAAACAGTCCTTAATTAGTGAGATGAGCTATAAAGGGAAATATTCAAATCTTCAATTAACCTGCGTACTATGCACAAGCAGCCCTCCCTAATCCTCGGGCTGGATTTTGTCAGTTGACAACATTTTCACACCTGCAACCGTGCTTCCACCGTGAACCCTGTGTAAAGCCTTGTCTCGACAATCAGCTCTACAAAATAATCACTTCCCGGAGCATCTCTGCTCTTCCCCCTGCAGGCCAGCTGTCACCGAAAGCCGCAGCTGTTACCAAGCCATGTGGGCAACCAACGGACAGGTCTGCCACAGGCATTAAACCTAATGGTCCTCAGGCACTCACAGCAGTTAGTGCACCGGGCCGCAGTGTCCGCCGCGTTCCGCCCAGGCCGAGAGCAAGTAAACTCCCCCATTCCCCTCTGCGCCCAACACTTACTTGGGATGTCCCGACAGCATTCTCGAGGTACGAATATTAACAAACGCTGTACTTAGCATGAAATCTCTTCACATGTTACCCGCGTTTGGCAAATTAATGCTCGGAGGTGAGATTTGTTTATGATTTCAAACTGTGGGGAGTGGTACTATGTGTTGGAAGGAAATGTAGATTTAGTTCTTAGTGCTAAAGGAATCAAGGGAACGGGGTATAGATTTTAGATGATCAGCCATGATCATATTGAATGGCTCGAAGGGCCGAATGGCCTACTGCACCCATTTTTCTAAGTTTCTATGCTGGATTATACCGGAGATAGACACAAAATGCTGAAGTAACTCAGTTGGTCAGGCATCAGATCCTTCTTCTCAGGCCGAAATGTCACCTATCTCCATGTTCTGGAGCATGTTCTCCAGACAAGCTGCCTGACCTGCTGAGTCACTCCAGCACTTTGTGTCCTTTTGTGTATTAACCAGCATCTGCAGTTCTTTGTGTAGTAAAGACCTGCAGATGCTGGTTTATGCTGAAGATAAACACAAAATGCTGGAGTAACTCAGTCGCTCAGACAGCACTCTGGGGAAAAGGAATAGGTGACCTTTTTTGGTTGGAACCCTTCTTCAGATGTCAGCAGAAAGGGTTCTGACCCGAAACATCACCTATTCATGTTCTCCAGAAATGCTCTGGTCCGTCAAGTTACTCCAGCTTTTTGTGTCCATCTTAGATCATATGATCATAAGATCATATAATAGGCTATTAAACTTGGCTCGGACAAAAATCTGACCATTAATACCCCTTTATCTGTTATTTGCACTTTATCAATTTATTCATTCATGTGTGCATTCTTTCAATGCCTACTATGAAAGATTGAAAGCAAAGAAAAAATGTCATTGTCCTGTCGGGGACACATGACAATAAACTCTTTTGACTTTGACTTTGACTTTGACTTCATAAGTGATAGACGCAGAATAAGGCCATTCTGCCCATCAACTCTACTCTGTCATTCAATCATCTCTCCCTCCTAACCCCACCCTCCTGCCTTCTCCCGGTAATCTCTGACACATGTACTAATCAAGAATCTATCTATCTCTGCCTTAAATAGAGCATATCCACTGACTTGGCCTCCACAGCCTTCTGTGGCAAATAATTCCACAGATTCACCACCCTCGGACCAAAGAAATTCCTCCTCATCTCCTTCCTAAAATAATGTCCTTTAATTCTGAGGCTATGACCTCTAGTCCTAGACTCTCCCACTAGTGGAAACATCCTCTCGATCCAAGCCTTGCACTGTTCTGTACATTTCAATGAGGTCCTCCCTCATTCTTCTAAACTCCAGCAAGTACAGGTCCAGAGCCAACAAACGCTCATGATATGTTAACCTACTCATTCCTGGGATATTGTGAGGATCGGTAAGTTTGGGGAGCCATTTTAAACTGTGTGGCACAGGGAGGTGATCTTGGAGTTTGGACTAACATACTAGTATGGACTGAGGGTAGAAACTGGGATAACTAGTAGACAAATGCCAGGTTCTTAGCTACTACATTATTAGTCTAGATGGGCTTCTAATTGTAGTGTATCCCGGCAAGACAAAGATAGTTCAGGAAGTAAGAAGAGAAAGTCTGAAAAAAGATTTACACAAGTTAATTGAGTGGGTAAAATGGTGGAATTTGATATGGAGAAATAGAAGGTTATTGAATCTGGTAGCAAAGTTAGATATCGATGGGGTTGTTGATCATTCCATAGATCCCAACTGACTAGAGAGTCACAAAACTGTTCAGAAATGAGGAGGTAAGGCAGGAAAATAACTTTTTTTCAGCTGAAAAGGTTTGTTTGTGGTGTCATAGTGATACAGCGCGGAAACGAGCCCTTCGACCCATTTTGCCCACACTAGCCATAATGTCCCAGCTACACTAGTTCCACCTTCGTTTTTAGTTCAGTTTAGTTTATGGTCACATGTACCGAGGTACAGTGAAATGCTTCTGTTGCTAACCAGTCAGCGGAAAGACAATACATGATTGCAATCGAACAATTTGCAGTTTATGGTAGATACATGATAAGGGAATAACATTTAGTGCAAGGTAAAGCCAGCAAAGTCCGATCAAGGATAGTCCAAGGGATCCCATGAGGTAGAATCCTGCGTGATGCAGGGCAATTTAAAAAAAGTGAAGTTGCAATTGGAGCATAGAAACATAGAAAATAGAACATAGGTGCAGGAGTAGGCCATTCGGCCCTTCGAGCCAGCACTGCCATTCAATATGATCATGGCTGATCATCTAACATCAGTACCCCATTCCTGATTTTTTTCCCTCAGAGCTAAATATAACTCTCTCTTGAAAATATCCAGTGAATTGGCCTCCACTGCCTTCTGTGGCAGAGAATTCCACAGATTCAGAACTCTTCTGGGTGAAAATGTTTTTCCTCATCTCAGTCCTAAATGGCCTACCCTTATTCTTAATATGTGACCCCTGGTTCTGGACTCCCCCAACATCAGGAACATTTTTCCTATAACTAATTAACTTTAATTTGGACTTATTGAGAGAAAATTATTTTGCATGATGAATAGACTTTTAGATCAGGTGGTAGCACCTGATTAAGAAACAGATTGAATTCTGCAGTGAAATGTTAAGGTGTAGATGCATTTCCTCCATCCACTGCTTGGGTTATATTGAAAATGTAAACCCGACCTTAGATTCCTTCATAAGTCTGCCTTTGAAAATCACTAGATTGTAAACTACTTTGAATGTTATTGATCTAAGCTGAAAAAAACATGTCCTGTGATCTATTTATGTTGGTGGAAGAAATGAACAGATATACAAGATTGTGCAGAGTGGACCATTGCCATGGTTTAAGATGGATTAAAGGAAGTTCAGTCCATTTTCAGCTGCTGATTGAACTTCAATCCTTGCTTTACTGTGGAAATCTTGCCTTCATTTTTCCCGAGACATGCCAATGATGATATAAGTCCAACCCCAAAAGAGCGGCAAGGTGGCACAGCGGTAGAGTTGCTGCCTTACAACGCTTGTAGCGCCGGAGACCTGCGTTCGATCCCGACTACGGGTGCTGTCTGTAAGGAGTTTGTACGTTCTCCTCGTGACCACATGGGTTTTCTCCGAGATCTTCGGTTTCCTCCCACACTCCAAAGATGTCCAGGTTTGTAGGTTAATTGGCTTGGTATAAGAGTAAATTGTCCTGGTTTGTGTGAAGGATAGGGTTTACATGCAGGGATCGCTGGTCGGTGCAGACTCGGTGGGCTGAAGGGCCTGCTCCCACTCTGTATCTCTAAACTAAACTGAACCCTTACATCTGGATAGGGAGCTCAAGGTCACAGATTTTGAATTTGTCCTTATCAAGGCTCCACCACAACAGGGAATAGACTGGTGAGGTAAATACCAATGGTGTATGCGAGATGTTGGAGGGTCTTCCGAGTGACGATAACAATATGAATTTGGAAAAAAACAAGAACTGATTAGGGATAGTTAACTTGGCTTTCTGTTTGCGAAATTAGGTTTCCCGAGTTTGATTTAATTTTTTGACTCCCTTCTGCTGATTCCATTTTACCTCACGATGCCTCGGCAAAGCCAGCAGCATAATCAAGGACGAGTCGCACCCTTGCCACTCTCTCTTCTCCCCTGTTCCATCAGGCAAAAGGTATAGAAGTGTGACAAACGCACACCTCCAGATTCAGGGACAGTTTCTTCCCAGCTGCTCTCAGGCAACTGAATCATCCTACCACAACTAGAGAGCAGTGCTGAACTACTATCTTTACCTACTTTGGTGACCCTCGGACTATCCTTGATCGGACTTTGCTGGCTCTACCTTGCACTAAACGTTATTCCCTTATCCTGTATCTGCACACTGTGTATGGCTCGATTGTAATCGTGTATTGTCTTTCTGCTGACTGGTTAACATGTAACAAAAAGCATGTGTCAATGACCTAAACTGAAACGGAAAAGCTGGGGCAGTAGACGTTGTCTACATGGACTTCAACAAGGCTTTTGACAAGTCCCACTTAGTACACTGGTCCATCCGGTTAGATTTAACATTTAAGAGACATTTGGAGAGATATATGGATGGATAGGATAGGTTCAGAGGGTTATGGACCATGGGCAGGCGGGACTAGTGTAGATGAGGGCAGGTTGGGCCGAATGGCCTGTTTCCATGCTGTATGACTATGATATCACATGGGATCCAAGGTGAGCAATTGCACATAAGATTGGCTTGGTGATCGGGGACAGAGTGTGGTAGTTTGGGGTTATTTATTAGATTGGAGGCCTGGGACCAGTAGTATGCTGCAGGAATTTGTCATTGATCCTCTGGTGTTTGTTGTAAATGAAAACTATTTAGATGAGAACGTGCTTGGCATGATTCGAAAATTTACAGGACACCAAACAATGAAGAAGGTTGTCTAAGGTTTCAACAGGATCTAGATCAACAGGGAAAGTAGGCAAAGGAATGGGAAAATTAATTTTACTCAGAGTAGAGTGCAGTGACAAATTTAGGTTTGTTAAACCAGTGCAAGATATACACAATAGATCTGAGGTCACTTTGGCCCATCAATTCTACTCCACCATTCAATCATGGCTGATCTATGTCTACCTCCTAACCCCATTCTCCTGCCTTCTCCCCATAACCTCTGACACCTGTACTAATCAAGAATCTATCTATCTCTGCCTTAAATATATCCACTGACGGCCTCCACACCCTCTGACTAAAGAAATTCCTCCTCATCTTCCTAAAAAAAGTCCTTTAATTCTGAGGCTATGACCTCTAGTCCTAGTCTCTCCCACTAGTGGAAACATCCTCTCCACATCCATTCTATCCAAGCCTTTCATTATTCTGCATGTTTCAATGAGGTCCCTAAGGGATCTGGAGGGTGCTATAGAACAGAGAAACTGAGACGTACAGATCTATGAATGTGATGACAGATGATGAAGACAGATGATGAAGAACCCTCACTATTATCAAGTAGGACATTGAATACAAGAGTTATGGTGTCATGTTACAGTTGAATTGGACGTTGATGAGACCACACTTGCAATATTACTCACAATTCTGGTCACTGTAATACAGAAAAGATGAGATTAAACAAGAGGATGTAGATAAGATTCACAAGGATGTTGTCAGGATTGGAGGGCTTTTATTACAAGGAGAGACCAGAGAGGTTGGGACTGTTTTCCTCGAGTGAAGGAAACTGGGGTGTAGCGGCAGATTTTTATATCATTCAATAGGTTACTCCCTCTAGCCGCTAAGTGGACTACATGGTTAAGGAAAATACCATTATACGCATGCGAGCTCTCCATCAGAGACCTTCAGAGTTTCTTCACAGATACATCTTCATAACACACTTTTGATTAATAGATTCTTTATTGTTGATGAAAAACAATGGTACATCCAAACTTCTTCCGACTCGTACACTATAATCTTCATCGAACTCCAACATATCGCTTTAAAGGTTAGAAAACTCCTCGTGTTTCCATTACATTTTGCATAGTCAAAGGGTATACCTTCCCCATGCTGGTCCAAAACAAAGCTTCTGTGCAAGAAACTTAGCTCAAAACACACTCTAAAATATGTCATAAATCCCACCCACAATATAACAGGCAGTCTAAAATTTAAAGACACATGCCATCATCAATGACACACAAAACAAGCCAAATGACCATTGCATGTTGTTAAGGGTGACCGAGTAGAGGTTTATAAAAACATGAGGGGCACAAATAAGGTGAAAGGGCACCAGTCTTCCCCCAAGGTAAGCAAGTCTGAAACTAAAGGGCATAGGTTTAAGGTGAGAGAAGAAAGAAAGGTTCAAAGGGGATTAAATTCGGGATCTTTTCCACGTAATCTGTAGTAGATATGTGAACATGCTGCCAGAGGAAGGTAGAGGCGGGTACAATTACAATGCTTAAAAGACATTTGGAGCCATTCATAGATAGGAAAGGTGCACAGAGACATGGGTAAAAATGCCAGCAAAAGGGATGAGCGCAGGAAGCATCTTGGTTGGAGTGGATGAGTTGGGCCAACAAGCCCGTTTCCCAGTTCTATGACTCCAATGTTAAATCATGTTCTAAGTTTATCACTGTTCCCGCAGCACTCTGCCACATGTCATTCGAATATCATCTTGCACTTTATTTCATAGACAAAGTAATTCACTTCCAGATAAACCCAAACTGCTTCTGAAGATTTGTAACAGCATTTGTTATATTGCTTTTTGAATCTGTTATGTCATTGCGAAATGAAAAGCTATTCATGCTTTTAGCATCTTTGAACTCACCCTGCAACCACTGAAAAATATGGTGTGAATTTTGTATTGTGGTTACACTTGTCTCTTGTTATTATAAAACGGTTGCTAAACACTTAAACTCCCCTTCCCCACACTGTCCTGGGTCTCCTCTATTGACAGAGTGAGGCCCAATGAAAATTGGAGGAACAGCACCTCATATTTCGCTTGGGCAGCTTACACCCCGGTGGTAAAAACATTGACTTCTCTAACTTCAAGTAACCTTTTACTTTCCCTCTCTCTCCATCCCGTCCCAGTTCTCCGACCAGTCTTACTGTCTCTGACTACATTTAATCTCTGTTTGCTTTTGGTGTTGCCTTCTCCCAACTAACAATGATCTGTTCTACATTTTCCTTGATCACTATTCCCCATGTCCTGTTATCACACCTTACACTTCCTTATCTATGTTTTTTTTTTATTTTTTATTTAACCTTTATTTAACCAGGAGAAGTCTCATTGAGATTAAAAATCTCCTTCACAAAAGAGTCCTGGCCAAGACAGGCAGCAGCACAGTTTCCCAGTTACAGAGAATAATTTAAAAACAACAGAGAACATATAAAGAGAGCCACAGTCATAACATCATCAAACAAAGCATGTACAGACAGAAGAGCCCGCTTCAACAACATTAAGAAGAGATTTAAATCTGTTTATAGAAACCAGCTCCTTAAGTTTCAGTTCATTCTGCAGCTGGTTCCATGCGAAGGGAGCAGCATCACTAAATGCCCTTTTCCCCAGTTCAGTACGGACATTAGGTACAGTTAGTAAGAACAAGTCATCAGAGCGGAGCTGATAAGTTCCTGTGCATTTTCGAATTACATACTTCTGCAGGTGTGAAGGAAGAACACCGAGGATAGTCTTATAAATAAGGATATGCCAATGATGGAGTCTGCGGGTGGACAAGGCAAACCATCCAACTTGAGCATACAAAGAGCAGTGGTGCGTGAGGGTTTTAAAATTAGTAACAAATCTCAGTGCTCCGTGGTAGACCATGTCCAAAGACTGTAGGCATTTTGAAGATGCATTCATATATAAAACATCACCATAGTCCAACACAGACATAAACGTTGCAGCAACAAGTCTTTTTTTGTAACTCCCACTCCCTGACATCAGTCTGAAGAAGGGTCTCGACCCGAAACGTCACCCCTTCCTTCTCTCCAGACATGCTGCCTGTCCCGCTGAGTTACTCCAGCATTTTGTGTCTCTCCTGTTATTACCAACTGGTGGGGCAAGTTGTACCAGAATCTCAACCAGAGAGCTAGTGCTGAATGACTATCTACCTCTTTGGTGACCCTCAGACTATCCCTGATCAGACTTTGTTGGTTTTACCTTGCTCTAAACCATATTCCCTTATCATGTATCTATACAGTGTAAATGGTTCGATTGTACTCACGTATTGTCTTTCTGCCGACTGGTTAGCACGCAACAAAAGCTTATCGCTGAACCTCGGTACACGTGACTATAAACTAAACTGAACTGAACTATATTGGAATTGAATACGTCCACAAATTAAGCAAAATCGATGTAAAATAAAAATCAGCATCAAGTAGTCAGCTGCAGCATGTTAACAGAAATAATGCCAACGTTTCATTCCCCATCTGACTTACATTATTTCAGGGAGTCAGTGATTCCTTGGCTGAAGTGATACAGATATGTCAAAGGTGGGACCTGTTAAGTTATAGGATAATGAGGATGTTGCCAGGACTCGAGGGCCGAGGGAGCTGTAGGGAGAGGTTGAGCAGGCTAGGACTCTATTCCTTGGAACGCAAGAGGATGAGGGGTGGGTGATCTTATGGAGGTGTAGGAAAATCATGAGAGGAATAGATCGAGTAGATGCACAGAGTCTCTTGGCCAGAGTGCAGGATTCGAGAACCAGAGGACTTGGGTTTAAGGTGAGGGGGAAAGATTTAATAGCAACCTGAGGGATAACTTTTTCATGCTAGGTATATGGAATGAGCTACAGGCGGAGGTAGTTGAGGCACGTACTATTGCAACAGTACATGAATAGAACAGATTTAGAGGGATATGGGCCAAATACAGGCAGATGAGACTGGTGCAGTGTGGACTTGTTGGCCGGTGTGGGCAAGTTGG
Source organism: Raja brachyura (assembly GCA_963514005.1). Next base: position 60,959,344 of record OY740790.1, read on the forward strand.
ACCGAAGGACCTGTTTCCACACTGTAAGACTCTATAACTGCGAATTATCCAATATTAAAGAGTGTGTGCTGTTGCAAAGCTGAATCTTAAACAAAACTACAGCAGAGGTTTGAGGTTTGAAGTTATTTGTGTAGTGTCGCCAGGAGCAGATCAGATACCAGACAGGACTTTGCCATTCTTATACCAGTATCGGGAGTGACACTAAAACATGTGTGTTTTGTGATAAGCAACTTTACCAGAGGACGATAATAAAAGGAGCTGTGTGTTAAGCAGGCCAATCTAAAGGAAATGTTTCCCCAATATTTAAACCTATTTAAGTAATTGTACTGTGAACATTTTCCACTAACGGATTACTGTGAAAAAAAAACCCAAACAGGAAATCCTTATCAGACATTCAATGTACAACGTAAAATGATTGAACAATAACACAAGTATACAACTTACTGAAAATTGGTTGCCAAGGGAAACGCAAATGGTCTCATCTGATTTACAGGGAGAAAAAAAATGAAATCGGGATTGATTTGCCACTTAGGTGCTGATGAAACTCCAGGTCACAATGACCTCAAGCAGTATGAAAAGAGTTCAAACAAGGTGATGGTAAACATGGATATAGAAACAAAATCTGTGTAATAAAAGAGCTTACATAGTCAATCTGCTCCGGTACACATTATGCTCCATCCCAATGCTGTTGGCTGTTTTGCAGTAAGAAAATTGGACAAGGCCTCGACAAGCTTAAAAGCCCATCATGTACAAGTATCACCACGAGCTATTTTCAAGGGGGAAAATAAAGTGGAATGAAGAACTTTCCATTAAGCACAGTTTAATATAAGGGCACATTCTTTCGGCATTCAATTTGCGGTCCAAACGGCATAGTGCGTCGGTCAAAGATGCAGAATATTTACAAAGGTTCAGTCTTAACTTAAAACAAAGTCAAAGAGCATCCTCAAAAGCAGAATTAATGATTTAAAATCACAGCACAGTGCATTAATCACACAAATGTTATCTTCTTGGCTTCATTTATTACTGGGTACCTTTTCTCATCTGAAAATGAGAGCTATATGTACATGGGATGCCAGCATCTTAAATCAATACGTTGCATTTACAATTAATTATGTCGTCATGGAAAAACTGAAACTAATAAGGGACTGTGCCAATTTATCATATTTATTGTTTTTATTTTCATGAGGAAATCATCTTCATCAAAAATAATCTCAACTAGGGCTCTGAAATTCATGTTGATATAAATCAGGCTGCACAGATTATGGGGCTCTTTGCTATCCCTAAGCTTTTGTCATGTATATAAATGACATTATAAATAGTTCAGGGGGGGTGAGAGTGGGGGGTGGGGGGCTGGGGGTGTTGGGAAAGGACAGATAAAGAGCAAGGAGCTGATCAGGGATCTCTGATACATAAATATTCAGATGGCATTATTTTCCCTCTCTGCAGTGAAGGCAGGGGCCTTGGTTTTATTACAGATGCTATCTATTATCTCTCGCTGTACTTGATATTAAGACAATAATGGAAAGGGGAAAGATGATGTGCCTGCGTTAGAAAATGTGAAAGTGATTCTGAAAATAGGAAATGAATGTAAACAATCTTCCGTCAGACACCAAATGGCGTTCCGAAAAAAAAAATCTTGCTGGATGATAAAGAACCAGCAATGATTCCTAGATTAAACTTGGTGGAATGTTTGCTTAGGCCAGACGGCAATCAAAGCCCCCAGCTCTGCAGTTTATCTCAAAGACAAGTCTAAATTCTGACAAGCACATGGGGGAAAATCCAGATTTACCCAGTTTGATCAGCACAACCAAATAAAAATATCACCAGCTCAGAATTTCTGCCAGAAGCAAAGTTTTGTTTTAAAAAAAGACAGCAGAAAAGCAATAACATCTTAAACTAGGGCTGGAATTTTAGGCAACCCAGGTTCTCTGAGGGCTGCATTATATAGTCATTGGTCTAGAGGGTGATACAGCATTGAAACAAGCCCTTAGCCCAACTTTCCCACACCACCCAACATGTCCCAACTACACTAGTCCGACCAGACTGTGTTTGGCCCATATCCCTCTAAGCCTGTGTAAGAAGGAACTGCAGATGCTGGTTTAAACCAAAGATGGACACAAAGAGCTGGAGTAACTCAGCGGGACAGGCAGCATCTCTAGAGAGAAGGAATGGACGACGTTTTGGCTTCTATTGTCTTCTTCGGTCTCGACCCATTCCTGCTCTCCAGAGATGCTGCATCTCCCGCTGAGTTACTCCAGCTTTTTGTGTCTATCTTCCCTCTAACCTGTCCTATAGGGGTACCTATCTAATTGATTCTTAAATGTTGCGATATTCCCAGCCTCAACTACCTCCACTGGCAGCTTGTTCCATTCACCCACCACCCTTTGTGTGAAAACGTTACCCCTGAGATTCCTAGTCCCTTCACCTTAAACCTACAGTATGTCCTCTGGCCCTCGATTCACCTACTCTGGGCACGAGACTCTGCGTCCACACGATCTATTCCTCTCATGATTTTATACATCTCGAGAAGAACACCCCTCATCCTCCTGCACTCCAAGGAATAGAGAGTCCTAGCCTATTCAACCTCTCCCTATACCCTATAGCTCAGACCCTCAAGTCCAGGCAACATTCTTGTAAATTTTTTCTGTACCATTTGCAGTTTTACTAAAGCTCAGTAGACAGACTATATCTGTAGCTCCTAGCAATCAGCCTCTACCGTTGACACTGCCATCACTCCTTGGGTCTCCAGAAATGGCTACAAGTCATCACAGACTAACCAACTAGTCTCACAAGAGTAACTGAGGTACTTGTTAAAGTTACAGGAAAGCAAATGTCCACTTCTAGCGCATCTCAATGATACTTAATTTCCACATGTACCTTGGTACAGGTAAAGAGTCGCCATGTTTCTGGTGCCGACAGTTGCAAAAGCTCTTAGTACAGTGTTGTATTCTCGCAGCGGCAAACCTGGGACCTTCTGGGTCCCTCCTTGTCCTTGGCAGTCCCCCAAGCCAGGTCCCTCTTCATTCACGTCGCGTCCCCCGCTGGGACCCTCCTCATTCTCAGCGGCATCTGCTCGTATCAACTATATAGTTACAATAAGATAGGAAATAATCAAAACGTACAAAAACAGAAAATGGCAGAGGCTGAATATTTCAACAGCTTCTGCTTTTAATTTCATTTTGATTTCCGTTTAATTGTCATGTTTTTACAGATATCAAATGAGCCGATGTCCCCCATTGCATGGGACAACATATGAACAGTTATGTTGGGTGGGAAATGGCCTCCAGTGCAATTGAATGACTGCACCCAGAGCACAATTATGAGTTAGACCTTCAGATCATGTGTTTTCTGTACAAATGCTTACTGAGTATCTATTTGAATTTCCCATAGGTCAAGGTGGGCCAAAAACAGTAGACCTTAAAATGTATCTGTAGCTCAACAAAAAAGAAAGATAGGCTCTGTTAGAACATACTTAATTGTGCAGACAGAAATATGGACAGTCTTTTGTGACTGTTCTCCTCTTTATCCCTCTTCATTTCCAAATTACCTACATCACACTCTTTTGTATCCTTTCCCTCCAGTATTGCCCCAGTCTTTTCTAAATTACCCCACAGTTTGGGTTGTGCAGAGGGAAGTGCTGAACTACTATTATTATCTGAATGATGTCGGGTTAGGAAAAGGGGAAGTACAACGAGACCTGGGTGTCCTTGTACATCAGTCACTGAAAGTAAGCATGCAGGTACAGCAGGCAGTGAATAAAGCTAATGGCGTTGGCCTTCATAATGAGAGGAGTTGCGTATAGGAGCAAAGAAGTCCTTCTGCAGTTGTACAGGGCACTGGTGAGACCACACCTGGAGTATTGTGTGCAGTTTTGGTCTCCAAATTTGAGGAAGGACATTCTTGCTATTGAGGGAGTGCAGCGTAGGTTCACCAGGTTAATTCCCGGGATGGTAGGACTGTTATATTCTTAAGTTAATTTATTGTCATATACACCAATTGGTGTAGTGAAATTCACTGGCCAGGTCAGTCATACAATTTCTTATGATGAAAGAATGGAGCGACTGGAATAGTATTCACTGGAATTTGGAAGGATGAGAGGGGATCTTATATAAACATATAAAATTATTAAGGGATTGGACACGCTAGATGCAGGAAATGTGTTCCCGATGTTGGGGAAGTCAGAATTTAAGAATAAGGGGGAGGACATTTAGAACGGAGATGAGGAAAAATGTTTTCATACAGAGAGTAGTTAATTTGTGGAATTCTCTTCCTCAGAAGGCAGTGGGGGCCAATTCACTGGATGCATTCAAAAGAGAGTTAGATAGAGCTCTTAGGGCTAGCGGAATCAAGGGATATGGGGAGAAGGCAGGAACAGGGTACTGATTGTGGATGAACAGCCATGATCACATTGAATGGCGAAGCTGGCTCGAAGGGCCGAATAGCCTATTCCTGCACCTATTGTCTACGTATCTATACCCTTCTCACAGAGTTCCCTAGACACTCTCTGCAAAGTCACACAAATGACCAACGTCACACATACAGTATACGCACAGACTCCTCATTAAGATTCATTATCATTACCGGATTCCATATTTAGGAACTGAATAGATATGTCACCATAGCAGGGCATTAAAAGTGTGAGTAATAAGATCAGCAACAGATTGGGAAGAAGAGAATGACATGAACGTTGTGTTTTAGTAACTGGGCATTTGTCAGAAGCATTGCAAATGGAATGCAGAATAAGGCCTTTAAGTCAGCTTGACTCGACTGGAAGTCAGCTCAACCGATCACAGTCAGTAGAAATAGACTGACACCGTTTGCAGGGAAAAGGAACGCAATGAATGCAAGAACTAAATTTAAAGTTGAATTAGAGATGATAAGGGAAAATTTGAACAGGCCATTGTGGCAGAAACCTAAAATCAGACCTTTCTCATTACTATTGCAGTAAGATAGCTGTCAGAATGGCATAGAGATCTTCAAGTTCCTTGGGACAGGCAAACTACACTCTGAAGCATATGCCAAATCCCAAAAGTGCTTGTGAAACAATGCTGATCATTTGAGAATGCAGCAAATAAAACAGCCAGTGTTCTTGACGTCACAGCCTGACGGGTACCCAGCGGGATTGGATGAGAATACTTGATTCTTATACTAGGATTAATAGGCATGTCTTCATTGATATTACTATTTGTAATAGTTTTAGATACAATATATTTTGTTGATTTTCATTGATATATATATATATATATATAATATTTTTTCACTTTTTGTTAATCTATAATCTTTTTTCCTTGCTCTATTTTCTTCTTCTTTTCTATATAATCAAATTATTATTTAATCACTTTCTTATTGATTTAAAACTATTCTATTCTTTTCTTTATTTCCAAAAAAATAGAAGATGATAACTGTTAATGGGTTATTTAAAAAATGTGTAATTAAGTTGAGGTTTGTAAAGCTGTTTACATTATTGTAAATAGATTACTTCTAATAAAACAAAGTATAAAAAAAATAAAACAGCCAGGAAACAAATCTTTCCTCCTTTTATAAAATTCAATGCATTTGACTGATTTGACTGTAATCCACCTAGCAATTTTGTTTTGACTTTGCATTATTATTGGCGGCACGGTGGCACAGCGTAGAGTTGCTGCCTTACCCAGCAATGACCCAGGTTCGATCCTGACTACAGGTGCTGTCTGTACGGTGTTTGTACATTCTCCCCGTGACCTGTTCAATAGTGCAACTGCACAGTGAAATTCTTATTGCCTACGTGAGGTTTATCCGGGTGCTCCGGATTTCTCCCACACTCCAAAGCCATACAGGTTTGCAGGATAATTAGCTTGGTAAAATTGTTAATTGCCCCAAGTGTGTGTGGGATAGAGTTAGTGTGCGGTGATCGCCAGTCGGCGTGGATTCGATGGGCCGAAGGGTCTGTTTCCTCGCTGTATCTCCAAGCTAAACTAAACTATTAAACTAAACTAAACTTAACTATTAAATTCTCGATCCTTACATTTCTGAATTTTAAGAAATACACTATGCCTTCCCTCATCTAGTCAGAATTTACATCGCTATTTAATATATCAGCCAGCGACAACCAGACAAAAAGCAGGTCACTTTTCCACAATATTGGACATTTATTTGTATGCTTGCTCTTTAGCTGAGTGACTTTTCAATTCTCATCATTCTCAGGGATTTTAAATTAAAATGAAGAGGATGCCATCCTTTCATTAATAGCTGCTCTCAATGTTACTATTATATCACATTTTTGTGCCAATTCAAACTATGTTTAGTTTAGTTTATCATTGCCATTTGTACCGAGTAGAAAGCATTTTGTTGTGTGCTATCCAGTCAGCGGAAAGACTGCACATGATTACAGTAAAGCCGTCCACATTGTGCAGATAAAGGATAAAGGGTATAATGTGTAGTGCAAAATAAAGTCCGATAAAGACTCTTCCTTTTATTTTTCTTGCCTCCGTTCCCCCACCCCCCCCCCCCCCCCACCGACATTAGTCTGAAGAAGGGTCTCGACCCGAAATGTCGCCTATTCGTTCGCTCCATACATGCTGCCTCACCCGCTGAGTTTCTCCAGCTTTTATGTCTACCTTTAATATGAAAGATACTCATTTGTTAAAGTTGGCAATTAATAGATTAGACTTTTACAAATAAGGAATAAGAAGTGCTTCATCCATGATAAAATCATAATTGATTCGGTATATTTTATCCAGGAATCTGTTCTAAATAATTGTTTTAATAAAAAGGTTTGGTTGTTTATTTGCTCATTTCTTATCTATATTTTTTGGTGATGGGTTTCTGAGATCGTGGCTGATCTGATCGTCAGCATTAACACAAAGGTTTCTGCACAATTCACATAAACCTTGAGTTTCTTGACATCAGAAAACTCCACCCACCTCAGCCTTGAATTAGAAAACTCCAAAGATACACAATTCAATGGGAGGCAGAAATTACTCCAATTTCAATCACAAACGACATTGGGCCACAAAGGCACCGTGTGTCAGAGATTTGGTTACCGTAGACAATAGACAATAGGTGCAGGAGTAGGCCATTCGGCCCTTCGAGCCCGCACCGCCATTCAATGTGATCATGGCTGATCATCCCCAATCAGTACCCCGTTCCTGCCTTCTCCCCATATCCCCTGACTCTGGTATTTTTAAGAGCCCTATCTAGCTCTCTTGAAAGCATCCAGAGAACCTGCCTCCACCGCCCTCTGAGGCAGAGAATAGTAAGATTGAACGAGAACTTACCAGTTCGAAGGTTGATCTTTATTTTATGAGGAGTCGAAGTGAGGGATTTCGTGAAGAGCCCGCCGGCGCGCATGCTCGACATACTTCAAAGTAGTGGCGTGGAATCACAGAAACCAACAATAAAAATGACTTCGCATAGTAAGATTGAAGTGACTAAGATTACCAGATGAAGGTGATTGAGGGTTGGGCGAGGAGGGCACGAAATCCCTCACTTCGACTCCTCATAAAATAAAGATCAACCTTCGAACTGGTAAGTTCTCGTTCAATCTTACTATTTCATTTCGGAGTCACGTGAGTGACTTCGTGAAGACTTCAAAGCTTCTGTGATTACACGCCCTGGATCACGTCCATGCTGACACACCACTACCAGGGATGGATGGGAGGAACAAATTTGCTCAATAGTTCATACTGCAAAACAAGAGCATATTTATCAATAACAAATCAAAACCCCTCATGCGGGGACATCTCCACGTTCTTGACCTGCATTCAGCACGGCTTCTGCGAACTGTAGAGGAGCAGCAACAGGCTTGTTATAAAAACGCTGGAACACAGCTTCATTAGCCCATCCTGCTGTGGCGAGAATTTTGGTCCATAGGCACCTCCATAATTCTCGCCGCTGACGTCGATGCAGCCCTGGTGGAATGAGACTTGAACACATTAGTGTCGATACCTGACTTACCCAAGACGACTCGAAGCCACCTGGATATCGTCTGGACTGTCACTCGATGATGAGGTCTCTTATGGGTGACCAGCAGGTATCTCTCCATTCCTCTGATGCGTGCCGTCACCTTGACATAGTGGCGGATATGTGAGGCTAAACATAGCCTAGCATCTGCGGGGTATGCCGGGAACTTCAGCTGCAGCCCTGTGCACCCAGGTCCATGCTGCTTTAGTAGCTCGTCAATGAAAAGGACTACTTCTGTAGGGGTAGATGTCATTCTGTCGACACGAAGTTTGTGTAGTGTCTGTACCCTCTGAGCTGAAGTCAGCACTAGTAACATCACCAGCTTCATGGTGAGTTTGTCCAGTTGGAGCCCTTCCATGGGAGACCACGTCCTGAGCAGGTTTAATACGTCCCTGACATCCCAGGTGATATTATAGCGTGGTGTAGGCGGATTCATATTGAATATACCCCGCATGAGTCTGGACACTAGCCTGTTGGATCCTACCCCAATCTTGAGGTAGAATGAGAGCGCACTTCTGGCGCTGTTGATGGCACTGTAACTTAAGTGTTCATCATGGTGCAACCCCGCGAGGAATTCCAGGACGTCGGTTATTGGCACGTCATCGTACGTGATGCGAGAGCGGCTGCAGTAGGCTTCCCACTTCTTAATATGCGAGCGGTATCTTCGCCTTGTTGACTCTCGACACGACGCCCCGATGGTATCCATGGTCCAAGCTGAGAGGCCGTATTGGACTAACGGCCTGTTCAGAACCTGCAAGCCAACAAATTTAAATAGCCATGGCAGGGATGTGGCTCCCCTGAGACAGGGTGAGTAACCAATTGTGGGCAACCCTTCAAAAGGACCCAAGGTTCGTTGAGCATGTCAAAGACCACCGGATACCAAGGCTGTGTGGGCCAGTCGGGTATAATAAGGATGCCCTTGGCAGCATCTGCCTGAATCTTACGCAATACCCGACTGATGAGGCAAAACGGGGGGAAGGCATAGAAACCAATTCCCCCAGTCCAGCGAGAATGCATCTAGCGCTATTGCCCCAGGATCTGGTTCCCATGAAACGTAGGTTGGTACCTGATGGTTCAACCGTGACGCAAAAAGGTCAATGTCCGGTTTACCAAATTTGGCTGTGACTTTAGCAAAAATCTCAGGATGCAACATCCATTCAATATTGTCATTAAATTTGCGTGACCTGGTGTCCGCCACAGTATTAAGCTCACCTGGCAAATAGGTAGCTGAAATCCAAATGTCTCTTTGAACACACCAGAGCCAAATTGAGTTAGCCAATTTGTCACACGAAACTGACCTGGTACCACCCATATGGTTTAAGTATGCCACTGCTGTGGTGTTGTCTATTTGGAGACGGACATGTGCTCCAACAAGCTTGGAACAATACGCACGAAGTCCGTGGAATGCTGCCAGCAACTCCAAATAGTTAATCCCTTGAGTCAACAACATCGTTGACTCAAGGGTGTCCCATCTGCCCCCACAACTAGAGCAATTATCCGTAGCTCCCCAGCCATTGGAGCTTGCATCAGTCTGCAAATATACCACCGGATTAGCCTCCCTGATAGGCTTGAATGAGCTGCTAATGTGGCACACCCACCATTGCAACTCATTTATCGCTTCGGACGGCAGCTCCATTGATCGATCATAATGACCAGCGTCCTGTTTTAACGTAGCAATTTTAGCTCTTTGCAAACTCTGATAATGCAAAGGTCCATATCGCGCTGCCGGAAACAAAGCTACAAGCTTACCAATTACTGTAGCTGTATGCCGAATCGATGGTATATTGGTGCGGATTAAACCTTGACACACCTGGGTAACCTCCTCAATCTTGTTAATTGGTATGGTAACCCTCATGCTCATAGAGTTCACCGTGAACCCTAGGTAATTAATCACCTGGGCAGGGCAGAACTTTGATTTCTCTGGATGGACAATAAACCCTAATTGTTGAAATATATTGACAGCAGCTGCAACTCCCTGTTCAGCCAATTCCAGGGTGTGGCCCACAATTAAGATATCATCTAAATAGGCCATAACTATATGATGTCGCTGTCTCAAATAAGCCATAATTGGTTTCACTAATTTAGTGAACAATCCACTTTAAAATGAGTATATGTTACAAAAGTATTCAAACGGGTTAGATCAATAATGACACGACAACCTCCATCCTTCTTAGGTCTGGTGAATATATTCGAAACAAATTCAACTGGCTCATGCACCGCTTTCTCAATCACTCCCTTCTGTTCAAGCCTTAAAATTTCCTTGTAGCCTGCTGCCTGTTCTGCAGCAGATAATTTAAACGTTCGACCGGGCATGTGCTGGGATGGAGGAATGTCGCCATTAATAAACTCAATTTTATGCCCCTGAATATTCTGCAACACATACTCGTCACCAGTAAAATTACCCCATGCACCCAAAAACAGCCGAAGGCGACCACCAACATGTGAAGTTAAACAAAGAGAAAAGAGAGAACCAGACCCCCTCACCCCCGTGGTTACCGGCGGTCCTTGACACGTGTGGGTGGACGTGGAGGTGCTGGGTTGGCTTGAGGGCGCGGCATCTTCGTTTTCCACCAGGGTCTCTGCCGACCCTGTCCTAAAAAAGACCCCTGGTGCTGGGTCTGATGTTGCTGTCGTTGTGGAGCTTGAGGGTGGGTCCTCGTCGAGGTACTAGCAGACCCTCGTGAGCGAATGTATGGAGCTTTTGAGCCTGACGGTGTGGGGGCACTCTGAGAGCGCATGATCCCCACCGTTTTGGCTTGTTCGTCAAGCTCTTTGACTCTCTTCGAGAGGTCCTCCCCAAAGAGTTGACGGGGCGGCGGCGGCGGCGGTGGTTTGCACAATCTTGCAAACTTCGGGTTGAGCGCTGGGCGGATGCTGTTTTTGCGAAACCCGTTGATTTCGTGCTGGGTCGCGCACAGGAGGGCCAGAGCATCTTCCTGGTCCAAATTCAGTTCGTCCCCGTCCACCGACCGCGCAAAGGCGGTAATACCGGCCGTGAGGAGCTTCAGGATCCGCTGCAATTTTACCTCTTGTTGACGGATAGCCGCACTGATGTTGCCCCATATCGGCGTATTGACCACAGGCACGTTGAGGGAGTTGCAATTGGATGGAGCCTTGTGACGGCTCATTGCCTGAATGAGGACTTCTTCCTGTAGTTGCTGGTTGTTAAGAAAGTCCACAGTGGCTGCCAGCTTTGCGTTTAAAGGAAGTCCAGATGAATGTGGGGCCGCAAATTTGGTCGCCACATCCAGAAGATCCTCCGCTGGCACCTCCAACGGAGGTGGTATGGAATCCACCAAAACCTCCTCCTCCTGCTGCTCCAGGCTGATGGTAGAGGCTGGTGACGACGCCCTGTGCCTGTTGCTGCCCTGCTGTAGTTGACGTTGAAGCAGGAGCTCCAGCAGCCGCTCCATACGGTCAATACGCCCTTCACCCTGAACACTCAGGTGGTCGGAGTCCTCCGGCTCTGAAAAGAAAACCGGGCTCCTATCATCGGCCCGCACCTCATCGAGGCCCAGCCGGTGCCGGTAGTTGTCGCTAACAGCCGCCGAGGCGAAACTGCGCGATCCCCGCGCGGGCGTGTTCAACCACCTCCGTTTAGCGGGAGCTGAAGCCGCTGCCACTAAGGGCACTTGCGGCGTGGTGTCGGCTTTGCCGACGCATGGTCTCGCCCACCCATCCATGGGGGGCTCGGCGACCGTGACGAGACCCGACTCAACCGACCCGTCCCGGCGTCGAGAGTCGGGGTGTGCCGGCTGGACCTCACAGCCGCCCCGGGTCTCGCCCTGGAACCTGACCGCTCCTCCGCGTCAGGCAATGCCTTAGCCCTGGCAGGGTTAGGCTTCTGGGCTGCTGCCCTTCCCCTACTCGGAGGGCTGAGTGGAACGGGCCGTGCAGCCGCACGCACCCAGCTCGAGGTCGCCAGCGAGCCCGCTGACGACCTGACTGGCATGGCAGGGTCCCCCTGCTCTGGCGGCACACCACACTCCTCCTCGTCGAACTCCTCCGAGCTGTGGTGTGCTGGCGGATCTGGACCTGTAATCACTGGGCTTACCCACATCTCCGCCTGATTCCCGGCCTGCGTTGCAGGTACTGCCGATGGTAAAGGCCCCGGAACTGTTGACCGGCGAACTCGTCCTGACGTCCTCCGGCCCTTGGAACTCCCATCCATGTCCTTGCTGCAAGACATAACCAACAACAAGGACCACCAACTAAAGGTAGGATACTTACCTCCGTGGCCCCTTATGAAGGGCTGGCGAGGAGCGCGCTCCGCCGCCAGCCGTCGCAGCAACGCGGTACGACGATATGTCGAGCATGCGCGCCGGCGGGCTCTTCACGAAGTCACTCACGTTACTCCGAAATGAAATTACACACTCACCACTCTCTGTGAGAAAAAGTGTTTCTTCATTTCCGTTCTAAATGGCTTAATCCTTATTCTTAAACTGTGGCCCCTGGTTCTGGACTCCTCCAACATCGGGACCATGTTTCCTGCCTCTAGTGTGTCCAAGCCCTTAACAATCTTATATGTTTCAATGAGATCCCCTCTCATCCCCTCTCAGAGTGTACAAGCCCAGCTGCTCCATTCTCTCAGCATATGACAGTCCCGCCATCCCGGGAATTAACCTTGTAAACCTACACTGCACTCCCTCAATAGCAAGAATGTGTTTCCTCAAATTAGGGGACCAAAACTGCACACAATACTCCAGGTGTGGTCTCACTACGGCTCTGTATAACTGCAGAAGGACCTCTTTGCTCCTATATTTGATTACTCTTGTTATGAAGGCACTGTGTGTCAGAGATTTGGTTACTGTAAAGTAGCAAATTCACCTATGCTGATTTTCGCCTTTAATATGTGAAAGGAAAATAATTTAATTTCAACTCAATGTGATTATGAGAAATTCTACCATCGATAGAAATGTGGGGATCACATGGAAACCAATACCATTGACACATGAAACATTAAACATTAATAATAAAACATTATTGATTAAACATGTGAATTAAATAAAATACCAAAGCAAAAGGAGGCTACAGCTTTTTGGTTATTGAGTAGAGCTACTACTCATGGAAAAAAAGTTTTTAATGTCAGGCTATGGCAGCTTTGACAGTCCAGAGTCGCCTTCCAGAGGGAAGTGATTCAAAGAGTTTGTGGCCAGGTGAGAGGGGTCAGAGATGATCTTACCCCCTCGCTTCCTGGCCCTTGCAGTGTATAGTTCATCACTGGAGGGAAGGTTGCAGCCAATAACCTTCTCAGCTGATCCGACGATTCGCTGCAGTCTCCGGATGTCGTGCTTGGTGGCTGAGCCAAACCAGACCATGATGGAGAAAGTGAGGACAGACTCTACGATGGCCGTATAGAATTGGACCATCATTGCCTGTGGCAGATTGTGCTTCCTCAGCTGCCGCAGGAAGCTCCGTTGTGCCTTTTTGACTGTGGTCGATGGTAGCCCCCCCATTTAAGGTCCTTGGAGATGATGGTTCCCAGGAACTTAAAAGGCTCCACAGATGTGACTGTGGGCTTTTTCAAGGAGATTTACAGACGTGTTTCCTTGTGCGAGTGCCCAATTTTTTTTATGGAGGCTGCTCCGTTTCCTAGTGGCAACATGAAACATGGGTAGTTCACCGATTAGCATGTGCTCAGTATTTCACACTGTGGCATTTCACATGCAGTAGCACATGATTCCACATTGCTTCATTTAGTTTAGTTTTAGGTGTAGAGATGCAACACGGAAACAGGCCCTTCAGTCTACCGAATCTGCGCTGGCCAGCAATCACCTGTTCTATCCTACACACTCGGGACAATTTACACAAGCCAATTAACCTACAAACCTGCACGCGGAATGTGGGAGGAAAACAGAGCACCCGCATAAAACCTACGTGGCCACAGGGAGTGGTGCGTACAAACTCCGTACAGATAACACCCATAGTCAGGATTGAACGTGGGTCTTTGGCACTGTAAGGCAGCAACTCTACTACTGCACCTCCCTCTAGTATGCGAGTTTAATAATAAGTCACATTTGTGTAGAGGAATCAATTTTACACCTCAAATCAATCATGTAGAGCATGAAAACATACGCTGCCAATTTCCCAGCAATGTCACACAAATGGCTAACGTCACACAAATACGCACAGAGTTCTCATTAAGATGCATTAGCATTACCGGATTCCATATTCGGGAATTGAATTAATGTAACCATAGCAGGGCATTAAAACTGTGAGTAATAAGAACAGCAACAGATTGGGAAGAAGAGAATGACATGAAAGTTGTGTTTTAATAACTGAGCGTTTGTAAGAAGCATTGAAAAAGGAATGCAGGGTAAGATTTTTAACTAAAGACTAGACTAAGTGGGACCCGTTGGGTCCCTGGTTCATACGGGAGGGCTGGTCTCCAAATGCAATATTCCACCTCTCTACCAATTCCAATATTGGTGGTGGCCAGTGGTGATGTGGGGTGGGGGGGGGGGGGGGTTCTGGAGCACTAGCATGGGTGTTGTGGGTCAAGTCAAGTCAAGCACAGTGAGTGCAGGGCCAACAATCCATTTCAAGTCATCAATCCATTTCACGTCAAATCAATCCATTTCAAGTAAAGTCAAGTCAATCCATTTCAAGTCAAGTCAATCCATTTCAAGTCAAGTCAATCCATTTCAAGTCAAGTCAATCCTTGTCAAGTCAAGTCAATCCATTTCAAGTCAAGTCAAGTCAAGCACAGTGCAGGCGGGGTCAGCCAACAATACAATCAATTTCCTTTCATTTCAGGTGAGGTCAAGCAAAGCAAAGCAAAAGCAAAAGCAAAAGCACAGGGCAGCCAAAACAACTCATTGCATTTTCATTTAATTTCCATTACATTGCAGTTTCAAGCACAGGGCAGGCCAAACAACTAATTGCACTTCCATTTAGGACTAACAAATCATTTATTGCAAGTACATTGCAGACTCACAGTTCAGTTTACTCACAGCTTAAAATTACAGTTGTGGACTCTCCCTCACGATCGTCCTGAGTGACTGACTGATGTCTAGCATCTGGGGCTTTTTACTCCTGCCCCCCCCCCCCCCCGGAAGGGGTGTTACCTTCAGCATGCTGATTGGCAGGCGAGAGGACCAATCAGCTGATTTTAAGATTTTTTTAACATTCATAACTTTTTTATTTTTCAGCGATCTGAAAAATCCTTGGGACTGCTGCAGCAGAGGAAGACTGTGAGTAAGATGGCCAAAATCATAATGATATAAGGTAATGTTTTTTCTAAAATCAATTAACAATGTAGACAGGAAGTGGTCAAGATGAGACTTTTAGTTATATAGATAAAAGGCAAATCAAGTAGCGAGTGTAAGAATACAAGAAGTAAATTTAAAGTTGAATTAGAGATCGATTGATTGATTGAAAGATATAGCATGGAAACAGGCCCTTCGGCCCACTGAGTCCACGCTGACCATCGATCATCTGTCCCCACAAGTTATATGTTATCCCACTTTCATATCCACTGCCTACACACGAGGGCAATTTACAGGAACCAATTAATCTGCAAACCCGCACGTCTTTGGGATGTAAGAGGAAACTCACGCAGTCACAGGGAGAACGTGCAAACTCCACACAGGCAGCACCTGAGGCCAGGATCAAACCCGGGTCTTTGAGGCTCTGAGCCAGTAGCTCTACCAGCTGTTCCAATGTGGCATATCACCCTAAGGAAAGGATATGAAGGCAAAATTAGAAAGGGCCATTGAAGCAGAAACTTAAAATCAAAGCTTTCTCATTAGTGTTGCAGTAAGATAGCTTCAGAATGGCATATAGATCTACAAATTCCTTGGATAGACAGAAAATGCTGGAATAACTCAGCTGGACAGGCAGCATCTCTTGAGAGAAGGAATGGGTGATGTTTTGGGTCGAGAACCCTTTTTCAGACTCAGGGAGGAAGAGCAGCTCGTCGGCGAGAGGAGGAGAGCTTCTTCAATGTAGTCATACCTTGAAGAGCTTTAGCAGTGAGGCAGATGAAATGTGTAGGAAGAAACTGCAGATGCTGGTTTACAACGAAATGCTGGAGTAACAGCGGGACAGGCTGTCTTGACCCGAAACGTCACTCATTTCTTTCCTCCAGGGATGCTGCCTGTCCGGCTGAGTTATTCCAGCATTTTGTGTAAACCAACGTCTGCAGTTCCTTCCTACAAATTCCTTGGGATACATGAGCTGCACTCTGAAGCATATGAAGAATTCAAAAGGTAGTTGTGAAACATTGCCAATCGTTTTGAGAGGACAGCGACCGAAGGAGCCAACAAACTCTTCTTGTTCCCAGATACAAAATGACAGAGGGATAAGTGGTAACACTAGACTCATTTGGTTAATCTCAACATTAATAGAGATATTTGTTGCAACAGCTCTTTCTGGGCTGTTCAGTGGAATAGCCACTAATGGGAATTCTCCCAGAATGTTAGAGTGAAAGGCAGCATCTGGAGGAGGAATGGAAGATTGGCCAGATATCAGGGTGAAATTAGAATTGCCACTAAAACTGCAGATGTAATATTACATTATGCCCAGCTGTTAAAACAAATGAAGCCATGAATTGTCTCACTTTTTAATAATTTTCCTGTTGCATCTACAACAAATCAGCAGGAAACAATTGAGAAAGTTTGAAAGAGATTAGACTTAATCACAAAAAACACAGACATGCAGAAACACCATAATAGCTATTCCCCTTGCACTGATTGAATATTGAAAAGACAAATGAAAGGAAAAGCTATAGCCAAGATCATTCTTTTGAGATTTGATGCTAAAATGCTTCTCGAAATTGTATCAATGTAATGCATTTTAAAATTATTAAGGGGCTTCTCAAAAGTCCTTACTCTAAATATACACTATTTGGTTTGGATGGTAGTTGATTATGATTCCATTTTGTCTGCAGTTTGCTTATAAAATTGAGTCATTTGCTATTTGCAACATCTGCTTGAAGTTGGTCACATCCATCCAAGTCATTAAGTGCAATCAACTCATTGAAATGATCCAATTTGGAGTATTGGACCAAGCAGATGTATTGGACCGGTCTGCTTATTAGAATGATGAGTTCCTTTTCAATATAGCAGGTGGATCAAGCCTTCTTGTTTGGACAAGGAACAGAAATCTCTTGTGCTGAAGTATTTTTTGTAAATTGTCAACGTGATACCTATAAAAACCTCTTTTAAAATATGATTTTGTAGGCTATAATGGCCTGCTGTCAATTTTCTACTTTCTGTAATTTGTGCATTATGGTCCTGTGGCAGTCTAATCCCTCTGTTTTCTCAAGTCCTGAACCTATTATCCAATCTATTTATTGCATCTATGTTAAAAGGAAGAGCAAAGTCTATTAAATTCCTGGATCCATGGCAGATTACGGCTGTGACCCATCACCTTGAGAGGGTTCAAACCATAATTTACAGATTAAGTGCATAATTTATGGCACTGTGCGACAGCGGTGGATTTGCTGCCTTACAGCGGCAGAGACCCAGGTTCGATCCTGACCACTGGTACTGTCTGTACAGAGTTTGCACGTTCTCCCTGTGACCACGTGGGTTTTCTCCGGGTACTCCAGTTTCCTCCCACACTCCGAAGACGCACAGGTTTCTAGGTTATTCGTCTTTGGTTAAAAAAAAAATTAATTGTCCCTGGTGTGTAGGATAATGTTGGTGTTCGGTGGGCCAAAGTGCCTGTTTCTGAGCTGAATCTCTAAAGTCTAAAGTCAAATTTCGAATGACACTATGATTAGCAATAATACTGCAATGTTGCCAGTATTATACCTTTTGGCCTAGATGTTAAATCAACGTTCCTGTTGACTAGATGTTAAAGATCCTGCGCCACAAATTAAAGAAGAACAAAGTGTTCTTCTGATGTTTGATCAACTTCCTTCACATCGTGGAAATCTTAACTTTGCTTCTTTGTATTGATGTAGTGAAACTTGTTGAGAATTTCCATCATACTCAACAATTATAAAAATATTCATTACACCACCCTTTTTTTGGATTGGCACCAGGTTGAAACTAGAATTTCAGGTTTTTAACATCTGCAATATTTTGATTTTCGACCATTAAAAATATATTAACTAGTCATTCATTTCACTGTTATTTATGAGATCTTGAGAAGAATATGGCTGATATATTGTTTGCATAAAGGAAATCACTCACTTTGAAATAATTAATTGTCGGTAAAGCACTTTCCATTGCAATAAGGTGTTATTTAAATGCAAATGACATGATGCATGTTGGTATATGTTTCGGGAAGAGATAGGAGAAAGATAATGGCAGAAAAGTCAATATTTAAAGCAGCAAATTTTCTGTCTGTAAAGTTATCAGTATATAAACTGCTATCAGATTAAATTTGCTAATAGACTAATCAAGCTTCAAAATTCTACTTGCCAATAATTATAGAGCTTTAATTTTAATAGTTCATTAACAATTGAACAAATCAGTATACTATCATGTAGTTGAAAAACTCATAAAATTGTTCATAAAATGTCCAAATGCACTATATCAATGTAATAAGATTGAATATTCTTAGATCCTTTCAACAGGAGTAGCAGTACACTTACGATTAAAATAAATTGCATAAACTATTTGGGGTGAAATCTCAAATTCCAATTAGGATTCCATTTTTCTTGGCTGTGGTAATTGCTTGCATGTTCAGACCAGCAATTCCTGAAAATCAGCTTTTTAAAGTGAATCAGAAAATAGTTTTAGTTTAGAGATGCAGCACGGAAACAGGCCCTTCGGCCCACCAAGTCCACACCAACCAGCGACCGCCGCACATTAACACGATCCTACACACACTAGGGAAATTTACACATACGCAAAGCCAATTCACCTGTACGTCTTTGGATTGTGGGTGGAAACCAAAGATCTTCTGAGAAAACCCACGTGGTCAAGGGGAGAACATACAAACTCCGTGCAGACAGCAACCATAGTTGAAATCGATGTGGGGGAGGGGGTGTGGGGGAGAGGGTGTGGGGGTGGGGGAGGGGGGGGGAGTGGTGGTGGGGGTGTGGGGGTAGGGGAAGGGGTTGGGGGCATGGGGGATGGGGGGGTGGGGAGGGGGGAGGGGGGAGGGGGGAGGGGGGAGGGGGAGAGGGGATGGGGAGAGGGTGTGTGGGGGAACGGGAGGGGAATGGGGGAGGGAGGGTGGGGGAGGGGGAACCTTCAAAACCTTCATAACCTTTGTACTATTTCATCGATCGGAACAAAACTTATTTGACTTGCAGCAGAGGAGAATGGTGAGTAAGGTGGCAAAAAATCATAGCGCTATGGGGGATCGTTTTTGCACAAATTTAATTACAACGCAGACAGGAAGTTGTCAAGATGAGAGTTTTAGTAATATATAGATGACCATAAGGTGAGAGGGAGAAAGCTTAATGGAGATTTGCGGGGCAAGCTCTTTCACACAGAGGGTAGTGTGGGCCAGTGGTGGTGGAGGCTGATACAGTCATGGCATTTAAGAGGCTTTTAGAAAGGTATATATGCAAGTGCAGGGAATAGAGGGACATGGATAATGTGTAGGCAGATGAGATCAGTTGGGCTAGGCGTCATGTTCGACACTAACACTGTCGGCCAAAGGGCCTGTTCCTGTGCTGCACTGTTCCACGTTAAAAGTTGTGGCCTATTATAAATTATATAAACAAAAGTGGCATTTTATGTTGGTATTAACATAACAAAGTGCAATTCAGAAGAAAATTTGCTCATCAGTGAAATTTGCTTACCTCATCTTTACCTACATTGGGCATAGAACAGTGCGGCACAAGAACAGCCCCTTCCGCCCACAATGACTGTGCCAAACATGATGCCAAGACCATCACCTATTCACCTACACATCACCCATATTCCTCCATTCCCTGCATATCCATATGCCTATCCAAAAGTATTTTAAATACCACTAACATGTCTACTTCAGCCTCTCCTTCTGAGCATTTACCACCCTTTGTGTATAAGGGTGGTGACTGATGATATTTATATATTTATACATTATATTCATTAATCTATATATTTTAATCATATCTCCTGTTGATACCTTTATCCTAATGAAGAAATGTGCTGGCCTAGAACCTTACCTGGTCACTCCTTTCAAAGCAGTTCAAATCTTTTTGAGTTAATGGCAAAAAGTACGAAGGATTGTCTGGAATTAGTCTCATCACCAACGCATCCTGTTCTGACTCACAAGCTGAAGCGATACAGTTGCATTCCTCAACTAATTTCTGCCTTCTGACCACCTGCTCCTCATTTGCCAGTTACTTTGATCAAAAATCTCGCCCAAACCCAACTCCTACTTAACATGTGGACCTTTCAGGTATTCTTCATTAAAATCCATCTGCCACCTTTCAACCCATCTGCCATTTTTAGTCCATCTGCTTAATCAGACTAAATCTCTTTGGCATGTTGAAGACTCGTGTAATTAATGTAATTTGCAGCTTTCTTTATCTACCTAAACAGTTCTCTAATGGCTTATTTACCCTGCGTTGGACGCTAGCAGTTACTAATTACTGAGTTGTTGTCCCATCACTTATCTCACTCCATATTGTTTCAACAGTAAGTGTCTGCTGTGATGCACTAAACATTTCTATGCGTTACTTCATGACTTACCAGTGGGGCTCTCCCACTTTGTAGGATTATCTTAATGAAATACTTTATTCCTGTACATTGTATAAATACCCACTTAAATGTGTTTTAAAACATAAATATTAGAGTTCTGTGTACGTGCTATAGCACCTTTTTTGTTGTTAAGTGCTATAGGAAGGATGTTGTTAAGCTGGAAAGAGCGTAGAGAAGATTTACGAGGATATTGCCAAGGCTTAAGAGCCTGAGCTACAGGGAAGAGTACTTTATTTATTGGAGCGCAGAAGGCTGAGTGGTCATCTTATAGAAGTGTGTAAGACCATGACGGGACAATAGACAATAGGTGCAGGAGTAGGCCATTTGGCACTTCGAGCCAGCACCTCCATTCATTGTGATCATGGCTGATCATCCCCATTCACCACCCATTCACCACCCATTCCTACCTTCTCCCCATATCCCCTGACTCTGCTATCTTTAAGAGCTCCATCTAACTCTCTCTTGAAAGCATCCAGAGAACTGGCCACCGCCTTCTGAGGCTGAGAGTTCCACAAACTCACAACTCTCGGTGTGAAAATGTTTTTCCTGGTCTCCGTTCTAAATTAGGGCTATATCCCCCCACATTTTTCCTATCCATGTACCTGCCTAAAGGACTTTAAAATGTTGTGATAGTACCTGCCTCAACTACCTTTTCTGGCAGCTCATTCCACATACCCACCACTCTCTGTGTGTAGAAGTTATTCTTAAACAGTGGCCCATGGTTCTGGACTCCCCCAACATCGGGAACTTGTTCCCTGCCTCTAGCGTGTCCAAACCCTTAATAATCTTATAGGTTTCAATAAGATCCCCTCTCATCCTTCTAAACTCCAGAGTATACAAGCCCAGCCGCTCCATTCTATCAACATATGACAGTCCCGCCATCCCGGGAGTTAACCTGGTGAACCTACGCTGCACTCCCTCAATCGCAAGTATGTCCTTCCTCAAGGTTGGAGACCAAAACTGGGCACAATACTCCAGATGTGGTCTCACTAGTGCCCTGTGCAATAAACAGGGTGAATGCAAGAAGTTTTTTTACCCATAGTAATTTGAATCAAGAAGCAGAGGACAAAGGTTTAAGGTGAGAGGGGAAAGATTTAATAGGAACCTGAGAGGTAACATCTACACACAGAGAGTGGTGGGTATGTGGAACGAGCTGCCAGAAAAGGTAGCTGAGGCAGGTACTATAATGACAATTAAATGTCCTTTAGACAGGTACATGTAGAGGGATATGGCCCAAACGCAAAAAGGTGGGACTAGTGCAGATGGGCATGTTGGTCAGTATGAGCAAGTTGGGCCGAAGAGTCTGTTTCCATGCTATATGACTCCATGACGCTATTATACTTTTGCAACTAATTTCTATTGTCTTTTTTTTAAGATTATTGTTTATTAATTTCAAATTTCTGGATGCACAAAGTATAATTTTGAAAATGATGATCATGTTAAACTATTTATAAAACTAAAGGAAGAGACTGAGGCAGGACGGATTATGCCATGGATAGATTACTCAGAAGGCTACATTTACAGGCAACAACGTATTCTAACCAGTGATAATTGCCTTTCCACAGTCATTTACTGAGGAGGACATGTGAGCGGTGATGCCATCTATTCCAGTACCTCACGGCATGATTAGCACATCCACCAATAAATGAGTAAAGTGCTTGTCCTGACTCCCATCCAAAGTAAATTCCTTCAGGCAAACCCAAAGCAGGTCACAAGAGGACCATGAATAGTTAACGGTGCTAAATCTGGGAATCCCTTGAGGCTGATGTGATGAGCTTGGGGAGAGAGTTATGCTCAGTGCTTTGGCTCTGGGCCCAAGTAACTTTACATTATTGCTGATTGCTGAAAATTGCCTAGGTTTATGGAAGACGATCAGATATAGATTTAAAGGTGTTATAAAATATTCATGCAAACAGATCCTGTTAACAGCAGTCACCAGCACCGTACAATACCAAACGTTAGCTGAGCTAATGGGAGACATCAGACAACTAAGGCCTCCCATAAGGCTCCTTCTGGTTGTCCTTCAAACTTTTGCTCCAGAACTTTTTTGCACAAAGGGTGGTAGGTGTATGGAACGAGTCAAGGGTGGTAGGTGTATGGAACATGGAGCAGGTGGCTGAGGCAGGTACAATCGCAAAGTTTAAAAACATTTGGAGAGGTACGTGGATAGGAAAGGTGAACAAGGATATGGGGCAATTGATTAGTACAGTTGTCAGAGGTTATGGGGGAACGGCAGGAGAATGGGGTTAGGAGGGAGAGATGGATCGGCCATGATTGAATGGCAGAGCAGACTTGATTACTTCATTGCTGAGCATGCACCGAACTGAGAGCCAGCAAGTCCTTGTAGCTCCGAGTTTTGTTTAGGGGTTTTAGTGTGTTTTTAAGTATTTATTGCTCTCAGGTAGTGTACACATTGTATTTTATGTATTTTCTGTCTGCATTCGTTTTGAATGTGTGGGTTTGTTGGTAGGGGGCTTCTGGACATCTGAATTTCCCTGAGGGAATCAATAAAGTATTTATTATTATTATTATTATTATTATGGGCCGAATGGCCTAATTCTACTCCTATCACTTATGATCTTATGAAAAGCAGGCAGGTGGGGCAAATGTAGATGGGGCATATTGGTCAGCATGGGCAAGTTGGGTCGAAGGGCCTGTTTCCACACTCTATGACTCTCTAATTAACCGAGCCCCTCGCCAAGCTGTTCATGTAACGCAATAATATTGGCATCTGCTTGTCAAACTGGACAACTGCCCAAGGATGTTCTGTTCAAAATAAAAGCAGGACAAATGCATTCCAGTTAATTACTCTCCCATCAGTCTATTCTCAATCATCACCATCGTGCTGTCAAACAGTGTCAACACTTCCTCACCAATAACCTGTTTTCGGATGCTCTGTTGAGATTCTGACAGCTTCACTCCACTCCGGACTGCATTTCCGCCTCTGTTCAAATATGAACAGGAGCGATGAATTCCGGAGATTAAACATCTGACATCAAAGCGCCAATTAATCAATCACGGCATCATTGAGCCCTTATAAAGCTGAGGTTAATGGACATCAAAAGGGAAACATTCCATTAGCTGGCATTCAAGTTGTGCAACAAAAGAGGTTTGTAGTTGGTGGAGGTCAATTTGTGGACCTCACACAAGGGACACTCTGCAGGAGTTTTTCACAACAGTGCTCTAAGTCCAGCCACCTCCAACTGCTTCATCATGGATCTTCCTTCCGTTAAAAGGCCAGGAATGGAAATATCTATTGACGATTACACAGTGGTAGTAACATTTACATTATGTATCTACTGGATAACTTGGGGTGGCACGGTGGCACAAAGGTAGAGTTGCTGCCTTACAGCGCTTGCAGCTCCAGAGACCCTAGGTCGATCCTGGCTATGGGTACTCGTGTGCAGCAGGCAGTGAAGAAAGCAAATGGTATGTTAGCATTCATAGCAAAGGGATTTGAGTATAGGAGCAGGGAGGTTCTACTGCAGTTGTACAGGGTTTTGGTGAGGCCACACCTGGAGTATTGCGTACAGTTTTGGTCTCCGAATCTAAGGAAAGACATTCTTGCCATAGAGGGGGTACAGAGAAGATTCACCAGACTGATTCCTGGGAAGTCAGGACTTTCATATGAGGAAAGACTGGATAGACTCGGCTTGTACTCGCTGGAATTTAGAAGATTGAGGGGGGATCTTATAGAAACTTACAAAATTCTTAAGGGGTTGGACAAGCTAGATGCTGGAAGATTGTTCCCGATGTTGGGGGAGTCCAGAACAAGGGGTCACAGTCTAAGGATAAGGGGGAATTCCTTTAGGACCGAGATGAGGAAAACATTCTTTACACAGAGAGCGGTGAGTCTCTGGAATTCTCTGCCTCAGAAGGTAGTTGAGGCCAGTTCATTGGCTATATTTAAGAGGGCGTTAGATGTGGCACTTG
The DNA here is from genome assembly GCA_963514005.1 of Raja brachyura. The sequence goes on from OY740790.1 coordinate 60,983,811, forward strand.
TGGCTAAAGGGATCAGGGGGTATGGAGAGAAGGCAGGTACGGGATACTGAGTTGGATGATCAGCCATGATCATATTGAATGGCGGTGCAGGCTCGAAGGGCTGAATGGCCTACTCCTGCACCTATTTTTCTATGTTTCTATGTTTCTACTCGTCTGCATGGTGTTTGTACGTTCTCCCCATGACCTGCAATGGTTTTCTCTGAGAACTTAGGTTTCCTCCCAAGCTCCAAAGACGTACAGGTTTGTAGGTTAATTAGCTTGGTATAAATGTCAAAATTGTCCCTATTTTGAGATGGTGTTAATGAGTGGGGATCGTTGGTCAGTGCGGACTGGGTGGGCCGAAGGGTCTGCTTCCGGGCTGCTTCGCTAAACTAAACTAAACAACCTTCTCCAGGTAATAGATACAGTCTAATACCAAGACACCTCATGATTTACATTGGGGCTACAGGCTTGGAAAGCAGCTTGTACATCAAACATATGCCAGGCACCATATGTGGCTACGTTGTCACATGGGGTGCTAGGCATAAATTTGAGCATGTTATTCTGAAAATAGAGGCGTGTAAATGAAACTTCGGTAGTAATTAGACAAGCACGTTATTCTAATAATGCGTAAATCAAGCACGTGGAAAATGAGAGGTGCCTGTACTTTCCTTTTGCATTGATTTGCTTCAACAAACCAAACACTGGCAATTTTCTATAGCTTAATGCTGATTATATTCCCAACTGGACCAGCCAGGCAATCACAATGGTTACTAAACGGTCTGATATACAAGATCCACAGCCTGGATGCTCAATGCTAAATCAGTCACTCCCTAGCTTCTTAAATACGATCAACATGGCTGGAATGCATTTGTCCTGCTTTTATTTTGAACAGATCATCCTTGGGCAGCTGTCCAGTTTGACAAGCAGATGCCAATATTAGCTTGGCGAGGGGCTCGGTTAATTAGGGAGTCATAAAATGTGGAAACAGGCCCTTCGGCCCAACTTGCCCATGCCAACCAACATGCCCCATCTACACAAGCCCCATCTGCCGGGTTGTCATAAGATCATACGTGATAGGAATAGAATTAGGAGTACAAATCCATAACATGTTGGACCTACACTTGCCATTGCGTAATCTTCAATAAATATTACTATTTCTGACCTTTACCCGCCGATTGCATGGATTGCATTTCCCTGCAGTGAGAAGGAGCAGCATTGGAGGACATCGACAAGAAGAGAGGAAGAGGTGGAGCCAGAGGGCTGAGGGAGAGCTGAGAAGGGGAGGAGATAGTAAGGACTACTAATTTCACTAATAAGGACTACTAATCTCTAATTTCAGGTAGTCCTCACTATCTCCTCCCCTTCTCAGCTGTCCCTCAGTCCTCTGGCTTCACCTCTTCCACTCTTCTTCCCCCACCCCCCCCCCCCCCCCCCCACCCTCACATCAGTCTGAACAAACGTTGCCTATTTCCTTCGCTCCATAGATGCTGCCTCACCTGCTCAGTTTCTCCAGCATTTTTGTCTACCGTAAAATATATTACACTTACTTTATCATTGTCAAATCCCACAACTTCCGACATAACTGAGGGAGTTCCTTAACTATGTGCTACACTTCTTCATGAAGACTGTTTGCCACTCTCTTCTCAAGGGCACTTCATGAAGGAGCATAAATGTTGGACTTTCCAATGATGCCTGGACACTTGGGATTAATCCACAGAAGTACGCAATGTACAATCTGAAAATTACCTTTTTTAGTCATTGAGGAAACATTTTACTAAAATTAGAAAGCACTGATGCAGTTATATTTGGCCGAATGAATATGCTTCAAAGAAAGAATTAGAAGTGTTTTGTCTCAAAAGTATATAATGTATTCATTAGTATTTGTAGTCATGGATCAACATCAACAGATATGTAATCACTGCATCCAATGCCCTTAGAGACAGTGACAGATGGCCTTTAATAACTGGTATAAAAAACAAAGATAACATCCTGTACTGTAAAGGTGGAATTGATGTGAATCAAAATTCATAAAACTCATACGGCATCTGTAAAATTAAATAAAATGGGGCTTAACTCTTATCCCATCTGTTGGTCGATATGTAGCAGAATGAGACCTGTTATCCATCTGCTGTGTTCAGGTACAGTTTCTTTTTCAAAAAGAGTTTGCTTTATTAATCTTGGATTGAAACCTGGAATCCTAACATTTCCACGTATATTTTTCATAGAAATGGTGAAATGGTTGTTTTCACAGAAATCGGGTAAGTTTAGAGGGATAAGGGCCAGACGCAAGCAGGTGGGGCTAGTGTAAATGGGACATGTTGGTCGGTATGAGCAAGTTGGGCTGAAGAAGTGCCTGTTTTCACGCTGTGTGACTCAATGACTTCAAGCCTCTACCTAAATTACTCGGCAAGAGTTCTAACTTGGCATATTCGTTGCTGAAGAAAATAATTCAGAGGATCTTCTGAAATCAACAATGTTTTATTATGGAATGAACTGATAGAGGAGATAGTTGAGGCAGGTACTATAACAACATTTAAAATACATTTGGACAGATGCCAGGATAGGAATGGTTTAGAGGGATAGGGACCAAACGCAGGCTAGTGTAGATGGGACATTTTGGTCAGCATGGGCAAGTTGGGCCGAAGGGCCGATTTCCGTGCTGTATGACTATAGCTCTATGATGCTATCGGATTCTTGAAGTAGCTGGCACAAGAATTCTCAATACTAGAATGCTACAGACCACTTCTTGCTCTACCATGGACTTGCTTTTATTTCCTTGGTTCATTGATTGATACTTTATTATCACATGCAACATGTCACAGTGAAATTCTTTGTTTTGCATTGCATACACAATGTTCCAATTGTGTTTTGCACTAATATCTTGTCATTTTGCACAGTTATCTATCGTTTAGAAAATTGTATGTGTAAATTATGTGTGGGGTAGTTGGGCACTTTGGTCGGCATGGGCAAGTTGGACCGAAGGGGAGCGAGGGAGGGAGTGTTGGATGGATGGGTAGATGGGTAGATGGGTAGATGGGTAGATGGGTAGATGGGTAGATGGATAGATGGATAGATGGATAGATACTTTTTTTGCTGTACTGTATGTCTCTTTAACTCAAATAGCTTTTGTCAATAGCTTCAAGAGATTGTGAACATGCAAAAACATTGATTTTTTTAAATCCCAGTATACTATCTGAGGCCGTGAGGCTTTACTTGCTTTCTCATGTTATCAGTTCTGTTAGGCCTTTGCACTGTCTCTAGATCTGCTGTCATAGAGTACTCTGGAGCATTTGCCCACAGATGTTGCTGCTTTTGACAAGACCGTTCCCATGGTGGCACCACGCACTTTCATCCACTTCTCTCTTTGTGTTTATTTTTAATTACCCATTGTCTCAAGAATATTTGCCACATAATCAATGTGCCCGTATAGTTAAAGGGAAAAATACATTTAAGAAAAGCTATTGTGTATTTTCCCTTGCCACAGAGGAGGAAATTACAACGATTATCCGGTCATGAAGTAATGATAGCATAACCTTGATTCCAGGCACGTGCCGTCAGGGTAGGCAAGGTAGGCACTGCCTACCCTGACTAAAATTATAATATAGTTATTACTAAATATAAATAGTAAAGGCATGGGAGAACTATGCCTATGTAAGAGACCGATCTCTTAGACAGGCATAATTCTCCATGCCTTACATCCGCAGCGCTTGTAACACGGGAAGTTCTGTGCAGCCCACGTGCCGTCAGCGCTGCCTGAAGCCATCAGTTTCAAGCGGGGCTGAAGGCAGCAGAAATTCTGCCTTTGCAGCACTTCGCATGCGCATCATCCTACTGCACATGCACAGCGCTAGTTTCTTGGCAGGGTTTCCTAATATGGTTTGTCAATATTTTAAGTGTATGTTAGGAAACAGCGAGACAAGAATGGAGCTTGTGTACCAATGATGTGGTAAGTACATTTATTGGTGATGTTTTTAAATATCGTATTTCCCGGGCTGTGGGGGTGGGGGGGAGAGCTCCTTTCCAAGCATTTGGGGAGTCTGGCCCGGGGTAAAGTTGTGGGGAGGGCACGAATGTTATGAAGGAGGGGATCAGGATACTACCACTTGCGACGCTCCTTGCACGGAGGCGTGGAATGCCACCGCGATGAGGCCGGTGGGGGGGGGGGGGGGGGGGCGGGGGGGAGAGAAGTAGCTCGGATGGCTGAGCGGCCACCGGGCCGGACAGTGGAACCAGCCGCCACCTTAGCTCCTTCTGCCGGTCCCCGCTCACCTCTGGCAGCTCTCCATCTAAAAACCTCTCTCCTGCCGCTCGCTGGCCTCACTCATGTCCTTAAAATCCGACAGCGATTTACTCGGCTGTGGGAATTTAAGGATTTGCAGGAAGCCGCTGACATGAGTGAAGTCGGCGAACGGCAGGTGACAGGTGTTCCGACGGAGAGCACTGCCAAAGGTGAGCAGGCTCGGCAGAAGGCGCTGAAGTGGCGGCCAGTTCTGCTGTCGGGTCCCGGTGGCCGCTCGCCGAGCTGCTTTTATCCCCAGCTACAGTGCGTGGCTTCGCACCCGGAGAGCTGCGATAGTTGTGAGTGAGTGAGTTACTGGCAGTATCCCCGACACCCTCCTTCTCAGCACTCGTGCCCCCCCCCCCCACAACTTTACCCCTGCCACAGACTCTCCACACACTGTGAAAAGAACTGTTCCCCCAATTGGTCCCTTGACAAGTGTTGTCATTCAATAAGATGACAACTGATTTAACTATTCCCAGTACTCCCGTTTTTCCCACCATCTCTCCATCTTTCCATCAGCCTTCACCCCCCCCCCCCCCCCCCCCCCCCCACCCCCCAATTCAGTAATTCAGAATAAAGGAGACTAGGAAGCCTTGGGCAAATTGAATTGTCACAGTTTTTATTTTTTTATTTATTTAACGGAGAGAACAATCTGCGCATGCGCGGTTTAAATTTTTTTAAGCATACTGAGTGCCTACCCTGACCAATTACTCACGGCACGTGCCTGCTTGATTCAAAGACTCAAGAAGCTGGGTGTCATATTGCGAGGCTCACACTAGGTGCCTAGAGCACATAGATGGCCAGTTTGAACACTGGCATCGCTTAAATAAAAACATAATAATAACACTTCTAATAACAACGAGACATGAAGTAATAACTAACAGCCAAGAGCACTTTCAAAACTTTAGGATTAAAATTTGTGCTAGCCGGTCTTCAACTGGGAAACATTCAGAGCATTTGTCCTGTGTCTATTTCAGTTAGTGATTTGTTTTGTTCTCCTACCTCCCTGGTTTACAGCAGGGGAGCTGCCAGCTCTCTCGTATTAGACAATAAGGTCCAATTTGCTTGCTTTAATTCAATACTAGGTATCCACCCAATGGATCACCAGTGTTAATCCCTTTTTTGTGCATTTCCTCCTTGTAGAGAATAATTCTCATTGTGTTTTGAATTCACTAATAATGCAATTGAATGGTATTTTTTTAATTCAATGGTTCAACGGTACTTTATTCACATGTTTTGCTAAACTCTTAGAACAATGACATGGTTTGAACTCACTGATCATATTCAGACTTGCATCACAATCACGCTGACCCCTCTATTCCATTGCATTATTTCATTCATAATGATTCATCTATTGAAATGTAAAATAACTTTCATGTGGTAAATGAAAGAAGGGTCTCGACCCGAAACGTCACCCATTCCTTCTTTCCAGAGATGCTGCCTGTCCCACTGAGTTACTCCAGCTTTTTGTGTCTATCTTCATTTTCATTTGGTAAATATCTATTGTCTGGAAAATTCATCCATGGACTTGAAGTCATGCAGACAAACTGAACATCAGTTTATATAGGCAAACCCCATTTCCCATGCAAACTTTCAAAAGAAAATTTGATAAATGCACAATGGGTAGAAAGCTAGATAACTGGATAGATGTAAAGATTAGTCTGGCATACATGTTATCAACTAGAATGATTGCCATGCAAATGCTGGACGGCACGATGGCGCAGCGGTAGAGTTGCTGCCTTACAGCGCCAACGACCCAGGTTCGATCCTAACTACGGGTGCTTGTCTGTACAAAGTTTGTACGTTCTTCCCGTGATTGCGTGGGCTTTCTCCGAGACCTCCGGTAACCTCCCACACTCCAGAGACGTACAGGTTTATAAGTTAATTGACTTGGTATAAATGTAAATTGTTCCTATTGCGTGTAGGATAGTGTTAGTGTGTGGGGATCGCTGGTCAGCGTGGACTCAGTGGGCTGAAGGGCCTGTTTCTATGCTGTATCTCTAAACTAAACTAAACAAAATTTAAACTGAAATTTAAACTTATCTCTGTGTCTCCACACGGCTCTCCTCAGTCTGAAGAATGGTCTAGACGTGTGTGTGTGTGTGCGCGTGTGTATGCATGTGTGTGTGCACGTGTGTGTGTGTGCATGTGTGTGTGGGTGTGTATGTGTATGTGTGTGCATGTGTGTGTGTGCATGTGTGTGTGCACGTATGTGTGTATGTGTATGTGAATGTGTGTGTGTACATGTGTGTGTGCATGTGTGTGTATGCATGTATGTGTGTGCATGTGAATGTGTGTGTACATGTGTGTGTGCGCGTATGTGTGTATGTGTATGTGAATGTGTGTGTGTACATGTGTGTGCATGTGTGTGTGTGCATGTGTGTGTGTGCATGTGAATGTGTGTGTACATGTGTGTGTGTGCGTGTGCATGCGCGCATAAGCATGCTCACAATATAAAATGTTTTAGGAGTGAAATTCCTACATTAAATTCATGCTGATAGACACAAAGTGCTAGAGTAACTCAGTGGGTCAGCCAGCATATCCGGAGAAAAAGGAAGGTGACACTCCAGGTGGGAACCCTTCTTCGGTTCTCCGAGGAACCATCATCTGCAGTTCCTTGAAATTCCTGCTGCTTCGTTTCAGACTTAAACCAAAGTCAAAGATGTGGATTTTAAGGAGATTGTTAAGAGGAAATGTTTAGAGAAATAATTTGCCAAAGTTCAGGAAGATATTGAGACTGTAAATTATGTGAACATCATTTTAGAATTACAGGGGGTTACAGAACAACTCACAGACATTAATGGAATAATGGCTTCAAATTTAGATTCCTGTGATGTTTACTCCTTTGCAATCTCCTTCATGGACATTCCCGTCAAAACATGCCCCAAACAACTACCGACAAATTATATCCACCCGAACAGTCAGAAAGCCATCCACACTCGCACTAGACTCCGGGATGTCCTCATGGTGCGATGTCCCTGCAAACGCCGAGATCACTGCACTCACGGCACTGAGTCCCCACCAGCGCAGGCAGCACGTCCATCTTGGTTTTTTGGCGACCTCACATTCCCCAATGCGATGGAAGGCCAAAAAACTTTTTCCTTCTTCTTCCTTTTCTCCTGCGGTCGGGGTGATCGAAACATCCGCAGTTGGGGCAGTCAAAGCTCCCGCAATAGGGTGATCGAGGCACCCGCGATCGTGGTGGTCGAAGCTGCTGCAGTCGGAGCTCCCAAAGTTGATCCATAACAAAGAGACCGCCAGCTCCAAGATGTTAAGGCCACAGTGCAGACGGAGATACGATATGGAAAAAGTCACATCTCCGTCGAGGGAAGAGATAAAAAAAGTTGTCTGTCCATTCTCTCCACAGATGCCACCTGACTTGCCTACTTCCTCCAGTAGTTTGTGTTTTGCAGAAGATTCTAGCACCTGCAATCGCATGTATCTCCAACAATACGTGGGCGGCACGGTGGCGCAGAAGTTAAGTTGATGCCTTACAGCGCTTGCAACACCAGAGACTCGTGTCACCAGGAGAAATTTAGTCTGAGGAAGGGTTTCGACTGGAAACGTCACCCATTCCTTCTCTCCAGAGATGCTGCCTGTCCCGCTGAGTTACTCCGGCATTTTGTGCCTATGTTCTGCAGAAAGAGGAAGATAGTTTGGCTGTTGGAATAAGAATCAGGACCATGAAATCCTGGACATTCAAATTTAAGAACAGCTTCTTTCCCATTGCTATCAGATTATGGAGGAATGAAATCATCTCTTTCATCCCCTCTTCCCAGAACTGCTCCAACATACTGCACTCATACTCTTAACCCTGCCTCATTACATTATTCCGTTATTGGATGGGTTTTTTTTTGCACTATATATTTCATTGCAATGTGTGCACCATTCTCCTGTTTTATATTTGTTGCATCGATCATCACGACATATACTGTTTACTTTATGGGTTTCATACGAACCTGGAAATTCATTGCATCTTTGTGCATATGACACTAAACTAATCTAGATCACTAGATCACATTACTCCTTTGCAATCTCCTTCATGGTCTTCCCTGTCAAAGCATGCCCCAAACATCTAACGATAAACGTCCATCACAATAACTGCACATCCTAAACAGAGTGCAATGAAAGGACAAGTAGCTTAAAACAGCAAGATAACAATTAATTGGATATTAATTAGAAATGTTTTCTGTGGGTCCAATGGTTTAGCACCGTGAGTAATAAAATAAAAAATATCAAGGGGATATTTAACTAGAGATGAGAGCACCGCATAAGTAAAGGGCCTGTCCCACTATACAAGTTTACCCAAGAGCTCTCCCGAGTTTAAAAATAAATCAAACTCGTGGTAAGTAGGTAGAATGTACGTAGCGGGTACATCGGAGCTCGGGACATCGCTTAGCATCTCGTAATGCTAACAGGCAGGTACTCGGGAAACGCGGTAAGCTCGTGACTTATGATAATAATAATAATAATAATATATTTTATTGTCATTACACATAAGTGCAATGAGAATTGGTTTGCAACTTCGAGATTTCGGTTTGCAACCCCCGAGAACAAGGTTTGTAAAAACAAACATCAGACCAGTAACATCAACACAGACTAAAGTGCGAGGCTGGGGGAGACAGTCCATGGGGGTGGGTGGGGGAAGGGGGTACTCAGCAGGGCCGGTTCAGAGCCGCTATAGCTCTAGGAATGAAGCTGTTCCTGAGTCTGGTAGTGCGGGCGCAGAAGGCCGTGTAATGTCTGCCGGAAGGGAGTAGTTCGAACAGTCCATTACAAGGGTGAGAGGAGTCTTTATGTATGCTGACGGCCTTCCTGAGGCACCGTGTGTGGTAGATGACCTCCAAGGCTGGTAGCTATGTCCCAATAATCTGTTGCGCTCTGTGGATAACGCGCTGAAGAGCTCTCCTCTCCGCCTCCGTGCAGCTGAGATACCACACAGATGCCATACGTTAGTATGCTCTCTGTGGTGCAGCGGTAGAAGGTCATCAGCAGCTGTTGGGGCAGACCAGACTGTTTCAATGTTCTTAGGAAGAACAGTCGTTGCTGTGCCTTTTTGACCAGCGCAGTGGTGTTGGTGGACCATGTGAGGTCCTCTGAGATGTGAGTGCCCAGAAACTTGAAGCTGGACACTCTCTCCACACTGTCTCCGTAGATGGAGATTGGGGCGTATTCCCCATTCTGTGACCTCCTGAAGTTGATAATCAGCTCCTTGATCTTGGAGGTGTTTAGCGACAAGTTGTTCCGTGAGCACCAGTCCGCCAGGTTCTGCACCTCCGCTCTATAGTTTGTTTCATCACCGTTGGTGATCAGCCCGATCATCGTTGTGTCGTCTGCAAACTTGACAATGGTGTTGTTGTCAAATGCAGGGACACAGTCGTGGGTGAAGAGGGAAGTAGAGCATGGGACTCAGTACACAGCCCTGTGGTGTGCCGGTGCGCAGGGTGATAGTGGAGGACAGGTGCGGCCCCAGTCTCACTGCCTGCGGTATTTTCAACATGTTGAAAAATGTCCACGAGAGCCCTGAGTACCAACGGGCGGCTATTAACGTAATTCTCCGAGTTCGAATCAGGGGAAACTGGGGAGAACTCTTGAATTACCTCGTACAGTGGGACAGGCCCTTAAGTGTGGTGAAGTGTGGTGAAGTTTAATGCATGTTTAAGGCAGTGGGAGTTTAAGGGAGTTTAATGCAATCCGAAGAGGAGTGTGAAGCTTAATGTGTGAATGAGGAGATGAATACAGGGTCTTCCCAAGCAGAGGAAACTCAGCTGGATCAATGGATCCCAAAACTGTGTGCCAAATAGAGAGATATATAGGCAAGGTCTGTGGTGAAATGATGAGGTGGTGAATGGAAAAGTGATATTTCCAGCACAAGAACTGTAGTGCTAGGTGGTAATACTAAACACAAATACACATACCATGACATAGGGAGAACATTAAAACCATAGATTTGTAATCTTAACTGTTTAGTTATCTCCCAGTCAGATTAACTTCACCGCAGGGAGGTTAAGACAACATTGCATTACAGTAGGAAGGACATACCCAACAGAAGATGTACCTAATGTGGAGAAGATGTTTACACTAGTGGAAAGTCTAGGACCTTTACAAAACGAGAAGAGGGAGAATATCTTTAGTCAGAGGGTGGTGAATCTGTAAAATTCATTGCCACAGACAAGTCAATGGATATTTTGAAGGTGGAGAGTGTCAGATTCTTGATTAGTAAGGGTGTCAGGGGTAATGGGGAGAAGGCAGGAGAATGGAGCCGAGAGGAAAAGATAGATCAGCCATGTTTGAATAACGGAGTAGACTTGATGGGCCGAATGGCCTAATTCTGCTCCTATAACTTATGAACTTACTGCAGAGGATACAACATGTTAAGGTGCATCTGTGGAGCACAGTGGTAAACACACCAGTAACGTGCAACCGAGTGAGATATTTCAAAACAGAGGCTCATCCACCTTGAGCAGCCTGGGTTTAGAATATCAAATGGGCAGTGATTGCCACTAGATAGACACAAAAAGCTGGAGTAACTCAGCGGGACAGACGGCATCTCTGGAGAGAAGGAATGGGTGACAATTTGGGTTGAGACCCTTCTCCTGACTGATTAGGGATAAGGGAAACGGGAGATATAGATGGTGATGTGGAGAGATAAAGAACAATGAATGAAAGAGTACCGATGATAAAGGAAACGGGCCATTGTTAGCTGTTTGTAGGGTGAAAACGAGAAGCTAGTGCAACTTGGGTGAGAGAGGGATAGAGAGAGAGAGAGAGAGAGAGAATACCGGGGCTACCCGAGGTGAGATAAATCATAGTCCTACACCACTGGTTTGTAAGCTGCTCAAGTGAAATATGAGATGGTGTTCCTCCAATTTGCATTTTGGCTCGCTCTGACAATAGAGAGGCAATGGCTATCACAATACAGCCCTTGAGGACTGAGACTGTGAACTGTTTGGACAATGCAAGATAATGAAAAGTTGAGCACAATGGTTCCACAACCAAGGTGGAAGGCAAAACGTACAGCACAGTGTTCCCCAACAAAATCATCTCAATTAATTTAGATGCTACTGTCGCTACTGGATGGGACTTGGAGAAGACTTCTGAAGAAGGGTCTCGACCAGAAACCTCACCCATTCCTTCTCTCCAGAGATGCTGCCTGGGTTACTCCAGCTTTTTGTGTCTATCTTATGTCCACAAGGGTATCTATTATTTACAGAGTTACCTGCATGGAATAATACCGATACAATTCTGATAGGGATTTAAAGGTTGGATGCTAAAAAAGATATTTCCTCGTGGGGTGTTTTGAAATGAGGCCACAATTTTTCCCCAAAAGATGGTGCCTATTTAATACAGAATTCAAGCGGGCCGTGATACTCTGCCGTTCTCTACCAGATAGCTATTAATGCAAAGTCACTGGTATATTGAAGGCAGAGATTGACAGACCGACAGATTTTTTAACTACAATTAGGTCAATGGACAAGCAGAATTGAGGCCAGACTTGGATGAGACACGAATTTGTGTCGAGTCGAATTAAGTTGAGTTTATTGTCAAATGCACAAGTATGGAGAGATATTGGATCTTGCTGGAAAATCTTACTTGCGGCAACATCACAGGCGCATAGAATCAGACAACACACAAAACATTAAATCATAATGTCACACATTAAAATTCTGCAGGCAGTATAAAGAAAAATGACTATGCAAAAAAATCAAGACATTAGTGCGAAAAAACAATTAGAAATAAAATTAAATGACAGAACCCAGGGCCTCAGAGTGGCGCAGTGGGGCTGCTCACTGGCGCAGCGGTAGAGTTGCTTCCTTATGGTACCAGACACCCGGGATCGATCCTGACGATGGATGCTGTCTGTACGGAGTTTGTACATTCTCCCTGTGACCGCGTGGGTATTCTCTGGGTGCTCCGGTTTCGTCTTACGCTCCAAAGACGTACAGGTTTGTAGGTTAATTGGCCTCAATAAAATTGTGAATTGTCCCTAGTGTGCAGGATAGCGTTAATGTATGGGGTGATCGCTGGTCGGCGTGGACTTGGTGGGCTATAGGGCTAAAGGGCCTGTTTCTGCACTGTATTTCTAAAGTCCAAAGTCTAACTGTAGGTCCTTGTATGAGGCATGAAATCTATGCAAAGGAAAATCATTTTGACCTACCTCCTGCATCGAAAACTTTGTCAAATTTACTTTCTCATCACAGTCAAATGGCTGACATGAGTTTGATGCAAATTTCAGTCAAATAACATAGAGGTCTTTCAACCCAACCGTGTATAAAATCACGAGGGGAATAGATATAGTGTGAATGCACAGAGCTCTTTACCCAGAGAAGGGGATTAAAGATCCAGACGACACAGGGGACGGATTTAATAAGATCCCGAGGGGCAACCTTTCACACAGAGTGTGGTGCGTATATGGAGCGAGCTACCAGAGGAGGTAGTTGAGGCAGGAACTATAATAACATTTTAAAAATATTTACATAGGTACATGGATAGGATAGGTTTCATGGGATATGGACCAAACACCAGCAGGTGGGACTAGTGTGGATGGAGCATCTTGATTGGCTTGGGCAAGTTGGGCTGAAGGGCCTGTTTCCATGTTATACGACTCTATGATGAGACGCCATGATTTTTTACTCTCCAAGTTCCTTCTTGCATTGTTGATCAGCAGATCCTTGTGTTTTTTCCAGCTACCCGAGCGTGGGGAAAATAAATCACCTCAGCGATGCCATGTGGTGACTTTATATTTTCATTACTCTCTGGATGGGGAAGCTCTTAAAGATAGCAGTCAAGGGATATGGGGAGAAGGCAGAAACGGGGTACTGATTGTGGATGATCAGCCATGATCACAGTAAATGGCAGTGCTGGCTCGAAGGGCCGAATGGCCTACACCTGCACATATTGTCTATTGTCCGTTGTTTATTGTCTTGAAAAGGTGATTGGATTTATTATTATTATTATTATCATGTTTAAGGTCCTTCACAAGTAGATATACTAACTCCATATCCAACCTATTGTGCGACACGGTGGCGCAGTGGTAGAGTTGCTGCCTTACAGCGCCGGAGACCCAGGTTCTATCCTGACTCCAGGTGCCGTCTGTACGGAGTTTGTACGTTCTCACCCTGATCCGCGTGAGTTTTCTCTGAGACCTTCGGTTTCCCCCCCACACTCAAAAGACCTACAGGTTTTGTAGGCCAATTAGCTTGGTATAAATGTAAAATTGTCCCCAGTGTGTGTAGGATATTGTTAGTGTGCGGGGATCGCTGGTCGGTGCGGGCTCGGTGGGCCGAAGGGCCTGTTTCCACGCTGTATCTCTAAACTAAACTAAATTAAACTAAACTATCAAAAGTCATAATAACACTCAAGTGCCTTGTCACTTTGGGAGACGTTATCGCCAGTGTCTTCGGTACTTACTTACTGATAGCTATAATTTTCTGTTCCTGTATCACATTTGGAAATGCATTTACCGCTTTTTCACTGCTCCTTCCAATTCCTTTTCATAATGTGGAAACCTAAACTGATTAGTGATTAACAATAATGGTACAAAGTCACGGAAAATGTACTCGAAAATAAAGCCAATGAAAAAGGTCTTAGGTCAAAAAGTCAAAAGGTCAAAAGAGTTTATTGTCATGTGTCCCTGACAGGACAATTAAATTCTTTCTTTGCTTAGAACAACAGAACATTGTAGGCATTGACTACAATTATATACGTAAATACACACATGAATTCATAAATTAATAAAGTGCAAACAACAGATGGAGGGATATTAATGTTCAGAGTTTTGTCCGAGCCAAGTTTAATAGCCTGATGGCTGTGGGGAAGTAGCTATTCCTGAACCGGGTCGTTGCAGTCCTCAGGCTCCTGTACCTTCTACCTGAAGGTAGCAGGGAGATGAGTGTGTGGCCAGGGTGGTGTGGGTCCTTGATGATGCTGCCAGCCTTTTTAATTGGAGCTGGATTGGAATTGGAGTTAATTGGACTGGCCAATTAACTCTTAATTGGAGTTCTGGAAAAACTCCTTTAAGGATGTATAACATCTAAGTTACATATCATTAATATCACCCAGAAAGTATTAACACTAACTCTGCTATATTACAATCCATCGTACTTTGGTATAAAAAATTTCCACACAATAAAATATTAAATTTATATTAGTACTGCATGGTTGCTTTGGAAACTGAAAGGCAATTAAAAGCAAGTTAAAACTAATAACAGGTACATGAGTTAAATGCATACCTCAGTCCAATTGCTGGTGTAATTCTCGTGAAAGAAATCAACAAACTCCTCCAACTAATTTGACAATGTTGAATTTTAATAAGCAGTGAAACTATATGTGATGAGATTCTATTTTTAGACTATTTCATATGGTAGGAATCTAAGGGATCAGACAGAATGATACTTGATTTTAACAGAAAGATCATGACTTGCCATGGCTTAGCAAAAGAAAGTATTCAGCTCAATCCCAATATTGCCACAGTTTAACATAATGTCAAATGTTTCATATGCTTCTACTCCTTGTTCAAGTATTATACTGTTGCATGCAGCACGAACGCTTGGCACACATTTTAGTTTAGTGATACAGCGCGGAATCAGGCCCTTCGGCCCAACGAGTCTGGACCGACCAGCGATCCCCATACACCAGCGCTATCCGATACACTGGGGACAATTTACAATCTTTACTGAAGCCAATTAACTTAACAAACCTGTACTTCTTTGGAATATGAGAGGAAACCGGAGCACCCGGGGAAAACACACGTGGTCATGGGGTGAACGTACAAACTCCATAGGGACAACACCCGTAGTCAGGTTCGAACCTGGGTCTCTGGCGCTGTAAGGCAGCAAGTCTGCCGCTGCGCCACTGTGCCACCCGACAGTGAAGAGATTCTATTTCTGGACTATTTCATAAAATAGGAATCTAAGGCAATAGACAGAATGATACTTGATTCTAACATAAAGATGATGACTTGCCGCGGCTTAGCAGAAGAAAATAATATTAACCTCAATCCCGATATTGCCATAGCTTAATTTATAATTCATTATGATCTTCATATGCTTCTACTCCTTGTGCAACTATTATACCATTGCATGCAGAACAATTACTTGGCTCGTTCGTTGAGGTTTAATACTTCCTTCCCTGATTCGAGTGATGTGAGTGCACTTTTTAAAATGTTGAAATTACTGCCCAAATTATTGACGTGTTCAATAATGCATTATAAAATGTCACACGGTGGGGAAGAAGGAGCACTGGGGATCAATAAATATTGTAACTCGTCATTTAAGCTGTTATTGCGTGCCTTTTTGTTGCGATGCTAAGTTAAGTAGTGGAGATGGAATGAAAACTTGCAGGATGCAATGAAACCCGAGTGGCCCATAAACAACACTACTTTTATATCTGCACTGCACTGAGAAGCTGAGCTGCAGCTGTTCCCAGCCTATTGCTGGCTTTATTGCACTAACCAGAGGAATCCCAGACAGTTGCAATCTGTCCTCTCGCCCTCCGAATAAAGCTGCCATATCAGACCACACGTTGATGTGCTTCATCAATATCTGCTTTGCCTAACAGCCGGCCGCATGCAATGTGGATATCGCGCCGTTCAAGTGCGTTCCAGTTTTCCAACTGGCGTTCTTTGCCACTCGTGAGAGAAATAACAAAAAAGGAAAGGAACCGTCGCCCAAACTTTTGAACAGCAATCAGCAGTTAAGGGCCTGCCTTGGATCCATTTGGGCGATTAAGCTGCTGTCATCCCGCAAATGGCATCAGAGAAGGAAACTAAAGCACTTGTGAGCAATAAAATTATTTAGAAAATGGGATTCTTCCTTGAAGGCTTCCTGATGGTATTAGACGCAGAGGCAGTTAAGAAAGTGGAGTGATGGGTTGCTTTTCAGGGGACTAGTGCACAGTCAGACTGGATATTGGTCTCACAACAATGTACAGTATGTAGTTCAAGTATTAAAAATTAATGGAAGCATGATTGATATGTGTTTCGTTTTTCAGTTTGCTACTCGTAAGTATACACTCTGCTTAAATTCTGCACTACAATAGACTCAAGGTTGCCTTTTATTCTTAAGATAGACACAAAAAGCTGGTCATCCATTCCTTCTCTCGAGAGATGCTGCCTGTCCCGTTGAGTTTTTGTGTCTATCTATCTTCGGTTTAAACCAGCATCTGCAGTTCCTTCCTAAACTAGACTAAACATGATTGCAATCGAGCTGTCCAGAGTGTACAGATGGTAAAAGGCAGCAAAATGCTGTAAGACTAGTTATCGTTTATTGTGAGCACAATGTTTTTACTTTTCTATCTTCCAATTGCTGCACAACCACAAGGGTATTTTATAACTAATTCGAAATAATTCCCAGCAGAAGCCTGGATTTTGGGAAAGTTTAACTCCAAATCAGACGAAATGTGTAGGAAGTAACTGCAGATGCTGGTTCACAGCGAAGATAGACGCAGAATGCTGGAGTAACTCAGCGGGGCAGGCGGTGTCTCTGGAGAGAAGGTATAGGTGGCGTTTCAGGTCGAGACCCTTCTCTCCAGAGATGCTACCTGTCCCGTTGCGTTATTCCAGCATTTTGTGTGTCTATTATCACTACTAATCAGACGTGACTCTTTGAGCAAAAAGACACCAGAGGCAACAAGGTAAATATCAACATAAGATCCACTAAGAAAAGCATAAAGTGAAAAGCACAGTTTCAAGTGTAAGTGACAGAACCATTTTGTTGATGTGGGACATTCCAGCATGCTAATATCAAGTATAATACATTCATAGAAAAACATTTGACAGTGATTTCTTCAGAGCCGTTGGCAATTGGTATATGGTCACACTGATCTGTACTGTTCTGTATTTATTTATGCCTACAATATTCTGCTGTGTTGAAGCAAAGCAAGAATTTCTTTGTCCTATCTTGGACACATGACGATAAACTCTCTTAAATCTTGAATCTTGAATCAATTCACCATTGTACCTCAAGACATCTACCATTGTGCCAGTGCCCAAACAATCAGCGACAGGGAGTCTCAACGACTACCGGCCAGTGGCACTCACCCCTGTCATCGCTAAGTGCTTTGAGCGGCTGATCCTGGCTCACCTCAAAGCCAGCCTCCCCCCCACACTGGACTCCCACCAATTTGCCTACCGGTCAAACAGGTCTACAGAGGACGCCATATCGGCGGCCCTACACTCTGCCCTGACCCACCTGGACAGCAACAACACCTACATCAGGCTGCTGTTTATTGACTTCAGCTCCGCCTTTAATACTGTCATACCCGCTAGCTTGATCACCAAACTCAGCGGTCTTGGCATCTCCACCTCCCTCTGCAATTGGACACTGGATTTCCTCACTAACAGACCACAGTCTGTTAGGGTCAACAACCTCACCTCCTCCACTATAACACTGAACACCGGCGTGCCACAGGGCTGTGTGGTCAGCCCTCTCCTCTACTCCCTCTTCACGCATGACTGCTTCCCCAAGTATGGCTCCAACGCCATCATAAAATTTGCCGACGACACCACGGTGGTAGGACTGATCAGTGACAATGACGAATCAGCCTACAGGGAGGAGGTCCAGCACCTGGCTACCTGGTGTGCCAACAATAACCTCGTCCTCAACTCCCAGAAGACGAAGGAAATCATTGCTGACTTTCGGAAGAACAGAGGGGGCAGACACACCCCCATCCATATAAACGGGACTGAGGTGGAGCGGGTCTCCAACTACAAATTCCTCGGGGTACACATCTCGGAGGATCTGTCCTGGTCCCTCAACACCTCAAAGCTGATCAAAAAGGCACAGCAGCGCCTTTACTTTCTGAGGAGGCTCAAAAAAGCCCACCTGTCCCCCCAGATCCTGACGAACTTTTACCGCTGCACCATCGAAAGCATCCTGACCACCTGCTTTACGGTATGGTACAGCAGTTGCACCGTGGCAGACAGGAAGGCACTACAACGGGTGGTGAAAACCGCCCAGTACATCATCGGTGCCCCGCTTCCTGCCATGGATGCCCTCCACCGAAAACGGTGCCTGAAGCGGGCCGGGAAGATCATCAAGGACCCCTCACACCCTAACCATGGACTGTTTGCCCTCCTACCATCAGGGAGGCGGTACAGGAGCCTCAGGTCCCGCACCAGTAGGACGAGGAACAGCTTCTTCAACTACACCATCAGACTGCTGAACTCGGAGTCCCGCTGATAGATTTGTCTGCACCCTGTATTTATTTTCCGTATTGCTACCACTGCACTCTGTATTTATTTTTCTATATCGCTATCACTACGAACGACGCTAAACTGCATTTCGTTGTACCTATACTTGTATTTGTGCAATGACATTAAACTTGAATTGAATTGAATTGAAAATTGAAAATTGAATTGCCAGACTATGACAGTGACTATGTGCACTTATATGGATAGGACAAGTTTGGAGGGAGATTGACCAAATGCAGGCAGGTGGGTCTAGTGTAAATGGGACATGTTGGCTGTGGTGGGAAAGGTGGGCCAAGGGCCTGTTTCCATCATGACTCTATGACAGGATTTCTCCACAATATCTACCAAAGTTACAGCAGCAGGACAGCTCTGGAGAAGCATTCATTCTGGAAGTCAGTGAGAATGTTGAACGGGAAGTTAATAGACACAGGACCTCTCGCACCTCCACCCTTATCTTCATGGGGGGCACGGTGGCTCAACAGTAGAGTAGCTGCCTTACAGCACTTGCAGCGCCTGAGTCCAGGGTTCAATCCGAACTACGGGTTTGTACGTTCTCCCCGTGGCCGCGTGGGTTTTCTCCGCGATCTTCGGTTTCCTCCCATACTCCAAAGACAGAAGAGGTTTATAGGTTAATTGAATGGTATAATTGTAAATTGTCCCTAGTGTATGTGTGTGTAGGATGGTGTTAATGTGCGGGGATTTCTGGTCGGTGCAGACTTGTTGGGCCAGTATCCACGCTATATCTCTAAATTAAGCACTGAGATTGGCAATGTTCAGCTATTCATAATCTATCTATATATAACTAAAACTCTGATCTTATGCTCTTCCGGTTTGTGCAAAATGGTACGCGATAGCACTACGATTTTCATCAGATCACTCACCTTTCTCTTGTGCTGCGATTGCATCAAGTTTCATTCCGATTGGCAGTATATTGTAAAAGTTAGTGAGGTTTAAAAATTGTAAAAAAACGCACGTGCGCACGTCCTCTCCTGCCAGTCAGCGCCGCGCAGATTGGCCTCTTCTCCTGTCACAGTCCGCGTGTCCAGCGCCCACTGTGAGTCCCAAATACATCGCAACACCCCGCAACTCCAACCCCTTCCCTTCTGGTCCCCCTCATTGCCTCCTGCCCCCTACCCCCCGTCTTTTCTCCGAGCTCTCCCCTTCCCCCGCCCACACGCCGGTGTGGCCGTAGCTGCCGGTGCTTCCAGGCCGATCTGAGGCCTGGCTCTAAGGGCGCCAATGGCCGATGCTCCTCCAGGGCACGCAAGAAGGGAGAGGAGCGGCAACCTCGAGATCCTGGGGAGGGAGAGTGGGGGAGGAGAGGGGATAGAGGGAGAGGATGGGAGTAGGGAGGGGAGAGGAGTTATGGAGGGAGGGAGGGAGGGAGGGTGTGACTGAGGGTAGGGGAAAGGAGAGGGAGAGAGAGGTGAGGGAGGTATTGGGTGAGGGGAGAAGGAGAGGGGAAAGAAGAGGGAGGGTGAAGAGAGTGCTAGGCATGAGGGGAAATGAGCTGCGCCTGTGCAGTTGGGAGCTATGGGTGAATGGTGAAATATTGCGTTGGGGGACCAAGCCTCCTGTGTAACAGGAACCCCACGGGTCCCACTTAGTCTAGTGTTTTGCTCATATTCAGGTCAATGGAGTTATTTGAAGACTTGCCATGTCTTCATTTTTTTGACCTGTGAACGATGAAAAAGGAATAGATCAATTTGAACAAAGGATCCCATATATTCATACAATAATTCATACAACTGAACCACCCTATCAATAATTAGAGAGCGGTTCTGAACTACCATCTATTTCATTAAAGGACTTCAATCGGACTTTACTGGAATAAATATACTATTCCCTTTATCATGTATCTATGCACTGCGGACAGCTCGATTGTAATCATGTATAGTCTTTCCCATGACTGGTTAGCATGCAACATACAGCTTTTCACTGTACCTCGGTACACGTGGCAATAAACTAAACTAATAACACTTGCTGGCACACCTGAAAGCAATCTAGCCTCAATACTAAATTGATAAAATGGATAAGCACCCTCGCAAGCATCAGATATTACATAGTGTTCAATTCTTTGCATCCCTACAATGCAAAACACCATTGATTTCATTATGTCACCATTGATGATCATGTGGGTTTTCACCCACACTCCAAAGACGTACAGGTTTGTAGGCTAATTGGCTTGGTATAAATGTAAATTGTCCCTAATGTGTTTAGGATAGTGTTAATGTGCGGGGATCGCTGGTCGGTGCGGACTCGGTGGGCCGAAGGGCCTGTTTCCGTGCTGTCAGTCTGGTTCCTTCACATATTATTGGGAAAGCCAGTTTATGAAAAGCTTCCTAATCTGCTTCCTTCTGACATTGTTGATTTTCAGGAGGAGGCAAACGCTGCAGATTGTTAGATCAAGGCGGGTGGATGCTATGGACTGAATAGCTGAACTAGAGAATAGCTAAGGGGATAATGTTTAGTGCAAGCAGAATGCAGTGGATTTGAGCACCTTTCTGCAAAATTTAGTGTGGCTCTGTGCTTTTTGTTCAGGTGGTATGTGAGACAAATCTGTTCCAGCTACTGCACATTTGGTTCAAGAGGTGCCAGGTGCCTTGTTGATGAGAGCTTTAGTGCTGATAACACCTATCAGAAGTATCCAGAGTAGGTTGTTCAGTCTGCAACATTCATTGTTTTTCCCCAGCCATTTTGGGCCTTGGCTTTTCAGTGAACACTCGCTCTTAACCTCAACACAACTTTGCAAAAAGTGAAATCATTTTCAGCAGCAAGAACAAACCCTATCTGGAATTAAACAAGCCTCACTATCCCTTCCCCCTCCTAGTGGCGCAGCGATGGAGTTGCTGCCTTACAGCCCTTGCAGCGCCGGAGACCCGGGTTCGATCCCGACTATAGGTGCTGTCTGTTTGTACGTTCTCCCCGTGACCGCGTGGGTTTTCTCCGAGATCTTCAGTTTCCTCCTCCCACACTCCAAAGACATACAGGTTTGTAGGCTAATTTGGCTTGGTATAAGTGTAAATTGTCCCTAGTGTGTGTAGGTTAGTGTTAATGTACGGGGATCGCTGGTCGGTGCGGACTTGGTGGGCTGAAGGGCCTGTTTCTGCACTGTATCTCTGAGCTAAACCAGCTCCTGGTCTCCAGCCAATAATTCGAATGACCATGGTCTTTGGTGAAGGATTGCTCCATGTATTTTGCCTTGCAATAATATTATGGTCTGGTTACCTAATATTACTGATCATTTATTTTTGGTTTAGTTTAGTTTACAGCTACACCATTTGGCCCGCTGAGTCTGCGCCAACCAGCGATCACCACACACTACACTGTCCTACACACACTAGGGACAATTTACACATAAACCAAGCCAATTAACCTACAAACCTCTACATCTTTGGAGTGTGGGAGGAAACCGGAGCACCCTGACGTCACAGGAAGAACGTACAAACTCCATACAGAGAGCACCCATAGTCAGGATCGAACCCTGGTTTCCGGCGGTGAAAGGCAGCAACTCTACTGCTGCTGTGCTGCCCATATTGTATTATAGTTTAGTTTTTGTGTTTTTGCGCTAATGAGCCTGTAAAATCAACAGCAAGTAGGAATTTTATTGTCCCGTTCCCATAGCACATGACAATTAAATATACTTGAGTGTTGACTCTTGTTTCTGCATTTCTGTAGGAATTTGATGCTCCCTATAATTCATTAGTTTATGTTTGTTTAGTTTAAAGATACAGTGTGGAAACAGGCCCTTTGGCTGACCGGGTCCACACCGGCTAGCGATCCACGAACACTAACACTATCCTACATTGACTGGGGACAATTTTACATTTATACCAAACAAATTTACCTGTAAACCTGCATGTTTTTGGAGTGTGGGAGGAAAACGAAGATAGCGGAGAAAACCCACGCAAGTCACGGAGAGAACGTAAAACTCCGTACAGACAAGCACCCGTAGTCAGGATTGGACCAGGATTTCTGGCGCGGTACGGCAGTAGATCTACCGTTACGCCACCTTACCGGTGAACTTTTAAGTTGCTAAACTCTACACAGAATGGTGTCCTGGCTACCAGCATACGAGTCCTGTCTTCAAAGCTTTTGCAGAAGCCAGAGACTTTCTTGCACATGAACATCAGTAGTGTTTTCCCCGAGAAAACATCACGCTCCCAAACATCCCCAGGAGTGAACTTATAATGAAACAGAAAACAAATCAGCATCTGACTCTCTATCAAAGAGATATGATTTATATTATGTTTCCTTCTCACTACATCAACAAAAACAAGAAAAATCAAAAGAATTCAGCTTTTGAAAAACACAGCACAGCCATAGTACCAGCCCCCAGGTAATACACAAATTATATACTATTTCTGCAAAGTGACTTTACAAAGCATAATCCTGCAATTTTGCTGAATCTAAATATGAATAGGGCACAGCGTAAGACGTTCTGTAAATGTAATCATACAGCTCTACATCTGAAAAGTAAACGGAGCTTCAGCCTCACAGCGCCAGAAACCCAGGTTTGATCCTGACCACGAGTGCTGTTTGTTTGGAGTTTGCACGTTCTCCCTGTGGCCGCGAGGGTTTTCTCCGGGTGCTCCGGTTTCCTCCCACGTCCCAAAGACATGCGGGTTTGTAGGTTAATTGGTCTCTGTAAAGTGCCCCCCCACTAGTGTGTCGGGCGTGGATGAGAAATTGGGATAACATAGACTTACCGTGAACGGGGTGATCGATGGTCAGCGTGGACCTGGTGGGCAAAAGGGCCAGTTTCCATTTGTATCTCTAAACTAAACTAAAACTAATCCAAAATAGAATCGGAAAGTACATTGTGATCCGCAAACTGAAGCAACATCAGCAAAACTCCAGAGTCAATATGTATCTTCTCATTAACTGAATAACACCTATTGGAAAATAGTTATACTTTATGCCTGAGTATCTTAATCTGTCTTTACTGTATCTGTAGAACATTTGATTGTCTATGGAGATATCTCTCTTGGGCTCCCACATATCCTCCACTGTAGATGCGAAAGAAACCATCTGAAAATCCAGCCCCATTGTATCCACTTGGAGACCTCCATGGAAAGACACAAAAAGCTGGAGTAAATCAGCGGGCCAGGCAGCATCTCTGGATAGAAGGAATGGGTGACGTTTCGGGTTGAGACCCTTCTTCAGACTGAGTCAGGGGAGAGGGAGACACAAAGATAAGGAAGTGTAAGGTGTGAAAACGAGACAAATGGAATGGAGATCAAGGTAAATGGAGAATAGATCATTGTTAGCTGGGAGAAGGTAACAGCAAACTAAATAGAGATAAAATGTAAACGAGATCTGTCAAACTGGTCAGAGAACTGGGAAGGTGGGGGGATGGAGAGAGTGGGCAGTCAGCGGAAACACAATACATGATTACAATCGAGCCATTTACAGTGTATCGTCTTCCCGCTGACCGGTTAGCATGCAACAAAAAACAAAAAGATCTTCACTGTACCTCGGTACACATGGCAATGAACTAAAGTAAATTAAACATTTTGATTGAAGATGGACACAAAATGCTGGAGTAACTCAGTGGGTCAGGCAACATCACTGGAGAATGGGATAAGGTGACGTTCCAGTTCAAGACCCTTCTCTAGACCCTTCTCTAGCATTTTGTGTCTATTTTCGGCTTAAACCAGAATCTGCCGTTCGTTCCTAAACATTTTAACTCTCTTTTTGGATGGGGAAGACCAAACTTTCCTTTCTCTGCATCAGCTCAGTTGCACTCACATTCAGCTGGTTTTACAGAGAATTAAGCTCATAAGAATGGGCCTTACGAATGTGCCTCAGCGATTTACTGTGGCATTGCAACCAGAAGCAAGAAGGGAAAGGGGTTAGGAGGCGGCTTGTGAAAACAAATCTAAAGAAATATAGGAGATTACTGTGCCTTAAGACAAAGAAATAGTAACTCTTCCAGGTCCACTTGTACATTTCCAAGCCACACTGCATCCATTCTAGTACCCCATCTGAATTAAACTGCCAGTTAGTATTGAATTGTAGGCAGCTTTGTGCTGTGAAATCAACCTCCCACAGAGTTGAATCGATACCGTCCAGAGAAGGGACTTTAATTCAATCAGCCATGGCTAGATTAAAACCAAGAACCCAGAGGCAGAAAAATACCATTAGTTTAACCCACCACACCATCCGAAGCCAGAAAGAAATGATTGCAAGGAGAATTTCATCTCGTCAGATTCAGGTCAGCACCGAGTTCTATGTTCAGCCTGCAGTAGTTGTTAAAGCTTACAGCCATCTGAGCTCTTTGCTCCACAGATCTGTGCATTTGACTTCTCCTCTGAGATGTAACGGCGCAAAGTGGGGAGTCTAATGGTAGTGATTTAACCCCGCTACCCCCACTTCCCCGCACCACAAATCAGCTACCATTCCCATCCCGAAAATTATCTGAAGTCTGAGGCAGACATTTGTTTGGCTCAGACCTGTGTTTTTATTTACACATCAGCTCCTTAACATAATCCTCGTCTTTCATCTCTGCTTGTGATGAAACCCTCATCCATTGCTCTTTTCCAGTGCATGGCAGAGGCCCAGTGGCGCAGCGGTAGAGCTGCAACCTTACAACGCCAGAGACCCTGGTTCGATCCTGACTATGGGTGCTGTCTGTGAAAGGTTTGTACCTTCTCCCGGTGACCGCATGGGCTTTCTCCGGGTGCTCCGGTTTCCTCCCATGTTCCAAAGACGTACGGCGTTGTAGGCTAATTG
The DNA here is from genome assembly GCA_963514005.1 of Raja brachyura. The sequence continues at coordinate 61,009,001 of OY740790.1, forward strand.
GCCCTCTGTAAAAATTTCCCCTAATGTGTAGGGAGTGGATCTTCTTCTTATCGAGTCCACACACAAGATTAAAAGTTGTTCAGCCGGAGCTGAACGCACTTCTCGGCATCTGCATACAATGGTGTCTGTCTTGCGCTTCTTATGCTTCTTGTGCGTGGTGGTGGAAAGATTGGTTGAAACAAGGCCGCGACGTGAACGCTCTATCCTTGACCCCAGGGAGTGGATGAAAAAGTGCGATAGTATAGAGCAAGTGTAAGCGGGTGATTGATGGTCGACGCGGGCTCAGTGGGCCGAAGGGCCTGTTTCCATCCTGTATCTCTAAACTAATCTAATTGGTCAGAATATAATTTTCTGTGCCCTCTCCACATAGCTAAATCTCTGCTTCCTGTCACAGAGCCGTAGAGAGAAACTGCATGGAATCAGGCCCATCATCCCACCACCTCTTTACGTTAGTGCTACTTTAATTCCCTTTTACATTCTCCATTGACTCTACCCCCAGATTCTACCACTCACCTGCACACTAAGGGGGAACTTACAGTGGCCAATTAGCCTGCCAACCTGTACATCTTTGGGATGCGAGCGGAAAGCTGGGCTACGCACATGGTCACAGTGAGAACGTGCAAACCCAATGTCAGGATTAAACCTGGATATCTGGCATTGTGAGGCAGTGGCTCTACTAGTGCTGCCTAGGGGGCGCCGTCCAGTTGGTATGGCTGCCCAGCCTGCAGCTGTCTGTTTTTTATCTTCTTTATTTTATGTTTAGTGAGTTTTAGTGTTTGTTTTTGGAGCCCTAGCCTTTTTTATATGGGGGGGTGGGGGGGGGGGGGGGGGGGGAGGTGGAAACTGCTTTTCCCGGTCCCTACCTGGTTGGAGAGGCAGCTTTTCTCCGGGCTGCAACTTCGACCCGTCCTCATGGCCTACCAGTGGGCCTGGAGCGGGGTTTCCTGAGGGGACCGCCCAGAACCTCGGCTTCGGCTCAATGCTGGAGCATCATCGGGGAGCGGAGCGGGCGATTTCTTGCCTGGGTCGCCGCGCTGGAGCTGCAGTATGCTGAGACCGCAGGTGAACATCGCGGAGCTGCGGGACTGTGGAGCGGCCGGCTGCGGGCGGCAGCGCTGAACGTTTACATCGGTAGCCTGGGATCTCTTGGCGAGATCACCAGTTGTGGAGCTCCATCCAGCGCGGCCTTGTCGGCTTCGGAATGCACGGACTCCGGTAGGGAAGTGGCCGTTCCAGGTGTCCCAAGCCGCTGTGAGGACTCTCCCGACGCCGGAACACCAACACCCGGCGAGAAGGCCTAAAACATCGGGCCGCCATAGCGCCGACTGCGGAGGCCTCAATAGGCCCGACTATGGGTGGACATGGGGATGGGACTGGACTTTGTGCCTTCCCCCACAGTGGGAACCATTGTGGGGGGATGTTTTTATGTTCATTGTTAATTCTTTAGTGTGGTGTCTTATCTTTATCTGTGTGCTGCATGGCAAGTCAAATTTCACTACACCAATTGGTGTATGTGACAATAAATGTCCTTTGTCCTTGTCCTTGTTCTTGGTCTTTCAGCTACATTGAAGATTTGTTTTCCTCTTTAGTTCAATGGCTGGATATGATCACGAGAACCCTGCAAATCCAGATATACTACATCTGACTTTTTGTGCTGTCATTAACTTTAACAATTCACGTTTGGTGTCTGCCCTTTCAGTGGGCTTAGCTCTAAATGTGTGGGGAGGAACTGCAATTGCTGGTTTAAACTGAAGATAGACACAAAAAGCTGGAGAAACTCAGCAGGACAGGCAGTATCTCTGGAGCGAAGGAATGGGCGATGTTTTCTGAAGAAGGATCTTAACCCAACATTTCACCCATTCCTCCTCTCCAGAGATGCTGCCCGGTTCCGCTGAGTTACTCCAGCTATTCTGTGTCTATCCCCGGTCTTAGCTCTAAACTCTGGAATCGTTCCCCAAATTAATTGTTTGCTTGCTTACTAACCATCTTTCCTTTAAGAAGCTAGATCAAAACACGTGTGGGAAGGAACTGCAAAAGCTGGTTAACACCAAAGATAGACACAAAGTGCTGGAGTAACTCAATGGGACAGACAGCATCTCTAGGAGAGAGGGAATGGGTGACGGTTTCCGAAGATGGGTCTCAACTCGAATCGTCACCTATTCCTTCTCTCCAGAGATGCTGCCTGGCCCGCTGAGTAACTCCAGCGTTTTGCGTCTATCTTAGATCACAAGATGCCTCGAAGACTAAGTCCTTGATCATCTGTCGTATCACTCTCAGTGATCAGGTATCAAATTATTTTGACTGATAATACAACCCTGGGGTATTTCATTAAGTTAATGGTGCTACACAATGCAAATTGTTCTTATAATAGTTGTCATAAGATAGAATTGTGCATGTTTCTCATAACACCCTGAGGCAATCTCTCAGAATCATAAATGCATTTTGCCTTAGAAAGAACCAACTAGATTTTATTTGTTCTTAAAATTACAGCTCCAGTGGGTCTGGAAGCAAGAAATTATAACCTCCAAAACAAGCTTGTCTTTGAAAATACATAACATATTTTTAAATTAATGTCCCAGTTCAAAGATGTGCATTGAAATCACACTCAACTATTTCCATTACCTTCTTTCTCTGTTCCACCTTTCAACACTTACCTAGGCAGGGAGCCACTCCACAAGTCATTTGCCAACAAACTAATCTTAAATTAATGGAGATAAAGACTCTGACACTTGGCTTATCTGTATATTGTTGTGATGAGTTTTAAATGATGTGGGCCCCCCGTGGTGTTCCGAATCACCATAGTTATTGCACAATATAGGGGGCACATGTGGCGTTCTGTCTCAATTTGACAACTCGAGAGCAGATTCACGAGAACTAGGAGGCATGTCCAGAATACCTGTCGGAAAAAAACAAGTAAATTTAAAAAAAAACTAAATTCCCTTATTCACGACTGCAAAAAGGGGGCTAATAGCAAATTAATTCTGGTGCCACAAGAAATTGCAGATGCTGGAATCTTGAGTAAAACACAAAGTGCTGGAGTAACTCACTGGGTCTGGCAGCATCTGTGGAGAAACAAAGAGCTGCAGATAGACTCCTGTTCCTTTTCTCCAGAGATGCTGCCGCCAGACCCGTTGAGGTACTCCACCACTTAGGGTCTGGCTTTGGTATAAAGCAGCATCTGCATTTCCTTCCTACACAAAGAACTGCAGATGCTGATTAGCACACAAAAGGACACAAAGTGCTGGAGTCACTCAGCTGGTCAGGCAGCATCCCTGGAGAACATGAATAGGTGACGTTTTGGGTCGAGACCCTTCTTCAAACAATTTGCATGGTTTTCTTCATTAATGCTAAATTCAGTGCAATGATATTCTATAAATCAATTACAATTAAAATAATTATTAAGAAGTAGACAAAAATAGAGGATTGGAAAGTGGTACTTTTTATCCTACGATGAACTCACCTTAGAGGCACAGGCATGAGTGATTCATATCCCTGATGGATCTATGATGAAGATTAATTGTTTGAACTAGATAGTTAGTTTGTACAATTCTTTACATTGTGCAAGATTCATGTTCAATCATTGAAAATAAATCTGCCCAATGTAGTTTGTGAACGTTCTCTCAGTTGATTGAAAGATGATAGAAGGAACAAAAGTATTTGTACTGGTCTTATCGTATTACAGCACAAAGATTTGTGTCTCCGAAATTTAATCTGAAAGCAAATTCTGCCCCAAGTATCTGATGTCAGTTGTGTGGAAAATAAGAGATGACAGTGCGGCCGTTTGTGTATGCTGAATTAGATCCTTTTCCAACATCCTATAATGTCATTATTAGCACTCAAATACACTGTGTCAAAACATGTCTGCATGGGCATAGAGGCCACGAAATGTCAGATTTGTTGCTCAGTCAATGCGACATGATGCATTCAACAAGAGTGCTACTGAATGACCAGGACCAGTCACAGCTCCTTTAATCATCCTAAAACTCCGCTTGATGCATTGACCTCTGCAGCCATCTACCGCATGCACTGGGATTGCAGGCCTGCAGTCCTGCGGGTGCAAACGTTAGCTATTACAGTCCAAGGGTCGGCCGGGGCTGTGTAGCCATGTGTCTATGCTGACAATGGAAAGGGTGCAAAGGTCCGGATATCCTTTGATAATGTACAAATTGACTCCTCCGATCTGCGTGCTTTGTGTCACAGCTGCATTCTCGGAAGCCGCTCTGCGAGCTGTCAGAATCGGATAGTAAATGGCCCAGGGTCAAAGTGCCAACCCACCAGGGGCTAATGTAAGATTGATATTTGATCCCGTTCCTTAGAAGGAATTTTAAAAAGAATGCCTCAGGCATTCATCAGCCCATTAAATTAAGATGCTGCTGCCATTGATAAAATTAGATCGTAATTCTGTGTCAAGCAATGTTGAATATTGAATTGAATAAATGTTATTAACCAAGTATGTATACCTACAAGGAATTTGCCTTGGTGCTAAGCGTGCAGGTAACAACACGATATACAGTGAACAATTAAGAATAAAACATTACAATTTAAACATATGAAGAATGAAATAAAATACCAGAGCAAAAGGAGCCTACAGGCTTTTGGTTGTCTTTACATCTGGCTGTGGCGGCTTTGACAGTCCGGAGTCGCCTTCCAGAGGGAAATGCCTCAAAGAGTTTGTGGCCAGGATGAGAGGGGTCAGAGATGATCTTACCCGCTCGCTTCCTGGCCCTTGCAGTGTACGGTTCGTCAATGGGGGAAAGGTTTCAGCCAACAACCTACTCGGCTGATCGAAAGATGCATTGCAGCCTCCGGATGTCGTGCTTGGTGGCTGAGCCAAACCAGACCATGATGGAGAAGGTGAGGACTGACTCTATGATGGCAGTATAATACTGGACCATCATTGCCAGTGGCAGATTGTGTTTTCTCAGCTGCTTCAGGAAGTTCATCCACTGTTGGGCCTTTTTGACTGTGGAGTCAATGGTGGCCCCCCATTTATGGTCCCTGGGGATAATGGTTCCAAGGAACTTAAATGACTCCACAGATGTGACTGTGGTGTTGTGGATGGTGAGTGTGGGGGGGGGGGGGGGGGGGGGAGGGGGAGTTCTCCTAAAGTGTACAATCAATTCCACTGTCTTAAGAACATTGAGCTCCAGGTTGTTACGAAGACACCCGGACGAGAGCTATGACACTTCCTGTCTGTAGGCAGATTCTTCCCCATCCTGGATCAGACCAATCAGGGTTGTGTCATCCACAAACTTGAGAAGTTTGACAGAGGTGCCTGTGGAGGTGCAGTCATTGGTGTAGAGAGAATAAAGGAGAGGGGAGAGTACGCCGCCTTGCGGTGCTCCTATGCCTAGGGTTCAAGATGTGCTTTCCCAGCCTCACATGCTGCTTCCTGTCTGTCAGGAAGTTGGTGATCCACTGACAGAGGGGTTCAGGCACAGTCAACTGGGAGAGTTTGGAGTGTAGTAGCTCTGGCACAATGTTGTTGAATGTAGAGCTAAAATCCACCTACAAAATTCTTGCGTAGGTCCCCTGGCGGTCTAGATGCTGCAGGATGAATTGCAAGCCCAGGTTGACTGTATCATCCACTGATCTATTGGCCCGGTATGCAAACTGCAGAGGATCCAGCAGGGAGTTTGTGATATTTTTCAGGTGGACCAGCACAAGTCTTTCAAGGGTCTTCATGATTACAGTGCGACGGGCCTGTAGACATTAAGACCAGTAATCCTTGGCTTTTTGGGTACGGGAACAATTGTGGAGAAGTTGAAGCAGGTAGGGACAGTACATGTTTGCAGGGACTGGTTTAAAATGTCTGTGTAGACCGGTGCCAGTTGTTCGGCACAGAGCTTGAGAGTAGAGAGGGAAACATTGTCTGGTCCTGCAATCACTTCCACACTGAAGATGAGTCATTAGCTGAGAACCTGCTCCTCAACGTCTCAGAGTACCTTACCTTGGCAGCTCTGATTCCTCTTCTCAGCTTGTAGTTTCCCTGCCTGTCGATGTCTGCATCCCCTCTCCTGTAGGCTTCATCTTTAGACTAGCGGAGCTGTCTGAGTTCTGCTGTAAACCAAGGCTTGTCATTGTTGAACCTGCTCCGGGTCCTTGTGGGAATGCAACTGTCCTCACAAAAGCTGACATATGATGTCACAGTGTATTCATCGAGGCTTGTGGTTGCTTCCCTGAACACATTCCAACCAGTGCAGTCAAAGCAGGACTGTAGGTTTTCGATGCCCTCGCATGTCTACCTTTTCATTGTTCTGACCACAGGCTTAGCGGATTTTAGTTTCAGCCTGTAGGTCGGAATAAGGTGAACTAAACAATGTTCAGAGAGTCCCAGAGCCGCACGGGGAACAGAGCGATATGCGTTCTTAATTGTAGTATAAGAATGATCGAGTGTTCTCTCCCCTCTGGTGGGGCAGGTAACGTGATGTCTGTATTTTGGAAACTCTCGGCTGCGGTTAGCTTTGTTAAAATCCCCCAAAACAATGACCATGGAGTCCGGGAGGACACTCTCTACTCTCATTGCAGGCTTGGGGGAGGATGTAAACACCAGCGAGAATAAAAGAGGTAAATTCCCTTGGAGAATAAAAAGGTTTGCAATTTATAAAAAAAGGTTTCCAGATTATGAGAACAGTTTTTTTTTGTTTTTTTTAAAATTATTTTTATTAGAAGCAATTGTACACGAATAAAACATTCGGCGTGTAAAATTATACAATTACTGTACAGCTTCAATTTTGACCTTTTAACCTGAAAATGAGAGAAAAGAAGAGAGAAAGAACAAGAGTGGGAAAAAGTGAAAAGTGAAAAGATAGGACCCCTAGACTACCAAAGTAGTGCGGCCAAACAGTGAATAAAAGACATAAGAGAGGAAAAGGGGAAAAAAAAAGAAAAAAATAAAAAAGTGGAGAACAGAAGTTAGACAGTACAGCAATGTTGTGCCCTGGTTAGTACAGAAGCATATTCCACCGCCTCTTGATTTCCCCGCTGCCTCCACTTCGCGGTCCGCTCTGTGTTGTTGGAAGGCAGCCAGTTTCAGCGCATTATCCAGGGTCGACTCACACAGCCAGGTCTTTTGTTCAGCACAGGATTTGCAGTTCGTCCACTTTGTTGTCGAGAGAATGTAGACTTGCAAGGAATATGCTCGGGAGCGGTGTGCGTGATCCTCGTCGCCGGAGTCGGGCGAGTGCTCCAGAGCGCTTCCCCCGGTTCCTCCTCCGTCTCAAGACTTTGAACACAGCCACAGCCCCGCCGACGAGTATGGCCAAATAATCCAACGAGTGAGAGAAATCCGTTTGGAGGTACCGAATATCTGATGTTAATGAGTTCCTCTCTCATGAAAATGATCTTTGTAGGGATTTTCACAGACCACACAAACGAAAAAACACAGACAAAACATCAAGGAGCAGTACACATTGGCAGCCATCGTCGGCGCCAGTCACCGATATGGATGTATTTCACTGAAAGTGTTCCGAGGGGAATGAAGGATCCATTCTCCTGGCCTTTGAGAATCAAAAGGAAAAACGTATTTATTTATTTCTTACAAATCCGATTGTTCTTTCATCGTCCAGAGTTAGGCAATGGTACAAGCTTGATGCACAACATCCCTAACGAGCTGTCTTGTCTTAGTAAACTGAACTATAATTTTCTGATGTCGAACCACTTGTAGTTTGTCTTAATGTCTTTGATTGTATTAGGATCTAAATATAACATTGCTGCATTCATTTATGGGATGGAAATGAGGGAGCAACAATAATTACTTCAGCTGCAGGAACAGCCCAGGTTTTTGGGGTATTCAATGGTTCCATGGTGCTTTATCATCAGATCTTCTTCTTCTTTCGTGTGGCATGCACAGCCTAAAGTTGTTGGACAACTTGTTCTATTTGATCTTCCGTTTGTGCACGTCGAGTAGATTGCGTTAGTCGAAACAGGGCGGACCACGTGAAGGTTGCAATCTTCCACCCCTATCATCAGATGTGCACTCCACAGTGAAATGTTTTTTCATAGCTCACACGTAGAAACATAGAAAATAGGTGCAGGAGTAGGCCATTCGGCCCTTCGAGCCAGCACCACCAATCAGATGATCATAGCTGATTATCTAAAATCAGTATCCCCATTCCTGTTTTCTCCCCATATCCATTGATTCTGTTCACCCTAAGAGCTATATCTAGCTCTCTCTTGAAAACATCCAGTGAATTGCCCTCCACTGCCTTCTGTGGCAGAGAATTCCACAGATTCACAACTCTCTGGGTGAAAACGTTTTGCCTCATCTCAGTCCTAAATGGCCTACTCTTATTCTTAAACTGTGACCCCTGGTTGTGGACTCCCCCTACGTCGGAAATATTTTTCCTGCATCTACCCTGTCCAATCACTTAATAATTGTATATGTTTCTATGAGGTTCCCTCTCATCCTTCTAAATTCCAGCGAATGTACAGAGACAAATATGCATGCACGAGTCGCCATATTTTGGCGCCATTTAAAAAAATGTCCTCAAAGTACTGGAACGGCTCCCGTTCCAGGTAAGCGCAAGGCTGCTGCAGGGCCTCCTCCGTCGCCCTCGACCAACTCGGCCCACCTACCGACGTCCCTCTCCTCACCCGACCACCTCTGTGTCCCGTATGCGCCTCCTGCAGCCAACCTCAGTTCAGCTTAGTTTATTGTCACGTGTACCGAGGTACAGTGAAAAGCCTTTGTCGCGTGCTAACCAGTCAGCAAAAAGACGATACATGATTACAATCGAGCCAAGATACATGATGTGTGAATAACGTTCAGTGTAAGGTTCAGCCAGCAAAGTCAATAGACAAGAGACAATAGGTGCAGGAGAAAGCTATTCGGCCCTTCGAGCCAGCACCGCCTTTCAATGTGATCATGGCTGATCATCCCGTTCCTGCCTTCTCCCCATATCCCCTGACTCAGCTGTCTTTAAGAGCCCAATCTAGCTCTCTCTTGAAAGTATCCAGAGAACCAGTCTCCATCACCCTCTGAGGCAGAGAATTCCACAGACTCACAACTCTCTGTGTGAAAAAGTGTTTCCTCATTAACCCCTAAATGGCTTACCTCTTAATCTTGATCAGTGGCCCTTTGTTCTAGACTCCTCCAACATCGGGAACATGTTTCCTGCCTCTAGCGTCAACAAACCCTTAATAATCTTATATGTTTTAATAAGATCACCTCTCATCCTTCGAAAGTCTGATCAAGGATAGTCCAAGAGTCACCAATGAGGTGGATAGTAGTTCAACCCTACTCTCTGGTTGTGGTAGGATGATTCGGTTGCCTGATAACAGCTGGGAAGAAACTGTCCCTAAATCTGGAGCACCATGAAGGTGCTGGAGGCAAACTCCCGGTCCCCGTTATTCGTGCCCGTTCGTCGTGTTCGTCGTCACCAGTGGCTCCCTCCTCTTCAACTCTCCGGTTTTCGAGGCCGAGCTCGGCAGCTTCCGGGTTCTTCTTCACGGCAGCGAGCCAGGCCTGCCGCCACAGGCACCCCGTCGGGCCTTCCTTCGCAGCAGCCCACCGGGTCTTTCGTTGCATGGGCCCTGCTGGGTCCTTCTTCATTCGACTCCGCAGCGCATCCCGTGAACATTCCCGGGAGTATTCAATAACTCACTGCAGCCTTTTGCGTTTGTCTCGTTTCAGGCAGCTGTCAGAGCCAAAGCATGATTTTACTTTATCATTGAAGTTCTATTCGACCGTATTTCAAATCTGGTGTCCTAACTTTGGTTGCCATGGTCAGCCCTGTTAAAGTCGGTGCAAAAATGAGCCCAAAAAAAGGCAGAGTATTTTGTGTTTATTTTGTGAGTAAAATCATGAGTATTTTGTGGAGTTGGAAAGAACAGTTGTTTTCCTCATACATGCCAGAGACCAAGAGCAGCATATATTGGCCTTGCCTGGGCCAAACCTTCCTATAGGTATACAGACCCGAAATGCTGGAGTAACTCAGCGAGGCAGGCAGCATCTCTGGAGTGACGTTTCGGATCGAGACCCTTCTTCAGTATCAGTTCAGTCTTGACTCGAAACGGCACCCATTCCTTCTCTACAGAGGTGCTGCCTGTCCTGCTGAGTTACTCCAGCATTTTGTGTCTATCTCCAATTTAAACCAGCATCTGCAGTTCTTTCCTGCACATCTCACTAACTTGCCGAGGTGTGGCTGGTGCTTGATGGAGTGGGATTCTTTCCTCAGTCATCGATGCAGGCTCTGCTTTGTTCTGTACCTTCCCATACATCCAGTGTCCCCCCTCCCTGACTCTCATTCTGATGAAGGGTCTCGACCCGAATCGTTACCTGTTCCTTTTCTCCAGGGACGCTGCCTGACCCGCTGAGCTACTCCAGCTTTTTGCACCTATCTTCGGTATAAAGTAGCATTTGCCTTCGGGGTTCCTTCTTACGCATATTTGCTCTGAAATGCTGTTTTGGTATCTCTCCTGGTTTTTGCTCAATTTGACATCGCACATTTAAGAGCATTTAAACCCCGGGGCAACTATTCCTACTATTTTGCATTTTTCTTCAGTGACAACTGATTCATTTGGAAATTGTCTTCCTATTCTGACCAGAAGTGAGATGATTATAATAAGGCTGCACTGCTGAGTATGTTTTTGCTTGGAAATTCATCCATAATAGGCTGTGGCAAATACACAATGTAATGGCAGGAGCATGCTCCACATTAAAATGATGCCGGCAAGCTTGAAAAGTAATCAGCGAGGACTACTAACCTTTACATACATAATACAAATAGATCAAAGTTATGATAGTCAGAGCCCTCTTTACACAACATCAGGAGCTCTGGCCACTATACCTTCAGAGTCAAAGCAGGTCTTTAACCAAATAAAAGCAGAACTCGGCACGGTCCACAGAAGGGCGGCACAGTGGCGCAGCGGTAGAGTTGCTGCCTTACAGCACGAGACCCAGATTCGCTCCTAACTACCGGTGACGGAGTTTCCTCGTTCACTCCGTGACCTGTGTGGGTTTTCTCCGGGAGCTCTAGTTTCCTCCCACATCCCAAGGATGTACAGGTTGTAGGTCAATTGGCCTCTGTAAATTGTCCCGAGGATAGTGCTGGTGTGCGGGTGTGATCGCTGGTCAGCGCGGACTCGGTGGGCCAAAGGGCCTGTTTCTGCTCTTTATCTCTAAAGTAAACTAAACCAAACTAAACGAAACAACAGAGTAGGCAGCATCTGCAGAGGGCACAGATAGGCGACATTTCATATTGGGACCCTTCCTCAAACATTTAAGTGCTAATAAGGAATGGACGACAGGCGACGTTTCGGGTCAGAAAGATAGGTCCCAACCTGAAACATGACTCTGAATAAGGGTCCCAACCCGAAATGTCGTAAATCCATGCATTATCTCTGGAAGGCTTGGATAGGCAATGATCCCGTCCCAGCCTACTCATGTCCTCCAGAGATGCTGCCTGACCCGCTGAGTTACTCCAGCACAGTATTCTTGGTTGGTAAACCAGCATCTGCTGTTCCCTGTGTCTTAATAACAGAGCTCAGAGGGATAAATTATCAGGATTAATTATGCAATATATTTCCTAGAATTTAGAGGCAAGGAATGACATGATTGAGGTTTTTGAGATGTTAGGGGAACCTAATATGGTAGATGGAAAATATCTTCTGGTTATGAAGTCTTAGATTCAGTGTAAATTTGTAGAGCCAGATTTTATTTGGAGTGAAGTTTGGAAACACATCTACATGTAGAGGTGCAGAGGTTGAAATAAACAAGTACAGGTGAGTGCAGCAAAAAGTGGCTAACGCAATCAATGTAAGTGGATTTGTTCATCCTGGCCAAATTGGAGCAGCCAAGACATTAAAATTGAGTAAAGGCTTCTGTGCTGCAAGGCCATTTTGGTCAAGTTAAATGTGCCTTTTGCAGAATGGGTCAAGCTGCTGAAAGGTACCAGTTTGTCTGTAGCCTAGATAAGAGCTGCAGGGAAAGAATGGGACATCTGCAGATTCTTACAATAAGGTGTAAATTGCATGGAACTGATTGGGTCACTGCAAACCAGATATACATAGTGTAAATAATGTTGCGAAGCTTTATTTGGACAGTTGTTGATTGGTTAAGATGTTGAGCTGTGTCTGGGTTGTCTGAATCCCCTGGCACATGTTGCATAATTCATCTCTGTTAACGTCCATCTGGAAACTTCGTCAGGTACATTGTATTAGTTACTGTGTTATTGGGTTAGGGAACTATCTATCACAGGGTGGGGAACCTAGGATGGGGTGGGGAACCATTAAGGGTGGGGAACCATTAAGTGCGTCCTTTTGAATGAATCCAAATGTTATGGAACAAATCCTTTTATTTTTATTAATATGTTTTTGTTCATCTTTTATTATTTTTATTTTAATCTTAAAATGAACGTATTTAAAATACCAAAGAGTAAAAGAGGTTTCAACTAAATAATCCTCCCCGCCTAGTGAGTTTATGTACAGATGGTGCACCTTCCATGACAGGAAAACGTGAAGGGTTTATTGCACAGATAAAAAAGGTATTATCAGATCCAGATGCTCTCATTTCATTTCATTGTATCTTAAATCAGCAAAATCTCTGTGCTAAATCTACTTTTTTAAGTGACACTTTGCAACAAGTTATAAGTATTGTTAACTATATTCGTGCAAATGCAACACGGCATCGTCAGTTTCATAATATGCAAAAGTTGGACGATGAGCCATTCAGTGTGGATTTGCTGTTTCATTGTAATGTGCATTGGCTATCGCAGGGACAGGTGTTATCAAAAAATTTATCTTTGCGAGAACAGATAGTTAAATTTCATGAAGAACAGAATCAGCAATGTGAATTATTGAAAGAAGATTTCTATAGAAATACTGCATTTCTGTGTGATATCATGTCAAAGCAAAATGTTTCTTTGCAAGGTAAAACTATGTCTACATATGATATGTGGCAAAAATCCAAGCATTTCGGAAAAAAAACCCTATCTTTTTTCAAAACTCTTCTTCCTCAAAATAACATTTCGGATGAACATTTTCCCCAGTTCGTGAAGGTCATTGATGAGCAGGAGGATTCATGCGAATCATTTATAGAATACGCATCTGTTCTAGACTTATTAATTAAAGAATCCAATGAAAGCTTCACTGACTTTGAGAATCATGACATCACACTCAAATTAGCATTTCAACCTCAACTAGTTAATGTCTCCAAGGCTCCTAAAGAACCACAGATGGAATTGATTGAGCTCTCAGAAGATGACATTTTAATGTCCTTATTTGACACTAAGAAAGATCTAGGAAAAATGCAATAGAATACCCACGTCTTCAGCAACATGCACGAAAAATGCTTCCTTACTTTTCAACCACTTATTGCTGCAAATCTACATTCTCCTACCTAACCCAAATCAAGACGCCCTTAAGGTCACAAATGACAGATACCCATCTAGAAGATCAGCTGAAACTGTATAGCTCCATGTTGCAACCAAATTATTGAAATGCTTTCCCACAGAAAGCAGTCACAACAAAGTAATTAAAAGGTTAGTTAACTTTAGAAGTAACAAAATGTTTTCATTTTCTTTAAGTTCGTACTAGTGGTTAGATTTTTACAAAATAATGTACATTTTGAAGTATATCTAATTGAAGTTTCTTGGATGCGGCCTTATTAGATTACAGCTAACTTAATGCGGCATCCCAACATGAAAAGGTTCCCCACCCCTGGTCTATCATGCACTGTGTTAATCGATATTTGTTATTGGACCGTATGGAGACCACCCCATGTGGTTCGGCCCCTCAAGGCTCGGGAACCTATAAAAAGTAGCTCCCATGAGGGCTGATGTCGATCTTCTGGAAGAACGCTTAGGACTGCATGACCTTTTGGAGTGTCTCTGCTTGCACGAGGCTAAAGGGCTTGGCCAAGCAGATACAAGGATCGAACCCGCGGTGGTTAGGCACTGTTTAGGGGAATTTGTGTTATGTTATCCAAAATAAAGTTTAGTTGCGCAAGTGCTTGATTCAGTATTTTATTGACTGAAACTAGACTGGGGGCAGCTTAGAACGAGTTATTTACAAATTAAGTTGTCAATATGGGCGATATGTCCATGGTGTTAAGAAAGTCCAAGCCATGTTCACCCTTGGGCGCAACGGTAGAGTTGCTGCCTTACAATGCCAGAGACCCGGGTTCGATCCTGACTACGGGTGCAGTTTGTATGGAGGTTGTGCATTCTCCCCATGATAGGCATGGGTTTTCTCTCAGTGTTCTGGTTTCCACCCACACTCCAAACACGTACAGGTTTGTAGGTTAATTGGCTTCGCTAAAATTATAAATTGTCCTCGGTTTGTGTGGGATAGAGTTAGTATGCGGGAATCGGTAGTCAACATGGACTCGGTGGGCCGAAGGGCCTGTTTCCACGATATATATACACTAAACTACACTCAACTAAACTAAACTATACTTAAGAAAGTGGTAGAAATTTGGAGCATTCCTCATTTGCTGCTATGCCGATTCATAGATCAAATATGGCATATTCATAGATCAAAAAATAAAAACTAAAGAACTCAGCAAGCCAGGCAGCATCTGTGGAGGGAAATGGGTGCATGACATTTCACGTCGAGACCCTTTTTCAGTCAGAAGAGAGATCCAACCCAAAACATTATCTGTTCATTTACTAGATGTCCTGCCTACTGAGTTCCTCCAGCACTTAAAAAAAAATCAAGATTCCAGTATTTGCAGTCTCTTGGGTTGACATATTAATAGATGTTAATAGGTCATCAAGTCCCAATGGAAAGGCCTAATTTCAAGTACTCACAAGTTCGTTCATAACTCGTAGGAGCAGAATTAGGCCATTCGGCCCATCAAGTCTACTCCGCCATTCAACAGTGGCTGATCTATCTTTCATTCTCAACCCCATTCTCCTGTCTTCTCCCCATAACCCTTAACATCCTTCCTAATCAAGCCAAGTCCTTCTGCGGAGTCACTGTTTTGTCCACACCACCCGTCGCTCCACCTGTCTTCATATTGCTGTGCAATAACTGATCATTATTATAATGCGCATGACACTTTCCATGCCTTGTAAATGTATCTGTTTCCTCACCTCTTCCACTTGCAAGTGCCTGGAAAAAACAGGTGGAACTCCAACATCAACAATATAGACCTAGGGCACATCAATAGACAATACCCAGTGACAAAAAATTGCTGATAACCTATTAACTGAATGCAATTTGTATGAAGATTAGTGGCTCATGTCATTAATTATTTTACGATTGTAAGACGTAAATGCCCTTTTGTTAATGTTGTTTGAAGTCATGGTTTCAATCAGAGTTAGAATTCTTCAGTTTGAAACTCATTAGATTATATCATTGTATGATGCCTGTGCACTTCAAAGAACACAGCACAGTATTTGGTGAACAGATCGTTCCAATAAATAATGTTGAAATGATATTTAAAAGAAAGCCAAATTGGACTGGATAATTACAACAGATTCATAATTGAGATTCAGTTGTACCCTAACTTAAAGTGCAATTCGATTATATCCAGACCTCTCTATTCTATATAATCACTTTAAGCTTTATTTATAAAATAATGGGAGTTCAAAATGTAAACTCCATTTGTCTCCATCAAGGTAGATGAAGATAACACTGAAAGGCTGTGGAAACACATAAGGCTGGGTCTATTATAAAGGATGAGGTTACGGAGTACTTATTCATGATAAAATAGGCCAAAGTCAGCATGGTTTTGTGAAGGGGAGATCTTGGTTGATGAATCTGCTAGAATTCTTTGAGGAAGTAAATAGTAGGACAGACAAAGGAGAGTCAGTGGATGGTGTTTACCGAGATTTTCAGATTACCGATAAGGTCCATATGTGAGGCTGCTAAGGAAGATGAGAGCCGGTGGTATCAAATGGCAGATACTAGCATGGATAGCAGGTTGGCAATGAAGTGTTTTTTCTCTGGTTGGCTGCCAGTGACTAGAGGAGTTCTGCGGGGCTTGGTGGTCTTCACACTGTATATTAATGATTTGGATGAGGGGTTGAAGGCTTTGCAGATGATACGAAAATAGGTGGAGGGGCAGCTAGTGCAGATAAAGTAGGGACTCTGCAGAAGGTCTTGGATAGGTTGGGAGAGTGTGCAAAGAAGTGGCAGATGGCGTATAATGTAGCAATGAGTCGAGCATTTTGGTAGTAGGAATAAAGGCATAGACTATTTTCTAAATGGGGAGAGAATCTAGAAATCGGAGATGCAAAGGGACTTGGGAACGCTGGAGCAGAATTCCCAAAAAGTTAATCTGCAAGTCAAATCGGTAGTAAAGAATGCAAACGGAATGCTAGCATTTATTTCAAGAGGCTAGAATACCGAAACAGGGATGTAAAGCTGAGGCTCTATAAGGCGCTGGTAAGGCCGCATTTGGAGTATAGTGAGCAATTTTGGGCAATATTGGAGTATTGTGAGCAATATCTGAGGAAGGATGTGCTGGCCCTGGAGAAGGTCCAGAGGAGGTTTACAAGAATGAGACCAGGAATGTGTGGGTTAACATATCATGAGCGTTTGAGGGCACTGGGCCTGTACTTGCTGAAGTTTTGAAGTATGAGAGGGGACCTCATACCGAATAGGGAAAGGCTTGGATAGTGTGGATGAGGAGAAGATGTTTCCACTAGTGGGAGAGTCGACGAATAAAGGTCATAGCCTCAGAATTAAAGGACGTTCCTTTAGGAAGGAGATGAGAAGGAATTTTTTTAGTCAGAGAATGGTGAATCTGTGGAATTCTTTGCCACAGAAGGCTGTGGAGGCCAAGTCAATGGATATTTTTAAGGCAGAGATAGAGAGATTCTTGTTTAGTACGGGTGTCAGGGGTTGTGGGGTGAAGGTACTAAAATGGGGTTAGGAGGTGAAGACAGATCAGCCATGATTGAATGGCAAAGTAGACTTGATGGGCCGAATGACCTATCAGTTATGAACATACGAACCAAACGTGAAACTAACTTTAACCGCAGAGTCGGTAGAGAGTGGGAATTAGCGTTATATAGAAACATTGGCTAATTGAAGCAGATAACAGAGCTGTTGATAGTGTGAACTATATAATCACATGAGGGAGAAAATAATAGAAAATTATATCGATGTTAGAAAGATGAGAAAAGATCTGATGAAGCATTAATATTGACTTGACCAGAATTGGCTTTTGCTTTCCTGCAATATATATGTAAATAATAAACATTGTTTAAATGCTGTAAAGAACTCATTGTCAAACCATGTTTCGACATGAATATTCCAGAAACAATATAAGGAATCAAAATTATCATTGATCCAAATAACTCATCTATTGAAACAAATGTGTTTCTGAATTCCATAATACAATCCTTTAATGATATATTTCAGAAGTGTTGATACTCTCAATTCTCCCATGTGTTTATATGTCTTATGATAAATACAGATAATAACCTGGAAAACTGTCATGCCAATATCATGCTTACTGATTTTTATTAGATTTAATTACAAATTTTTCCTTTTGCTTAGCCTTCCCGAGATAATTAAATTATTCAGTGAACGTCCACAGTGTGGAATTAGAAGCAAAGAAAATGCAATTTGAAGCTCACTCACTCATTAACCATCCAAAAGCCCCCATATCAATTGTAAAATAAAACTATGAAATGAACAGAATAAATCTTCAGAACTAATGTATTTTAGTGTTAAAATTCTATTGCTGGTCTCCAAGCCTAACACAACTACTTTTGTTTACTAACATAACAATATGAGGCTCAGGTTCTCTGGATGGAATCTATTGACTGAGCTCTCTGGATCCAAAAAGAAGATATTGCTCGTACAGATAGCCCAGAACCCAGAAGTAGGGTTTTGAAGGATGCACTGAAGTGAAGAGGTTGTGTCAAAGCAACTACCACCTACAAAATCCCTCCCAAAGCCTTTAATAGACTGCAAAGCCACATCCTGGGTATGTCAGCTGTCAAAACCAAGCATGTTCAATAATTGCAAGCTAAATTATTGCCTTAAAATCCACAAAAAAATTATTAACTAAAAAGACAAAGATCTTTTTAATAATTTGCTGGTGAGAATATGGAATGAGCTGCAGGGGGACATAGTTGAGGCAGAGACATTTAAAAATGTAACATTTAAAAGACATTTGGACAAGTACGTGGATAGGAAATGTTCAGAGGGATATGGGCCAAACATGGGCAAGTTGGGCCAAATAGCCTGTTTTTGTGCCGTATGATTCTATGACTCCAAACATTACGCAGCACAATTTTAAAAATCTGTCTCAGCATGTCTTCTTATGATGCTGGTAGATTGTCCATAATTCAAATTAACAAAATTAATTATTAAATCGTAGAAAATTTACAATGTCAGGATAGTATTACCAATATTGTTTTTCTCATCAGAAGAAGACCCAATGTGGAGCAAACAGCATTGCAACATCCAGGAACCGCTTGACGCATGATACAGTTCTCAGATAAGTTGTAATTGGGCATATCCTCCATTACACATTATATTTATGATACAAATGCTAACCCCGTTTGCTAACATTTTTGGAATCCTGCACCAGCACTCCCAAGTCCCTTTATACCTCCTATTTCTGGATTCTCGCCCCATTTAGAAAATAGTCTATGCCTTTATTCCTACTACCTAAATGCATGACTCCACACTTTGCTGCACTATATTCCATCTGCCACTTCTATACACTCAGTCCTTCTGCAGAGTCCCGGCATTCTCTACATTACCTGCCCCTCCACCTTTGTTCGTATAATCCGCAAACTTGGCTACAAAGCCTTCAATCCTCTCGTCCAAATCATTAACATACAGGAAGCAAAGAGTAGGAGTAAACAGGTCCTTTTCAGAATGGCAGGCAGTGACTAGTGAGGTACCGCAAGGCTTAGTGCTGGGACCCCAGCTATTTACAATATATATTAATGATCTGGATGAGGGAATTGAATGCAACATCTCCAGGTTTGCGGATGACACGAAGCTGGGGGGTATAGTTAGGTGTGAGGAGGATGCTTGGAGGCTGCAGGGTGATTTGGATAGGCTGAGTGAATGGGCAGATGCATGGCAGATGCAGTATAATGTGGATAAATGTGAGGTTATCCACTTTGGTGGCAAAAATATGAGGGTAGACTATTATCTGAATGGTGGCAGATTAGGAAAAGGGGAGATGCAACGAGACCTGGGTGTCATGGTACACCAGTCATTGAAAGTAGGCATGCAGGTGCAGCAGGCAGTGAAGAAAGCAAATGGTATGTTAGCATTCATAGCAAAAGGATTTGAGTATAAGTGCAGGAAGGTTCTACTGCAGTTGTACAGGGTCTTGGTGAGACCACACCTGGAGTATTGAGTACAGTTTTGGTCTCCTAATCTGAGGAAAGATATTCTTTCCATAGAGGGAGTATAGAGAAGGTTCACCAGACTGATTCCTGGGATCTCAGGACTTTCATATGAAGAAAGACTGGATAGACTCGGCTTGTACTCGCTAGAATTTAGAACATTGAGGGGGGATCTTATAGAACCTTACAAAATTCTTAAGAGGTTGGTCAGGCTAGATGAAGGGAGATTGTTTCTGATGTTGGGGAAGTCCAGAACAAGGGGTCACAGTTTAAGGATAAGGGGGAAGTCTTTTAGGACCGAGATGAGAAAAACAACGATGATAAAGGAAACTGGCCATTGTTGGCTGTTTGTTGGGTGAAAACGAGAAGCTGGTGTGACTAGGGTGGGGGAGGGATAGAAAGAGAGGGAAAGAGAGGGAATGCCGGGGCTACCTGGTGAGAAAAATCAATATTCATACCACTGGGCTGTAAGCTGCCCAAGCGAAATATGAGATGCTGATCTTTCAATTTGCATTTAGCCTCATTGACAATGGAGGAGAGCTAGGACTGAAAGGTCTGTGTAGGAATGGGAAGCAGAATTAAAGTGTCTGGCAACCAGTAGGTAGGTTTACGTGGGCTGCGTGAAGGTGTTCCGCGAAACGTTCGCCCAGTCTGCGTTTGATCTCGCCGATGTATAAGAGTCCACATCTTGAACAACAGATATAGCAGATGTGGTTGGAGGAGGTGCAAGTGAACCTCTGCCGAACCTGAAAGGACTGTCGGGGTTCCTGGACAGAGTTGAGGGAGGAGGTATAGCGACAGGTGTTGCATCTTCTGCGGTTGCAGGGGAAAGTAACTGGGGAGGGGGTGGTTTGGGTGGGAAGGGATGAGATAACCAGAGAGTTGCGGAGGGAACGGTCTCTGCAGAGGCCCGGGCATTCTCTATCCCTCCCCCACCCAAGTCTCACTAGCATCTCGATTTCACCCTAATAACAGCCAACGATGGTCTTTTTCCTTTATCTCCATTACTTTTTGATATATATCGTTCATTGTCTTTATCTCTCCACTTCACCATCTATATCTCTCGTTTCCCTTATCCCTCACCAGTCTGAAGAAGGGTCATGACCTGACACCACCCCTACCTTCTCTCCAGAGATGCTGCCTGTCCCGCTGAGTTACTCCAGCTTTTTGTGGCTATCTATAGTTCCCATTATTCTGCCTTGCTCCCTTCTTGTGCAGCGGGATAATATTGGCAATTTTCCAATCATTTGGGACCTCTCCTGACTCTAGTGACTCTTGAAATATCACTATCAATGCCTCCACAATCTCCAAAGCCACCTCTTTCAGAACCCTAGTGTGCGGACCATCCGGCCCAGTTAACTTATCCACCTTCAGCTCCTTCAGCTTCCCAAACACCTTCTCTCTAGTAATAGCCACTCCACTAACTTCCACCCCTGACTCTCTTAAATTTCAGGCATGTTGCTGTTGACTTCCACTGTGAAGACTGATGCAAAAAAGGTTATTCAACTCCTCTGCCATTTCTTTCTTCTCCATTATCACTTCTCCTGCATCATTCTCCAGGGGTCCAACATTCACTCTTGCCTCTTACATAATGGCATATGGACACACTGATCTGTTTTGTAGTCAATGCCTACTCCGTTCTGTTGTGCTGAAGCAAAGGAAGAATTTCATTGTCCTATCAGGGACACATGACAATAAACTCTATTGAATCTTGAATCTTTCTTACTCTTTATATAACTCAAGATACTATTCTCTTTTATGTTACTGGCTGGCTTACCTTCTTATATCATCTTTTCTCCCCATATTGCCTTTTTAATTTCCCTCTGTTGTTCTTTCAAAGCTTCCCAATCCTCTGGCTTCACACTATTCTTTGCTATGTTATACACTTTCTCTTTTAGTTTTATTCTGTCCTTTCACTTCCCTTGTCAGCCACGGTCGCTTCTTTCTCCCCCTAGAATCTTTCTTCCTCGTGGGAATTAAAATATCCTGCATCATCCGGATTATTCCCAGAAATTCCTGCCATTGCTGTTCCATCCCTGCTAGGATCTCTTTCCAGTCAACTTTGACCAGCTCCTCTCCCATGCCTCAGTAGTACCCTTTGCCCAGCTGCAATACCAGCACATCCAGTAAAGGGCTTGTCCCACTTACGCAACTTTTTCGGCAACTACCGCCACCTGTCATAGGTCGTTACAGGTCGCTGAAAATTTCAACATGTTGAAAATCCAGCGGTGACCAGAACAAGGTACGACTCTTTGAGCGACTACTCACGACCATACAGGCTTCACCCCGCGACATGTCGCCAGGGTGTCGCCTGTATGGTCGTGAGTAATCTCCTCAGTCACCCAAAGAGTCGTAGCGTCTTTCTGGTCGCCGCTGAATTTTCAACATGTTGAAAATTTTCGTCCACCTATGACGAGTGCCGGCAGTCGCCGAAAAAGTCACGTAAGTGGGACAGGCCCTTAATACCTTCTCCCTCTCAAATTGCAGATTAAAATTTATCATATTGTGGCCGCGACCTCCTAACAGTTCATTTACCTTGAGTTCCCATAATCAAATCCGGTTCATTACATAACACTAAATCCAAAATCGCATTTTCCCTGGTAGACTCCACTACAAGCAGCTCTAAGAATCCATCTCGGAGGCACCTCTGATTAAACAAGTCCCCTTTCTTGGGGTCCAGTACCAACCTGATTTTCCCAGTGTACCATGTTGAAATCTCACATGACCACCTTAGCATTGCCTTTTTTACATGCCAATTTTATCTCCTTTTGTAACTTGTGCCCTATATCCTGAGTGTGGGTCTGAGAAGTGGGTCAGGCAGCATCTCTGGGGGACATGGATAGGCAATGATTTGTGTTGGGACCCTTCTTTAAACATTTAAATGCCAGTAAAGAATGGACAATGAACGGGAGGCGATATTTTCGATCAGGAAGAAGGATCCCGACTTGAAACATGAATCTGAAAAAGGGTCCCGACCCAAAACATCGCCTATTCATGCCCTCCAGAGATGCTGCCCAACTCGTTGAGTTACTCCAGCATTTTGTGTTCCACACAAGATTTGAGTATCTGCATTTCCTTGTGTCCCCTGGATCAAATTATCCATTGATATAAATAACTCGGGCCAATTTTTTATTAAGTATAGGTGGAAAATAGCCACCGGAGTGTAACTAGGACTCAAGCCTTTACATGTGAAGAGATGCCTGAAGTGTCATCTACGCCCTGGCAAGGTCCAAGCCTGTGATGGAATAAATATATACCTTCCCAGATTGCCACTGGAAAATTCAGAAATTGCTTTATGTGGCATTGCAGAGATCTTTCAGTTATAATTTATATTCTAATATGTAGTCATATCTCTTGATGTTTGTCGAATTCTTATTAGGTTGAAATATACATGAGCTTTAGCATTTCAAATCGGAGGAAAAGCGGAGGACAGAGGTTATAGGTAGGGGGGGAAGATTTAATAGGAACCTGAGGGGTAACTTTTTCACATAAATGGGTGGTGGGTGTATGGAACGAGCTGCCAAAGGAGATAGTTGAGCCAGGTATTATCGCAACGTTTAAGAAACATTTAGACAGGTTTAGGGGGATAAGGGCCAAACGCAGGCAGGTGGGACTAATATAGATGGGGCAAGATGGTCGGTGCGGGCAAGTTGGGCTGAAGGACCTGTTTCCATGCTATGAGTATATGGAATGAGAGAAAAGGAAATATTTATATTCAGGTTTAACTGTGCAAAGTTATCTGTGTGTAAGTTTGTCGGGAGA
Organism: Raja brachyura; assembly: GCA_963514005.1. The sequence goes on from OY740790.1 coordinate 61,032,031, forward strand.
AATCCATGAATGCAGAGTTAATTGCAAGGTAAAATGCTCTTGAATGTATCTGCCACTGCATCATTGCATCAGTCTTCAGCCAGTGACAGCTAAGATGCTAGATTGCCTGGAATTCTAAAGTTAATTTACAATCAAGACATCAGTGTGTTACTAATTCAATCAGCATCAACAGCCTTCAATGATGCCTTTCCTCTTATCACACATAATCTTTGTAATGAAATTATTCAACAAAGGTACAGTGGCACAAAGATCACTATTGTGTTATTTATATTGTGGTTCAGTCACAATCACACCTTTGAAGATCATTCATTAAAATTGTTAAATCAAATTTAATTACTTTGTCATCCTACGATAGAATATATTTGATGCCTATTTTTACTTTGATTCAACCTAAGCGTGTTTATAGAATTTGTGCTTTCATAGTCAAGTTACATTTATTTTCCTACTTCATAAGTTCACAAGTTATAGGAGCAGAATTAGGTCATTCAGCCCATCAAGTCTACTCTGTCATTCAATCAGGGCTGATCTATCTATCCCTCTCGACCATTCGAGAGTAGTATGAGACCCCGAGAACTGTATCCTGCTGAAGGTGCCGACAGTTAATCATGCCATTTGGGGCCATATGGGGGCGAGCATCCAAGCGCAGGAGATTAAACTACAGTGGGAGCTCAAGCTCTTGGCGTCTGGAATAACGGCTTTTGGTAGGTCGGTGGATGGTGGGCTCCTGACTGAAGTTCATCAGGATGCCCTAGCCCCTATGTGCAATGTGCACTTTGAGATTAATTGTCTCAGAAAGAGCGCCATCCGCCCTACCATTAATCCCAGGTTTGCTGCCTTATGCAAGCCTGGCACCGTCCAGCCGCCGAATCTATTATTTGGAGAAGACCTGGCCAAAAGGGTAAAGGAGCTGGACGACGAAGCCAAGACCGTCAGGCTTATCAAGGCGCCAGTAACAAACAGAACTCCCCGACGGCAATACCCCTATAAGCGGTTTGCGGAAACCGGGACCAAGCCGAACATTTAATGCCTGCAACTGGTGCTCCCCAGCAGGAGCAAGGGCAAACATGCCTTTACAACCCAGGACCAGGCACAGAGCACCAGTAACCATGGAGGTAGGTGGGTCTGGCTCTTGTCGAAATATATTGCGAGAGAATTGCCTACCAGTTGGAGTGAAGTTACACAGCTTTCTGGGAGAATGGTGTAATAACCTCGAATGTGTTTATACTGCAGAGTATTCAAGGGTTTAAAATTGAATTTATTCCTACCCTGTGTCCACCCACCCGAAACGGGCACTCATCTTCTCACAAAAAGATAATTTAATGATACAAGTTGAAATAGCAAAACTATGCCTTAAGGGAGTAATTGAGAAAACAGTCTATCAGACCCATCAATTTGTGTCTAATGTCTTCCCTAGACCAAAGAAGGATGGTGGGTGCAAATGATATTGGATTTAACAGGACTTAATCCGTTTGTGCAGTATCAACATTTTAAAATGGAAACTTTTGTTACTGCCAAGCATCTGCTTTCCAGGGGGTGTTATATGGCATGTATAGATCTCCAAGATGCGTATTATTCAGTACCTGTTCATAACGACTATTGCAGATATTTGAAATTTAACTGGATGGGATAATTATGGCAGTTTTGACCTCTACCTAATGGGTTAACCTCAGCCGCTCGCCTATTTACTAAATTGCTAAAACCAGTACTTGGGTTATAACGATTACAAGGCCATATAATCATGGCCTATTTAGATGATATTCTAATCATTTGGAACACCTTTGATGAAGCTGAATTATCAGCTGTCTCAGCTGTTCAACTAATGGTGCAGAGGCTAGGTTTCATGGTCCATTGTGAAATCGAAATTGGTGCATGTTAACATATTTGACTATCTGGGTTTCACAGTTGATTCCAATCACATGTCTGTAACTCTGCCCCAGGGCAAGAGATGAGATTTAATTGTATCAACCTCTTAAAGGGAAAATCACCTTCAATTAAACAGGTTGCGAGCTTAATTGATAAATTGGTAGCAGCCTTTCCAGCAGCCCAATATGGACCTTTGCATTATCAGCATTTACAGAGAGCAAAGGTACAGGCACTGAGAATACATGCAAACCATTACAATTGGCCCATGTACTTACCATCTGAAGCCATAGCAGAGATACAGTAGTGGATTAGAAACATATTAAATTGTTTTGGCACAATTTTGACAAAAGCACCATCACTTATTTTACAGACTATTGTTAGTGCCCTAGGTTGGGGTGCTACTGATACCAGATCAAGTTGTGGAGGCAGATGGGATATGCATGAGGCACAGATTCTCCAATCACATGGAATTAATTGTTTAGAACTGTTAGGAGCATTCTATGGGTTCAAAGCTTATTGTACCACTAAGCATCGCCTCGGCAGTGGCGTATGTCAATCATATGGGTGGAATCAAGTCGAAATCATGTGACAAGTTGGCTAACACTATTTGGCACTGGTGCGTAAAAAAGAATATTTGAATTTCAGCTGTCTACTTGCCAGGCAGACTCAATATGGTGGCAGACACCAGGTCACGCAAATTCAACGACAACATCGAGTGGGTGATGAATCGTGAACTAATTGGTGAAATTGTCCTTCGGAATGGGATGCCAGATATCGATTTGTTTGCATCCAGACTTAATCACCAGGTACCGAAGTATGTTTCATGGGAACCAGACCAAAGGGCAGTGGCAGTAAATGCATTCTCACTGCACTGGGGCGGAAGTTTGTATATGTTTTTTCACCCTTCTGCCTCATCATTTATTGGTGCACCCTGTGACTGGGGACCCGCACCCATTGAATGATCGTGTAAATTTGTTGATTTGCAGATTTTAAAAAGGCCGTACATAGGTCTGGGACTGTCCAATCAGACTGTGGATACCATCACATCATCCTGGAGGGATAGCACAAAAAGGCAATACCTCTCCCATATCAGGAAATGGGAGGAATGTTGCTTACATAGGAACATCACATCACACGGACTGCATCCCAGATGTGCTAGAATTCCTATCCCACTTACACTCCAATGAAGGGCTGAGTTACAGTGCCATCAACAGTGCCAGGAGTGCCCTGTCAGCGTACTTGTGCCGAGGGTCAGATCTCCAGCCTTTAGGGTCCCACCCGTTAATATCAAGATTCATGAAGGGTGTGTTTAATTCCAATCCTCCTAGGCCTGGGTACTCTCAAATCTGGGATGTGAGCATGGTACTCGCGGTGCTCCGTCAATGGGGAACAGCCACATCATTGTCCTTACTAAGGATCACCCTCAAATTGGTCATGCTCATGGCGCTTACATCAGAGCAAAGGGTTCAGACTCTCCACAAACTGCGTCTGGACAGGATGGTGTCATCACAAAATGACGTTACTTTTCACGTCTATGACGTACTCAAACAGAGCAGACCAGGGGTGTCAGGATTCAAGCTTGTATTGTCAGCTTATCCCGCAGATTCACGCCTGTGTGTAGTAGAGCATTTGAAGCGTTATATTGACGTTACGAAGAGCCTCAGAGGGTTCAAGGTGGCACTACTTATAAGCCACAAAAAGCCACATAAGCAAGTGTCATCTCAGACCATCTCACGATGGCTGAAGCAAGTCCTGGGATGTGCAGGAGTTAATACTCAAAACTTTAAATCTCACTCCACCAGGGCAGCATCGACATCAGCGGCGAGGGCAATGGACGCCCCTCTAGACCACATCCTCGCGGCCGCAGGATGGTCAAATGAATCGACTTTTCAGAGGTTCTACAACAAGCCGCTTGTTGAATCCGGGGTGTTCGCCCACTCTGTGTTAAAAATGCTTTCATAGCTTCTCCCTGGGAGAGCGGAGTTGCTATTGTATATAATTTTTGTTAGTTGTTAATTAAAACATTAACATGTTAATCAGTATCATGAATCAATGGTGTTACTAATTCACTCCTCCTGAGTCAACTGCTTGCAGTGTGATACGCCTGGATTTGGATCGGCGTGAAATCACAGACCTTTAAAGTCTTCACGGAATCACTCTGTTAACTTCTGTTAAATTGTAAGATTTAACGAGAACTTACCAGTTTGAAGTTTGATTTTTATTTTATGAGGAGTTACGATGAGCGATTACGTGCCCACCGCTCCCAACCCTCATATCATGAAACTCATCTGGTAGTTCTAGAGTTATAATCTTACTATAATACTTTGAATGTTGTTTTCTGTGATTTCACACCGCTGCTTTGAAGATTGACGCGCATGCCAACTGGCGGGGTTCTTCACATAATCGTTCATCGTAACTCCTCATAAAATAAAGATCAAACTTCAAACTGGTAAGTTCTCGTTTAATCTTACTATTTCAGGTTTCAAACAGATCGAGCGAATAAAAGATTTGTTAATACTAAAGTGCTGCACAGTGGCGCAGCGGTAGAGTTGCTGCCTTACAGCACCAGAGACCCGGGTTCGATTCTGACTATGGGTGTTGTTTGCCTGTGACCGTGTGGGTTTTCCCCGGGTGCTCTGATTACCTCCCACATTCCAAAGATGTACAGGTTTGTAGTTAATTGGCTTCTGTAAATTGTAAATGACCCCTAGTGTGTAGGATAGTGCTCGTGTATGGGGTGTTCACTGGTCGGCCTGGACTCTGTGGGCCGAAGGGCCTGTTTCCATGCTGTATCTCTACAGTCTAAAGTCTAAAGCAAAAAAAATAACCAGAAAGCAGTTGGATTATCACCAAAACCTAATTGTCTCATCCTGTCCTCAATGAAAGATACCTGTTGGCGTGATCTGGACCACAAGTGACTTCAGTATCAGGGCTCGAAGGACGTCACTTGTGTTTCTTCCCACGCGAATGAATGAATGTGCGATCAGACTATGTGTGAGAGGATTGATGAGAATTAACAAACAAGGCTGACCTTAGCTGACCCAGAAAATCAAGGCACGACAAAAATTACAGATCCCTGTGGTTCTGGCTGCCAACTAACCACCACCGATCGAGGGCATTTGAGGACGTTCAATTAATGCTGTTCAAGGCATCCACATCATCCTGAGAGTGAATAAAAAATATATAGTGCAATAAACTGAATTTCTGCCATGAAGTTACTGTAAATTTATTTCATCTAATTTCTCTCCATAACTGCAGTCCCGGTCTTTCAGAGGGGCATGGCATGTAATTCCCCAGCACGCTTTACAATAATTTACGCTCCCGCAATATAACTTTGTGGCAAAGTTGATATTAAAGAAATTGAAATTATGGCCTTTGCCTGTGGCAACGTTTAGTAACCAAACAGACTTAGATCGTTTGGTAAATATATATGATAGTCTGCGAGAATTGAGAGTCTCAATTTTATTAAACACATTCATTACAAGTGCAGTGCAAAGCTAAGTGATCCATTTACAAGCTGGATATGTTGCATGCAATAATTATGGTTTCAATTATAAAAGGATCTGTGGCTGCAGCAGAGGCAGAGTTTCATGTCCTCATTGAAAGGCTGGTGCAGTGTCAGGGAAACGTGTGAAGCAGATGAAACCTCCCATCCCCACCACCTATAAACCGGACTTGCCTACTATTGATTGTGCCCGAGGCATCATTTTAGTGCATCGAGATACTGCAAAAACACATTTACAACTGGCGAGCAAGCTCTAAAGTAACACACGAGTCTCGGAGGCTGGAGACACTGCAACAATAGAAGTTAATTAGAAAAGCAGGAAGGTGGCGTTTCCTTTGAAAAAGGTGACAACTCAATTTCCAGGCCCTGTGTGCTGTGAAGCATGACAGCAATGTGGAGGAGCCGCTGTTGGAAACATGATGATGCTTTTGCGCAAAATCTACCCTGCAAGGTCGAAAGTCTAATAAAGCATAAAAGTAAATATGACAACCAAAGTCTAGAAAAGCAAATTAACTAACGGAATTAATTAAGGGTGGCACGGTGGCGCAGCAGTAGAGTTGTTGGGTTCGATCCCGACTACAGGTGGGTTTTCTCCGAGATCTTCGGTTTCCTCCCACACTCCAAAGACATACTGGTTTGTAGGTTAATCGGCTTGGTATAAATGTAAATTGTCCCAGGTGTGTGTGTAGGATAGCGTTAATGTGTGGGGATCGCTGGTTGGTGCGGACTTGGTGGGCCGAAGAGCCTGTGTCCGCACTGTATCTCTAAGCTAAACTAAACTAAACTAACCTTTAGAGGGATATGGACCCTTCAAGCGGGCAAATTGAACTATTTTCGATGGGGCATCTTGCTCAGCATGGACAAGTTGGGCCGAAGGACCTGTGTCCATGCTGTATGACTCCATGGTTCTCTGACTCTTTGAGTGAAAAGGATTTCTAATACCAAAAGCAAAATTCAAACTTCCAATACTTAATGCGTTTCAAATATATTAAGCAACATCAACAGGTACTTTTGTTTTGAGAGGAGAGAAGATGAATTCTTGCAAAATTCTTAAGTATATTATTTATGGGGTTTTTTTAGCTTCAAAATCAATTGAGTCATAATTTAATGTCAAGACAAGAAGACTATCCATCATAAAGCCCACCAAGGGACTGGGACCCACTTGCAGAATGTCACTGTTGTTAAAGAACAGAGAATGGTCAGCATACTTAACATGAAATATGAACCCAATGTTTCTTCCATCAACCACACAGGGCAATTTCCATACCAAGGAATTACTCCAGTCAAAATTCACCTGAATGAAGAATTATGTTCCTGGACCCATTAGTACAGCTGCAATGTTAAATACTATCGTTGGTGAGGCCACATTTGCGGTATTGTGTAGGAAGGAACTGCAGATGCAGGTTTAAACCGAAGATAGACACAAAAAGCTGGAGGAATGAATGAATGAATAAATTTATTGGCCAAGTATTCACATACAAGGAATTTGACTTGGTGCTCCGCCCGCTAGTGACAACATGACATACAGTGACAGTTACAAATGACACATAAAACATTAAACATTAATAATAAAACATTATCAATGTTACATTAACTCAGCGGGACAGGCAGCATCTCTGGAGAGAAGGAATGGTGACGTTTCAGGTCGAGACTCTTCTTGAGACCTCGACTCGAAACGTCACCCATTCCTTCTCTCCAGAGATGCTGCCTGTCCCGCTGAGTTACTCCAGCATTTTGTGTCTATCTTCAGTGTAAACGAGCATCTGCAGTTCCTTCCTACACAAGACTTAGAGGGATGTTGGCCACATGCGGGCAAATGGGACTGGTTTAGACAGGACATCTTGGTCAGCATGGGCAAGTTGGGCTGAAGGGCCTGTTTTCGTGCTACATATCTCTATCAGATCATAATAAAGTAGTATTGTTTCAATGGAAATTCTGCAGATTTTGAATAATGAATGTTACCATTTTAATAACTTATGGACCATTATGTGGCCTCAGTTATTCCCTGTAATATCAAAGCCCTCAGCAAAATTTAAAACAATTAAAAACAAAAACAAAAATACAAAGGTCTTTGCAGAAATAGATCTTGGAGACCAGGGTGTCATGTCTCACAGCACCCACGTTGTCATATCAGTGAAAGTAACCTGGAAAAGACACAGAAGTCCAAAATCAAAGAGCGAGCACTAATCTTTCTTCTCAATCCAAGTAGTTAATTTGCCAAATAAAATACAATCCCTTCTGACACAAAAGCATTTCCACTTTCCCGACTTGACAAGAGGCAATATTTTAAGAAATCAATGACTGGTCACAATTAGTCAGAGTCTTTTTCCAGCTATTGATTCTTCTTTGTTGCTGTAACAAATATCGCTTTTTTTACTTTGAAAGTCCTGTTCCAGACAACAGACATTGATTTTAGAAGCAAATTCTTAAGTTCTCCATCAACATTATAAAAATAATCAAATCAGATTCATGTTGAAAAGTGTTCCAGTTATACTCCAGCAGAAACTAGTGTCTGTCACTCCTTTCAAAGATTGAGAGAGGCAGTTTATTAAAGCATTAATATAATGGGGAGAAGGTGTTATATTAAGTACTAGCCTCAAATTGACATGGTTTCAAATCTCAAGAAACAAATTAGCATCTTATGTCATAGAGTCATAGAGTCACACAGTGATACAGCATGGAAATAGGCCCTTCAGCCCAACTTGCCCACCCCGTCCAACATGTCCCAGCTACACTAGTCCCACCTGTCCACGTTTCGTCTATATCCTTCCAAGCCTGTTCTATCCATGTACCTGTTTAACTGTTTCTTAAATGTTGGGAAAGTCCCTGCCTCAACTACCTCCTCTGGCAGCTTGTTCCATACACCCACCACCCTTTGTGTGAAAAGGTTACCCCTCAGATTCCTATTAAATCTTTACCTCTTCACCTTAAACCTATGTCACCTGGTCCTCGATTCACCTACTCTGGGCAAGAGACTCTGAGCATCTACCCAATCTATGTCCTTCATGATTTTATACACCTCAATAAATTCACCCCTCACCTCCCCATCCTCTATTGCAGATAAATTGTGGTTAGCTGCAATTTAACTTTACACCAGTTTATCTTTTAATTCCAACAACATCCTTTCACTTTAACAAGAAAATATCCTTTAAAAAAGGCAATGATTGAAGCTTTGCCCATTTGTAAGCATATACACTGATGCAAGGCATTTACTTGCAAACATAATGGGCAGCACAGTGGCTCAGCGGGAGATTTGCTGCCTTGTAGCGCCAGGGACCCCGGTTCGATCCTGACTATGGGTGCTGCCTGTATGGAATTTGGTCGATCTCCCTGTGATCAGGTGGGTTCTCTCCGGGTGCACTGGCTTCCTTCCACCTTTCAAAGGTATGCAGGTTTATTATCCCTAGGATAGAACTCGTGTACAGGTTCATTGCTGGTCGGCATGGACTCGGAGGGCTGAAGGGCCTCTTTCCATGCTGTATCTCTAAAATAACCAATTGCATCATTGGTTACCTATTGATACCAGTCAATTGCCTACTAATGTCCAATACCTGTCTGTGCTGTTTCAGTCACTCTCTCTGGTGGATAATAGCTGTTTGCTCACATATGAGATGAGATGAAAAGTTTAATTAAAAATATTCCACCGGTAATTACGAAAACTGTTTATTGTATGCCACAAATTCCTCTCATCTGTGGTGCTGACAACAGCACAGTTTGCTGCAGCATATCTGTTTAAAGTTTTGATAGATTTTTTTCCCTTAACAAGCAGCGTCTATTGCATACCCACAGTTACAAAGCACTGCAAAGATCAAAACTGCCCTGCATTTTGCAAACATCACTCATCAAATTGCATCAATATCATCCCTATCTGCGAAGCTCTGGAGATCAGCATTCGTGGAAGACCTCCAAAGTCCCCGTGGACACCGCGTGTTCCCTCTCCAGGGGCACACAGGCACGGACATAGGGCTGGACAAGTAGCAGGCAGTCGACTCAGGCAGAACTCCCGACTGCCCGGTGCCTGGACCTATTAATGGCTACCTTGGTCAGGTCCAGGAGCAGGCCAACAGAGAAAAGCCTTGATCGATATGTTTAAAGTTCAGTTCTTTATCCTCAAAGAACCACAATGTTCTTGAAATTCTACTTGTGAATTCATTTTTATAGTTCAATGGAAGAAAGAGAAGGATGTACAAAGCATGACTTAATTTTTCATAACAAAACCATAATTTATAAGTAACTGGAAGACATGCTTAAATGGACAAATGCTTTGATGTTCTGTCTCTTTTACAATAGGAAGTTTTTGTTGAATATTTTCCTTAAACTATCTTCTACAGATTTCTAAAACAAGGTTCAAGCCAGGACAAGGAAGGCTGCCTGACCTTCTGGGAAGGAAAACTATCACAGTTTCAAAACTACCACAAATGTAGACTGGGTGATCATTTCACTGAACACCTTTGCTCAGTCCGCCTGGACCTACCCGATCTCCCGGTTGCTGAACACTTTAATTCCCCTTCTCATTCCTACACTGACCTTTCTGTCCTAGATCTCCTCCATTGTCAGAGTGAGGCTAAATGCAAATTGGAGGAACAGCATCTCATATTTCGCTTGGGCAGCTTACAACCCAATGGTATGAATATTGATTTCTCTAACTTCAAGTAACCCCAGCATTCCCTCTCTCTCCATCCTTCCCCCACCCAAGTCGCATCAGCTTCTCGTTTTCACCCAACAAACAGCGAACAATGGGCTGTTTCCTTTATCATCATTACTTTTTTTGCAAATCTTTCATTCATTGTTCATTATCTATATCATCGTCTATATCTCTCGTTTGCGTTTCCTCTGACTAGTCTGAAGAAAGGTCTCGACCAGAAACATCATCCATTCCTTCTCTCCAGAGATGTTGAGTTATGGGCCTGTCCCACTTCAGCGACTTTTTAGGCGACTGCAGGAGACTATGCAGTTGCGACGTGATCGCCAAATGTTTGCGGGTGGTTGCCACTGGTCGCGGCCTCATTATGGTCGCCGTGAATTTTTCAACATGTTGAAAAATTAACGGCGACTAGAATGAAGCCGCCATGGAGAATAGCGAGAATTCTAGTGCCGTAGGTGGGTCGCCAGGTGGTCCTAATGGGTTTCCAGGAGGTCGAAGGTTCTCGGAGGTTCTCGTAGGTTGTAGCTGGTGCTGACCGGTGAATTTCATTGGCTCATTGGGGAAAAAAAAGTTAAGTAGTGATTTTCAGAACCAAGGATAACCGACCGGTAATGTTAAATGTTCGCCGAGCTTCACAGCCGTGTGTCTCTGGCTTCTTAAAAGTTGACTCCACTCCTTCTCCCCCCTTCTCCCCCCTCTCTCCCCTCCCCTCTCCCCCCTCTTTTAAAGGACTTACCATACACTCTGCTTTAGCCATCTTAATTACAGCGCCAGCCTTCCTGTTCATCGCGGTGTGTGTCTGTTTCACCTTGGATTTGCACCGTTTAGACACCGCTCCCCCCGCATGCCCTGTCCCCCGCCTGCATAACGGGCTGGTGAAGGAAGCGATGTGTGTGTGTGTGCGTTCCACTCTGACAGTCGACGTTCCAGTTGTCAGCTTTTCAGGCGACTGCCGGCAACTTAATAGTCGCCGGCAATCCGCTGAAAAATCGCTTTTGAGTCTATCTTCGGTTTAAACCAGCATCTGCAGTTCCTTCCTTCACAATTTCTTCTGGCTGGTGAATGAATTCAAAGCTTTTGTCTCCATCTCCAACTCAGTTCCAAAGTCCATTCCAAGTATTGATTGCTCATTCTGTGAAGAAATTCTTCCTGACATCTGTTTTCAGTTCTTGTTTCACACCTGAATGTCACTGTTGTAGTTTGATCGCCTTATTTTTAGCTGATGATTTCTCTCCTGCTTAATATCTTTATGTCAAACTAATCATTGACTTCAGTAACGGGAAGTCAGGAGACCACGCTCCAGTTTCCATTGGTGGGTCGGCAGTGGAGAGAGTAAACAGCTCTGAATTCTTGGGGGTTACATCTCGGATCCCAGCAGACAGATGTAATCGTGAAGAAGGCACGCCTCTACTTTCAGAGTGGTTAAAGGAGATTTGGCATGTCAACGAACGCTACTGCAGACTTCTGGAGGGCTAGCAATGGCGCAGCAGTAGAGTTGCTGCCTTACAATGCCAGAGACCCGGTTTCGATCCCGACTTTGGCTGCTGTCCGTATGGAGTTTTATGCTCTCCTTGTGACCGTGTGGGTTTTCTCCAGGTGCTCGGTTTCCTCCCACACTGCAAAGACCAAAAGGTTTGTAGGTGAATTGACATTTGCTAAAATTGGAAATTGCGCTATTGGGTGGGATGGTTCTAGTGGTTGCTGGTCGGCATGGACCCAGTGGGCTGAAGGGCCTGTTTCAGCACTGTGTCTCTAAAGTCTAAAGATGCATTCTAGAAAGTATCCTGACTGGTTTCATTCATGGAAGAATTCCAACACACATGAAACACACGAGGCTGCAGAGAATGGTAAATACTGTACATGATAACCATCATGGGCACAGACCTCCCCACCAGTGAAAGCATCTACTGGGCGGCATCATCTGGGCCATGCCATCTTCTCACTGCGGCCGTCAGGCATGAAGGACCCACACCACCAGATTGAGGAATCATTACCTTGCTACAACCATCAGGTTCTTGAACCGACCTTCACGTTCCCTAATCGTGCCTCAGCATCAGAACAGAACTGACCACCTTTAGCATCCTCATAGTGATAGACACAAAATGCTGGAGTAACTCAGCGGGACAGGCGGCATCTCTGGAGGGAGGAATGGGTGACGTTTCGGATCGGGACCCTTCTTCAGACTAGACAGGGGAAAGGGAAACAAGAGATATAGATAATGATGTAGAGAGATAAAGAACAATGAATGAAAGATATGCAAAAAATTAACGATGATAATTAAAACAGGCCATTGTTAGCTGTTTATTGGGGAACATCGCCCATTCCTCCTCTCCAGTGATGCTGCCTGTCCCGCTGAGTTACTCCAGCATTTTGTGTCTATCTTCAATTTAAGCCAGCACCTGCAGTTCTTTCCTACATATTTTGTCTGTTCCTAATAGTAATTTTGCACCAATGTCTTGTTTTGCACATTTTTCTTTTCACTGTCTTACACAATTTGTGTTGAATTTATATATAATGTATGTTTTTGTGTGTTGCAGGACTGGGATGCTGCTGTAAACAAGGTTTTCAATGTACCTGTACTTTATCGTTCTTATCTATATGGCAATCAAGTGAACATGATATACTTTAATGAGGTTGACCCCCCCTCAGTCACTTTCTCCCATAGCTAAAGCACATTCTTTTCCCCAGTTCCATTATTGTTCAATCTTTCCAAAATGCAGGATCAGCCTCATTATATAAAAGATGAATGTCATGTCCTGGGGAAATAGGAACAGTATCCAAGATGTAAAGTTGACATTGCGTTTCTATTTGCAAGTCCTGGTTTGGGAACATCTCCATGTAAGAGCCCAAGAAATTGCAGAGAGTAGCCCAGAGCATCACACAAGCCAGCCTCACTTCCATTGACTCCATCTACACTTCACGCTGGCTCAGCAAGGCCACCAGGGGAAGCAAGGACCTGCCTCACCCCATCACTCCCTCTTCTCCCCTCCCCCATCAGGCAAGAGTTATAGAGGTTTGAAAACGCACATCTTCAGATTCAGGGACAGTTTCTTCCCAGCAGTTATCAGACAACTGAATGGTCTTCTCATCAGCTAGAGTGTGGTCCTGACCACCCATTTAACTAATTGGAGACCTGTGAACGACCTTTGATCAGACTTTATCCAGAGTTCAATGTTATATTTTGCACTGAATATTGTACCCTTGATCCTTTATAGGTGCAATGTGGATTTTATTCATGTGTAGTCTTTTCTTTGACTGGATAGCACCGCAAACAAAAGTTTTTCACTCTAACACGGCAAACGTGACAATAATAAACTAAACAAAACTATTATAATGAAGTGGCTGGAACCAATTCATCAGGAAGGTACATGCTCATTAATTTATTGTTCAATATTTGCAAAACAGTTAATATGAGTAGACCAATGCCCCACTGATTGCAATCAGCTCTTCCCAGCACTTGTAAGAAATGTAAGGCAGTACAGCTTGATCGAATATGCAATTCCTTTCACAACGTATCACTTCTGAGCAAGAAATTACAAATGTTGACTTCAACACAGTATGAAAGCTGCCGGTGGTCTTCATTGCAATATCGTGTACTGCCTCAAGTAATCTGAGGATTCAAGTTGTAGCTGCCTTCCACAGTTAGCTATCTGAGCACAGGACGACAGCATGACCTAATCAGTAAGTTGCCTGAATGAACCTTGCAGTGGGAACCCACGGATGGCATTTCATCCCCACGACTTTTTATAAGGGTGATTAATGGACTTGACATCCTCCTTCCTAAGCTTTTTGCTCAACCTCTGGCAAACATCTAACCACTAAATACCACAGAGATCATGATAAAATAAACTCAAGTGACAGTGTTTGTGATCCTAGCCCAACAGGGCTGCACATATTTTCAGAATGAACTTCAACAGATAATTCTGCTTATAAGGTAGCTTAGTTTAGAGATACAGCGCAGACACAGGCCCTTCAGCCCACCGAGTCCGCACTGACCAGCGATCCCCGCACATTAACACCCTCCTACACTAGGGACAATTTTTGAAATTCATACCAAGCCAATTATCCTACAAACCTGTACATCTAAGGAGTTTGGGAGGAAATTGAAGTTCTCGGAGAAAACCCACGCAGGTCACGGGGAGAACGTACAAAGTCCATACAGGCAAGCACCTTAGCCTGGATCAAAACACCATAGCCTGGTGTAAGTGCTGTAAGGCAGCAACTCTACCGCTGTGCTACCATGCTGCCAGAGAGCAAAAAGTATGGATCAAATGCAAACAACTTGATTCATTAAAAAAAAATCAATTTGCATGTTGAGTTATTTTGAAACAAGGAAGAGGTCATTTTTTTAATGTTTTGCATAATTTGACATGTTTTGTTTGACACCCTCTGGCTATAATAGCAAATTAGAGACTTGTGACACACTTTATGAGAACACACATTTAAACAGGTACATGGGTAGGACAGGTTTAGAGGGATGAGAGCCAAATGTTGGCAGGTGACTAAATATCATGTTTAAAAAGGAACTGCAGATGCTGGAAAATCGAAGGTGGACAAAAATGCTGGAGAAACTCAGTGGGTGAGGCAGCATCTATGGAGCGAAGGAAATGGACAACGTTTCGGGCCGAAACCCTTTTTCAGTCTGAAGAAGGATTTTAGCCCAAAATGTTGCCTATTTCCTTCGCTCCATAGATGCTGCCTCACCCTCTGAGTTTCTCCAGCATTTTTTACTACATATCATGACTTGTGTAAATGGGACATGTTGGTTGCTGTGGGCAAGTTGAGCCAAAGGACCTGTTTCCATGCAGTTTGACACTATGATTCTATGACAGCATGAACTGGAGATAGCAGAACCACAGATGAACTATCTACAAGAGTGTCCATTCTTGGCCCAATGAATTAGGGCTGAAACAATGAATAGAGTTCCTCAATTTTCTTTTTCCTCACTTATTTTTGGGAGATCTGGGCATTGTCTGGAAGGGCAACATTTATTGCCCATTCTTTACTGCCCTCAGGATGGAGCAGGTGATACAACTTCCAGTGAAGATACTATCACAAGTCAGGATATACCTGGGGAATGTACCACATAGCCACTTTGTTGCCATTGTACTAAGCTAGAGGTACAGATGGCTCTGGAGTACAACATTTAAATACTATAACTGGATGTTGTCTGGTCTCATAGACTTGACCCTCAGCCATTGCTTGATATCATGAGGTAAATCAAATTGTTTGATCAATGTCTTTTGTGATGGTGGGAATCTCACGAGTAAACTAAACATGGTTTTAGCACTACCTCTATGGGCCCCACAGTTGTGAAGCATGAGTCACCTCTTGTTACCTGTATCACCAATCTGCCAAGCAAACCCCCTCTTATCTGCATCCACTTGGTCCTGCCCCCACCTCTTTTCCAGCTTTCTCACCTCTCCAACAATCAGTCCGAAGAAGGGTCTCGACCCGAAACGTCACCTACTCCTTTTCTCAAGAGATGCTGCCTGACCCGCTGAGTTACTCCAGCTTTCTGTGTCCATCTTCGGTGTAAACCAGCGTCTGCAGATCCTTCCTACCCACTGAGTTACCTTGTCGTTTGCTCATGATTTCTTCATCTGCAGTTCCTTGTATCCCCTCTTCGTTTTAAATTCCACTTGCATCATCTTTTTCTAATTATCCGCAAATGGGCTTTGCTGGACGTTAAGAATATATTTCCCACAGAGGGATGTACCAAATAAGAGAGATTGGATAGAACAGGCCGGCCCTCAGTGAGTTTTAGAAGCACGAGAATTAATTTTGTCAGCTAAGTACAGGGTTCAGACAGAACAGATACTGTGGGGGGCTCCATCCCACCGCAGAATCTGGAACCAAGGAACTCTGGAGATCAACCATTTATGACAGAGATGAAGAAAAATATCTACACATAGATCCTTAACCCTTTAGAACTCTTTGCAGTGGAGGGTTGCAGACATTCCGTCAACAACTGTATTCAAGGATGTGATCAATATATTTGTGCACACTAAGGAAATCAGAAGTGATAGAGAATTGATAGCAAAGTGCATGCAAGATACAAGATTGGCCATCATCAAACGTCAACAAAAATGTCAAAAACGTCAATTGTCAAACAAACTTTATTGTCATTTAGAAATACATTGATATATGGAACAAGGACATGGCAGACCAATTGAATAACTACTTTGGTTCTGTCTTCACTAAGGAAGACATAAATAATCTGCCGGAAATAGCAGTGGAACGGGGGTCAAATAAGATGGAGGAACTGAGTGAAATCCAGGTTAGCCGGGAGGTGGTGTTGGGTAAATTGAACGGATTGAAGGCCGATAAATCCCCAGGGCCAGATAGTCTGCATCCCAGAGTACTCAAGGAGGTAGCCACAGAAATAGTGGATGCATTAGTGATAATTTTTCAAAATTCCTTAGATTCTGGAGTAGTTCCTGAGGATTGGAGGGTAGCTAATGTAACCCCACTTTTTAAAAAAGGAGGGAGAGAGAAAGCGGGGAATTACAGACCAGTTAGTCTAACATCGGTAGTGGGGAAACTGCTAGAGTCAGTTATTAAAGATGGGATAGCAGCGCATTTGGAAAGTGGTGAAATCATTGGACAAAGTCAGCATGGATTTACGAAAGGTAAATCATGTCTGACAAATCTGATAGAATTTTTCGAGGATGTAACTAGTAGAGTGGATAAGGGAGAACCAGTGGATGTGTTATATCTAGACTTTCAGAAGGCTTTCGACAAGGTCCCGCATAAGAGATTAGCATACAAACTTAAAGCACACGGTATTGGGGGTTCAGTATTGATGTGGATAGAGAACTGGCTAGCAGACAGGAGGCAAAGGGTAGGAGTAAACGGGTCCTTTTCAGAATGGCAGGCAGTGACTAGTGGGGTGCCGCAAGGCTCAGTGCTGGGACTCCAGCTATTTACAATATATATTAATGATTTGGACGAGGGAATTCAATGCAACATCTCCAAATTTGCAGATGATACCAAGCTGGGGGGTATAGTTAGGTGTGAGGAGGATGCTTGGAGGCTGCAGGGTGATTTGGATAGGCTGAGTGAATGGGCAGATGCATGGCAGATGCAGTACAATGTGGATAAATGTGAGGTTATCCACTTTGGTGGCAAAAACATGAGGGTAGACTATTATCTGAATGGTGGCAGATTAGGTAAGGGGGAGATGCAACGAGACCTGGGTGTCATGGTACACCAGTCATTGAAAGTAGGCATGCAGGTGCAGCAGGCAGTGAAGAAAGCAAATGGTATGTTAGCATTCATAGCGAAAGGATTTGAGTATAGGAGCAGGGAGGTTCTACTGCAGTTGTACAGGGTTTTGGTGAGGCCACACCTGGAGTACTGCGTACAGTTTTGGTCTCCAAATCTGAGGAAAGACATCCTTGCCATAGAGGGGGTACAGAGAAGATTCACCAGACTGATTCCTGGGATGTCAGGACTTTCATATGAGGAAAGATTGGATAGACTCGGTTTGTACTCGATGGAATTTAGAAGATTGAGGGGGGATCTTATAGAAACCTACAAAATTCTTAAGGGGTTGGACAAGCTAGATGCTGGAAGATTGTTCCCGATGTTGGGGGAGTCCAGAACAAGGGATCACAGTCTAAGGATAAGGGGGAATTCCTTTCGGACCGAAATGAGGAAAACATTCTTTACACAGAGAGTGGTGAGTCTCTGGAATTCTCTGCCACAGAAGGTAGTTGAGGCCAGTTCATTGGCTATATTTAAGAGGGCGTTAGATGTGGCACTTGTGGCTAAAGGGATCAGGGGGTATGGAGAGAAGGCAGGTACGGGATACTGAGTTGGATGATCAGCCATGATCACATTGAATGGCGGTGCAGGCTCGAAGGGCCGAATGGCCTACTCCTGCACCTATTTTCTATGTTTCTATGTTTCTATGCAGTTCCAAACGAAATTCCGTTGCATTTGGCTCCCTGTGCAACACGATAATTAACAGATGGATAGACATGGATAAAATGGATAAAAAGGATAAAAAGATAAATAGACAATGGTGGCAGCCCATTACATGGCATTCAGGAGTCTGATGGCTCGTGGGAAGAAGCTGTTGCAGAACCTTGATGTTCTGCTCCTTATGCTGCGATATATTTTGCCCGAGGGCAGCTGAGTGAACAGTCCGTGATGGAGGTGTGTGTGGTCTTTTATAATACTGCTGGCCTTAGACACGCAACGTTTGGTCGCAATATCCCCGATTGAGGGGAGAGAGGTACCGATGATTTTTTCCGCTGTCCTCACCACTCTCTGCACAGACTTCCAGTCAGAGGCTTTACAGTCCCCAAACCAGACAGAGATACAGCTGGTCAAAATACTCTCTATGGTGCCCCTGTAGAAAGTAGTGAGGATGGGATGGGGGAGGTGAGCTCTTCTCATCCGGCGCAGAAAGTGCAACCGCTGCTGCGCTCTCTTAACTGTTGATGAGATGTTATTCGACCAGGTCAGACTGTTAGTGATCTGCACCCCCAGCTACTTTGTGCTACTGACCACCTCCACATCGCTGATGTGAAGTGGTGGTGCAGCAGGTTTAACGGGCTACACATCTCCCCCAGTTATGATTAATTTATCGTGTTGTGAAGGAAGATGCCTGTTTGGCTGCAAGGGATTTTGAAGAAGATATTTTAAATGTAACACAATGAAACAGGAAAAGCAATTGGCTCTCTCGGGTCATAGAGTCATAGAGTAATACAGCGTGGAAACAGGCACTTCGACCCAACTTGCCCACCCCATCCAACATGTCCCAGCTACACTAGTCCTTCCTGTCTGCGCTTGGCCCTTATCCCTCCAAACCTGTCCTAACCATGTATCTGTCCAACTGTTTCTTAAACATTGGGATAGTCCCTGCCTCAACTACATCCTCTGGCAACTTGTTCCATACAGGCACCACCCTTGTGTGAAAAAGTTACCCCTCAGATTCCTATTAAACTCTTCCCCCTTCACCTTAAACCTAGGTCCTCTAATCCACGATTTCCCAACCCCGGGCAAGAGACTCTGTGCATCTACCCAATCTATTTCTCTCATGATTTTATACATGATTTTATGTTGACCCCTCAACCTTCTGCGCTCCAAGGACTAGAGTCCCAGCCTACTCCGAGAGGGAGAGAGAGAGAGTGAGAGAGTTTTATTGTCATATGTCCCAGATACAACAGTGAAATTCTTACTCAACCTCTCCCTATAGCTCAGACCCTCGGGTCCTGGCAACATCCTCGTAATTAGAACAGGTCTGTACTGACGTACTCACTTGAACTAAGCTTTGTGCCAAGTTAACGAGAGGTTGCTCTATGCCATTGAGATCACTTAAATCTCCAGGTGCTCCATTTGATTATTTTAGCCCTTAAATCTTTTTAAATCATCCATTCTGATGATTAATTTTCCAGCAAGAGCATCCCTTTAAAATGTATCTGTCCTTCTAATTCCTTGGCAGCACTACAATTAACTGCAGTTGGATATTCTGTTGGCTTGGCGACAATCTTTAATAGTAAATACATAGATACATACACAATAGGTGCAGGAGTAGGCCATTCGGCCCTTCGAGCCAACAGCGCCATTCAATATGATCATGGCTGAACATCCTAAATCAGTATCGCGTTTGTGCTTTCTCCCAATATCCTTTGATTCCATTAGCCCTAAAAGAGCTAAATCTAACTCTCTAGAAAACATCCAGTGAATTGGCCTCCACTGCCTTCTGTGGCAGAGATTTCCACAAATTCACAACTCTCTCGGTGATACCGTTTTACATCATCTCAGTCCTAAATGACCTACCCCTTATTCTTAAACTGTGACCCCTGCTTCTGGACTTCACCAACATCGGGAACATTTTTCCTGCATCTAGCCTGTTCAATCCCTTAAGAATTTTGTATATGTTTCTACAAGATCCCCTCTCATCTTTCGAAATTCCAGTGAATGTAAGCCCAGTTGATCCATTCTTTAATAAATACTTAAACTAATACTTAAGCCTGTGGAAGACATACTCGGAAGGACGGCTGAAACATGGATTATTTTATTTTTGCATGCTGTTTGCCCCCAACTTTATTGTGTTTTCACTTATCTTAAGCAGTGTCTGCTCTATTGATATCGTGGCCTTTGAGAGAGACATAACGCAAAGGCAAATGGTTGGACCTCACCACACAGCTCGATCACTTATCTGACAAGTGTCCCTGTTCAACAGAGCGGAGACATGGTGCCCAATTGTTTCAGCTCACTATTCTCGGCCCTGGTGATGACTGATAGAAATGACAGACAGCCTGTCAAGAGAAGAAAAGAACCTGTTTCAGCTCAATGTTGTCGGCGTGTCTTTAAATCTCTGGGCCTTATCAGCGCTGTGCAAGTGACTCATTAAGGGCAGATCAGCGGCAGTCGATCTCCTGGCGGCCTCTTGGCAGTGACATCTTTCAGATGCTGGAGCATGTTGCTTTTTTCCAAATGTCTTTTAAACTCAATGTGAGCACTGATTGACCTGTCCGATTATGCCGAGCTGTGAGTGAATGTCCGTCCTCTGGACCGAGGCAAAAAATGGTAACCCGGCCTCATTCTTACCCAGGCAGGGAGTATTAAAAGATGGAGGAATCCTCTTATCATTGCATCAATTGGTAAAACTAATAGAAAGATCTCGCAGGGTAAAACGCTAATAATATGTATATATCATCTTAGTGGGGTTTTTTGTTGTTGCCTGAACAGTAAGGAGCCTGGAAGATGTGCGAGCTATGGTAATGAGATGGAGCTGTGTTTAGAATGAGTATCAGAGACTGACAATTCACAGTTACAGTTCAATAGCCAAGTTGTCACAATTGCTTGTTCATGGCAGACCTGGATATCAATGGAAATAGTTAGTGTAGAGGCAGTAAAATAAATTGGTCTCCTGTGTACACGGGGGCCTCATTGGTGTGGCAGAGGGGTAAGAATACAAGCATATATAATTATATCCTTTGTGATTCTGTTTTGTTGTGTTTGTTTTGTTGTGTTGTTTCCATCTTAAATGAAGATATCTGAGAGGATATGGCATCGTGCCTTTAATTGTTTGTAGCTAATTTTGTTTTCAGTATAGAAATAGATTTTCTACCTCCATCTAGGGGTGGCACGGTGGCGCAGCGGTAGAGTCGCGACTTACAGCACCTGAGACCCGGGTTCGATCCTGACCACAGGTGCAGTCTGTATGGAGTTTGTACGTTCTCCCTGTGACCACATGGGTTTTCCCCGGGTGCCCTGATTTCCTCCCACATTCCACGGACGTACAGCTTTGTAGGTTAATCGGTTTTGTGAAAAGTTATAAATTGTCCCTAGTGTGTGGGATAGTGCCAATGTACAGGGATCGCCGGTCGGCGCAAACGCGGTGGGCCAAAGGGCCTGTTTCCGCACTGTTTCTCTAATCCAAGCTAAATCAAATTAAACTCGACCCTTAATCGACAGGGAAGAGTAGCTGGTGTAGATGGCTAAGAGGCAGGTTAACAATCCAATGATGTGTTTATTAAAAGTTTCATTTGGTTTTGAAGACAAGCTGGTTTCTGTGCTAATCTCTCTTCCAAGTGTCTTCTTCTTCTTTCGTGTGGCGTGCACAGCCTAAAGTTGTTGGACAACTTGTTCTATTTGATCTTCTGTTGGTGCACGTCAAATTGATTGCATTAGTCGAATTTGCGCAAAAATGGTACGCGAGAGCGCTACGAATTTTCGCCAGCTCACTCACTGTTCTCCTGTGCTGAGAGTGCACCAAGTTTTGTTCCGTTCAGTGGTCTATTGTAAAAGTAAGCAAGGTTTAAAAATGTTAAACCCCACGTGCGCAGATCGATCTCCTCTCCTGCCAGCCAGCGCCGCGTGGATTGGTTTTTTCTCATGTCACTCTGCGGGACGGCCCGCCCCTTCCTGCACCATCACGTCTTTCCTGGAGCTAATGATGAGGATGAAATGGTTTCCAACCAGACACCATTTTCGGAGGGACTGGAAGCGGCCCTGCCCGGGAGATGTCACCAAACGGAAAGCGGAGAATCTGATCCCGGCGGAGGAGAACGTCCAGCGACCAGCGGCCACTCTGAGTCCCCATCGCACCGCCAGCTCCAGCCCCTTCCCCTCTGGTGCCGCTCGCTGGCTCCGGCCTCCCCATGATACCTCCACGCCCCACAGCCCCACCGCCTACACATCGCCCGCCCACACACCCCCACCCCCCACAATCCCTGTCGCCCACGCAGAGCCCTCCCCCCCCGCCCACAAACCCACAACCGCCCTCCCTGCCTTCACATTCCTCCCCCCCACAAACTCCCTGCCCACACACCCAATAGTGCTTGATAATGCTCATATAATGTCACATTATACTGTAAAGACTTTATTAAAGACCTTTCCTTGATAAACCAGCATTTGCAATTCCTTGATTCTATATTAAGGAATACGTTGTCGATATAGCTTCCCTCTAATTCTAGTTGTTTAGTTTTTCGTTCAGAGATATACAATCTCCATACAGACAGCACCCGTAGTCAGGATCGAACCCGCGATTATTTAACACTTTCAAGCTGAACTAATGGGTTATTAAGGGGGTTTGCTCAACCCGTCCTTCCACCTTAGCAGGAGGCCAAGTCCTCCAACCTCATCTACTGTAACCGCTGTTCCAGGTGTGGACTCCTATATATCGCATGCGAGACCAAGCGTAGGCTCAGCGATGGTTTTGCTGAACACTGCCGCTCAGTCCACCTAAACCTACCTGGTCTCCCAGTTGCTCGACACTTTAACTTCCCCTCCCATTCCCACACAGAGCTCTCTGTCCTGGGCCACCTCCATTGTCAGAGTGAGGCCCAGCACAAATTGGAGGAACAGCACCTCATATTTCGCTTGGGCAGCTTACACCCCAGCGGTGTGAACATTGACTTCTCTAACTTCAATTAACGCTTGCTTTTCCTCTCTCTCCATCCCTCCCCCACCCTAGTTCTCCGACCAGTCTGACACTCTCCCTGATTGCATTTTATCTCTGCTATGTTGTCTAACAAATGATCTATTCTACATTTGCCTTGATCCTCATCTCGTTTGATTGCTTACACTTCCTTATCTCTGTGACTCCCTCTCCCCTGACTGAGTATGAAGAAGGGTCTCGACCTGAAACGTCACCCATCTATGTGTCTATCTTAAGCGCTCCTTTGCCAAAAGACTTGATTTCAGGTTTAGTTCATTTTTTAGTTTTTAGTGATACAGCATGGAAGCCGGTCATTTGGCCTATGAGTCCACACCAACCATTGATCAACCGTTCACACTGGTTCTGTGTTATCCCACTTTTGCATCCACTCCCTATACACTGGGGAAATTTACAGTGGCCAATTAACCTACAAACCCACACGTCTTTGAGATGTTGGGGGGAAACCAGAGGACTC
This sequence comes from Raja brachyura, assembly GCA_963514005.1. Next base: position 61,055,420 of record OY740790.1, read on the forward strand.
GGAGGAAACCCATGCGGTCTTAGGAAGTGCGCAGAAAGGAACTGCAGATGCTGGTTTATACTGAGGATAGTCGGCAAAGTGCTGGAGTAACTCAACAGATCAGGCAGCATCTCTGGAGAAAAAGGATGGGTGATGTTTTGTGTGGGGACCCTTCTTCAGGCACAGGGAGAATGTCACAGGGAGAATGTGCAAACTCTGCACGGGCATCACCCAAGATCACTATTGAACCCGGGCTCCACCAGCTGTGCCACTCAAAGATCTTGTTTTACTTCTGATTTGCACATCTACATCGACTCTTGGTAGAGTTTGACAAAGGATAAAGTGTACTGTAAATTGTTCTTCCCACACCTGTGACTAATATACTTTTGCGGCATCTCTTTAAGAAGTCTCAGCTGTAGCATGACATGAATAAGCTGAAGGGTCCTGATTCAAAACTTTGCCCATCCATGCTATTTGGAGATGCTGTGAAATTCATTGCCACAGAAGGCTGTGGAGGCCAAATCAATTGATATTTTTAAGGCAGAGATAGATAGATTCTTGATTAGCATGAGTGTCAAGGGTTATGGGGAGAAGGCAGGAGAATGGGGTTAGAAGGGAGAGATAGATCTTGGTTCTTGGTTCTTGGTTACTTGGTCCTCCAAAATATTCCAACTGGAATTTAAACTGGAGGTGGTGAAGGGAGGGGTTTAGCCAGAGAGGGTTATTGGGAAGAAAGTGCCACTTTAAATGTAGTTGCATCGGGCTGGGCAACCGTGGCTTGGTGGAGATTATTCCATGCTTTAATAGTGAGTGGAAAGAACAAATTGCTGTACACATCTGTCTTTGAGGCTGGGACCACAAATTGGATCGAATGCCCTCGTCTGCACCTAATTGGTTTGGGGTTAGTGTAGGCCTTGTGATCTATGTCTAGCTGACCATTTAACATTTTGTAAAAACAGGTCAAATGGTGAGCTTCACGTCTGTCTTGGAGAGGGTTCCACCCCAGAGAATTCAGAAGTTTGGTGACACTCGCTTCTCTCTCGTAGGTGTTAGTAATAAATCGAGCGGCCTGTTTTTGGACACGTTCGATGGATGAAATGTTTTTATCTGTGTATGGGTCCCAAGCTGCAACTGCGTAGTCCAGATGAGGTCTAACGAGGGTGAAATACAGCTTCTCCTTTACAGAAGCTGAACAATGATGGAAGTTGCGCCTCAGGAAGTTTAGAACACCTGTTGCTTTCACTGTTACATGATGAGTCTGACCATTCCAACATGGTCAGCCATTGATTGAATGGTGGAGTAGACTTGATGGGCCAAATAGCCTAATCCTACCTAGGCTGCTTCAGCCACTGAGTTACACCAGCATTTTGAAATATTTTGTTTTAAATAACGAGGTAAATAATTAAGCTTCACCTTGATAAACTGTTGCTTTGTCCTCGTGGTTTTGCTTAAAGCAAAGTTCTTCCAACATGAAAAACTGAGCACACTTGCTAAAGTAAGTTATGTATGTGTGAGTACATGAATCTGTATGTGTGTTTGAATGTGCACGTTAAAATGTGTGTACGTTTGTGTTTGTGTGTGCATGCATGAATATGTGTGTATACGCAAGACTTTGTATGTGCATTGGTGTAAGTCTAGGTGTAAATATGTCATGTATAGTCTTTCTGCTGACCGGTCAGCAAGGAACAAAAGCTTTTCACTGTACCTCGATGCATGTGACAATAAATTAAACTAAACCAAATTAAAGTGTATCTTTATGTTTGTGAAACACATTAGCACCCCTCCCCCCTCTGCCCCACGCTTCCGCTATGTATGTATGAGAGTATGCATTTGTGCAGTTTGTACATTTAGTACATCTGCAGATGTTGTGTTTTGTCACCTGGAGATTTTATTTCACAAAATGTTCATCATTAATATGGGGATAATTGAAAAAAAAATGTTTGCATGCAGCAAATCTAATTTTGTATTTACAGAGTGCCTCTTGTGGTAACTAGGCAACAAGTATTTCTTCTCCACATTAAGAGCCAATGGATCTCTTTGTGGATTTTATTTTTCCTGAAAGGTCAAAGTCAGGCAGAAGATCAAACGTACTGAGCAAATGAGGTTCTTACCTCCACGCTCAAGTCTGACGTTAGATCCTCTGCTTTTGAGAGCACAAAATTAAAAATATATATTTTTCTACATTCATTGAAACATGTCTTCTAAATTCATTGAACCAGAAAACTAGCTAACTGAAAAAAAAATGTACGAATCAATCTATTGATAAAATGTATTAGTTGATAGTTTTATTAGTTTGGCTGGCACAGTGGCGCAGCGTGTAGAGTTGCTGCCTTACAGCACCAGAGACCCAGGTTCGATCCTGGCCACGGGTGCTGTCTGCACGGGGTTTGTACGTTCTCCACGTGACCTGCGTGGGTTTTCTCCGGGTGCCCCGTTTTCCTCCCACACTCCAAAGACATACAGATTTGTACGTTAATTGGCTTCGGTAAAATTGTAAATTGTCCCTAGTGTGTGTGTAGGATCGTGTTGGTGTGCGGGGATGCCAAAGGCCTGTCTCCGTGCTGTATCTCTAAACTAAACTAACTTACATAGGAAATGCAAAGGATTTGTAAATGGATTTTTAAAGGGCAATCAATGAGTTATTTGTGAAAGCATAGAATAGTTGATGGGAAAATTAAGATGCATAATGTTAAACGAAATAAGGAATTACTTACTGCTGGAGTCATAATTAATGGATGTCTTTCATGATGGGTGGGCTGAGTTTTGGGAACTGCTTCATGAAGGACATCATGACTGCAAAGACAGTAGATAAGACATTTTCAATGTCATGGATGTGCAGGGAATGGAGGTATATGGATCACATGCAGACAGAAGAGATTAGTTTAACTTGACATCATGTTCGGCACAAACATTGTAGGCTGAAGAGCCAGTTCCTGGGATGTACTGTTCTATGTTCTAAATATAGCACTCGGGGTGTGAAGTCATATTTGTTGTGTAGGAAGGAATTGCAGATGCTGGTTTACAATGAAGATAGACACCAAATGCTGGAGTAACTCCGGGGGTCAGGCGGCATCTCTGGAGAAAAGGAATGGGTAATGGTTCAGATTGAGACCCTTCTTCAGACTGAGAGTCAGGGGAGAGGGAAACTAGAGATATAAAAAGGCACATTTTTAATTCATTCACAGGATGTATGTGTCACTGAAAGTGCCAGCATTTATGACACATCCTCAATTATGCCTGAAAGGAAAAGGTACTAGTAGAATAACCACAAATAATCCCAATTTAAAATACCGCAGATGTAGCAAATCTGAAATAACAACAGAAAATGGTGGAAATGCTCAGCAGGTCAGGCAGCATCTTTGGAGAGAGAAACAGAGTTAGTGTTTTAGGTCATTGAGCATTCATCACAACTCTGTTGGTAGAAGGAGTGTTGGTGATGACCAGCAATGATGAAAGTTTCCTTGATCTGCGATAATTCTTTCCACAGATATGCCTGATCTGCTGAGTATTTCTAGCATTTTCCATTTTCATCTCACTGAAAAAGATATGACTTACTGTTCCACAACTAGCATTGAGAGTATGGTCTATTTATAGCTTCATGGAATACTCTGCTTTTACATCTGAGACATCTAAATATGACTTCAATCGGAACAAGCCATGACCTGATACTTCAGACTATACAATGAAGCTCTCATCATCTTACCTCAGTAACCTAAAACATTATCCCCTCTATCCCTCTCCCTCTATCACTCTCTTTTTCTCTCTCCTCTCTCTTTCTTTCTCTCATGTTCTCTTTCTTTTTATCATTCTCTCTCTCTCTCTTTCTTCTTCTCTCTCTCTTTTCTTCTTTCTCTCTCTCTTTCTCTATATCTCTCTCTTTCTCTCTCCTTCTCTCTCTTTCTCTCTCACTTTCTCGCTCTTTCTCTCTCTTTATCTCTCACTCTTTCTCTGGCTCTTTCTCGCTCTTTCTCTCTTCTCTCTTTCTTTTTCGCTCTCACTCCCACTCTCTCTCGCTCTCTCTCTCTCTCTCTCTCTCTCTTTCTCATTCTTTCTCCCCTCCCCCCATACCACATCTCACCCCAGCTGTGACATGACCAGCTATCTAACATTTGTATTTAAGCTTTGATAAAGTCTATTATTGAACTTCTCACAACACCTCCTGGGCGTTTGGTTTATTTATCTGGTCTCTGTTTGACTCTTTCTCAATCCTCTTGATCTGCAGGTAACCCATACTAGCCTCGCCTCGAAAATTGGTGCTTTATTCATTTCCATGAGTTCTGGACTATAAGAAATGATTCTTCCCAAGGTTGAAAGGGGATGATGGTGTCTCCCACCCACGGAAGAAGATTCCCCTGGAGAGGGGAAGTGCCGTAGCCATAATCATCGTTCGTTAAAATCCTTTCGGCAATGATCGCCAGTCTGGCTGCACGGGTTGACCTGTTCATTCTCACCCTCTCCCTGCCCGAGGATAAAACATGAAAGCATACAATCAATATCCATCTACGAGTCTCACCTCCCTCCTACAAACACATCTGCTGGATCCATGACGAGTGGCACCCTGTGAACGGGAGACTTTGTGCTGGAAATAAAAACGGAAAATGCAGGAACCCTGTAACAGGTCAGTTCAAGTTGTAGGTCAAAGACACCTGTGTGGCACGGTGGCGCAACTGTAGAGTTGCTGCCTTAAGGGCCTGTCCCACTTGGGCGTCATTTGCGTGACGTGCGCATGGCGTGTGATGAGGCGTGGTGGTGTATGCAGTGACGCGCGGCAACGCGCGGCGCCCAAGATTTTGGAAAGCTCAAAGTCCTCGCGCGTCACCTATGTGATGTATCCCTTACGCATGCTGACGTACTGACGGCATACGTGTAGCACGTGGTGACGCATGGTTACGCACGGTGACGCACGAACATTGCCTATGCGAATTTATTATGCGTCACCGTGCGTCAACATCCATAACCATGCACTGCTGTACGCCATCGGCGCGCCATTTGCGCGACATTTGAGCGCCACACCGCGTGACCACCCGGGTATAAAGCGCGCGTAGTTTTGAAATTTATTCACTGGGGAAAACCTTGCCACAGAGATTGGACTAAGTACGAATGACTTCGCAAATAGCTGCCAAAAGGAGTAGGGCCCCCAAGAGCACTTGGCGCGCGACTGTCATACTGCTAGACGATTTTCACGGGACTGTCACGCGTCAGTCACTACCGGCCTGTCCCGTAAATGACGCCCAAGTGGGACAGGCCCTTTACACCACCAGAGACCCGGGTGCGATCCTGACAACTGGTGCTGTCTGTACGGAGTTTGTACGTTCTCCCCGTGACTGCGTGGGTCTTCCCCAGGAGCTCCGGTTTCCTCCCACACTCCAAAGGCGTACAGGTTGATAGGTTAATTGGCTTCAGTAAAAATTGTCCCTAGTGTGTAGGATAGTGCTAGAGTATGGGGATCGCTGTTCAGCGCGGACTCAGTGGGCCCAAGGGCTTGTTTCCGCACTGTGTCTCTAAACTAAACTAAACCCCTTGTCAGTTCTAATGGAAGCCCTTTGACATGAAACATTCACTCTTTTTCTCTTTCCAGAAGTACTACATGACCTGCTGAGTATTTGCAGCACGGTATGAATTCATTTCAAACTTTTGGCATCTGCAGATTTCTTAATTTTCTAACTTTGCGGTAGAAGTGGGGAAGCATGGTTTGCAATGGGCAAGCAAGTTTTGCATCGGCCAGTCCCACTTTCCCGAGTTATTCACGAATTCTCCCGAGTTTTCCCCTTGATTCAAACTCTCAGGATGTTCGTAATGGGTCAGTAGGAGTCCATAGATATATCGTAGCAGCTCAGTATGCCACCTGTATGTACTCGGGGCATCAGGTAAGTCGGAACTTTTTTTCCAGCCTGATATAAAATGTCCACGAGTAAAGAAAATAGTCGGGAGGAGAAAAATTGCAACTTACCTGATGCCCCGAGTACCTACGGCTGGCATAGCGAGCCGCCGCGATATATCTACGGACTCCTACGGCCTCCTACGGACTTGTTACGAACATTCTGCGAGTTTGAATCGAGGGGAAAACTGTGGAGAATTCACGAATAACTCGGGAAAGTGGGACAGGCCTTTAACGAGTTTTGAAATGAATATAATGAGATCTTGTCCATTGGGTCATGTAACATGCAAGGATGCAAGCATATCAATTACTAATCTAAATTCAGTTTGGTAAGAATAGCCTCAAGTGATTGACTGGTACCATCATCGCTGCATTCATTTATTTACTTGAAGTGTGTGCTTTGTTTTGTAACGGATCTTGTTCTGAATTATTCTGGGCCAGGCGCATTCACCTTCATTCATTATCCATCACTTGCTGGTGGCATGACGGAGGTTCAATACTTAGCAATTTAAGAAGCATGTCAATTAAAGAGCAACTAAAAAAAGTGATAAGATAACTTTGCCAAATTGATATCAGAAGCAAACAAACTGCATTTTGTAATTCCGTAAGTGGATTAAAGAAACAAATAGCATCCCCATATAAGACTAAATGCTGGATAAAAATAATTAATCTAAGCATGTGATGAAAACTGTTTATACACAAATGACCAGTTATTTGGAAGAGTGGCATGTTTGTGCAGGACAATGCTTGCAAGAGAGCTTGTTCATAAGAATGATAATTGCACAGCAGCAAATACAAAAATACAGCCAATATCCAACGAGCCATAAGCCAATTAGTGCAGAATTCATTCAGAGGACGTTGAAGTACCAAAAGACCTATCAATTTAACTTGTATGAATGACCATCAAATGCTCATAGGTCGTCGCCTTTCGAGAAACTCTTGACACAAAAGTATCCATTACTGAGCACAGTCTGTAGAGAGAGGGACAGATGAGAGAGCTGCTAATGGAGGGACATTAAAACTTAGCTGAAGAAAGTAGATGGCACTCTGAACTTCAGTCCTAATCAGAACAAACTGGTGTGACCCACTTAACAAGTACCAACACACGAGGCTAACCCTCAGAATGTGGAATCAATATACCTGCTCACCTCAGTGTGGGTTCCCATGCTGCCAACGTCATTATGACTAAGAGGAATTGATTTTAGTTTAGAATAGTTTAGAGATACAGCGCAGAAACAGGCTCTTTAGCCCACCGAGTCCACGCCGACCAGCGATCACCCATACACTAGCACTATCCTCTACACTAGGAACAATTTACAGAAGCCTGCGAATAGCCTACAAACCTGCGCGTCTTTGGAATGAGGGAGGAAACCGGAGCACCCGGAGAAAACCCATGGGGTCACAGGAAGAATGTCCAAACTCCGTACAGACAGCATCCATGGTCAGGATCGAACCCGAGTCTCAGACGCTGTAAAATAGCAACATTACCACTGTGCCACCATGCTTCAGTTTCTCACCTCAGAGAGCCAGAGATTCGACTGTATTTTTAGAGTGAAGTTTCAGCTATGGTGGTACATAGTTTCCCCCCCAAACCATTGTCAGATCCAGGCACTGCACTCCCCTGTGCAGTTGGTCTGTTGCCTCTGCCATCGAGAGCACCACTCTGTACGTCAAAAGGGCAGCGACTCCAGCTGGAATATCGGGAAAGTCCAATTATTCTTTGCCCAGTGATGTTCCAATCACCATTGTCATTTCCATAGCGCCGTTAACCTTGGATACGCTACATTTTATAATTTTGTAAGTAGTTTGCACAAACAAATAACATTTCCATAAAAAGACTCCCATGTGCTGGAATAAAAATAATTATTCTACACATTTTTTAAAAGGTTTACACAAAGATGACCAGTTAAATTGATAGGCGACATGGTTGCCCAGACAAGACAAGTGTCACAGCGGCACAGTGGGGCAGTTGTTGGAGTTGCCACCTCACAGCACCAGAAAGCCTGGTTCGACCCTGACTTCAGATCCTGTCTATGTGGAGTTTGCACATTCTCCCTGTGACCGTGTTGGTTTACTTCCTCATCCAAGACAGACGTGAAGCTCAACGTTTGACCTGTTTTTACAAAATGTTAAATGGTCAGCTAGACATAGATCACAAGACCTACACCAACACCAAACCAATTAGGAGCAGACGAGGGTATTCAATCTAATTTGTGGTCCCAGCCTCAAGGACAGATGTGTACAGCAATTTGTTCTTTCCACGCACTATTAAAGCATGGAATAATTTCCACCAAGGCCACTGTTGCCCAGCCAGATGCAACCAAATTTAAAGTGGCACTTTCTTCCCAATAACCCTCTCTGGCTAAACCCCTCCCTTCACCACCTCCAGTTTAAATTCCAGTTGGAATATTTTGGAGGACCAAGTAACCAAGAACCAAGAACCAAAAAATTGTTCATACCAGTTTGGCAAAAGAATAAATCGGGGAAGGTGGTGCATCCATGGATAACAAGGGAAATCAGGGATAATATAAAACCAAAAGATGAAGCATACAAATTTGCCAGAAAAAGCAGCCTATCGGAGGACTGGGAGAAATTCAGAATCCAGCAGAGGAGGACAAAGGGCTTAAATAGGAAAGGGAAAATAGATTATGAAAGGAAACTGGCAGGGAACATAAAAACTGACTGCAAAAGTTTTTATAGATATGTGAGGAGAAAGAGACTAGTTAAAACAAATGTTGGTCCCTTGCAGTCAGAAACAGGTGAATTGATCATGGGGAACAAGGACATGGCAGTCCAATTGAATAACTACTTTGGTTCTGTCTTCACTAAGGAAGACATAAATAATCTGCCGGAAATAGCAGTGGAACGGGGGTCAAATAAGATGGAGGAACTGAGTGAAATCCAGGTTAGCCGGGAGATGGTGTTAGTTAAATTGACCGGATTGAAGGCCGATAAATCCCCAGGGCCAGATAGTCTGCATCCCAGAGTGCTCCAGGAGGTAGCTAATGTAATCACATTTTTTAAAAAAGGAGGGAGAGAGAAAGCGGGGAATTATAGACCAGTTAGTCTAACATCGGTAGTGAGGAAACTGCTAGAGTCAGTTATTAAAGATGGGATAGCAGAGCATTTGGAAAGTGGTGAAATCATTGGACAAAGTCAGCATGGATTTACGAAAGGTAAATCATGTCTGACAAATCTGATAGAATTTTTCAAGGATGTAACTAGTAGAGTGGAAAAGGGAGAACCAGTGGATGTGTTATATCTAGACTTTCAGAAGGGTTTGACAAGGTCCCGCATAAGAGATTAGCATACAAACTTAAAGCACACGGTATTGGGGGTTCAGTGTTGATGTGGATAGAGAACTGGCTAGCAGACAGGAGGCAAAGGGTAGGAGTAAATGGGTCCTTTTCAGAATGGCAGGCAGTGACTAGTGGGGTACCGCAAGGCTCAGTGTTGGGACCCCAGCTATTTACAATATATATTAATGATTTGGGCAAGGGAATTCAATGCAACATCTCCACATTTGCAGATGACACCAAGCTGGGGGATAGTGTTAGGTGTGAGGAGGATGCTAGGAGGCTGCAAGGTGACTTGGATAGGCTGGGTGAGTGGGCAAATGCATGGCAGATGCAGTATAATGTGGATAAATGTGAGGTTGTCCACTTTGGTGGCAAAAACATGAGGGTAGACTATTATCTGAATGGTAGCAGATTAGGAAAAGGGGAGATGCAACGAGACCTGGGTGTCATGGTACACCAGTCATTGAAAGTAGGCATGCAGGTGCAGCAGGCAGTGAAGAAAGCAAATGGTATGTTAGCATTCATAGCGAAAGGATTTGAGTATAGGAGCAGGGAGGTTCTACTGCAGTTGTACAGGGTTTTGGTGAGGCCACACCTGGAGTATTGCGTACAGTTTTGGTCTCTAAATCTGAGGAAAGACATCCTTGCCATAGAGGGGGTACAGAGAAGATTCACCAGACTGATTCCTGGGATGTCAGGACTTTCATATGAGGAAAGATTGGATAGACTCGGCTTGTACTCGCTGGAATTTAGAAGATTGAGGGGGGATCTTATAGAAACGTACAAAATTCTTAAGGCGTTGGACAAGCTAGATGCAGGAAGATTGTTCCCGATGTTGGGGGAGTCCAGAACAAGGGGTCACAGTCTAAGGATAAGGGGGGAATTCCTTTAGGACCGAGATGAGGAAAACATTTTTTACACAGAGAGTGGTGAGTCTCTGGAATTCTCTGCCACAGAAGGTAGTTGAGGCCAGTTCATTGGCTATATTTAAGAGGGCGTTAGATGTGGCACTTGTGGCTAAAGGGATCAGGGGGTATGGAGAGAAGGCAGGTACAGGATACTGGGTTGGATGATCAGCCATGATCACATTGAATGGCGGTGCAGGCTCGCAGGGCCGAATGGCCTACTCCTGCACCTATTTTTGTATGTTTCTATGTAAGAACGTGTGGGTTTGCAGGTTAATTAGCCTCTGTAAATTGCCTCTAGTGTGTTGGGAGTGGATGCATTCGTGGGATAGCATAGAATTAATTGAATGGGTGATTGATAGTCAGCAGGGACACTGTGGGCCGAAGGGCCTATTTCTACATGGCAACTTTAAATCAATCAATCAATCAATTCCTGACCGCACATCTCCATTAAACTTTCCCCCCTCTCATCTTATAGCTATGCCCTCTGGCACTGGACATTTCCACCCTGGAAAAAAGGTTCTGAATGTCCACCCTATCTATAGGACTGTGCAAGAAAGAGCTGCAGATGCTGGTTTAAATCGAAGATAGACACAAAATGCTGGAGTAACTCAGCGGGACAGGCAGCATCGACCCAAATGTCACCCATTCCTTCTCTCCAGCGGCGCTGCCTGTCCCGCTGAGTTACTCCAGCATTTTGTGTCTATCTTCGATTTAAACCAGCATCTGCAGCTCTTTCCTGCACAGTCAATTTCTCTGATGTTCCAGAGAAAACATTGTTATTTCCACATTGTTATTTCTCTTTCCCCTGACACTCAGTCTGAAGAAGGGTCTCGACCCAGAACGCCACCCATTCCTTCTCTCCAGAGATGCTGCCTGTCCAGCATTTTGTGTCTATCATTACTCCAGCATTTTGTGTCTATCGTTACAAATTAATTGTCAATCTTTTGACAATTCAATAAATGTCCCAGGCTAAGTTGCACCCGTTAATTAAATGGAAAATAACACGCTGCACCTTTTGAAGTCTGAAGACAGTTTTAATGCCTTCCTTATGTGCACTGTTTAATTTTTGGCATGATTTGCAAGATCATTAGTAGATTGCAGTTTGCAGACAGTGTGGTGCTGAGGGTCAGAATCAGCTCATTAAAAACACAGTGGTTTCTGCACGGTGGTTAAAAGCTGCTGTTTACAGCAGGGAGTGAGAATGACATGTTGCCGGCTTGCTCCAGCTTCTCGGCACTCACACAGCTGCCTGATTATTCCATCCATGTTTTGCCAAAGAACCAAAGATGAACATTTGAACAAACCTGCTCAGCGTCTCGGTCATATGCAGCCCAGCTGTGCACTGGCTTGGGAGTTTGGGAGGAGAAAATTGTTCTGTCTGGCTTGTGCCTGACCAGCATTCCCAATGCTGTGTGAGTCTACCAGAGCCAATCAACTAAGTATTCAACACCTCAGTGGAGTGACAGAGTTGCGGCAGAGACCCGGGTTCGAGCCTGACTACAGGTGCTCTCTGTACGGACATTGTACATTCTCCCCGTGACCTGTGTGGGTTTACTCTGGATGCTCCAGTTTCCTCCGGGTATAATTAGTGGGTCAGAGGTGTATTGTTGAATTATTATCACGTGACCTCTGTTGATCTGGCAAAATAACTAATCCAGCAACGTTCCTGAACCAAAGGTGGCAGAAAATTGATGGTGTTACCTGTAAAGATATTTTCCACAATGCTAATTGGATATAACATGATCGATGAATTACGTAAACACTATTTTTATTATGCAGGCCGAAATGATTATGATGCAATTTCGATCAGCAACTAGAGAACTACCTAACATTTATTTTGGAAATCAACCAGCAGGGAAAAAGCTGACTTAGGTAAAACAGTCGAGAGAGAAAAAATACTATTTTCATATAACCTCCCCGCAGTAATCGGACAACATTGCCTCTTAAGAACAAGTCTGTCAGTTTGATCACAAGAGGCAATTGAAAGTTTCAAGCAGTTGCTTCTACTGACATGTGCAGTGTTACTCCTTCAAACGATGTAACATTCTGTATATTTAGCTTGCAGTAACAAAAATAAATGTAATCTATTAAAACGACTTTTACTTTTTGGAATTCCTGACAAAAAATAAAGTTATTTTTGTGAGTTTGAAACTCTGGCCCTAACCACCTACCCCACATTCACAACAATTTATTTAGTTCCGTTTTTTGTCACATGTACCCAGGTTCAGTGACAAGCTTTTTTGTTGCGCGCTATCCAGTTAGCGGAAAGACTATATATGTTTCCATTCAAGCCGTCCACAGTGTACAGATACAGGATAAAGGGAATATTGTTAGTGCACGATAAAGTCCAGTAAAGTCTGATTAAAGATAGTCCGAGGGTATCCGGTGAAGTAGATGGTACTGTAACTACTAGTACTACAGGACCACTCTGCAGTTAATGATAGGATGGTTCAGTTGCCCAATAATAGCTGGGAAGAAACTGTCCCTGAATCTGGAGGTGAGTGTTTTCATTCTTCTGTACCTCTTGCTGATGGGAGAGATGAGAAGAGGGAACAGTCGGGGTGAGACTCGTCCTTGATTTTGCTAGTGGCCTGTGTTTTTTATAACACAATTATCTATAACACGAGGTTTCTTAGGAACGCAACTGTCATGTTGTGGCTGAACTATCTGTACTGGGACAGAGGATCAGCCAGGACAGTCTCAAAGGACTGAATGGCTTTATTTCTAGGTTTCCAAAAATCATGTAAACTAACAAAAGGAAGACACCTTCTGTTGCCTTCATTGGGGAAAGGTGGGGGCAGGGTTGTCATGAGGGAAGCTGGTTACAGATAACTAAACTCATCTCAGTGCCAGAGACAGGCTGCTGATGGTTCTTATTCTGCATACAGCCTGAGTAAGTGCAGATATGAGACTGGGCACTGATGCAGAACCAAGGAGCCCACATTGCAGGTGCACTTTGTAGATGGTTCTGCTTCCCTATCAGACAGTGGTGCAAATGGAGTAACTTCATGCTGCAATTAATACACGAGATTGAAGAGGCAGAATAATAAACTTTTATTTTTTTGTTAACCTGGGCAATAGCTGAAAGCAAAGTCACTTCTGCACTGTAACCCAGAATGTTGCACGCTGAGGGAAATACACGGTGCCCTTGAAATTCAGACCTAGTCCACAGTGCTACACCTCCCACAAGGGCGGAACAGTGGTACAGCGGTAGAGTTGCTGCCTTACAGTTCCTGCAGCGCCGGAGACCCGGGTTCGATCCCGACTACGGGTGCAGTCTGTACGGAGTTTGTACATTCTCCCCGTGACCACATGGGTTTTCTCCGAGATCTTCGGTTTCCTCCCACGCTCCGAAGATGTACAGGTATGTAGGTTAATTGGCTTGGTGTATGTGTAAATTGTCCCTAGTGTCTGTAGGATAGTGTTAATGTGCGGGGATCGCTGGTCGGTGCGGACTCGGTGGGCCGAAGGGCCTGTTTCAGCGCTGTATCTTTAAACTAAACTAAAATAAACTAATTGCACATCCCGCATCCCTTTCTGCCAAGGAGAACAAAGGCAGAGGGGACCACCACCACTTTGTAGTCACTTACCTTAGAAACATGTATAGGAAGGAACTTCAGATGCTGCTTTACACTGAAGATGGACACAAAATGCTGGAGTATCTCAATGGGACAGGCAGCATCTCTGGAGAGAAGGAATGTCTGATGTTTTGGGTTGAGACCCCGAAGGGTCTCGAGCAAAAACGTCACCCATTCCTTCTCACCTTAGAAACATTCCTTCATCATCACTGAATCCAAGTTGCCTGGAAGTCCCTACCCAACGACGCACAAGGTGCTTTCACCGGAAGGACTGAGGAGCATGAAGGGAGATTAGAAATGTGTATAAATGCTGATGCTACTGCAGATGGAACATGTTGGCCATTATGGGCAATTTGGGCCAAAGGGCCTGTATCTCTGCTGTAAGTCTCTATGACTCACCTAATGGGCGGCACAGTGGCGTAGCGGTGGAACTTCTGCCTTACAGCGGCAGAGACCCGGGTTCAACCCTGTCTACGGGTGCTGTCTGTATGGAGTTTGTACGTTCTCCCCGTGACCTGCTTGGGTTTTCCTGCATCCTTTATAAATTGGCTGCGGTAAAATTCGAAATTGTCCCTAGTGTACGTAGGACAGCGTAAGTGTGGTCGGTGCAGACTCAGAGGGCCGAAGGGCCTGTCTCCTCGCTGTATCTCTAAACTGAACTGCAAATGAACAGGAAAAAGATGAAACAGTCATTTTCAGGCCATTCCTCTGAACAGTTAACCAAATGCACAGTCTATTGCTCAATTAATTCCTTTTTTCAATCACTCTCTGTCTAATTTACTTCAGCAGGCAACCATTCGAATCCTGAATGTTTGGGCTAAATGGGCACCATAACAATTTCAGAGGGTATTATTGAATTAATTGCCCGTAATGTTATCCAGAAATAGCCTCTTATTTGGTGCTGAGGTGCAAGATTTCCAGTGCATTGATGCTCAGCAAAATCTAAACGCATTCTTTATAAATGCATTAACAGTTTCACTGCATCCATCCAATAGAGGAAGTCACCTTCAGACTGTCTCCTCAAAAAGAAGTCACATTGAAACACATTTGATGCTTCTGCCTTATCTTTTTTTATAGCAAGCTTAATAATGAAGTATATGTTGTACGGCAGAGGATTTTTCTTTTGAAAAACATTTATGCTCACAATTCAAAGAGTTTAGTTTAGTTTAGTTTAGTTTATTGTCACGAGCACTGAGGTACAGTGAAAAGCTTTTGTTGCGTGCTAGTCAGTCAGCAGAAAGACGACACATGATTACAAATCGATCCATTCGCACAAATACATGATAAGGGAATGTGTAGGAAGAAATTGCAAATACAGGTTTAAACCAGATAGACACAGAATGCTGGAGTAACTCAGCGGGACAGGCAGCATCTCTGGATCGAAGGAATTGGTTATGTTTCGGGTCAAGACCCTTCTTCAGACCCTTCGAGACAAGGGTCTTGACCCGAAACGTCACCCATTCCTTCTCTCCAGAGGAGCTGCCGATCCCGCTGAGTTACTCCAGCATTTTGTGTCTATATTCATGATAGGGGAATAACGTTTAGTGCAAGACAAAGCAAGTAAAGTTCGATCAAAGATAATCGGAGGGTGAAAAGTAGATTGAAAATCAAAAAGTACCTATTGACACACAAGAAACTTTGGATGCTGGGATCTTGAGCAAAAACAACAATGTGCTGGAAGAACTCAATGGGTCAGGGTACATCTGGGGAGGGAATGGACGGATGATGTTTTGGGTTGGAACCGGAGAAGTGTCAGATGCTGGAATTCTGAAATTAACCAGAATACTGCCTGGATTTCAGCTATAGGGAGAGGTCAGGTAGACCTGGATTGTTTTTGTTGGAACATCGGAGTTTGAGGGGAGACTTGATGGAAGTATATAACATTATGAGAGGCGTAGATAGAATAGATAGACGGGACCTTTTTGCCAGGGTGAAAATGTCCAACACTAGAGGGCATAGCTATAAAGCGAGAGGGGGAAAGTTTAATGAAGATATGTGGGATGAATTTCTTACACAGAGATTAGTGGGGCCTGGAACACATTGCCAGGTGCCAGATGCGATAGTGGTGTTTAAGAGGCATTTAAATAGACACATGGAAGTGCAGGGAATTGAGGGGCATGGATCATGTCCAGGCAGATAAGATCAGTTTAGCGTGGCATCATGTTCAGCACAAAGGGCCCGTGCCTGTGTTGTACTGTGAAGTATGTTCTATGTAAAACATTGTAGTTAGCAGGTCAGGCAGTATCTGTGGCAAGAGAAACAGCTAAAGCTGTGGGTCCTGGACCAAAACTTCACCTATCCATGTTCTCCAGATATGCTGCCTGTCCCACTGAGTCGCTCCTGCACTTTGCGACCTACTTTCATCTGCCTGCCTATAATCCATATCCTTCCATTCCCTGTATCTTCATGCGCCCATCCAAAATTCTCTCAAATACCACTATCCTAGCTCACATTCTGATTGGTTATGAAACACTGAAAGGATATTAATAGAAAAAAGCAAGCATGGTTCCTAATTTATTGTTCATGAAACAAAGCAATATTTGACTCTTCTTAACTATTGTTTGTTTTTTTTGTACAAGCTATTATGAATTAAATAATCTTCATGAATTAGCATATCCAAATGAGTTTGATTCAAATTAGCGAAATGAATTAAAAGGAATATATAAGCGACATTACATTATTCATTGTTCATCATACATTCTACGATGCACTCCCATAATTTCTATGTATTATGTATCTCTAAACTAAACTATTGTAGATTAATATTCTAAATTATATTCACATCGATAAAAATAGCATTCAGATAATTAATGAAGACTATTACGATCACAGCAGTATTCATCACAGCAAGTTCAACTTCCATTGAAATAGGTGATTTCACAGTTTTGATACACTAAATATATTAAATACACTCATTGAGTTTGGGACATTACACAATGTTAAATATTCTACTGATACTTCTATTCTTATCTAGCATTGGAATCATTTAATGCCTTATGGCCTTCAACATCTAGAATTAAGACATTTCAAAGACACAAATACGTGGACAAGTAAGGTTTGGAGGGATATGGGCCAGGCACAGACAAGAAGGAGTAGCTCGATTAGGATGCTGGTTTATACCAAAGATAAACACCGAATACTGGAATAACTCAGCGGGTCATGCAGAATCCCTGGAGAAAAAGGAGGGGTGACAGTTTCGGGTCAGGTATGAAGAAGGGTCCCAACCCAAAATGTTGTCCATCTTTTTCTCCAGAAATGCTGCCTGACCCGCTGAGTTACTCCAGCACTTTTGTGTCTAGCTTGATTAAGCAACTTGGGCAGTATGGATGAATTGTGCTGAAGGATCTGTTTTCACTCTGTATAGCCCTATGACTGTGACTCCATGACATGGAGCTTCAATCATTTACATGATGTTGCTTAGGGCAGGCAAGAAATGCGATGGTGAGTTTTGTCATCTTACTTTAAGAGTCATTCTCATCTCCCCTCTTCCTATCAGTAAGACGATGAAAAGGTTTGAAACTAAGTACCACCAGAATGATGAACAAATTCTTGCCTGCTGTTACCAGACTCTTGAACAGACCTCTCAAAAGCTAAGGATAGAAACATAGAAAATAGGTGCAGGAGTAGGCCATTCGGCCTTTCGAGCCAGCACCGCCATTCAATATGATCATGGCTGATCATCCAAAATCAGTACCCCGTTCCTGCTTTCTCCCCATATCCCTTGATTCCGTTAGCCCTATGAGCTACAGGTACATCTAACTCTCTCTTGAATACATCAGGTCTCAATCCAAATGGATGCTCAGTCTTCCAATCTACCTTGTTGCTGCCCTTTCACTTTTTTAACCTGCACTTTCTCTGTAGCTCTCTTCTGAATACCAGACACCAGGTATTCATGTCCGATGATACAGTGGTCTACAAGAAGTCCAGATACAACCTTGGTAAGGCCATCAAAAAGGTCAAAAGGAACTTCTGCTCCAAACTGGAGGATGAGACATATGTTCGGCAGCTGTGGCGGGGCCTGAATGCAATCACCTCCTACAAGGCGAAATCAGGAGGCAGCTCGAATGTTGGCGAAACATCACTCCCTGACGAGCTCAATGCGTTTTACGCACGCTTTGATAGGGAGAATACAGATGTGACTTCCCGAGCCCCCATTCGCTGTGATAGTATTTCAGTCACAGTCACAGAGGCCAACGTCAGGAAATCCTTCAGAATGGTGAACCCTCGAAAAGCATCTGGACCTGATTGTATACCTGGTCGTGTTCTAAAAACTTGTGCGGACCAACTGGCTGGAGTTCTTACGAACATTTTCAACCTCTCACTTCTGAGGTCTGAGGTTCCCACCTGCTTTAAAAGGGCATCAATTATACTGGTGCCCAACAAGAGCAAGGCGATGTGCCTCAATGACTATCGACCAGTGGCACTAACGTCTGTGGTGATGAAGTGCTTTGAAAGGTTGATCATGGCACACATCAACTCCTACCTCGCCAAAAACCTGGACCCACTGCAGTTTGCTTACCGCCACAACAGATCAACGGTGGATGCGATCTCGCTGGCTCTCTACTTTGGACCAATTGGACAACAAAAACTCATATGTCAGGCTGCTATTCATCGATTACAGCTCGGCATTTAATACAATCATCCCCTCCAAGCTGGTTACCAAACTCGCAGAACTGTGTCTCTGCGCATCCCTCTGCAATTGGATCCTCGACTTCCTCATTCACAGACCACAATCTGTTCGTATTGGTTGAAATGTGTTAGCCTGGATAACAATCAGCACGGGAGCACCTCAAGGCTGCGTGCTCAGCCCCCTGCTGTACTCACTCTATACTCATGACTGCGTAGCCAGTCATAGTGCGAACTCCATCATCATGTTCGCTGACGACACCGCTGTTGTGGGACGTATCACTGATGGGGATGAGTCAGAGTATCGAAGAGAGATCGAGCGACTGTCCATATGGTGCCAGCACAATAACCTGGACCTCAACACCAGCAAAACTAAGGAACTGGTTGCGGACTTTGGAAGGAGTAGGATGGGGACCCACAGTCCCGTTTATATCAATGAGTCAATGGTTGAAAGGGTCAAGAGCTTCAAATTCCTGGGCGTGCACATCTCTGAAGACCTTTCCTGGTCCGAGAACACAGATGCAATTATTAAGAAAGCACGTCAGCGCCTCTACTTCCTGAGAAGATTACGGAGAGTCGGTTTGTCAAGGAGGACTCTCTCTAACTTCTACAGGTGCACAGTAGAGAGCTTGCTGACCGATTGCATCGTGGCTTGGTTTGGCAACTTGAGCGCCCTGGAGCGGAAAAGACTACAAAAAGTAGTAAACACCGCCCAGTCCATCATCGGCTCTGACCTCCCTTCCATCGAGGGGATCTATCGCAGTCGCTGCCTCATAAAGGCTGGCAGTATCATCAAGGACCCACACCATCCTGGCCACACACTCATCTCCCCGCTACCTTCAGGTAGGAGGTACAGGAGCCTGAAGACTGCAACAACCAGGTTCAGGAATAGCTACTTCCACACAGCCATCAGGCTATTAAACTTGGCTCGGACAAAACTCTGAACATTAATAGCCCATTATCTGTTTATTTGCACTTTATCCGTTTATTTATTCATGTGTGTATATATTTATATAATGGTATATGGACACACTGATCTGTTCTATAGTCATGCCTACTATGTTCTGTTGTGCTGAAGCAAAGCAAGAATTCCATTGTCCTATCAGGGACACATGACAATAAACTCTCTTGAATCTTGAATCTTGAATCTAGCTGCAACACTACCCAGCACTGTGTTTATTTTCTCTTTTGCACTGCCTAGGGCATGGTATGATTCCCCTGTCCATCCAGAATAAAGATGGACAATGCATAAGGTTGTGGTGAGATACGAAGCAGGCAAATCCTCAACTAGATAATTTGTTGGTGGGAGAACAGTGAATATTCAGTGCTTCCCCATAGATCCTCATTTCTATTTCCAGAAGCTATACACACCCAGAAGTATGAACACGACAAATTTAAATAGATGTACATTCAATTGCAATACAGGCTACAATTTGCATTTTGAGGTTTTTTAGTTTAGTTTAGTTTAGTTCACAGATACAGCGCAGAAACAAGCCCTTCGGCCCACCGAGTCCATGCCGACCAGCGACCACCCCGTACAATAACACTCCCCTACGCACCAGGGACAACTTACAAGACAATTAAACTACAAAGGTGTTCACCTTTGGCGTGTGGAGGGAAACCGGAGCACCTGGAGAAAACCCACACGGTCAAAGGGAGAATGTGCAAATTCAAGAGTCAAGAGTGTTTTATTGTCGTATGTCCCGGATGGGACAATGAAATTCTTACTTGCTGCAGCACAACAGAATATGTGAATATGTAAACATAGTACATAACGGAGGAAGAGAAAAAAAAGAAAATGTTCAATAAATAACAAATATAGTGCAATAATAATATAGTGTTTTGCAGTTCACAGCTCAGAGCTTATTCATTGTTGTGTTTAATAGCCTGATGGCTGTAGGGAAGAAGCTGTTCCTGAACCTGGACATTACAGTTTTCAGGCTCCTGTACCTTCGATCCGATGGCAATGGTGAGATGAGTGTGTGACCAGGATGGTGTGGGTCTCTGATGATGTTGGCTGCCTTTTTGAGGCAGTGACTGCAATAGATCCCTTCGCTGGTGGGGAGGTCAAAGCCGGTGATGGACTGGGCAGTGGTCACAACTTTTTGTAGTCTTTTTCGCTCCTGGACGTTCAAGTTGCCGAACCAGGCCACGATGCAACCAGTCAGAATGCTCTCTACTGTGCACCTGTAGACGTTTAGGAGAATCCTCTTCGACATGCCGAACCTCCGTAATCTTCTCAGGAAGTAGAGTTGCTGATGTGCCTCCTTTATAATTGCATCGGTGTGCTGGGTCCAGGAAAGATCTTCGGAAATATGCGCGCCCAGGTCTTTGAAGTTTTTGACCTTCTCCACCATCGTCCCGTTGATATATACAGGATTGTGGGTCCTCATCCTTCCCCTACCAAAGTCCACAATGATCTCCTTGGTCTTACAGATGTTGAGAGCTAGGTTGTTGTGCGGACACCATTTAGTCAGTCGGTCGATCTCACTTTTATACTCTGACTCATCCCCATCTGTGATTCGTCCAACATCAGTGGTGTCGTCGACGAACTTGATGATGGAGTTCGCATTATGTCCGGCTACGCAGTCATGGGTATAGAGTGATTAAAGCAGGAGGCTGAGCACGCAGCCTTGAGGTGCTCACGTGCTATTTGTTACTGAGGATGAAGTGTTTCTGCCAATTCTAACAGACTGTGGTCTGTGGATGAAGAAGTCAGGGGTCCAATTGCAGAGGGGTACAGACAGCACCTGCAGTCAGGATCGAACCCGGGTCTCTGGCGCTGTAAGGCAGTAACTCTACCGCTGCCCATGTGATTGCTTGAACTTTTTAACCTTTTGAGGGGATTTTGAAAAATACTTTTGTTATTTGTCTACATTTGGTATTCACAGTTAATGCTAGATTATTATGCTGTCGAACTGTGGAACTGTAAGGTAATTGCAAGTAGCACAATGTACCTGAAACCTGTACCAAGGTCACTCTAGCAAAGTGGATGCTGTAGTATCAGTGCCCAACTGTGCTCTGATATATTTCCATTGACAGCAAAAAGAAATAAATGTCAGGAAGAGAGTACAATGGACAATCAAAAAAAAAAAATTCCCTTCAGTGCTCGGATCAAAAGGCAAATTTCTACTCTAACCAAATATTAATCAGCTATTATAATTATAAATTGAGCTCCACCAGAGATGAAAATGCAACAGTTCTGATCGTCGATAAGAAAAATAGACAGCCACTGACTCCAGAGCCTGAAAGGACAGCATTTCTACCGCAACTAAAAATACATGACATTCCCTGGGGACTGCTGTCGTTAAGTCAAACTTCTATCCCAACAGTACGTGAAGGGAATTCAGTTTTGCCAGACAGGCCGGGTAGCTGTCCAGAAACAGCGGCAGACTTGTCGACCGACTAATGAACGGAGCGGAACCGTATCCATCAAAACCAGTGGCAAAACCGTTAAAAACAAAAGATGACCAGCTAGGAAAAGATATGTTCTTGAAATAAAAAATGTCAGACATTATAAATGTGCATTCTAGATATGAGAAATCAGAAAACAATTGCATTTTGAAAACAAAAAACAGCGTGAATAATTTATTTTTTGCCTACATGACAAGGCTAATTGCTGTTTTGTTCCCTCTCCCAGTAATTTGTTGAATAATACCACACAGTAAGTATTTGGACTTTTATATCCAAACTCCATCTAGTTCCTCAGTTTTATTTTTATTTATTCACTGTATTCCCACAGACAATATAATTTTCTCTGGTCCTGCAATATGTAATTGATGCGTGGTCTTGTGGCAAAGTTAGAGGTGTGTATGCAATATTGTGCTGCCAATTAGATGTTGAATACTGAAAAATATATCTGTCATGGTTGTACTCTTTATAAGAGGCAATGTGTATTTTTCATATTAGCATGTGTCGGAAGGAACTGCAGATGCTGGTTTACACCAAGGACAAATTGCTGGAGTAACTCAGCGGGACGGGCAGCATCTCTGGAGAGAAGGAATGGGCGACATTTCGGGTTGAGACCCTTCTTCAGACTGAGAGTCAGTTTCTCTCTCCCCTGACTCTCAGTCTGTAGAAAGGTCTTGACCCAAAACGTCACCCATTCCTTTTCTCCAGAGATGCTGCCTGTCCCGCTGAGTTACACTAGCATTTTGTGTCTTTCATAGAAAATAGGTGCAGGAGTAGGCCATTCGGCCCTTCGAGCCTGCACCGCCATTCAATATGATCATGGCTGATCATCCAACTCAGTATCCCGTACCTGCCTTCTCTCCATACCCCCTGATCCCTCTAGCCACAAGGGCCACATCTAACTCCCTCTTAAATATAGCCAATGAACTGGCCTCAACTACCTTCTGTGGCAGAGAATTCCAGCGACTCACCACTCTCTGCGTGAAAAATGTTTTTCTCATCTCGGTCCTAAAAGATTTCCCCCTTATCAATTCATATTAGCATCTTGTATGGTGTGATGTGCATATACTGTATTGTGGTGTCTACTTGGCTGTGACACATCATATAATATATAAGAGAGAGATAATTACTTTCTGCAGTGAGGTGACCAGATTCATATATTCATAGAAACACAGAGATATACAGCACGAAACTAAGCCTTCTTTCTCAACGTCCATTCTAAACAAGTACCTATCTAAACTAATCCCATTTGCCTTTTTTTGGCACCGCCATCATAACCTTTCTTATCCATGTGTCTATACAAATTTATTTTACATGTGGTAATTGTACCTCTGCAGCCTCCTCTAGATGCTCGTTTTGTAAAGTCCCTACCCACTTTGTGGAAATTCATGCCCCACAGATCCTGTTCAAATCTACCCCCTCCAACCTTAAACCTATGCCCTCTAGTTTTAGACACCTACCCGAGGAAAAGACAAGACTGTGACTACCTACCCTATTTATACCCTTCATAATTTTATAAACCTCCATAAGGTCACCCCTCAGCCTTCTTTGTTGCAGGGGAAACTGTTCCAACATCGAATATTACTTTACAGCAATAGCCCTATAGTCCAGGCAACATCCCTGTGAACCATGGTTCATATTAGCACTGAAACATAGAAAATGGGTGCTGGAGCAGGCTATTCGACTATAATCATGGCGGATCATCCAAAATCAGTACTCCGTTCCTGCTTTCTCCCCATATTCCTTGATTCCATTAGCCCTAAGAGCCACAGTATATCCAACTCTCTCTTGAAAACATCTGAAGAATTGGCCTCCACTGCCTTCTGTTTTTCCTCACCTCCATTCGAAATGGCCTACCCCTTATTCTTAAACTGTGACCCCTGGTTCTGGACTCCATGTTGTGGCTAATTGTTGTATCTTATATGTTGTGACATTTCTGCAGAGGTGCTGGAGCGGATAGGATAGAAAGTTTTTTTAAGGATGTTTATGTTAAGAATCAGTCAGGTAACCCAGGGAGCATTAAGTGGGTGATGGGATTGTGCAAAATAGTGAGTTACGGAGTATGTTCAAGAGTATCATTGAAGGAAAGTGGGCTTTGCATCTGAGCCATCATTTAATATTCCTATCACCAGTTGCCCTGAAGAAGGTGCTTGTGCGCTGCCTTCTTGAACAGCTACAGACTTTGAAGTGTGGATATATGTGGATATATGTTGTTAAGGAGAGAGTTCCAGTGTTTTGAACCAAGAACAGTGAAGGAACAGCAATATATTTCCAATATTACCCAGAGTAGGGGAATCAAGAACCAGAAGACATTCATTTAAGGTGTGGGGGGAAAGATTTCATAGGAACTTAAGGGGCAACTTTTTTACTCAAAGGGTAGTAGATGAATGGAACGTGCTGCCAGAGGAGGTAGTTGAGGCAAGTACTATTGTAAATTTCTCATTCGAAGCTTCCTCCCAGTCTAGTTTCAGTCAAAAACCACTGAATCAAGCACTTGATCAGCCAATCTTTATTTTGACAAAACACAATTAAAGTTCCCAACACTGTACCTAACCACCGCGGATTTGATCCTCGTATCTGCCTGTTCAAGCCCTCTAGGCCTCGCTCAAACTGAGACACTCCAGAAGGTCACGCATTCCTAAGCTCTCTCCCAGAAGATCGACGCGGGCCCTTGTGGCAGCGGAGGTTTATAGGTCCCGGTGCCGAGCCACAGTGGGGGTGGTCTCTTTACAATCCAATTACAGATGTCGATTAACCCCATACATAACAGACATTTCCCTAACCCAATAACAATACAGCAAATACATTGTATTCAAACAGGGCTTCTCAAGGAAGCGAACATCGCAACATTTACCCTGATCTGCAAGAAAACCAGACAAGGCTCAATACCTCAGCCAATCAACACTCGGCAAAGTAGAATACTGCAACGTTATTTACAATTATTTACAAGGCGTATGTCTGGTTTGCAGTCATCCAATCCATTCTATGCATTTTGCACCAAATTGACAGGGTCTGCAGATGTTCTTATTCTTTTCCTGCAGCTTGGATCTGGGCTCTAGGCAAACTGGCACCACTCCACAGCTTGTCCCAGTTCTACAGAGAGTAATTCCAAATTGACCATATCTCCCAGCAGCCTTGAAGCTTTTACCCAATTTTAAAGTCCTACCCTCTCCAATCTGTCCAGGATTAACACCATCACAATGTTTTAAAAATAGTTACAGGAATATAATAGGTTTAGGGAGCTATGGACCAAACGCTGGCAGTAGGGACTTGTGTAGTTAGGTCATGTTGGTTGGCGTAGGCAAGTTGAGACAAAGGGCCCGTTTCCATGCTGTATGACCTTAAGCCATCCTGACTTACAGGATGGAGTGTAGCTTGGTAGCTTGCTGCTTGATAACACTCTCAATTAGCCCTTCCATCACTTCACTGATGATCAAGGTATTGGATTGGATTTGTCCAAGCCAGCCAATTCATATTTCTATATATTAACCTGTAATATAAATATAATTTAGATAGGAAATTATGGGGTTTATTAAAGATTCAGAGGACATTTTGTTGTTGAAATAATGCATTATATATTTCATGGGTGTTTTGCATTTATCCTAACAGATGATGACTGCTTGATTGAAAGATACAGCATGGAAACAGGCCCTTCGGCCCACCGAGTGCAAACCAACCATCAATCATCCAATCATACTAGTCCTGTGTTATCCCACATTGCATCCTTTCCCTACACACTAGTGGCAATATTCAGAGGTGAATTAACCTACAAACACGCATGTCTTTGTGATGTTGGAGGAAACCGGGGCACCCGCTGGAAACCCACAAGGTCACAGGGAGAACGGACGAACTCCACACATACAGCACTTGAGGTCAGGATCGTACCAGGGTCTCTGGTGCTGTGAGAGAGCAGCTCTACCAGCTGCGCCACAGTACGTCCGCGAGACAATAAAGTCAATATTGGATTGCAGGTATTGAATAGAATAAAAATACCAAAAAAAGGAAATACTTAATAGGGCTGCATGGTGGCACAGCGGTATTGCTGCCTTACAGCGCTTTCAGCACCAGAATCCCGGGTTCGATTCCGACTACAGGTGCTGTCTGTACGGAGTTTGTACGTTCTGCCCATGACAGCGTGGATTTTCTCCGAGATCTTCGGTTTCCTCCCAGACTCCAAAGACATACAGATTTGTAGGTTAATTGGTTTGGTACAAGTGTAAATTGTCCCTGGCGTATGTAGGATAGCGTTAATGGGTGGGGATCGCTGGTCAGCGTGCCCTCGGTGGGCCGAAGGGCCTGTTTCCATGCTGTATCTCTAAACTAAACTAAATAGTTTCGCCTCACTGAAAGTTTGCTTGACTTCCGATTTGACTGATGCAGGAGTGGGAATAGCACAGTTCTGCAGGACTACATCTCTATTCAATAAAGGAAAGGGGATGAACCCGTTAACTACAGGCTAATCATTTTAATGTCAGTGGTGGGAAAATGTCAGACATCATTGCTCAAGGACAAAATGAATTCTCCTTTGGAGGAGTCTCAATTAAAATGTAGCAGCCAGCACAGATTAATTAAGGGTAAATCACGAATGGGTGATCTGCCTGCATTTCCTGATGAAGTGACAGAGTGTTGATGAAGGGAACACAGTTGCTGTTTTATATGTCGGTTTTCAAAAAGAATTTGATGAAGTATCAGATAAAAAGGATTTGGAAAATAGCGGCACATGAGATTAAAGAAAGTGGTAAATTGTAAACACAAATGCAGAGGGGATAGGTAACCAAGAATTGTGGTGAACAGATTGTTTTTCTGACAAGACATTAATTTTCACATTGCATTATCCTCAGTGTCCTTCTTGCCCTGCGTTAGTTGGCCTGAATTTTGATATAATGAGCACCGTTTTGAAGTTTGTGGATGGTCAAAGCTAGATGAGATAACATAGGAGAGAAGATAGAGGTGGACTACAAAAGGACATATGGGCAGACAATTGGTAAATGTAACTTAACGGAGATATGTAGATCGTGTAAAAGCTTTTCACTGTTACTCGGTACACATGACAATAAACTAAACTCAAATAGAAAATTATGCATTAACAAGGAACTGCAGATTCTGGTTTACAGAAGTAAAGGCACAAGATGCTGGGGCAACACAACCGATTAGGCAGTATCTCTGGAGAACATAGGTAGGTGATGTTTCGAGTTGGGACCCTTCTCAAGCTGAGTCCCGACCCAAATCATCATCGATCTATATTATCCAGTGATGATGCCTGACCTGCTGAGTTACTCCAGCACTAGGAAATTATGCACTTTGGAAGGAAAAAATGGAGAGGCAGTATAAACCAAAATCCATTTTGAGAGAGGTGCAAGTACAGATGGACATGGATGGTATACATTTGCAAATCTGTGAGCCTGGCAAGGGAGGTTGATCAAGGAAGTAACTGATAGACTGCTATATACATATGTGCATTAAATACAAAATAAAGAAATAACACTGAACTTTTTAGTTAGACTTCAAATAAGTTATAGTGTATAGTTTAAAACTCCAAACTTTAGACTGGATATGAGCACTTTGGAAGGTATACAAACATTAACTAAAGGGTTGAAGGACTTAAGTACATGGTGAGACTGGAAAAACTGAGCAGGAAAGGTTAAGAGAAGACGGAATAGAGGTATTAAATGTAATAATAAAGCCTGATGGAAAAGATAAGGAGACTCGTTACCTCAGGCAAGTGGGCCAATAACTGAAGAGGGAATATCCTGCATTACTTTGATCAATGGTCACAGTTACCTTCATCGAAGAATTAAATTAAGTTAGTCAGACATTATTTGCATTTAATAAATCCATGCCTTTCTGAAGGAATGGAATGTTGCATGTTGCGATACATATTTGTTTCACTGTGTTCCATAACGTGACATCTATTTGCTTCATTTAACAGTTTAATGTTGTATTCTGGGTTTGTAATTAGTGATCGCCTTACAGCGGAATCTCAGTAGTTGGGTTTTTATTACTCTGCTGCCACACGTCCTGTCGATGTTCTGACAGTGTTTTGGTGAAAGCTGCCTAAAATGCATTGGAAGTGTGAACAATCCCTAGACTGAGATCTGTGAAGCATGTTCTGTCTTGGAGACTCTTCAACGCTCAGTCTCAGCAGCACAAGGAAAGATCTGATTACAAAGTACACAGTTGCGCTTCCTTTAACTATTTTTTTATTCATGTTCAAATGTGTTGAACAAGAAGCAAACAGTATATAATAAATACATTTTGACACAAGCACACAGAAATATTGGCACCTACCATTTCTTGAACTGCAAGTCCTGACTTACAGAAAAAAGATTATTCAATGCCCAGAGTAGGGGAATCGAGAACCAGTGGACATAGGTTCAAGGTGAGGAGGGAAAGACTTAGTTCATAAGAGGTCGGAGCAGAATTAGGCCATTCAGCCCATCAAGTCTACTCCGCCATTCAATCATGGTAACTTTTTCACACAGAGGGTGGTGGGTGTCTGGAATGAGCTGCCGGAGGAGTAATTGTGGCAGGTAGTATTGCAACTTTTAGGAAACATTTGGATGGGTATGTGATAGGACAGGTTTAGAGGTATATGGCCCCAAACGCAGGCAGATGGGACTAATGTAGAAGGGACATGTTGGTTGGTGTGGGCAAGTTGGTTGGTTGAAGAGCCTGTTTCCACACTGTATGACTCTAATAAAGAATTAATAAACGTGGATAGATGAATAGACGTCATCTATCCATGTTCACAAGAGATGCAGCCTGACTTATTGAGTTATTTCAGCAATTTGTGTCCTTTTCTTTTGTAAAGTAGCATCTGCAGTTCATTGTATCTACAACCTTGAAGTGTGTTTGGAATGTGAAATTTGCGGCTACTTAGCGTAGCTGAGATGAACAAGGCAAACTTCTTAATTATTTAAGGAAGGTAAAACCAGAAGGAGAGACCACTGACTAGTGAGATAATGGAAAATGGATGGAAACTTATGTATGGAGCTCAGAGAGAAATGACCTACTTCTGTGATGGAAACCTTTAATAATCTACAAAGGAGGTTGTGAATAATTTTAGTTTTGTACAAGCACAGACCATTGGGCCTGACAAAGCAATTTGATATCCATTTGATATCAAAACTGTAAACCGACATTTGTTGTTCCTTTTTGAATTGAATTGAATGCCTTTATTGTCATTCAGACCTTTCGGTCTGAACGAAATTTTGTGCCTGCAGTCATACATATATAAAAATAACAATACCATACAATAAACACAAAATTAACATCCACCACAGTGAGTTCACCAAACACCGCCTCACTGTGGTGGAAGGCAAAAGTCTTAGGGTCTCTGTCTTTCTTCCCTCCTTATTCTCCCTCTGCGCTGAGGGGATCCAGGCCGCCGCCACCGCTGACGCCGGAACGCCGGAACACCGCCACAGGGCCTGCCGCCGGAACGTCGCTGGAGCACCGCAGCTCCCGAAACCCAAGCCGCCGCTGGAGCACCGCAGCTCCCGAAAGCCAGGCCGCCGCTGGAGCACCGCAGCTCCCGAAACCCAAGCCGCCGCTGGAGCACCGCAGCTCCCGAAAGCCAGGTCACTGCTGGAGCACCGCAGCTCCCGAAAGCCAGGCCGCCGCTGGAGCACCGCAGCTCAGAGGGAGCCAGGCCGCCGCTGGAGCACCGCAGCTCCCGAAACCCAGGCCGCCGCTGGAGCACCGCAGCTCCTTGTATCTCATTAATAAACTACATGTCTTAACGGAATATGCTAACTTTTAAATTTAGTGTTGCCAAATTTTAGAATAAACAGCAACAAATTGGTGCTGCATTTTATTCTTATGCTGAGATTTACCTGCAGCTTCTAAGCTTAATGATTGATCTTAAGTTTAATCCGCATCATCTGCAAAGTTCTGGACAGTTTACAATTGCCTGAACTGAAATTTAAAGGTGGATCATGTCACTGGAAGGCGATTAGTTGCAAAATCACATGGTTTCCACGCAGCCTTCCACAGAAAAAAAAAATGTGGTGTGTGGGGAGAGTCAAATCAGAGCAAATTAATCCACCAGAATCAGCAGCTTGTTTCGCATGAATTGTGTGAGGAAGGGCCAGCATTGTGTACCTAATGATCTCTCAGCCTCACCGAGGATTACTGTTGACAGCATCACCTGACACTTTATCACACTTTGATAACATTCAAATAACCATCCTTAATTCACAGAGGACTTGACTTCAGAAGGAAAGCCTGAACTAGTCTCAGAAACTCAGGCAATTAAAATTCTATCCATGCTGCAGACCGTACAAAAAGAGCTGCGCGTTCTTTAATCCTGCGACGGCGGATAGTGGTTGGAATTTGGAAGAAGCTCCCATTAACTCACCTGAGAGACGATTCCCCGCGGTCACTGGGTTCTTAGAGGCACAAAGAAACAAATATTGCAGATGCTGGAATCAAAGATAAAAGCAGCGCAGCCTGAAAATAGCAGGGAGAAAGTTAGTGTTTCGGATCGATGGCATCTCATTGGAATCTGAAATATTGATTTTGTTTCTCTCTCTAATGTTTCCAGCTTTATCTGTTTTTATTAAATTTGGTTAGTTTCAGTTTAGTTTATTGTCACATGTACCGAGGTACGGTGAGAAGCTTTTGTTGCGTGCTAACCGGGCAGCGGAAAGACAATACGTGATTACAATCGATCCATTCGCAATGCACAGAGGGATTTAAAAGCGTGGTGCCGGTGTAATATGTGATTGCAGATCTGATTTTGTGGCTAGCACACAGATAGTCGCCAGGGTTGGATTCTCAGGCGCTGCCTGTCTATGTGGAGTTTGCACGTACACATATAGCAACAATGGGAGGAGGTAAAAGTGAGCTGCCTGTATGGCTAGGTTCTACCACGGTCCAAACTAACGGGAAATGAAATTCAGTGTCTGAAGAAGGGTCTCAACCCGAAACGCCACCCATTTCTTCTCTCCAGCGATGCTGCCTGTCCCGCTGAGTTACTCCAGCTTTTTGTATCTATCTTCGGTTTAAAGCAGCATCTGCAGTTCCTTCCGACACACTCAGTGACAGTTTATCTGCATCATCAAGACTTTGACTTAGAATCTCATGCCAAATTGAGTGTGCTCCATCTCTTACCAAAGAGTCCTGCAGTAGCAATCAGTTCGGAGCAATAGCTGACCATTAGAATTAATGGGAAAGAAGGTCAGAAGAGAAAAGGTCGTGAAAGTACATTTTAACAGGAGAGATTCTTTGAGCCATTCAATGAGATGGACTATCTCCATCACAACTCCATTGCCCCTCCTTTTCCTTCAAATGTATTAATCAGGAACACCTTAAAACCTCACGCTGAAAGTGACGCAACATCAATTGCCACTGACAACAGTTTTTAACATCTTCACCCACCATATAAAGTCATAGAATCATACAGCACGGACCACAGGCAGAAAGCTTATCGCTGTGTCTCAAGTTCAAGTCCACCTGCACCAATTATTATTGTCACCTGCACCAATTAAGCTACAGTGATATTTGAGCTACCATACAGCCATACAAGTAAAATAGGAATGCAATACACAATAATTTTAACATAAACATCCACCACAGTGGCATCACCATTCCTCACTGTGATGGAAGGCAATAAAGTTCAGTCATCTTCCTCCTTTCTTCACCCGTGGGGGTTGGGGTCTTGAACCCTCCGCAGTGCCGCTGCCGGTGATCCGCTGTTCAAGCCCTCTTGTTGAGTTGATGGAAACTTCGGCATCGGGACGGAACGGAAAAACTCCGCGGCATGGAGCTCCCGAGTCGGCCTCTCCTTACCGGAGACCGCGGCTTCACGGTGTTAAAGTCCGCAAGCCCCGCGGTCAAGCACTTCCACAGCGATCCTCAGCAAAGGGTCGCCAGTTCCGCGATGGTTAGTCCGCGCCGTGCTCGAGCTCGAAGCTCCAGGAAAGGCCGCAGCAATCCAGTTGTTAGGCCGCGGGGAGAGGACGGAGACGTGACACGGAGAAAGATCACATCTCCGTCGAGGTAAGTGACAGAAAACGGTTTTCCCCTATTCCCGTCCCCCCTCACCCCCCACATAAAAACATACCGAGAAACATTAAAACATAAATTTTAGACACACTAAAAATAACAAAAAAGTCGAAATAACACACAGGATGCTGGCGAGGCTGCCATCTCGGCGCCACCCGATGACGTATCTCGGTACATCTCAGTACAGGTATCAGAAAATAAACCCCCAAAAAAAAATCCATTACAGACTTTTTACTATTTCACTATTTACTTTTCATTCAGTTTATGGGGCTGTCCCACTGTACGAGCTACTTCAAGAGTTCTCCCGAGTTTCCCCTGATTCAAACTCGGAGAATTACGGTAATAGCCGCTCGTAGGTACTCAGGGCTCTCGTGGACATTTTTCAACATAATGTAAAATCTTCACGGGTCTTCACGAGATTACCGTGTTTCCCGTGTACCTTCTGTTAGCGTCACGAGCCACTAAGAGACGTCCCGAGCTCCGACGTACCCGCAACGTACATTCTACGTGCTTACTGCCAGTTCGATTTTTTTTAAACTCGAGAGAACTCTTGAATTAGCTCGTACAGTGGGACAGCCCCCTTAAAAAATTTCGCAACAATAAATCTCTATCCAAATCATTAATGAAGATTGTATTAACGCAAGCCCCCATCATGAATCCCTGTGGAACCCAGTAATTTCACACAGTTCACGAGACAATAATAATCCTAATCCTAATCCTAAACCTAAACCTGATCTTAAACCTGATCCTAATCCTAATCCTAAACCTAGCCTGTCACCGAATCACAACCAGATGCCTCTAACACGAGGCATTACTTTCCATGTTATTGTTTCAACTTGTTGGCAACAACAGCCTTGGAAAATGCAGTTAAACAGCTATGCCTCACTCAACACATGTGGGTCATTGTTTCATCCAGTTTAGATAATTGATTCGGGGACCTGGGGCAATGATATGGCAATACAGCATCTTGGTTGACAAATAATTAACAGTTTTTCTGCACTTTCGGGTTAAAACGTGTCCCACTCCATCCCAAACTTCACTCCTCCCAGAGGCACTCTGTAAAATTCCCCATTCTGACTGTGCCAGTAAATTAAATCCAACCCTAAATAGCCAAAATAATTTACTTGGGATATTTAATCTGGCATGCTATACAGTGTTTATATACTCGATACATCACACAATTTTAATTACAGTTCAGATGGAATATAAAAATGTGGCTATTGTTCATATTAATAGTAAAATGTCATCATATGTTTGAGCAATGGCTCAAGTGTGTCAAACACAAACAATTTGTGAACATTTCAAATCATTATTTCTTATGAATAAAGTGTCAAATGTTTTAGAATGTGTCGCAGTTTAACATTCAGTGAACTTAAGCTCTTTAATTATTTTCCTGGTGCAGAGCAGGCATCTGGAGAATTTTCACAAGGCTTCACAAGGGACTGCGGGAGGTACAATAGTCACAGCCTTGAACCCTAACTAAACACTCTTTGGCGCATTTTCTGATTTTATCCTTGTCTGGCAGGGTTACTGGATATGTTCCAATTGCAAAGTTTATGATTTGCTGTTAAATGTGGATTACATATAAATAAAATAACATGGCATTGAACCTGTAATATAGGGCAAAAGTAGGAATCCAGCAAGAACACTATCTTCATATTAAACTCTTTAAGGGGCAGCATGGTGGCGCAGCGGTACGATCCTGACAACGGGTGCTGTCTGTATGGAGTTTGTACGTTCTCCCCGTGACCTCTGTGGGTTTTCTTCAGGATCTCTGGTTTCCTCCCACACTCCAAAGATGTACAGTTTGTAGGTTAATTGGCTTTGTTATAATTGTAAATCGTCCCCAGTGTGTGTAGGATAGTGCTAGTGTAAGAGGATCGCTGGTTGGCACGGACTCGGTGGGCCGAAGGGCCTGTTTGTGCACTGTATCTCTAAACAAAACTAAACTGTCATTCTCTAAAACTGCAATATAATCGCAGCTACAAATGGAGAAAGCTGGTGGCTGTTGTTTTGGAGAATCTAAAGCGCTATGCCACAATAACCTGAAACCTGAAACATTAGCTGTTTCTCTTTTCGGAGATCTGCCGAGTGTTTTCAGCCTTTTTGCTTGCTTTTTAGACAATAGGTGCAGGATTAGGCCATTCGGCCCTTCTAGCCTGCACCGCCATTCACTGTGATCATGGCTGATCATCCCCAATCAGTACCCCGTTCCTGCCTTCTCCACATATCTCCTGACTCCGCTATCTGTAAGAGCCGTATCTAGCTCTCTCTTGAAAGTATCCAGAGAACCGCCCTCTGAGGCAGAGAATTCCACAGACTCACAACTCTCTGTGAGAAAAAGTGTTTCCTCGCCTCCGTTCTAAATGGCTTACCCCTTATTCTTAAACTGTGGCCCCTGGTTCTGGACTCCCCCAACATCGGGAACATGTTTCCTGCCTCCAATCCCTTAACAATCTTATATGTTTCAATAAGATCCCCTCTCATCCTTCTAAGCTCCAGAGTGTACAAGCCCAGCTGCTCCATTCTCTCAGCATATGACAGTCCTGCCATCCCGGGAATTAACCTGGTGAACCTACGCTGCACTCCCCCAATAGCAAGAATGTCCTTCCTCAAATTAGGGACAAAAACTGCACACAATATTCCAGATGTGGTCTCACTTGGGCCCTGTACAACTGCAGAATTTGACATTTTGAGCCATGTCGGTGGCTGTATACACTCGGACAAGTCGAACATATTCCACCGCACCCCTGGGTTGTATTTTATACCCATGGTGGAAATAGGGATTAGTCACTAAATGCAGAGTCACTCATATGACACAGGGAACATTGACAGAATCACATTATGGCCGAGCGATGATTTCCCTGTGGAGTTCGTGTCGGAGCATCTTGAATAGCAATTATTTATGCAGTCGGAAGGCTTGTTTGACTATTTCACAGACAATGAGTCAACCAAAATGGCATGAGATTGGAATTACCTGTAGACCAGACAAGTTACCATTCCAGAAGACAGTGGTCTTTTATGGTAATCCAGCAGTTTTAACGGCGAGCTCTAGTTTTTACTTGCCCACTAAGTACCTGATTTATTCAATTCAATCTCCGCTTCCCCCGGTGGGATTTGAACCCATGACCACCGAGTCCAAAATTCAATCTCACTCTATTATTCAACACAATGTTCTGAGTGCTTAGCTCATGGTAATATTCAGTGCAATGTTCCCAGTGCTTCATTTGGAGGAATGTGACACCATTAAGCAACAAATCATCAGGGAACATAACTATGTATAGCAGGCAGGAATTGAAACAGAGTTTGGAGGCAGCTGTCAATGTTCCTAAATCATCTTAAAACTGTAGGCCTGGCTCAGATCAGATTGTCCCTTTCCATGAAACACCCATCATTATAAACTGAAAATTATAGCTTTCATGAGCATCCTTACCTTCTCTGCTGATTCAGAGCACAGGCAGACGATTTGCCTTTGATGAGAATATGAATCCTCAAATTGTTTTTCTTGGGAAGTATTCTTTATAGATTGATAAAACATTTTCTCCACTTTACTAGAGCGATTGCACAGAAGTATTGCATTCTCACCGATGCGTTAGCTATTGTTTCACTTGTTTAAATTAGTTTTCAGTTTAGAGATGCAGCGCGGAAACAGGCCCTTCGGCCCACTGAGTCCGTGCCGATCAGCGATCCCCGCACACTAATGCTATCCTATACACATTAGAGACAATTTACAATTTTTGCCAAAGCCAGTTAACCTACAAACCTGTATGTCTTTGGAGTGTGGGAGGAAACCAGAACTCCCAGGGGAAACCCACGCAGGTCACAGGGAGAACGTACAAACTCCGTACAGACTAGCACCTGAATTTGGTGCGAGACACTAGCCACTGTGTCATACCAAATGGTATAGTCTAGTCTTGGGAAGATAGTATAGTCTTTGTATAGTCAGCAATAGCTTTGGATTCACTGAGGTGATAATCACCAAAAATCTGAAAAACAAAGGAAATTTATCCAGACATTGAATAAGTCTCCAACTGTCTGGCAGGTTTATACTAGCTTTGTAAGGCATAGATATTTTTTCCCATGGGAATTCATAGAACAGTACTGTGCAAGTACAGGCCCTTCGGCCCGCAATGTTGGTGCCAGACACGACACAATAGACAATAGACAATAGGTGCAGGAGTAGGCCATTCAGCCCTTCGAGCCAGCACCGCCATTCAATGTGATCATGGCTGATCATCCCCAATCAGATCCCCATTCCTGCCTTCTCCCCATATCTCCTGACTCCGCTATTTTTAAGAACACTTTCTAGCTCTCTCTTGAAAGCATCCAGAGAACCAGCCTCCACCACCCTCTGAGTCAGAGAATTCCACAGACTCACCACTCTCTGTGAGAAAAAGTGTTTCCTTGTCTCCGTTCTAAATGGCTTACTCCTTATTCTTAAATTGTGGGACACCTAACTGAACTGATCTCAATTGCCTGCATATGATCCATATCCCTCTATTCCCTGCACTTCAATGTGCCTATCTAAACGGCACTATCATATCTGCTTCAAACTGATGATACAAATGTTAGTGGTTTGTGAAGATGGTTGTGAACGATTGCAGCAGGATCTGGATCGATTGGCCAGGTGGGCGGAGGAAAGGTTGATGGAATTTAATACAGAGAAGTGTGAGGTGTTGTATTTTGGGACATCGAACAAGGGCAGGATCTACACAGTAAATGGTAGGTCTCTGGGAGGAGTTGTAGAGCAGAGGGATCTAGGAGTACAAGTGCATGGTTCCTTGAAGGTCGAGTCACAGGTAGATAAGTTGGTCAAAGAGGCTTTTGGCACTGGCCTTCATCAGTTAGAGTATTGAGTATAGAAGTTGGGAGGTCATGTTGCAGTTGTATAAGACGTTGGTGAGCATGCATTTAGAATATTGTGTTCAGATCTGGGTACCATGTTATGGGAAAGATATTGTCAAGCTTGAAAGGGTTCAGAAAAGATTTTCGTGGATGTTGCCAGGACTAGAGATTGTGAGCTACAGGGAGAGGTTGAGTAGGCTGGGTCCCCATTCCATGGAGCGTAGGAGAATGAGGAGAGGTCTTATAGAGGTATACAAAATCATGAGAGGAATAGATCGGGTAGATGCACAGTTTTTTGCCCAGAGTAGGGGAATCGAGGACCAGAGGACATAAGTTCAAGGTGAATGGGAAAAGAGTTAATAGAAATCCGAGGGGTAACATTTTCACACAAAGGGTGGTGGGTGAATGGAACAAGCTGCCAGAGTAGGTAGTTGAGGCTGGGACTATACCATCGTTTAAGAAACAGTTAGACAGGTACATGGATAGGACAGGTTAGGAAGGATATGGACCAAGCGCAGGCAAGTGGAACGAGTGTAGATGGGACATTGTTGGCCGGTGTGCGCGTGTTGGTCCTAAGGGCCTGTTTCCACACTGTATCACTCTATGACTATGACTCAAACATCCCTCACCCCCACCACTCTCTGTGTAAAAAACATGCCCCCACACATCGCCAACCCTCAATATTAGACCAACTTTAATTGCTCATTAGAATCAGGCCAATTTGTTAATCCTGTAGTATTTTAAGATTACTTGAATCACCAAAAGGAACAGAGAAGATTGCTCAGTTATCATCTTTTTCCCAATTGTGGAAATGTCAAAGACTAATGAACTCAGGGGCACCGTTTAAAGGAAACGTGTGCAACAACTTTTTTACACAGGGATTAATAGGTGCCTGGAACAAGCTGCCAGTGATAGCAGCGGAGACAGACACCATAGGGGAATTTAAGAAGCTTTTAGATAAGGAAAAGAGGGATATGGGGAGGAGATTAGTTTACCTTGGAATCGTGTTCGGCATGGACATCATGGGCCGAATGGCCTGTTCCTGTGCAGTATTGTTCTAAGTCTATGTCTACATCTGTTAAAACAGATTATAGCTGTTGGTAGACAACCTAATTCAAGATATGTTGAGGCTTGAGTTCCATTGAGAAGCAGTTGACTACAGTCAACAAAAGAGCACTAAATTGGGACATGCTCGACATGAATTTATAAGCTTTACCTAGATAGGAAAGGTTTAGAGGGATACGAGCCAAACACGGGCAGGTGGGACCAGTGTAGATGGAGCACCTTGGTTGCCATGGGAAGCTCAGTGGCGCAGATAGTGGAGATGCTGCCTCACAGCGACCGACACTCAGATTTAAACCTGACCTCACATACTGTCTGTGTGGAGTTTCCATGCTCTCCCTTTGATAAGGTAGGTTTCCTCCGGATGTTCCGGTTTCCACCCACATCCCAAACATGTGCAAGCTAGTAGGTTAAATTGTTCCCAGGGTGTAAGTGACTGGTATATCTTGAGGAGTGGGTGGAGGAGGGGAGGGATTTGATATTAGGATTATTGTAGGATTAGTGTAAATGGGTATTGGATGTGTGAAGTGGACTCGGTGGGCCAAAGGGCGTGTTTCCATGATTGTTAACTATCAGAACCACCAGGTCCAATTTGCCGATGGGTCAAGTTGTGACCCATACAGAACACAAGGTGCTTGAAGAACTAAGTGGGTCAGGCAGCATCTGCGGAGGAAATAGAGAGGTGACATTTTGGGTCGGGACCCTTCTTCAGGCTGATTGCAGTACGGAGGGGAGAAAGCTGTGATGGAACAAAGCCTGCTAAGTGATAGGTGGATACATGTGAGGAGGGTTTGATTATCCGATAGGTGGATGGAGATTGGAGATGAAATGGAGACAAAACGGTGTAAGATAAGGAGCAAGAAGGAGTGAAATGTAAAGCCAGAGGGAGGGGTCTAAGTGGAAGGGGACAGGGGAGGGGTGAGAGTTGTGACCAGTATCCAACAGGATCCCAAGGAATATTTCTTGTGACTTCCCAAATCCTTGCTCAAGTTCTGTCCCGGAAAGCATGAAGATGGAGTTAAGTGGGAACATAGAAAATAGGCGCGGGAGTAGGCCATTCGGCCCTTTGAGCCAGCACTGCCATTCAATATGATCATGGCTGATCATCCAAAATCAGTACCCCGTTCCTGCTTTTTTCCCCCATATCCCTTGATTCCTTTTGCCCTAACAGCTAAAACAAACTCTCTTGAAAATATCCAGTGAATTGGCCTCCACTGACTTCTGTGGCAAAGAATTCCACGGATTCACAACTCTGTGGGTGAAAAAGGTTTTCCTCATCTCAGTCCTAAATGGCCTACCCATTATTCTTAAACTGTGACCCCTGGTTCTGGACTTCCCCAACATGGGGAACATTTTGTCCTACATCTAGCCTGTCCAATCCTTTAAGAATTGTGTATGGTTTATATGGAAGAATGAACATCTGTCCAACACTGTGCACCATGCACCTGCGCACTGTGCTAGCAGGCTAGCAGTGCAGCCTACACTCATTAAATATGACATATCCTCTATATTAAAGGCTGCACATTCTGCGATGAAAAAAATCAACAGATATGTGGGTGGTAACAGCATGAAGGTGTGAGGTGTTTTATTTTAAACAGTAATTAGCATTTTGCTTGAAAGTTTCCTGTCAACATACAGAATACCGTTTACACAGAATTGCTGTGTTGATGTTGTGGACAGGAAGTTCACAGGACTATATTTTCAGAAAAGCCAAAAAAAAAACCCTCATCTTAAATATGCAAAATTTATTAAAGTAAGTTTATGCCTAAAGACCATTCGGACCATTGAAAATAATCCTACAATGTAGTGACTGAAATATTCATGCCATCGTCGGGCTTGTTCCTGCCGTTTGTTTTCTTTAATGCAGTTTCATTTAGTTTAGTTTATTTTAGTGATACAATGGGGCCCACTGCGTCGACCAGCGATCCCTGCAAATTAACACTATCCTACACCACTAGGGACAATTTACAATGATACCAAGGCAATTAACCTACAAACCTGTACGTCTTTGGAGTGTGGAAGGAAACCGGAGCACCCGGAGAAAACCCACGCAGGTCACACGGAGATTGTACAAACTCCATACAGACAGCACCAGTGGTCAGGATCGAACCCGGGTGTCCGGCACTGTAAGGCAGCAACTCTACCTCCACAGTGTCTCACAATTGACAGCTTCTCATGTCAGGATTATAAAACCAAAGTGTAATTCAAAATTAGGTGGTAAAGAGGAGGATTTTATTTCTTGCATTAAAACTATTGAATCTGCCATGTTTTAAGAGGACCTCTTAAAAATGTGACACAACGCCTCACGATTTCTGACTTGTCACTTGTTTTCAGAAGTCATCACAACAATTTATTTCGTAAAAACACAATTAAGCCGAGGAACAATGTCATAAATATCCCACCGAGCTACACAGCTCTGACCACACATGTTCTTATTAAGCACATACTTCATGATAAATGAAGGTTAGTATCACCCATTATTATACAGGTCACATCTGACTTTATCATTATCCGCGTCCTACAGCTTTATAGCTCCCTGAAAGCGTTTAAAGACTCCGGAGTGACTATGGCATGTAGCTTTTAATGAACAGCTTTACAAATGGGAACATCTGAAGGCAAGCCTTGCTGGAAAGAGACTGGCCAGGATTCTGGCTATGGCACTGTAATTACAGAGCCATTGTCTCTGCAGATTTCAGAAATGGCTGGATATATTTTTATTGTCCACGCAAAAAAATGAAAGGAGAGATTATTTATTGTGCCATGGACATCAATAGCTCAACAAAATAATCATGAGTTGGTCATTACTCTGGCTGCAGCTTTAAATGTGATTCAAGTCAACACTCCCGTGACACAAGTTACAAAGTGAACAAGGACATTTTAACATTCAATTGACCTGCAAGTACAATGCTGAAGGTCAGTAAACTCCAAGTTTGAACACTTGGGATATTTTGAGAAAATCAGCAGGAAAAAAAAAGTTTTCATATAATATGCATTTTCGCCCTTATTAGAAAACATGAGATTATTCATTTCCTGGCTTGGAAGAAACATGTTATTTAGTAGGGCAGAGGGGTGGGAGATTGCAAACTTCATGTGGTCCACTGTTTCGACTAATGCAATTAACCCGACGTGCGCAAACAGAAGATCAAATCGAACAAGTTGACCAACAACTTGTGCACGCCACACTCAAGAAGAAGTAGGGCAGAAAGAATATTCCTTCACATTGTACCTGTAATGCTCCAGAGGTCTTTAAGACCATTGAGGTATTTATGAACCATGACTATTGCAGTCCAGTGGGAAATCCAGCAACCATTTTTCAAATAGATTGAACACACACATATCAACATTTGAGCAAATTTGGTTAAGAAATAAATGTTGGCCTGGACACCGGGAAGGCTCCCGCCACTTTAAGTGGCGTTTCGGCACTTGAGGTAATCTATCTACATCTCTAGATATTAGAAAAGATTTTGCTTTGGGAGTTGCCTAGTGAAGTGAATGATTATCTTCACATCTCCGATCAGCTGGACCATCGCAGGTTCAGATGTCCA
This sequence comes from Raja brachyura, assembly GCA_963514005.1. The sequence continues at coordinate 61,096,559 of OY740790.1, forward strand.
GGAGAGTGTCTTGGAACAATAACGACACCCATTCATAGAAACATAGAAACATAGAAAATAGGTGCAGGAGTAGGCCATTCGGCCCTTCCAGCCTGCACCGCCATTCAATATGATCATGGCTGATCATCCAACTCAGTATCCCGTACCTGCCTTCTCTCCATACCCCCTGATCCCATTAGCCACAAGGGCCACATCTAACTCCCTCTTAAATATAGCCAATGAACTGGCCTCAACTACCTTCTGTGACAGAGAATTCCACAGATTCACCACTCTCTGTGTGAAAAATTATTTTCTCATCTCGGTCCTAAAAAACATCCCCCTTATCCTTAAACTATGACCCCTTGTCCTGACTTCCCCAACATCGGGAACAATCTTCCTGCATCTAGCCTGTCCAACCCCTTAAGAATTTTGTAAGTCTCTATGAGATCCCCCCTCAATCTTCTAAGTTCCAGCGTGTACAAGCCGAGTCTATCCAGTCTTTCTTCATATGGAAGTCCTGCCATCCCAGGAATCAGTCTGGTGAACCTTCTCTAAACTCCCTCTATGGCAAGAATGTCTTTCCTCAGATTAGGAGACCAAAACTGTACGCAATACTCCAGTTGTGGCCTCACCAAGACCCTGTAAAACTGCAGTAGAACCTCCCTGCTCTTGTACTCAAATCCTTTTGCTATGAATGCCAACATACCATTCGCTTTCTTCACAGCCTGCTGCACCTGCATGCCTACTTTCAATGATTGGTGTACCATGACACCCAGGTCTCGTTGCATCTCCCCTTTTCCTGATCGGTCACCATTCAAATAATAGTCTACTTTCCTGTTTTTGCCACCAAAGTGGATAACCTCACATTTATCCACATTATACTGCATCTGCCATGCATTTTCCCACTCACCCAGCCTATCCAAGTCACCTTGCAGCCACCCAGCATCCTCGTCACAGCTAACACTGCCCCCAGCTTCGTGTCATCCACAAACCTCAAGATGTTGTATTTAATTCCCTCATCCAAATCATTAATATATATTGTAAATAGCTGGGGTCCCAGCACTGAGCCTTGTGGCACCCCACTAGTCACTGTCTGCCATTGTGAAAAGGACCTGTTCACTCCTACTCTTTGCTTCCTGTCTGCCAGCCAGTTCTCTATCCAAATCAATACTGAACCGCCAATACCGTGTGCTTTAAGTTTGTATACTAATCTCTTGTGTGGGACCTTGTCGAAAGCCTTCTGAAAGTCCAGATATAACAGATCCACTGGTTCTCCCTTATCCACTCTACTAGTTACATCCTCAAAAAAATCTATAAGATTTGTCAGACATGATTTACCTTTCATAAATCCATGCTGACTTCATCCAATGATTTCACCACTTTTCAAATGCACTCCTATCCCATCTTTAATAACTGACTCTATTAGTTTCCCCACTACCAATGTTAGACTAACTGGTCTGTAATTCCCTGTTTTCTCTCTCCCTCCTTTTTTAAAAAGTGGGGTTACATTAGCTACCCTCCAATCCTCAGGAACTACTCCAGAATCTAAAGAGTTTTGAAACATTATCACTAAGGCATCCACTATTTCTGGGGCTACTTCCTTAAGTACCCTGGGATGCAGCCTATCTGGCCCTGGGGATTTATCGGCCTTTAATCCATTCAATTTACCTAACACCACTTTCCATCTAAGCTGGATTTCACTCCGTTCCTCCATCTCATTTGACCCGCGATCCCCTGCTATTTCCGGCAAATTATTTATGTATTCCTTACGTATGTGAAGACAGAACCAAAGTGGTTATTCAATTGGTCTGCCATGTCCTTGTTCCCCATGATCAATTCACCTGTTTCTCACTGCAAGGGGCCTACATTTGTTTTAACTAATCTTTTTCGCTTCACATATCAATAAATTCCTTCTCTCCAGAGATGTGGCCTGTCCCGCTGAGTTACTCCAGCATTTTGTGTCTATCATCGGTTTGAGCCAGCATTTGCAGTTCATTCCTGCCCAGTGTCCAGGCTGATGTGCTTAGCACTTCTTACAGATACACTGAGGAAACAAATGTACAGAACAACCTATTTTCTTTCATTGGCTAAGGAGTGATGATTCCAATGGCCCATTTAAAACCTAACACACACTGTGGGAGCCATTTATGCTTAAGTTAGTTACTGTTAGTATATTATAATATTTTGTCTAGATATTTCTAGTTGTATAATTTTGAACGCTTGGGGGGTTAGATTTTGATACGTAGATGGTCGTGACATATTTAACTAAGCGATACGACAGGGTGGGTCAGATGAGACGAGAGCTGGCATGCGAAGAGAAGACTCAGTTTTTACCAGTTCAGATAGTAAGAACGGAAAGCTTACAATTTGTATTTACATCAACTTCAATAAACAATCAATAAACTGGAAATAACGACTGGAACATCCTTTTTTGTTATCGGACTGCGTAAGTTCGATTCACACCCTGCTAGTGTAGTAATGACAATGGAAACATTTGAAATTGCCATTACACGCACCTACCAACCCTGTTGTCCAAGCACTTAAACTAGCTAGGTTTGGCTTAATAATACTTCCTGCATGTAACTAAGCAAGGTCCACAGTGTCAGCAAAGTCTGAAATGTTGAGGCATTACTGAGGTAGTAAGTACCTAATCAGATTATGAAGGGCATGGTTAAAAGAGCTTTGCAACTAATGGATGTCCAGTCACAATTGTTTTAGGAGAACATGCAGCAGCTAAATCACACAATGGTCCCAGAGACTACAAGTAAGTAAATAACATCAAACTATTCCATTCACTGGTTTTCACTGTACATTTTGTATGTTATTAACATATTTTCCTTATGTTTGACCACTGATTACCTTGGCACCTGGTGTCCCTGCCCTAAACTGCTATGATTCAGATAATCAACCTATTATTTACCATCCTGGTTTGAAGATGAAAAGTGTTTTGGAAATCAAAAAGAGGTTTAAATTAATTGGGTGGCACCATTTTAAACAAATTAGTTGGGCTTCTGCAGTCTGCGGAGGAGGCTCACTATCTTCTTAAAGGCTAATCAGGAGCATTAAAAAAATTAGGAGCAGGAATAGGCCATTCAGCCCTTGAGACCATTCAACATAATCATGGCTGATCAGCCGCCTCAGTACTCTGTTGCTGCTTTCTCCCCAAACTCTTTGATTAAAGTCTTTAATCATTAATACTATATCATTTTTCCCTGCAAGGATTTCATTGTTCCATTTTGGGGCACTTGACAATAAAATACTCTTGAATCTTGACTAGTATTGACCATTATCCGGAAATGATCTCCAAATTCAGCACTGATATCATGGCTTCAAAGGATAAAAGTTTTGTATGTCACTGGTTGTATTTTGCTACTAGTTTCGACAGCCTTAATCCAGATTCTACATCCATGGACCCTTAGTCCATGAACTCCTGGTATAAATCTATCTGACGTGGGCGGGCGCGATTCACGTTGCAGCGGCCCCTACAGCCTGTCTGTCTTTTTTTTTTAATTTTTGTCTAGTTAAATGTAGTTGTTCGTGTTTTTTTTGTATTGTTTGTAACTGTGTATATGTGGGGGGTGGTGGGGGGAGAAGAGGGGGAAACTTCTGGGTGCTCCAGTCACGGAGCTGCGGACTCACCGTCATGGGGCTGGCTGGCCTCGGAGCGTGGGGAGCGGTGGTGGCTCGCCGCTGCGGCTCGACCCCGGAGCTCCAGCTCCAGCTGCAGCTGCAGACCAGTGGACTATCGGGAGCTCGCGGGTCCGGGTGGGAGACCGCTCTCCGGAGCTCCCGCAACACAGCTTCTCCAGCCCATGTCGCGGGGTTGGAGCGACCTGGAGCGGGGCCGTACATCGCCCGGCGCTACCTCAATGGCCGTGGGACTTAACACCGCCCGCCTGCAGCTTCGACCTCAGGAGAGAAATGGTGCGGGGGAGAGAGAAGACTTTGCCTTCCATCACAGTGAGGAGGAGATTCACTGTGATGGATGTTTGTGTGAATTGAATTGTCTGTGTATTTTTTTATGAATTGTGTTTGGCTTGTAGAAACGAAGTTTCATTCGAGCCTCTCTGAGGTTCGAATGACAAGTAAAAAAATCAAATCAAATCAAATCAAATCAAAATCAAATCTCAAAATTGCTAAGTTCACTGAGAACTGACATAAGAAGATGGTGTGGGCTATGGTAAAATGTCAGTGCATTACAGTTGAAGGCACTCCCTTGAGGTTGATGTTGGTTTGTTGGACAAGGGGAGCTGCACTATGCAGACTATATCTGATGTTTGGTCACTGCATCGTCCTAGAACACTGTCTTCATAAATTCATAAGTGATTGGAGCAGAATTAGGCCATTTGGACCATCAAGTAATTAAATCATGGCCGATCTATCTTTCCCTCTCAACCCCATTCTCTTGCCTTCTCCCCATAACCCCTGACACCTGCACTAATCAATGAATTCCACTGATTCACCGCCCTCTGACTAATGAAATTCTCATCTCCTTTCTAAAGGGAAGTCCTTTAATTCTGAGGCTAGTACTTCTAGTGGGAGAGTTTATACTGTATTGTTTACATTTGCCACGACGCCCAAATGAGAACTTGAGGCATCTTGTGCTTCTCTATTCATAAGATCATAAGAGATCGGAGCAGAATAAGGGCATTCGGCCCATCAAGTCTACTCCGCCATTCAATCCCGGCTGATCTATATCTGCCTCCTAACCCCAATCTCTTGCCTTCTCCCCTTAAACTCTGACACCTGCACTAATCAAGAATCTATCTCTGCCTTAAATAAATCCACTGACTTTGCCTCCTCATCCTTCTGTGGCAAAGAATTCCACAATGCACCAACCTCAGAATAAAGAAATTCCTTCTCATCTCCTTCCCAAAAGAACGTCCTTTAATTCTGAAGCTATAGAAACATAAAAACATAGAAAGTAGGTGCAGTAGTAGGCCATTCGGCCCTTCGAGCCTGCTTCGCCATTCAATATGATCATGGCTGATCATCCAACTCAGCATCCCTTACCTGCCTTCTCTCCATACCCCCTGATCTCTTTAGCCACAAGGGCCACATCTAACTCCCTCTTAAATATAGCCAATGAACTGACCTCTAGTCCTAGACGCTCCCACTAGTGGAAACACCCTCTCCACATCCACTCTATCCAGGCCTTTCACTATTTTGTAAATTTCAATGAGGACTCCCCTCATCCTTCTCCACTCCAGCGAATGGAGACCCAGTGGTTTTTTGCATTCAAGTTTTAAAAGGTTTGTTTTGCAATTTTCCAAAATTGTGTAATTTTCAAACACCTGAGGCAATGTTGCTGTAATGGGATTTAAAACCACCACAAGTGTTGATACTGCATCTTATCATACCAACACTTTCAGCCCTGAATTTCCGACTCATCTACAAAAGGTTGACTCCGAACATCAGCACAATAGTTTTTTTTCCCATCTAATTTACTCAAGTTCACGACTGGAACAGTAGCATGTGGCGTGTTTCACAAAAGGCCGTAAAGAAAATATTTTGAATCTTTAAATATTTAAAAGACATTAAGGACATTGAGTGTATCTTTGATGGCAATGGATTGCTACAGACACAGAATTGTGATTAATGGGAAGGAAGCAGAAGTAAATAGTGCTGCTGAGAAAAAATATGCGTGGTTTTAATCAATGCACGATGCGACACTATACATCATTGAGATACAATCCAGGAAAAAGTACGTTTGAGCAATTGAAAGAAGTGCATCGCAGCATTTGATGCTTCACCTTGGTATTTCAAAAGGAGGAGATTCATCAGGTCCATGGTTATGATCACATCTCTATGTGAATCACATCCTGAAAGGGTGAAAAGAAAATGCTTGTTCGAAAAGGTGCAATGTCAGAATTAAACGTCATTACAGTCTTGTGTGTAAAAGGCTGAATATATTACATATGTATGAGGGTGCAAATCTAACTCGGTTCTTTGTCTTTGTAGATCACCTCAATTTACGGCAACTTCTCAGCCTGGCAAGAAGCAGGTGGATGAGAGTTTGTCATAATTACTAAATAGAACCAACTGTCTCGACAAACAGTGCCCTTCTGCAATGTCTGATCTTTTTTTTTTAATCTGCGGTTTTAAAGGGATGCGTTCTATTTTTACACAAATGGGTCCCAAAATCATATGGCAGAACACAAAGTGATTACGCAGGAGTGAAAAGATAATTTACATTTAAATTATTTTTCAGAGAGTGAAAAAAAAAATCCCAGCTCGAATACCATCTGAATTATCTGTGACAGCCATTTCTGGTGTTTACCTGTTAAATGGGAGAGATGATCAACTTTATACAGTACATGGCAGTATAGGAGGATAAAGCCAACCTGATTCAAAGCATATTGGTGCAGTCGAATTACCCTTGAAAGAAATTTTAATGTTCAAATATTTGAAAATGTGCACCATGTCTGAAGAGGTTTGTTCTAAATGACAAGAAGGTTTAAAGGTATTGTAACTAGACACAAAAAACTGGAGTAATTCAACAGGTCAGGCAGCATTATAGGAAGAAACTACAGATGCTGATTTAAGGGCCTGTCCCACTTTCACGACCTCTGCCGGGTTTGCCCTTGACTCATACTCACAGCATGGTCATCACGGGGTCGTAGGTAGGTCGTAGGTAGGTCATGATTCTAGTCGTAGGTACTTGTGGCATCAAGTAGGTCGGGGCATTTTTCTAGCCTGATGAAAGATGTCCATGAGTAAGAAAGGTTGTGAATTAGGTCATGAAAGTGGGAGAGACCCTTTATTTTTGTGTCTATCTTCGATTTATGTTTATTTAGATCCTTCCTAAACATAGATGTATTGTTACATTGTTTTTGAGTCCTCTTTTCCATTACAAGTGACTGCGAGTTCCAGGCTTGCTGGAGAGTCAAGCTTATAAACCAAGAGATGCAATCTATCGAATTAGTCATTAAACCATAGATCTATCATTTTCAAACAAAACCTATCAACAATCTTAAAGTTCCTAATTGTACATTCAATTGAATCACTCACCAATACAACATCATTGCAACCAGTCCAGCAAAATCTAAATAAAAGCCACGTCCTCCTTCATTTAAAGCACTTAAGAATATAGCTAGAATAATGGTCAAAGAGTAATACAGAATGGAAACAGACCATTCGGCCCAACGTGTCCTAGCCAACAAAATATCCACCTAAGCTGGTCCCATTTATTCACATTTGATCAATATCCCTCTAAACCTTTCTTTTCCATATATCTATCCATGTATCATCTTGGATTAAGCTGAACAAATATGCAATGAGGTAGGTTATCTGCTCAAATTGCTTGACTGATTATCAGCATAATCAAGGATGAGTTGCACCCTGGTCACTCCCTCTTCTCCCCTCTCCCATCACGCAAAAGGTATAGAAGTGTGAAAACGCACACCTCCAGATTCAGGGACAGTTTCTTCTCAGCTGTTATCAGGCAACTGAATCATCCTACCACAACCAGAGAGAAGTGCTGAACTACTCACTACCTCTTTGGTGACCTTCGGACTATCCTTGATCACACTTTGGTAAAGGTTGCTTTACCTTGTACTAAACGTTATTCCCCGATCATGTATCTATGCACTATAAACGGCTCGATTGTAATCATGTATTGTCTTTCTGCTGACTGGTTAGCACGCAACAAAAGCTTTTCACAGTACCCCGGTGCACGTGACAATAAACTAAACGGAAACTGAAATTATCTGGGTGTATATTCATAACATCTCTAACATTTACAAAGGTAGACAAAAATGCTGGAGAAACTCAGCGGGTGAGGCAGCATCTATGGAGCGGTGGACTAATTCCTTCACTCCAAAGATGCTGTCTCACCCACTGAGTTTCTCCAGCATTTTTGTCTACCTTCTATTTTCCAGCATCTGCAGTTCCTTCTCTAACATTTACAAGTTAACTTTTCAGGTAAATATTCTTTGTGAGGATATTATTCTTCTGCAGCTGCCAACATGTGAAGCTTTGGCAGGATTTTCCGATTCCTTTTCTGTTGCCTTATCTCAAAATAAAAAACTGCTTGCTTTTGCTGGAAAATATCTAAAAGTTGAGATGAATATTATGAACTGTGCATCAGCCCTATTTACATTATTGGAAATGTTCCTGCTTTCTCTGGAGCTTTAATTAACTTCACAGACCTAAACTTAGCAAGGCAAGACCAATTAAACACCCACAGATTTAAGACCCTCAAATGGAATAGGGTTAATTGGGAGGGAATTAAAATTAATTTTCTAAACTAAATTAAAATGTACATTGCACCCCTGCTACAACTCAACCTCTATTTAAACTACACAGCTGTGACCTGCTTCTCTCTCCAACACCGTCACAAGCATTGTTCGACCGAAGTGCATGGCCTAGAAATTCTTTAGAGCCTAGAAAAGTGGAGGCGTTACACACAGCAGAACCTGATCGGACACGTTTAATGTACTCAACATCCTTTCTTCAGCTCACGAAGTGGAGGAGGATAATGGGTTTCAGGCCGCAAAGTTAAATAGGTGGGGTGGGAGTAGAGATTGAGGGAATCATATGTGGGATGCTCAAAGGTCAGATGGGAGCATGAAAGTTGAGTCTGAGAGAGGTACTAATAGGTAGGAGGATACATTTGGCTGTTGGGAGGGAATTGGAGTTGAAATCGTCAACCATTTGGAGCGAGCGAGGGTGAGGATCACGGGGAGAGCTGCTGTAAAGCACGTTTACTCAGACTGCACCTACTCTTTCTTACAAGTCATCCATAAATGTCCCTCAAATGGAGAGGCAGTTAAAAGTGTATTATATCAGTAGATCAGTACATAGAAACATAGAAACATAGAAAATAGGTGCAGGAGTAGGCCATTCGGCCCTTCGAGCCTGCACCGCCATTCAATATGATCATGGTTGATCATCCAACTCAGTATCCTGTAACTGCCTTCTCTCCATACCCCCTGATCCCTTTAGCCACAAGGGCCACATCTAACTCCGCTTAAATATAGCCAATGAACTGGCCTCAACTACCTTCTGTGGCAGAGAATTCCACAGATTCACCACTCTCTGTGTGAAAAATGATCAGGAACATCCCAACATCAGGAACAATCTTCCTGTATCTAGCCTGTCCAACCCCTTAAGAATTTTGTTAGTCTCTATAAGATCCCCCCTCAATCTTCTAAATTCCAGCGAGTACAAGCCGAGTGTATCCAGGAATTTTCATCCCAGGAATCAGTCTGGTGAACCTTCTCTGTACTCCCGCTATGGCAAGAATGTCTTTCCTTAGATTAGGAGACCAAAACTGTACGCAATACTCCAGGTGTGGCCTCACCAAGACCATGTACAACTGCAGTAGAACCTCCCTGCTCTTGTACTCAAATCCTTTTGCTATGAATTTCATATGGGCACTTCATATACATTTCAAATGGGCACGGTGTCATGAGGCATAGACATGAATGGCACAAAATTATCCCTTCGGCCCACCATGTCCATGCTGCCCTTTTGTCCATCTACCCTAATGCCACTTGCCTCTAACTGGATCCTTATCCTTCTTCTTCTTGCGTATGACGGGCACAGCCTAAAGTTGTAGGACAACTTGTTCTATATGATCTTATTTGATTGAGCACACCAGGTTGATTGCATTCGTCGAAACAGTGAGGACCACGTGAAGGTTGCAATCTCCCACCCCCCTTATCCTTCCAAACCATGCCATTTCAAGTGCCTATCTAACTGTCTCTTAAACAGTGATTGTATCTGATTCCACCCTAACCTCTGGCAATGTGTTCCAGATATCATTCTTTTTCACTCATAATCACATTAAAACTCCCTCCTCTGAACTTAAAACTATGTCCTCTCGTTTTTGATACCCGTATTTTGGAAAAAACAGATTCTGACTATCTATGCCTATCATGATTCTATATACATCTATCAGGTCACTCCTGCTCTCCAGGAAATCCAAGCCTAGCCGATCCAATCACTTCCCATAACTGAAGTCCTCTAGTCCAGGCAACATCCTGGCGAAGACTCAAGCAACTGCAGATGCACATAAGGTCATAAGTGATAGGATCCGCCATTCAACCATGGCTGATCTATATCTCCCTCCTGACCCCATTCTCCTGCCTTCTCTCCATAACCTCTGGCACCTGTACTAATCAAGAATCTATCTATCTCTGCCTTAAAAATATCCACTGACTTGGCCTTCATAGCTTTCTGTGGAAAAGAATTCCATGCTGGAATCTTCAGCCAAACACAAATTGCTGGAGGAACTCAGCGGGTCAAGCAGCAACAGTGGAGGGAATGGACAGGCGATAGTTTCAGTCGAGACCCATTATCAGTCTGAAGAAGGATCCCAACCCGAAACGTCACCTGTCCATTCTCCCCATTTATGTTGCATGATTTGCTGAGTTCCTTCAGCACTTTGTGTTTTACTTAACATCCTGGTAAATGTCTTCTATAATCTCTTCAGCACCAATCTTTCTTCCACTCTCTCATGTTCTCTCTGTAAAGTGGACTTTAAATCAACAGATCCTTGTCATTACCATTTACTGGTAGTGACCAAAGACAACAAACACACTCCAGAATGTGACAGATACTATGCCAGGATCCATTGTCTTGTTATAATTAGAGTTCGATCTTTCTCATTGTAAATAACCACAATATAATAAATGAAAAACAATTTCGGTATAACCACAAAAAATTGATTGGTGAAGATCTATTTTAAGAATCTGGGTTTTTATACTCCAGTGAAACTCTACAATGGCAAAATATTTTATATGGTCAGCCATACATTTTGGATGGAACATCTTCTTCCCTGCAGCCAGCAGGCTATTAAACAGTACAGCCTCCAAATGAGCTCTGAACTACATAGACTTGGGGGCATTGTTTTTTTCTTTTTTCACTATTTTAATTTTTTTTTAAATAAACTTTATTTCGGACTCAAGGTACATAAAAACACATTGCATATAAAAACATCATAAAAAACATATAAAATCTTAGTAAATCACTTATAAGAGCATCATAAATTATATACTAAAAAAACCCACAAAAACACAAAATCGATTACCATGATCACAATGAATGGCGGTGCTGGCTCGATGGGGCCGAATGGCCTCTTCCTGCACCTATTTAATATTTTCTATGTTTCTATGAATTAAAATCCAGAATAAAAAAGAATGATCAATGTCCTACAACGAGACAACAATACCAGTATCTCCACAACTGGGATTCATAGTGTGTAGTGCTAAACCTTATGTTTGACAAGGGCACAAATAATACATTTTTAGAGTCATTTATCCTGCAAATGAATTTATACATATGATTTCTTAGGATAGCTTCTAAGTACTGACTCCTGCAGCCACAAACATGTTACAAGCACTACACCATCTAGGTTTCCTTAGCAGTGTTCCCATGACATCATTATAGGACACTCTGCAAACTTGTCTTTCCATAGTTCGACCACAGGTGTGCAGTATAGAGTGGTGTGCAATATGCTATAAACAGCAGCATCTTCACCACATCTGTACACGCACCAAACTTACGCAAGAGAATATTCGCCTGTACATACAGCATACGTCGTTGCCTATAAATATTATTGTTTGTTTCGTTTTTTTTTATGTATATATACTGAACTTTTTCTCCATTTATTATATTGTTTAATTCTATGTTAACATACTATGTTGTGCTATTGCAAGTATGAATTTCTTTGTTTTGTCTGGTATAATTGACAATAAAACACTCTGCCACAGAAGGTAGTTGAGGCCAGTTCATTGGCTATATTTAAGAGGGCGTTAGATGTGGCACTTGTGGCTAAAGGGATCAGGGGGTATGGAGAGAAGGCAGGTACGGGATACTGAGTTGGATGATCAGCCATGATCACATTGAATGGCGGTGCAGGCTCGAAGGGCCGAATGGCCTACTCCTGCACCTATTTTCTATGTTTCTATGTTTCTATGTTTCTTGACTATTGACTCTTGTATATGGTTCTATATAGATATCTCTAGATGGATATAATGGATATTGTACCTAGAACACTAACATTTGTTCGCACTCATGCAATAGAATGTGTATGTAGCAATGTATCTAGGGGGCTAACAGAGGTTGAAGGATAGGCAACATATAGTAATAAAGACATGGATGGCATTTACAATTTTGAATGTCTTCAGTGATTTAGATCAAAAAATAAAAGTATATGCTCTTGACCTTTTATTCCTGTCCAAAAATACTAAATTCTGCTAAAAAAAAAGAATAACCAAGCTAAATCATAAGGGCTTGTCCCACTTATGCGATTTTTTCGGCGACTTGCCGCCACCCGTCATAGTTGCAGCAGGTCGCTGAAAATGTTCAAAAATATTGAAAATCCAGGGGTGTCCAGAAAAAGGTACGACCCATTGGGTCACTACTCACGACCAAACAGGCTTCACCCCAAAGAATCAGACCTTTTTCTGGTCGCCGCTGGATTTTCAACATCTTGAAAATTTTCGGCCAGCTGCAGCGACTAGGACGGGTGCCGGCAAGTCGCCGAGAAAATCGCGTAAGTGGGACAGGCCCTTAACTGCACAATTCAAGGTGAGGATTGTAAGTGAAGAAGTTAAACTGTTGGCGCTAACAAAGCGCATCCTTATTGCATGCACGAAGACTAAAATGTGGCAAAAGGAACTGCAAATTTACCATGACTCCTAAAACAGTATTGTGTTGTGGTAGAGAAGAGGCCGTGGACCAGTGCTGTTCAGTTTCTGTTTGTTTAATATATGTCACATGTGCAGAGGTACAGTGAAAATCCTATGTTGCGTGCTAAACAGTCAGCAGAAAGACAAAACATCATTACAATCAAGCCAATCAAGCAATAAAGATACATGATATGGGAATAACATTTAGTGCAAGGTAAAACCAAAGATAGTCCAATATTAGTTCAGGACTGCTCTCCGGTTATAGTAGGATGTGTCAGTTGCCTGATCACAGCTGGGAAGAAACTGTCCCTGGATCTGGAGATGTGTGTTGTCACACTTATTACCTTTTGCCCGAAGGGAGAGGGGAGAAGAGGGAGTGACACAAGCTTTGGAACTGGCAGCGTATCTTGGAGGGGAGGACGCTCCGCAAACTGCAAAGCATCCTGGACAATACAGCTCGTCCCCTCCATGACACACTGGTCAACCTGAGGAGCACCTTCAGCAACAGACTGGTTCCACCAAGATGCAGGACAGAACGCCACAGGAGATCCTTCTTCCCTGTGGCTATCAATCTGTACAACTCCTCCCCCTTCTGTCGTGGGGTAGACTGAGACTGAGACTGACTCCCCTCCCCAATGTTTGTACATCCCCAATTCTTTCCACACTTCACCTTAATTTCATGGTTCATGTGTTTTGTGTTTTTGTGTTTTCATGGCTGTTAGCAGAGCAATTTCCGTCCTGGGATAAATAATGTTCTATCGTATCGTATCGAATCACAACACAAAAGCTTGGTGATTGTGGGAATCACGCTGGCTTGTTCTTCTGTATCAGTGCGGTGTAATTCTACAATCCAGCATGCCCAGCAGGGAAATGCTCCCACAGCAGGAAATTCCAGGATAGAAAATCGTTCCAAATGTGCCTCCTGTGAGTATCACTCCCCATTGGAGTGAATTTTAAAAGCTTTTGGATGCTATTCTGTCATTCGTTGGAAATTCCAGTTTCTGCCAATGCAAGAGTTCTATTTCAGCTCGCCATAAGGCACTACAGAGACTGGCAGTCCATGACTGGTAATCAATGTTCATGATAAGGGCAGCACAGTGGCCCAGCAGGTAGAGATGCTGCTAGAGTGCCAGTTCGATCCTGACCTCGGGTGCTGCCATACATTATATGAACAGAATTAGGCCATTTGGCCTATCAAGTCTACTCCGCCATTCAATCATGGCTGATCTATCCTTCCCGCTCAACCTCATTCTCCTGCCTTTGACACCCTTACTAATCAAGAATCTGTCAATCTCCACCTTAAAAATATTTATTGGCTCGGCCTCTATAGCCATCTATGGCAATGATTTACACAGATTCACCACCCTCTGACTAAAGATATTCCTCCTCATCTTTCTAAGGGTACGTCTTTTTATTCTGTGGCTATGCCCTCTGGTCCTAGACACTCCCACCAGTGGAAACATCCTCTCCACATCCACTCCATTCAGACCTTTCACCATTCCGTAAGTTTCAATGAGGTCCTTCCTCTCATCCTTCTAAACTCCAGTGAGTACAGCCCATCAAACGTTCATCATCTGACCCAAACATTAACCCAATCATCCTGGGATCATTCTTGTAAACCCCCCTTTGCACCCTCTCCAAGGCCAGCACTTCCTTCCTCAGGGCCCAATATCTGTCTGTGTGCCTTTGCATGTTCTCTCTTTCACCGAGTGGGATTCCTTCGGGTGCTCCGATATCATCCAACATCCCAAAGACCTACGGGTTTGTAGATTAATTGTCTTTAAAATTGCCCCTCGCGTGTAGGGAGTGAACGTGAAAGTGGGATAGCAGAACTAGTGTGAACGGGTGATGGATAGTTGGTGTTGACTCAGTGGGGCGAAGGGCTTGTTTCCATGCTGTTGATAGACACAAAAAGCTGGAGCAACTCAGCGGAACAGACAGCATCTCTGGAGGGAAGGAATGGGGCACTGTTCTTGTTTTTTTTTAAATGATCTATAAGGTTTACTTTTTAAATTATAATAATGATTTTTAGCCTTCATGTTAGTGTTTAACTGTACAGAGGTGATGGTGGTGAAAATAGAGCTACTTTCTCTCCGGGCTGATTTCGGATGCCAGTCATGTACAGTGCCCTTAAAGAGAAAATGTGCAACGTTCTTAAAGGGAAATGTAATAACATAACACAACAACATAATATCACTGCATTCTCGAATGGCTACAGTGTAACCCAGGAAAAGAACAAAACTGTATGAATTCGCACAGACCAGTGAGACAAATTCTGATTCAATTTCCCAACATGTAATTCAGATTTCCATTTGTACACCTTCAGTCACCAGTTCAGAATGAACTATGCCACTGCTGTGCAGCTCCATCTCAGCTAGTCAATTGTTCTCAAGCCTGTTCCTGGGGACTTTCTCGTAAGCATTTTGCAGCCAGGAATTACTTTTGCCAGAGCAGACCGGAGCTAATTCAGATACATTGGGGAAAGGAATCTCAACCTCCATGGATAGTGCTCATCAATCATAGCACGGGTTCCAAACTTATAACACCAATACACTTGGTAAATCTATCAGGTAGAAAGCAGACTGGAAACAGATTTAGAAAGGGTAGTTGCAGAGGAAATCTTAAACGCATCTTAATACAAACAGGAAAACAAGACCGCAGATCGGAAAGGAAGAATAAACTTAAGTGATTTAATTTGCAAATTATTGTATTTCCGTCATGGAAGTTTTATGGTTCAATTTATGTTTAGGATATTTAAAGTACTTATATTTTCCTTTTTCGTCAATGTGACACACAAGGTGAAGAAGACTGCATTGCAATTTGCACTGACTCTGACAAGCTCACAGTGTGATATCAATCTATGGTAACACAACCATAATTCATAACCCTGCACTTCAGAGTCCATGTCATTTCTGACACGATGCAGAAGCTGATTCACATCCTCGATGAGTAAAACATGACGTCCTGATTTAGCTATAATGCAAAAATAAAATGTGAACACAGCATTAATGTCCCAACCTTCTGATTCTGCAGCAAGTGGAGTTATGTTAGTGTAATATTTCAGAGGCTCCAAGAGAATAAACAAATTCTGCAAAAATGAAATCATTTTTGATAGAAGCAATGGAAGTATGCCCCTTTCATCGGAAAACGCGCCATATTGTTCCTCGTGCCCCCTGAGTTGAAAGGACGCCCTAGGCCAAATAAAGTAAATTTAAGATCAAAGGAAAGCCATCAGGCACTGAAGTATTGGAGATATTGGAGATAGTAGAGAAAGTAAGGTCACCTTGGGAACAGATTCAACTTTGAGTGCTCTGCATTGACGAGGGACCATGCAAGTCTAGTTGTATTAGATCCGAGGAACACTCAGGGACCTGTTGAAGTGGATGGGTTTTGAAATGGAGTAAAGCTAACCTTGCATCAAATTGCTTCCTTCTGGGAGCAAACCATCGATCGCATTGCAGTAAGAAACTAACACTCAGATTGATGTCCATCTAGTTCAATTAGTGGGACAAACACTGACCCCTGACCTGCATTTACTAAATTTATTTTGTAGTAATTTTATTTAAATCTTGGGTACTACTAAAACATTCAACGAGAATTTTGTCTGTGGTATATTTATAATCTGGGCGTGATCAAAACTACATACAATATTCAGCTTCAAGCAGATAGTGATCACCAGCATATAGGTAGTGGTGGTACGGCAGTGCAGTGCAGATTGAATCCAATTTTAATCCCTACCGCTGGGATTTACTCATGTTGCCAGTCTTTAACTATAGCCTGACTAATTGTAGGAAGGCACTAAGTGATAGCAGTGTAATTATCAGTAGTTTAAGGATGTTTACCATAAATTTATCTTAGAAACGCAGTAACATTTTGACCTTGCCAATGACACCCAGATATTACAAATTGTAATGTTTGATGGTCAAACTAAGTACCAAATCACAACTCCCTCCCCAACCACCACACAACATGTCAATACCAGGCAGGTCTGATCATCTTGGTCCCAGAGTTGACAGCAAGCTATTGTGTGGCTTCAGCAGTGACTAGGCCTCGGTTATCATAGCACTTGGACCCCACCTCCAATAAACCCCTGGCAGTTCCTGTCAACATTGGAAGAGATTTTATCTGTAAAGGGACATTTATATCCTTTACATTGACAACTAAAAGAGCAAGGATATAATTGTTGTAAGAAAAAACATTTAAGCACTTAAAAGATTAACATAAAAGTAAAACAATTATAAATATAATAAAATGAAATGTCAGCAGTAAACTACTGACCTTAACCTTTCCTTCCTAACATACCTTCAGATTCAAGGACAGTTTTTTCTCAGCTGTTATCAGGCAACCGAACCATCCTATCACCAACTAGCGAGTGGTCATGACCTACCATCTACCTCACCTTTAAACGGACTTTACTCAACTTTATCTTGCACTAAATGTTATTCCCTTTATTCTTTATCTGCCCACTGTGGGCAGCTTGATTGTAATCATTTACGGTCTTATTACTGACTGGGCGGCATGCAACAAAGAAGCTTTTCACTGTGACAATAACACATGAGAATAAAATAAACTAAACTACTCTTGAATCGTAACAAGATTCACATGGCACATGGCATATGTCAATACTGCATAAGCCCTTGCCACACAAATTCAACCAACTCAATACTGAATTAGACTAATCAGTAATGAAGAAAGATTGAAGGAGAAACAACTCACAACGACAATTGATTGAAGACAATATTGAAGGCTAAGCTCTGTTTCTTTACAGGATATCTGCATATTTCTCTAATCTCAGCCCACTTAATCTATGCCGGCTCTCAAAGCAATTCTCTCACTTATCTTCCAAGTAAATTACTTTTATCAATTCCCCAAGATTTCCCCCCTCTCCAGTCCAGGCAGAGAAATTTACAGCGTCCAATTAGACTACTGCACCTCATTTGTCTGGGATGTGGGAGGAAACCAGAGCACCAGGAGGAAAGGTCCCGGGGAGCTGCATGCGCGGCGGGAGTGTCCCTGAGAATGGCGCGGGCCAGATCCGCCCGCCAAACAACTGCGCGCTGACAAGCAGAACGATGACCGGAATGTGCCTTGGTATGCCCGACTAGCCCCACAGGCCTCCCAGGGGACCGTGGTGAAGCCGGGCGGCGAGGCCTGCCTTGGCCAAAGGAGCCTCAGCGGTGGCGGGAATGGGAGCCTTGGAGTAGCAATGTTACAAAATTTTGAGATTTAAAAATTTAATCTGCAATTTATCCCATCAGATAAAGCATAAAAAGAAGTTTAATTTGACACCTAATTTACTTTCATATCTTCAGTATTAAGAAAGTTATGGCCATTTTCATACTCGGAAATTAGCATCTTGCTCCCCATTGCCTTTCAATTGACTTAACTCAAAAGCTGTGATCTGGAAAAGTTAAAAGCCCATAACTTTCTTAAAAATTAAGAGAACTCAATGAAATTTTCAGTTATTATAGATTGAAGCATTCTGAAACAAATATGAAACAATCTTACTTGGATGACCTGAAATTAAAGCATATAATTAGTTAGTTATCTAATTGTAGCTAATTACAAAATTCAATGAGTAGATCTATCCATTTCTTAAGAAAAGATAAACTTTTTTTAAATTGCCTAAGTATCCAAATAACATTCACACAATAATCCACAATATAACATAATTTTTAAATCTCATTTTCATGAATTTCTGGGCCAAATGGAAGGAATTTAGTGTTTAATTCCTGTAAATTAATGTCCATTTAAATCAACTAGCAAGTGGGTTTTAGCGGAATGCGGTGGATTGGAACGTTGCGGTTAGCGGTGAAGTCGGGAGGAAAAATACTGTTTGTTCATAGATTTTTTTGGACCCCATCTCGCAACATAAAAATATTATTAAAGCCTCCCGAAAAACCAACTTTTAATATAAAAATAATCTATCTCCCCTACGCAAACTCCTTCCGGTTGTCGGTGCTCACGGCTTTTGAAGGTGATTTTTAAATTACTCTAGTTAATAAATAATTTAGAGTAATTTAAAAATACCTTAATTCATAAAATGTCGGAGTGATTTTTCTTCCGCAACCAAATCGCCCGACATTCTTCGATTTGTCCTGCCTGTTGAAAAACGGCACGTTAAGCCCGTCCCCCTCTGAAAGCCGCCAAAGTCGCGCACACGGGGAGCGGCAGAACTGCAGCGCTGCTCAAGGTAAGTTTTGCAACATACCTACTTGGAGGTGGCAGCAGGAGCCTCGGTGGCAACGTGGCCTTCAGCGGCAACGGAGCCTCGGTGATGGTGGGACCTCGCCGTCGATGAATGTGAGGGAGAGGGGAAGACAATGAAGGACCCGGCGTGGGGGGAACGCCTTGAAGAACAATGGGGGACCCGGTGTGGGGCACTTTAGTTTTAGAATCCTCTGCCCAGGGGATAAGACTGTGTTTGTTTGTTTGTTTGTTTGTTCCGGTGAAGGCGCTGTGCACACGGCAGTCAGCCAACAGTTGCTTATCTTTTTATTTTTATTTTCACTTTTAATTTCAAGCTTTTGTGTGCCGTGTGTTATCACTGTCGGCAGACAAATTTCCCTCCGGGGATGAATAAAGTTTATTGTATCGTATCGTATCGAAACCCACACAGTCACCTAGAGAACGTGCAGACTCTCTGGATGCATTCAAGCAAGAGTTAGATAGGGCTCTTAAAGATAGCGGAGTCAGCGGATATGGGGAGAAGGCAGGAACAAGGTACTGAATGTGGTTGATCAGCCATGATCACATTGAATGGCGGTGCTGGCTCGAAGGGCCAAATGGACTACTCCTGCACCTATTGTCTATTGTCTATTGTCAAACACAGACCATAAGTACTGACCCCAGGGCGCTGGATCTATGAGGCAGCAGCTCCACTGGATGTACTACCCAGAGTCATTAACCATAGTCATTCAGCATGGAAACAGGCTCTTTGGCGCTACTTGACCACGCAGACCAACATGCCCCATCTAGGCTAGTCCCACTGCCTGTGTTTGGCCTATATCTCTCTAAACCTATCCTATCCATATTTTTGCCCAAATGTTTCTTAAACATTGTGATAGTACATGCCTCAATTACCTCATTCCATATATCTACCACCCCTTGTGTAAAAGGTTGCCCCTTGGGTTCCTATCAAATCCTGAGGGGAATCAAGTTTCACTGTACCATAAATGGTACACGTGACGGGGTGGAAGATTGCAACCTTCACGTGGTCCGCCCTGTTTCGACTAATGCAATCGACTCGACGTGCACAAACGGAAGATCAAATAGAGCAAGTTTTCCAACAACCTTAGGCTGTGCACGCCACACGAAAGAAGAAGAAGATACATGTGGCAATAAAATAAAATAACTTTGAACCTTGGTCATCTTCCCCCCCTCACCATAAACCTCTTGACTCCCCAACTCTAGGTAAAGGAGTCTTTGCATTTATCCTATCTATTCCTTCGTGAATTTATACACTTCTATAAGATCACCCCTCATCCTCCTGCGCTTCAAGGAATAAAGCCCTACCCTACCCAACCTCTCCCTGTAGCTCAGACCCTCAAGGCATATCCTTGTAAATCTTCTCTGCACCCTTTCCAGTTTAACAACATCTTTCCTATAATAGGTTGGTCTAACACTGAACACAATAATCTAAATTATAAGCAAGGACTTTGAAGGACATTTTGGGGAGAAAGTTCAGCAAAACTCCATAATAATATATTCAGGTACGCTCTGAATATACAACCAACTATAATAACCAACTCTGCATTGCAATCTCAAGTCCACATCATACTGAGGCCAACCTTCAGTGGTACATAGGCTGAAGAGGAGTCCTGACCTGAAACATTGCCTGTCCATTCCCTCCAGAGATGCTGTCTGAGTTCCATTTTGGTGTTTTACTCAAGATCCCAGCATCTGCAGTTCCTTGTGTCTTCAGTGGTAACCTGTATCTCACAATGAATTCTCCATTTACAAAAAAAAAAGAATTCAGGCGTTTATGCCAAGTAAACAAAACAGAATAGTATTTAGAACATATTTTGTTGTCACACTCCTTTAACAACATGTAGAGTAAACATAACACACAAATAGACCTATGAAAATAGATCAATGCTGGCACAGATTGTAACTGTGTGTTCCTGTATCAATGTGTGAAATCTATCAATTGATGCTTTGATTTCTTTACCATTCAGAATCTGGTGTAATCTATTTTATTTTATTTTTCAGAATGACAGTCCTTGTTCATTAGTAAGGGTGTCAAGGGTTATGGGGAGAAGGCAGGAGAATGGGGTTGAGAGGGAAAGATAGATCAGCCATGATTGAATGGCAGAGTAGACTCGATGGGCTCGAATGGCCTAATTCTGCTCCTAGCACATATGAACTTATGAAGTCCTCACAGGAGGCATTTAACAAATGTGGCTTAATGCCAGTCGAAAAAGCAGTCCACATAATCAAAGACGCCCCAACCCAGTCATTCCTTCTTCTCCCCACTCCCGTCTGGCAGAAGATTTGGATGCTTGAAAGTGTGCACCATTTGAACAGCTTCTTCCACCGTGTTCTCAGGATTCTGAACAGCCCTTCAATAAGCTAGGTAAATGTCCAATTCTTCTCTACCCTATTGCGGACATTAGACTTCGTCCATGGAACTGGTACTCATCCAGTGCTGAGAACTATATTTTGCACTCTGTCTCTTCACCTTTGCTCGACTTCAATGGATATTTTTAAGACAGAGATAGATAGATTTTTGATTAGTATGGGTGTCAGAGGTTATGAGGAGAAAGCAGGAAAATGGGGTTAGGAGGGAGAGATAGATCAGCCATGATTGAATGGCGTAGACTTGATGGGCTGAGACAAGTACACGGATAGCACATATTTAGAGGGATATGAGCCAAACGCAGGTAGGTGGGACTAGAATAGATGGGACATGCTTTGCCGATGTTGTCAAGTTGGGCCGAAGGGTCTGTTTCTATGCTGTAGGCCTCTATGACTCCATGACCTGATCTCCCAAACGTCGATCATCACCTCCTTTAATCTTTTGGCATTTATTTACACTGAGGCAAAGTTTACAGTAGCCAACTAACTTGCATGCTTGTGCAAACTAATTGAATCATGGGCTGACTTTAATAAAACTTCCGACATTTTGCTCCTAGCACAGAAAATAAACATTTGCTGCAGACTAGTTGTACAGCACTCTGTCTTATTATACAAAACACTAGCTAACTAAGCCAAATCCACTTCAGAGGACTAACTAATGCTGCTGCCGATGGAACAGGCTGATATTTTTCTACATGCGGTTTATCTTCATTTTAAAATCAATGCTTTTATCCGTAATGTAATTCTTGCTGCAACCCCACCAGATGTAAGTGAACAGTTTACCATGTGGCTTAGAATTATGCCTAAAGCAGACAGATATATCTTTTCTCATCTCACAATTATAGTATCCTTATCATTTTCAACGATATGTTGTTTTCACTGCTCCGAGGCATATTCAACATTGTGTGTGTGGGTGGGTTCACTATCCTCCCTCTACATTTCTCTGCATAAACTGCAGGTCTAACAAACTTGCAGCATCAGTTTTTTTACAAAGTATAAATCGACCTCACGTTGTTCCAGGCATCAACTGCTCTACATCGGTGAGACCAAGCGCAGGTTTGGCGATCACTTCGCCCAACACCTCCGCTCAGTTCGCATTAACTCGCTGTTCCAGGTGTCAACTGCTCTACATCGGTGAGAACAAGCGCAGGCTTGGCGATCGCTTCGCCCAACACCTTCGCTCAGTTCCAATTAACCAACCTGATCTCCCGGTGGCTCAGCACTTCAACTCCCCCTCCCATTCCGAATCCGACCTTTCTGTCATGGGCCTCCTCCATAGCCAGAGTGAGGCCCACCGCAAATTGGAGGAGCAGCACCTCATATTTTGCTTGGGTAGTTTACACTCCAGCGGTATGAACATTGACTTCTCCAATTTCAGGTAGTCCTTGTTTTCTCCTTCCTTCCCCTCCCCTTCCTAGCTCCCCCACAGCCTACTGTCTCTGCCTCTTCCTTTCTTTTTCCGTAATAATAGTCTGAAGCCAATAATTGGAATAACATTTATCTGGTTACAGCTATTTCTCCCAAACATCCCATATCACAGATTATGTTTTTTGAGGTGAGAGAGACAACCTGTTTCAAATTTCAGTTAAAAAAATGATCATTTTCATCCAGTCATCACTTAAAATCCTATGCATAAGCATGTGAAAAACATTGGCATTACCTTGGTTCTCACAGACGTGTCTATGTGAGCTCTTGTCATTGACTCAAAGTTCTCTCATGTTGTTTTATCATGTGGGGTTAATGTTCAAGTGTGTTTGATGGTTATTGTGGACTCAAGGGGCCTGTTTCCATCCTTTACGACTATACAAAGCTAGTTTATGCAGTTTTGATATCAATTGGGCAGTCACGATGGCACAGCTGTTGAGTTGCTGCCTTACAGCAAAATGCAGCGCCAGAGACCCTGGTTCCATCCCGACTACGTGTGCTGTCTGTATGGAGTTTGTACGTTCCCAGTGATCTGCGTGCGTTTTCTCCGAGATCTTCGGTTTCCTCCCACACTCCAAAGACGTACGGGTTTGTAGGTTAATTGGCTTGATAAAAATGTAACATTGTCCAAGTTGGCGATATACAGAGTACTGCCCTGCTGACTCCAACATTCAGAATGTTCAGAATTGAAAATAGAATCACCTTGCCAGGACAAAGGGTCTCGACCCGAAACGTCGCCTATCTCCTTCGCCCCTTAGATGCTGCTGCACCCGCTGAGTTTCTCCAGCTTTTTGTGTAACCCTTGCCAGGACAAAGGGTCTGTGCATGTACAATTCTACAATTACTCACAACCTCCATTGTAGATAACTAAAGGTTTCCATCACAGAAGTAGGTCATTTCCCTCGAAACGCCATACATATGTTTCCACCCATCTTCCTTTATCTGACCAGTTAGTGTGAACGGCTGGTCTGTCCCATCCTTAAATAGTGAAGTCGTTTGCCTTGTTCATCTCAGCTATGCCACATAGCAACAAATGTCACATTCCAAAAATTCTTCAAGGTTGTAGACACATGGAACTGCAGATGCTACTTTACAAATTCCTTCGCTCCATAGATGCTGCCTCACCCGCTGAGTTTCTCCAGCATTTTTGTCTACCTTCGATTTTCCGGCATCTGCAGTTTCTTCTTAAACACATTCTTCCTGTTGTCTAAACAAAGAACTGCACCTGCTGGTTATTACACAAAAGGACACAAAGTGCAGGGGTAACTCAGCAGGTCAGGCAGCATCTCTGGAGAACATGGACAGGTGATGTTTTTGATGTTTCTGAAGAAGGGTCGCAACTCAAAATGTCACCTAAACTTGTTCTCCAGAGATGCTAACTGGCCTGTTGAATTGCTTTGTGACTCTTCAAGGTTCTCCTAACATTATTTACAAATGACGTTTGATAAATCACAAGTGCCATTGTCCCTATCCCCATGTTATTAAACCACTGCAGAACAACAGGCACCTCTACCAACTCACCTCTTGAGCCTTCTGAATAGAGCTCCAGCCAGTTCAGGCTTTTCCGAGAGTGGTAACCTCTCAGGTTCTGTGCGTCTTATTTAATGATTCGGCGGAGGGTTTGACACACAAAACGAGTCTCATATTTCAGAAAGTGAGAATCGTTTTATTTTTCCAGCATGCAAAATTCTAACTGTGAACCAACCTCATTAAAAGTACTGGAAGACAACAAATTGCAAACCCCTGTATAAGCCCAGGCACCTTCCGCCCACACTCTGACAGCATGCCAGTGATAATCACCGTCAATCCTCATTAACATTACAAGGGAAGGTCACACTAATTAAGAACAAGCAGGGGATTAAAGTGATTCTGTGAGGTCTAAGAAAAGCGGAAGAAAAGTAAATAATCGCTCCTGATGATTATATAGGCTGCTTGGAAGAAAACAGCTAAACCGGAAATATACATTTCCAATTGATCTTCATCGTGCATTTTGATGAGAATTCCTGGTATATCTGGTTGGACATTAATGACTGGGTCGCTACTCTTTGGTGAACCTCAGACTGTCCTTGATCGGACTTTGCTGGCTTTACCTTGCAACTAAACATTATTCCCTCATCATGTGTCTATACACTGTAAACGGATCGATTGTAATCATGCATTATCATTCTGCTGACTGGTTAGCACGCAACAAAAGCTTTTCACTGTACCTCGGTAAGTCACAGGTGATTTACTTTATGAAGACTGTCATTTGTGTTTTTGGTTAATTTTTACTTTACACAATTTTAATTGGTAAAGTGGTGTGAATTGCAAAATTATAATTGGGGCCTAACGAAATGCTTCCACTGTACAAGTTGAGGCAAGATAAGTCATGACACAGGAAATACATAACTTTTTCAACACTTCATAGACATAATCCGTTGGGCAATTAATAGATGAAGCATTAATAGATGAAGCACTTACTTAAAAAAAAGAGCAATATAACTGCCCTAACCATTATTTATGGAATTAGTTGTAACAAAGCTTCACATTGTGGCTTCTCTTTATCAATATCTACCTCTATTCTGAGGCTATGGCCTCTGGTCCTTTAAACTTTGTCCTTCTCACATTAAAGCTCAGTCCTCCAGTCCTTGACATTCCCACCCTGGGAAAAGGGTTCTGACTGTCTACCCTATCTATGCCTCATAATTGTACACACTTCTATCAGATCTCCTCTCAACCATTGACGTTCCAGAGAAAACAATCTGAAAACTTTGGTGGCAGTGATAAACAAAGCCTCTGGAAAATAATTCCCTCCATTCCTTTATATTGCACTGTCAGGTCTCTACCATCCGCCTTATCTCAGTTTGGCCTCATGTAGTTCTTCCTCAGAAAAATGCCAGTCAGGCACATCTTAATGTGAAGATAGACACAAAATGTTGGAGTAACTCAGCGGGACAGGCATCATCTCTGGATTGAAGGAGTGGGTGACGTTGCGGGTTGAGACCCTTCTTCAGACAGGTCAGAAGGATCTCGACCCCGAACATCACCCATTCTTTTTCTCCACAGATGCTGCCTGTCCCGCTGAGTTACTCCAGCATTTTGTGTTTATCTTTGGGTTAAACCAGCATCTGCAGTTCCTTCCTACAACATCTTAATGTGATATGTACACACAGACGTCTGGCGATCTTGCATTTTTTTACAATTTGGGGATCACCAAAATAGAAGGGAAAGATTAAGCAAATTTTGATTCATCTATTTTCCTACCGGCTGTGTGAGTACAATAGTCAGCAGTAATCTACAGACACATTTGCACAAATTTCTGACCGCACTCCCTACCCGATAAATGGGTGAATTCCTCACAGGTCCCAACGTTTGCGGTCATTTTTCATCTCAGACATTGAACAAGCATTATAAAACAAGACTTTGTAGTTTGACACCATATTCATTTGACACCCCTTACCTGTATCGAAAGATACCTTCGGCGGATGTATGGGCAGTAATTGGTTATAAATTTATTTCTACATCCTACCGATACAACATTACATTTATTGATAACAGAGCAGTTTCTCAAACTTAGTTATGTCACAGTCAGACCTTGGATAAATGGAGTAAAAAATCAAACTGCTGGAGAAACTCATCCTTAGTTTAGATTAGTTTAGAGATACAGCGAGCAAACAGGCCCTTCGGCCCAACGACCATCTATCCCCACACAATAACACTATCCTACACACAATATGGTATGATACAATATGATAGAACTTCATTTATCCCAGAAGGAAAATTAATCTGCCAACAGTCATAAAACGCAAGATACATGAAACATGAAATTAAAGTGACGAGTGGAAAGGATTGGGGATGTGCAAAGATTGGGGTGGGGGGGAGGGGAGGGGGGCGGGTGGTGGGGAGTCAGTCTACCGGCCCCATGACAGAAGGGGGAGGAGTTGTACAATTTGACAGCCACAGGGAAAAAGGATCTCCTGTGGCGTTCCGTACTGTATCTTGGTGGAACCAGTCTGTAGTTAAAGGCGCTCCTCAGGTTGACCAGTGTGTCATGGAGGGGGTGAGCTGTATTGTCCAAGATGCTCTGCAGTTTGAGGAGCATCCTCCCCTCCAAGACCACCTCCCACAAATTCAACTCCCCTCCAGGACGGAGCCAGCCTTCCTGATGAGCTTGTTAACCCTGTTGCTGTTCACGGCCTTCGCCCTGCTGCCCCAGCGCACAACAGCGAAGACGATGGCACTGGCTATCACCGATTGGTAGAACATCTGCAGCATGTTATTGCAGACATTGAAGGAGCGAAGCCTTCTCAAAAAGTACAGCCACCTCTGTCCCTTCTTATACAGGTCCTAGGCGTTCCTGGACCAGGCCGGTTTACTGTCCAGGCAAACTTCAAGGTATTTGTACTCCTTAGTAAACTGTACATCCACATCATTGATGGAGACAGAATAGGGACAATTTACAATTTTACCAAGCCAATTAACGTTTGGAGTGTGGGAGGAATCTGGAGATCACAGAGAACAACCTATGCAGGTCACAGGAAGAACGTGCAAACTCCGTACAGACAGTACCCATGGTCAGGATCGAACCTGAGTCTCTAGCGCTGTGAGACTCAGGTTTGATCCTGACTTCGGGTGCTTGTCTGTACGGAGTTTGTACATTCTCCCGTGACTTGCGTGGGTTTTCCCCGAGATCTCCGGTTTCCTCCCACACTCCAAAGATGTAGAGATTTGAAGGTTAATTGGCTTGGTATAAATGCAAATTGTCCCGAGTGTGTGTAGGAGAGTGTTAATGTGCGGGAATCGCTGGTCGGTGCGGATTTGGTGGGCTGAAGGTAGGTATGTTACAAAACTTACCTTTACCGGCGCTGCAGTTCTGCCTCTCCCCGTGTGCGCGACTTTCGCGCCTTGCAGAGGGGGGCGGGCTTAAAGTGCCGTTTTTCCACAGGCCTGGATAATCGATGAATGTCGGGCGATTTGGTTGCTGAAGAAAAATCGCTCCGACATTTAATGAATGGTGGTATTTTTAAATTACTCTAGATTATTTATTAACTAGAGTAATTTAAAAATCACCTTCAAAAGCCGTGACTGCAGACAACCGGAAGCATTTTGCGTAGGGAAGAAGAAAAGGTAAATACTTTATTTTTATATTAAAAGTTGGTTTTTCGGGAGGCATTAATAATATTTTTATGTTGCGAAATGGGGTCCCCAAAAAATGTATGAACCCCCAGTATTTTTCCCCCCGACTTCACTGCTAACCGCAACGTTCCAATCCACCGCATTCCACTAAAACCCACTCGCTAGTTGATTTAAATGGCCATTAATTTACAGGCATAAAACACTAAATTCCTTCCATTTGGCCCAGAAATTCATGAAAATGAGATTTAAAAATTATGTTATATTGTGGATTATTGTGTGAATGTTATTTGGACACTTAGGCAATTAAAAAAAAGTTTATCTTTTCTTAAGAAATGGATAGATGTTTAGATCTACTCATTGAATTTTGTAATTAGCTACAATTAGATAACTAACTAATTATATGCTTTAATTTCAGGTAATCCAAGTAAGATTGTTTAATATTTGTTTCAGAATGCTTCAATCTATAATAACTGAAAATTTCATTGAGTTCTCTTAATTTTTAAGAATGTTATGGACTTTTAACTTTTCCAGATCACAGCTTTTGAGTTAAGTCAATTGAAAGGCAATGGGAAGCAAGATGCTCATTTCCGAGTATGAAAATGGCCATAACTTTCTTAATACTGAAGATATGAAAGTAAATTAGGTGTCAAATTAAACTTCTTTTTATGCTTTATCTGATGGGATAAATTGCAGACTTGATTTTTAAAATCTCAAAATTTTGTAACATTGCTACTGAAGGGCCTGTTTCCGCTCTAAATTAAACTAAAATTCCATTGCAACTAGCTACCTTCTGCTTCTGAAAGACATTTTTAGAAGAACACCATTCTCTTGGACAGAATAGGGAGTGTGTCAACTCATTTATTTTTCCTAACAGTTTCTCCATGCTTCAGATTACTGTCAAATTGAGATGTTCATATTATATGTAGATTGATCTCTTATCTGATTTATCATTGCAAGATGAAGTCAGAACAGTCGCGAATCCAGGAACAAAATAACCAAAGCTATTGCAGAAATTAGTTTGACAATGAAAAATGTATAAGTTTTGCAACATCTTGTCCCCTGCACATAAATCATTTCATATTACAGTCAGTTTTTTTTATTACTTAGTAATGGAATGCACTGGTAGTAAGGGTGAAAGGTTTTCATTTAGCTGAAGTAAAAATATATTTCTCCAGAGAATAGTCACTTTTAATTGAGTGCTAAAGACCATCATCTTTAATCAATTTAAATTGGTACAAACTTATCCAGCGCGCTTTTTTTAGGACAATATTAACGTCTGTGCAAAGTCAATTTGGCTTCACAATAATTGCCTTGTGGTGCTGCAGTTTCATTCTGAAGTACTATTATAAAGTAGGGAGAAATACTTTCCCATAGTGAATCACTTTGCACATGGATTCATCCGCAAGCTTCAAGGGAAAATAAAACTGACTTGCAGTGATGCACTGTATAATTTTAGCCTAAACAAACTATAATATTGTTGGGGAGGTCAAATAGATTTTGCGTGCTGTCGTCTCGTATGATTTTTAAATTCCATATTGAACTGAAGTGTTCAGGTTGTCAAGGTATTAAGCATGAACAAAATGGATTCAAAATGACATAAGTACCTGCCCATCACCGCTGCCAACCTGTACTTTACTTGTCATCAACCTTGTTCATTTGGCATTTACTGTACTTCACTGATAGCCGGAGGGTCAAACAGCAATTTAGCCTTAGGATATGTGTTTTTTGAATTTCTCATATGAATTAAACTTTCTCTGACAGTACCAGACAGCCGTCGATCACATTACCTCAGATCTAAATCTGCGACAACAATCTCCTGCCAACATAACCGGGGCTGAGTGCTTGCAATCAAAATATAGAGTACAACCACATCACAACGACGGGCCTTCAAAGCAGCAACTAACCAAAAGTGGAATTATGCAGATCACCCATGGCTTGACCGGCATTAAGTCCTACTGATGTTCATTCAATGCTCCCTTATGATGGATTGACGAGAAGTGATCTTTCTGTTATGTGGTTAAATAATTATGATGAAAACCAAAGCTAGCCTTCGCTATCATGAATGGCTGTGCACAACAACACAATGAGATCAATTCAACCCTTCAGCCTTTCCACAAGAAGAGGCTGATTTTCCGCCCCATCCTCCACAACAATGGATGACAATGGGGCAACGTTGTGAGCAACTTTGGGCACCATTTCAGAGGAAGGATGTGCTGGCTCTGGAGAGGGTCCAGAGGAGGTTTACAAGAATGGTCCCAGGAATTATTAGGTTAACATATGATGAGCATTTGACACTGTACTCGCTGGAGTTTAGACGAATGAGGGGAACCTAATTGAAACGTGAAAGGCTTGGATAACGTGGGTGTGGAGTGGATGTTTCCACTAGTGGGAGAGTCTAAGACTGGATGTCATAGCTTCAGAATTAAAGGACGTTCTTTTGGGAAGGAAATGAGGAGGAATTTCTTTATTCAGAGGTTGGTGAATCTGTGGAATTCTTTGCCACAGAAGGATGAGGAGGCAAAGTCAGTGGATTTATTAATGATTAGTATAGGTGTCAGAGGTTATGGGGAGAAGGCTGGAGATTGGGGTTAAGAGGTAGAGATAGATCAGCCAGGATTGAATGGCAGGGTAGGCTTAATAAGCCAAATGCCCTTATTCTGCTCCGATCTCTTATGATCTTATGAATGGAGAAGCACGATGCCTCGTTCCCATTTGGGTGTGGCTGCTAATGTAAATAGTACAGTATAAACTTTATCCCAAATGACAGTGACTTTACAACCTTCACACATGAGTCAACAGCAGCACAGAAGATTGAGGTTGTTCAATCCCAAGGCACAGGAGAGCCATACAGGGCCAATCAGGCCCGCACTGTTCACTTAACATCGAAGACGCAGGTGATGGCGCACAAGAATTACATTCTCTTATAAATCCCAACAGAGGCTCTTAATTCTTTGCCTTGAAAAGCTATTGTGACTAAAACACTGTTCATCACTCATTCCAACAGTGAATGGTGATGCTCTGGGAAGTGTTGTAGAGCAGATGGATCTAGGAGTGCAGGTACATCATTCCTTGAAAATGGCATCACAGGTAGATAGGGTGGTCAAAAAGACTTTCGACACATTGGCCTTCATCAGTCAGAGTACTAAGTATAGAGGTCTGAAGAAGGATTCCAACCCGAAACATCACCTATTTATTTTCTCCAGAGATGCTGCCTGACCTGCTTAGTTACTCCAGAATAAGTCAGACCTGCAGAGCTACTCCAGCATGTCCATGTTGAATATAGAAGTTTGGAGGTCAAGTTGCAGTTTATTGAGACATTGGTGAAGCAACATTTAGAGTATCGTGTACAGTTTTGGGCAACATGCTATAGGAAAGATGTTGCCAAGTTGGAAAGGATATAGAGAAGATTTACAAGGATGTTGCCAGGACACAGGGGCCTGAGCTATAGGGAGAGGTTGAGCTGGCTAGGAATTTATACTTCGGAGCACAAGAGGATGAGTGGTGATCTTATAGAGGGGAGCAAAATCATGAGAAATAGATCAGGTACATTCATAGAGTGATGCAGCGTGGTGACAGGCCCTTCAGCCCAACTTGCCCACAGCAGGCCAACATGTCCCAGCTACACCAGTCATACCTGTCCGCGTTTGGCCCAAATCCCTCCAAACCTCTTCTATCCATGTACCCGTCTAAATGTTTCTTACACAGTGGGATAGTCCCAGCCTCAACTACCTCCTCTGGCAGCTTGTTCCATACAACCAACATCCTTTATGTTTAAAGGTTATCCCTCAGATTCCTATTAAATCTTTCCCCCTTCACCTTAAACCTATGTCCTCTGATTGTCGTTTCTCCTACTGTGTGCATCTACCTGATCTATTCCTCTCATGATTTTATACACCTCTATAAGATCACCCCTCATCCTCCTGCGCTCTAAGGAATAGAATCCCAGCCTACTCAACCTCTCCCTATAGCTGGGACCCTCTCATCCTGCCAACATCCTTGTAAATCTCCTCTGTGCTCTTTCCAGCTTTTCTTTTGCCCAGAGTAGGGGAATCAAGAACCAGACAACATTGGTTTAAGGTGATGGGGATAGATTTAATAGGAACCTGAGGGGTAACCTTTTTACGCAAAGGGTGGTGGATGTATGGAACAAGGTGCCACAGGAGTTGGTTAAGGCAGGTATTATGATAACATTTAAGAGCCGTTTGGACAGGTACATAGATAGGGTACATTTAGAGGGATATGGGCCAAGCGCAGGCAGGTGGGGCTAGTGTAGATGGGGCATGCTGGTTGGCATGGGCAAGTAGGGCCGAAGGGCCTGTTTCCACGCTGTACGACTATTATTCTATGATACTCTATTTAGATTAAATAATGAAATTGAAATCCCTCCATCACCAGGGTGAGTGTCTGTGATTTGTACCTATGTTATCTAAATCACGCATACCATTGCTTGAAAAAAAGCCACAGATTTTTTTTCCATTTACTAGGAAGCTAATTTCATCTGAAAAATAATTAGCGTCATTACACCTCATTATACCATTAAATTGGATTAAATAAGACTGATATTTATGCTGGTGGAAAGTGCAGTACACTACTATGCAGTTTGCTAAATTAATCCATTAAAACCACATAAAAATTTCGAACGACATCAACACCAAGTCTTTGAAATATCTTCTTATCGGTGGTGCAGTTATGCAAGAAAGAGGTAATGAAATCATATGGCAGTGTAAACATTGAAATGGTTTCTGATGCTGAGGTTTGGCTGAAGACGGCTCCATATGGCTTGCAGTGTTTGGCAGAGCCACTGGCTGATAAGCACTGACATTACCTTTTCAAAGTTGCCAAAAGCATTAAAGTATTAAATTATATTAGTTCTTATTATCCAGCCGACAGCAACCTCTTTCCCGACTGAAATACACAGGGTTAAACTGAAGTGATGGGGATTAAAGTAAACATATCTATTAAGAAAAATGGACCGGGTCCAGATTGGCATGCAACCTCATGCACCACCACTCAGCAAGTCCTATAAGCAGCTATCAACAATAGTTAGCGGCTCACGGATTCTGCTGCAATGGAAATAGTGGTGAAACGGGTCCAACACAGGATTAAAATGTGTCAAATGTAACTGGTTTTTAATTGCGGTGGGGAGAAGAGCACACTATCTAAATATAGATGTGCTCTACAGCAGCAGATGGATACCTATATTTCGGCTTCCTTCAGTATAACAAATGACAGACTATAAAGGCAAATTGATATTAATTTCTGTGTGTTTTCACTGCACCTGGATTAGCAAAACTGGCTGCTTGAACGCATAATTTTTCATGTGCTGTGACTCGCTGAAAACAATTATTGTTGCGACTACATCTGATGGCTTCATCCTTTTTTTGAGTCATCGGCTTAAGAAGCAGAGGGCGGTAAAGCGGCGCAGCTTGTAGAGCCACTGCCTCACGGCGCCAGAGACCCGGGTTCGATCCCGACCTTGGGCGCTGTCTGCGCGGAGTTTGCACGTTCTCCCCTGTGACCGCGTGGGTTTCCTCCGGGTGCTGCGGTTTCTTCCCATGTCAGAAGATGTGCGGGTTTGCAGGCTAATCGGCCTCTGTAAATTGCCCCTTGTCTGTAGGGAGTGGACGAGAAGGTAGGATTGCACATTCAGTTGCCTGATAACAGCTGGAAAGAAACTGTTCCTGAATCTAGAGGTGTGCGTTTTCACACTTCTATACCTCTTGCCCGATGGGAGAGGGGAGAAGAGGGTGTGGCCAGGATGTAATTCGTCCTTGATTATGCTGCTGGCCTTGCCGAGGCAGCGTGAGGTATAAATAGAGTCAATGGAAGGGAGACAAAAATATAGGTAACATTTCAGCCCGAAACGTTACCTATATTTTGGTTGCCTATTTCCTTCGCTCCATTTACGAAATGTTGCCTATTTCCTTCGCTCCATAGATGCTGCTGCACCCACTGAGTTTCTCCAGCATTTTTGTCTAACTTCAATTTTCCAGCATCTGCAGTTCCTTGTTAAACTCAATGGAAGGGAGGTTGGTTTGTGAGATAGTCTGGGCTGCGTCGAAATTTCGCTGCATTTCTTGCTTCAATAGTATTTTCTGTTGATCGGTAGAAATGTTGTTAAGCACTGCGCTTTTAACTACTGCAAGGAAATTCTTTGATGCCGTTAATTGTTTGGATTGTCACCTTGTCGTGGTAGACAAGGTTGTGTGGTCCTGCGATCCTGAGAGCGATGCCGTCTGGAGCTATGCTCCTGGTAGGGCCACCCATGGCGGTAAGGTCAAGGGGGAGGTCCCTGACAAAGAGCAATCCAACAAAGATCTCAACGATGGAACAGGCGGAGGATGATGGCTGACTTTAGTGGAGTGTCACAACGGCTGGGAAGGCGGATGAAGGCTGCAGCAGAAAAGGGTCTCCGGCCGTCTTGGACTCCATGCCACTGGATCCTGACCCAGATCTGTCAAGGACCATGTGGTGGCTGTCTGTGCACCAATCTCCCCGCGTTAAACAAAGTCACGCACACGCGTCCTCCATGAGAGGACAGTCATACTCATTTCGAGTGACCGCCGGTGATGATGAATCGCTTAGCCTACTTCATGGCGTTGCAGTTGCTGGATGCGACACCTGGCGTTGGGGAAGCGGGAATCCAGGCAGCAGAGTTTGCTGGATCTCGTCTCTGCGGTCAGCTTTCTTCAAGGTCAGTAGCGAGCTCTGGCAATTTGTCACTTACTGGAGAATCTGACCCCATGCATTTATGGTATGCAGTGCAGTTAAAGGACAAGAGACTCTACATTAATTTCCAACCCCTTCCAATCTCAGATGTGCCACTGCTAAGCACTATAAAACAACAGAGGAATCTATTTGTAGGACGCAGATTATACAGAGATAGAGGCTTTCAGTCAACAAAAGCACTTATTAACTACTGATCCCTTCAGAGTCTTTCATGAATCATAACTTAACATAAATGCACAGTTGGAAATTACTTTTTCTGTTTCTCATATTCTGTCTCATGTTAGTTCACCAGGAAAATACCGTTGAACTATCATGGGTTGATCGCATGATACATCATGAGCTATGAATAGGTGTTCAGTCGGCATTGTATTAGCAAATAAGAAAGGAAAATATAGGCAGAATTACCTTCTTAAAGGTAGCTGTTGACATGAGATAATTAAACTTGGTTTAGTTTAGTTTAATTTAATTTAGTTTAGTTAGTTTGGTTTAGTTTAGCTTAGTTTAGTTTAGTTTAGTTTAGTTTAGTTTACCATTATCATTATCATTAATGTTTTATTATTATTAATGTTTAGTGTTTTCTGAGTTATTCGTAACTGTCACTGTAGATCATGTTGTTACTTGTGGGCGGAGCACCAAGGCAAATTCCTTGTATGTGACTACTTGGCCAATAAACGTACTTACTTACTTACTTACTTACTTTAGTTGAGAGATACAGCATGGAAACAACCCCTGCGGTCCATCGAGTCCACGCCGACCATCCAATCACACTTTCACCCTAATCCTATGCTATCACACTTTCTCATCCACTCCCTACACATTAGGGGACAATTGATGGATGCCAATTAACCTACAAACTCCATTACAGACAGCACTCAAGGTCAAGATTGAACCTGGTTCTCTGGTGCGGTGCGGTAGGGGCTTGAATGTAATGGTGGCTAGGGTATAACATGCATTGGAAGAATGTATATTCATGCAATTCAGAAGCAAGAGAGAGCAATATTGCTAAGACATTTTTATAAATGGAAGGCGGGGTGATCAGCCCGTGGGGATAAGGTGACTTTGAATGTAATGGTAACTGCAATCAACTATCTCTCAAGGAGATAGACACAAAAAGTTGGAGTAACTCAGAGGTTCAGACAGCATCTCTGGAGAGAAGGAATAAGTGACGTTTCGGTTTGAGACCCACCTTCAGACCGAAGAGGACCTTCTTCAATCTACTCCAGCTTTTTGTGTCAATCTTCGGTTTCAAAGGTTTCAAAGGTCTTTTATTGTCACATGCACCAATTATTGTCACATGTACCATACAGCCATATGAAAAAAAAAGCACCAAGACACACAACTACATAAAAGTTAACGTAAACATCCACCACAGCGGATTTCCCACGTTCCTCACTGTGATGGTTGGCAAAAAAGTCCAATCTTCTTCCTCTTTATTCTTCCACAGCCGGGTCAGTCGAACAATCCGTCGGGGCGATCGAAGCTGCCGCAGCCGGCAGTCGAAAATCCTGCGTCAGGGCGGTCCAAACTCCTGCGCCAGGGATCGAAAGTCCCACGGCTTGGAGTTCCCGAAGTCGGTCTCTGACTAGAGACCGCGGCTCCGTGACGTTAAGTCCGCAGTTGACCACGGTGAAGCTCTTCAAAATTGGTCTCCAGCAAAGGCCGCCAGCTCCTCGATGTTAGGACTCCGTGCAGACAGAGATACGATTCGGGGAAAAAATGCATCTCCGTCGAGGTAAAAGATTAGAAAAAGTTCTCCCAACCAACCCCCACCCAACCCCCCCACATAAAACAAGCTAAAAAACACTAAAAACAAACATTTAACACATACAATTAAAACTCAAAGAAGGAATGGACAGACAGACTGCAGGCAGGGCAGCCATTTCTGGCACCACCCAGTGGTATAAACCAGCATCTGCAGTTCCTTCCTACATATTTCTCAAATAGACTAGATGGAAAGAACAGGTTTATATCAGCGACAATGGGCAGCATTATAGCAACAGGAAGTCCAATGGGAGGTGGAAATGGAAAATAACTATAACATAGAGAGCTCTCCTGACACAAAAAAAAGATGAGAATAATACTGACACAACTTGGTCCACAGGGCAAATAGTACTAAGCTTTATTTCATGAAAGAGCCATAGAGTCACATAGCTTCGGCCAAAATGTGCCCACTCCGACCAACATTCACCTTCGACACTAGTCTCACCTGCCTGCGTTTCGCAGGTATCCCTCTAAACCTATCCTATCCATGTACCTGTTTAAATGCTTCTAAAAACGTTGCAATGGTATCGGCCTCAACTACCTCCTCCAGCAGCTTATTCCATACACCCACCACCCTCTGTGTAAAAAAGTTTATATCATCAATGATCAATTAGATTGGAAGATTAGAACTAAAAGGAGATATTCTGTATGGATTTAGTGGTAGAATTGACTTCTTCATGAATTCACAGGACCTTTGCAGGCAGTGTGTAGGTGATGTTGCCTTCTCCAAGATAACACTGTTTTCTGTTAGATAAAAGCTGGCTTGAGCATAAAATCCTTTCTACTTACGTCGGCTTGCAAAACCGAGAGACACACACATCACATGTAATTGGTGGCTCACTGGTCATTTTTACTACCAGAATGTAATGCAAAAATAATAAAAAAAGGTAAATATATTAAACACTGCTGCATCAAGGACATTTGAAATAAACACTATCTGCCCGGGGAGCCTGGCCACTAACAACGACTACCAGCAAAGGGTAACTCTGAGATTAAGATACGGATCGGTCTTCAAACCTACAGGATATCAATAAAGAAATGGAGGGGAAAAACAGAACTGGAATTGGAATAGAAATAGGCCACTTAAACCTCCAATTCTGTCCGAACAATCTGTGCCTTCATCACGAGGTAAATGGATAAAGAAGGCATATGCTTGTGCTTGCTTTCTTAGGTTGGGACATTAAGAATAAGGGACAGGAAGTCATGATGATGCTTTATTGGGCTTTGGTTAGGCCGCATTTGGAGCCTTGTGTGCAGTTTTGGGTGCCCCATTATTGGAAGGATGTGGAGGCTTTGGAAAAGGTGCAGAGTAGGTTTACCAGAATGATGCCTGGATTGTGGGGAATTAGCTACAGTTAGTGTTGTTAGCACAGTTCTCTGTTCTATGTTCTGAGATCTGACACACATATTCCTTGATGGTCACAAAATCTGAAGCTCAGATTGAAATTTGACAAGTGACTCAGCATCCCATGGCATATGAAGAAAATCTAGCTTTCTATTCATGTTTCCTCACTGTAAAAGCCTGGCTAAGGACTCGACATAGAACAATGGTGGCACGGTGGTGCAGCGCTAGAGTCGCTGCCTTTAAGAGCATTCAGTGCCAGCGACGCGGGTTTGATCCTGACTACGAGCGCTGTCTGTATGGCGTTTGTACGTTCTCCCCGTGACCACGTGAGTATTCTCAGAGATCTTCGGTTTCCTCCCACACTCCAAAGACGTACAGGTTTGTAGATTAAGTGACTTGGTGTAAATGTAAATTGTCCCCAGTGTGATGGGTAGTGTTAATGTGGGGGAATCACTGGTCGGTGCGGACTCAGTCTCCGCGCTGTATCTCCAATTTAAACTAAACTAAGCCAAGTTAATATTCAGTGCCACTGGTGTATTTCCCCTCATTTACTCAACACAAGAAATTTCTAGTTACGCTATCATTACTCTTTAACATCTTTAAGCCATCTATCAAATCATTCCTGAAATTTCAGTGAATACATCTCCAGTTTCTATAATCTCTCCTTATTGATTACTCCTTGTAGATCAGTGTCACCATGTTATGAGTCATGCTCTTGTAGTTACGCCCACTAGCTTTACAGTATCCCTCCCTGCCTGGTTCCCACATTATTAGAAAGACGTGCTAGCATGAAGTTACCTGTGCAATGTCGTTAATAATGTCTTTGGACGTTTATTATGGTGTTAGGCTTCAGTTATTTGGACAGCCACAACACAACACTCCTTGAATTCCAAGTATCTTTGCAGTAAATCTGTAAAGGCAATATGTTCTTCCTGAGGCACGGTGCTCCGAAATGCTCGTTGTATCCAGCAGTGATCCAAGGAGTTATTATATGGTAGTCATGATGCTTGCAATCCTTGTACTCTTTATGCTCCAGCACTCCTGAATGGGTGCCCAGCATTCCATTAGCCTCTTGTTTATTTTCCACACTTGCCAATGATATTTTAATAATCCATGAACATGGACATAAAGCCTCTTTGGTTCTTTGCTGCTGCCAGCAATTCGACAACGGGGAGATGCAATGTGAATGACCTTACACTTAACCACGGTTAAGCAATCTATATGCTGCAGTTTAGCCTTTTTGCTTGTAGAAACAAGAAACTGTAGATGCGGGTTTACCAAAGAAAGACACAAAATGCTGCAGTAATTCAGCGGGTTAGACTTGTGTTTAATGCTTCTATCCACACTGATGGGTGCAATGTCTTCTGTAACCGCTGATACTAAAGCTGCTTTATTAGCAGGCCTGAACATTTCATACTGCACATGGATACACAAGAGACTGCAGATATTGGAATCTTGAGCAAAAGACGAACTACTGGAGGTACCCAGTTGGTCAGGTAGCTTCCGTGGAGGAAAATTAACAGACAACGTTTCAGGTCAAAAAAAGATACAAAGTGCTGGAGTAACATAGAAGATAGAACACAGAAAATAGAAAAAATAGGTGCATTCGGCCCTACGAGTCAGCACCGCCATTGAATATGATCATGGATGATCATCTAAAATTAGCACCCCGTTCCTGCTTTTTCCCCCATTTCCCTTGATTCCTTTCGCCCTAAAAGATAAATCTAACTCTCTCTTGAAAACATCCAGCAAATTGGCCTCCACTGCCTTCTGTGGCAGAGACCTCCACAGATTCACAACTCTCTGGGTGAAAAAGATTTTCCTCACCTCAGTCCTAAACGGCCTACCCCATATTCTTAAACAGTAAACCCTGGTTCTGGACTCCCCCAACATCAGGAACATTTTTCCTGCATCTAGCCTGTCCAATTCTTTAAGAATGTTGTATGTTTCAATAAGATCACCTCTCATCAATCTAAATTTCAGTGAATACAAGCCCAGTCAACCCATTATTTAATCATATGTCAGTCCCGCCATCCCAGGAATTAACCAGGTGAACCTACGCTGCATTCCCTCAATAGCAATAATGTCCTTCCTCAAATTAGGAGACCAAAATTGCACACGGTACTCCAGGTGCACTCTCACCAGGGCCCTGTACAAATGCAGTAGGACCTCCTTGCTCCTACATTCAAATCCTCTCGCAATGAAGGCCAACATACCATTAGGTTTCTTCACTGCCTGCTGTACCTGCATGCTTACTTTCAGCGGGTCAGACAGCATCTCTGGAGCATGGATAGGTGATGGTTCGGGTTAAGATCCTAGTTCAGACTGATTGTAGGAAAGGGAGCAAAATAAACCTGGGATCACACTGACGAAGGGCCCCAACTAAAGACCTTGCTTGTCCATTTTCCTCCGTGGATGGTGCCTGACTTGCTGAGTTCCTCCAGACGTTTGTACTCTTCTGATGCTGAGCACATTCGTACAACAAGCTCCTAGTGTGTATTGATTGCTGCCACTATTGTCATTATATCCAACCAGGTATAACCCTCCTCTATTCATCCTGCAAGTACAATGTACGAATCTATCTTAATCATTATATTCAATTTTAAGGATTCTACTTTCGAAGCGACTGTCCTTTTCTTTTGAATATAGTTATAAAAAATACTTGGTGTTGGATTTTATATCATTTAGTTTCAGTTTGCTTTAGTTCAGTTTAGTTTATTATTGTCACATGGACCGAGGTACAGTGAAAAGCTTTTGTTTGCGTGCTATTCAGTTAAGGAAAAGACTACACATGAATATAATCAAGCCGTCCACAGTACACAGAGAGAGGATAAAGGGTACAGCATTTAGTATAAGATATAACATTGAGGTCCAAAACATTAAAGATGAGTTTAATTACAGAGGTCGTGGGCCAGATAGGACTGGCTCGGTTAAGCAATTTAGACAGCATGGACAAGTTGGGCTGAAGGGTCAGTTTCCTTGCTATATACTGTAGTTTTCTGATTCTATGGCTCTATTATATTTTAATGTTCATTGTATCTCTCCATATCCTTTGGATCCACCTGTGTTTTTGCCTTCTTGTATATATAAGCTTTGAGTTTAAGTTGTCCCTTGTATCCCGCCTGAACCTTTGGTATGTAGGCCCTTGTGTTAAGGGGCAGCATGGTGGCGCAGCGGTAGAGTAGCTGCCTTACAACGCCAGAGACCCGGGTTCGATCCGGACGATGGATGCTGTCTATACCGAGCTGTGATCTCGTGGGTTTCCTTTGGGTGCTCCGGTTTCCTCCCACACTCCTAAAACGTACAGGTTTGTAGGTAATTGTGTTTGGTAAAATTGTAATTTGTCCCTCATGTGTAGGATTGTGCAGACGTACGGGGTGATCGCTGGTCGGAGCGGACTAGGTGGGCCGAAGGGCCTGTTTCCACGCTGTATCTCGAAGGTATCTCTAAAGTCTAAAGTAAAGACTAAAAATTCTAAAATATTTTTGTAACTCAAATTCCTTTTTAATTACTTCCCATTGTTTTACTATCATTTTATTATTGAGTAGATGAGGGTAGTTTACCTTGGAATTTCTGCATCTTACTGCATGGAAGTCAGTTTTACTTAAATCTAAAGGATTGAAACCACATCTGGTCTGAAAGCAGCAAATGAATCAAACTTTGTCTTTCACTCTTTAGTTCTCCAATTTGGTTTTGCTTTGAAACGGCGAAATCATTCATTCTAACAAGGGCAGATGTAGCTCCAAAGCACCAGTAATTTTACTGAATGACAGACGGGGTAAATTGGCAAAACAATTAAGCCTTAACTAATAGTTAGCAGACAGTCGGGTGATTTAGTACCTGCCTGACAGTTGTTTACCATTAACTTTGAAACTTGTTGCAAGGGAACCAGTTACACATAGTAACGTGAACATATAAGCATATACAGTAGGTCGTGGGGGATAAAGGATGTGGCTGGTATTCATGTTACTGATGTAGTGCTGGCCACAGTGTTGTCAATCTGTGGAATTCTCTGCCACAGAAGGTAGTGGAGGCCAATTGACTGGATGTTTTCAAGAGAGAGTTAGATATAGATCTTCGGGCTAATGGAATCAAGGGATATGGGGAGAAAGCAGGAACGGGGTATCGATTTTGGATGATCAGCCATGATCATATTGAATGGCGGTGCTGGCTGGAAGGGCCTTCTGCAGTTGTATAGGGCCCTAGTGAGACCACACCCGGAGTATTGTGTGCAGTTTTGGTCCCCTAATTTGAGGAAGGACATTATAGCTATTAAGGGAGTGCAGCGTAGGTTTACAAGGTTAATTCCCGGGATGGCGGGACTGTCATATGCTGAGAGAATGGAGCGGCTGGGCTTGTATACTCTGGAATTTAGAAGGATGAGAGGTTATCTTATTGAAACATATAAGATTATTAAGGGTTTGGACACGCTAGAGGTAGGAAACATGTTCCTGATGTTGGTTGTCCAGAACCAGGGGCCACAGTTTAAGAATAAGGGAAAAGTCATTTAGAACAGGCGTTTAAGTGTTTAGAGGAAACACTTTTCCACACAGAGAGTTGTGAGTCTGTGGAATTCTCTGCCTCAGAGGGCAGTGGAGGCCGATTCTCTGGATACTTTCAAGAAAGAGCTAGATAGGGGTCTTAAAGATAGCGGAGTCAAGGAATATGGGGAGAAGGCAGGAACAGGGAACTGATTGTGGATTATCAACCATGATCACATTGAATGGCGGTGCTGGTTCGAAGGGCCGAATGGCCTACTCCTGCACCTATTGTCTATTGTCTATTGTCCTGCAACTATTTTCTATGTTTCTATGTTTCGCAGCTATTTCTATTGATGGGTGTGAACAATGCTGGGGTTTACCTGATTTTGGTTAATTGCCGAACTGGGACGAGATGGTTCTGTTCTACACAGCTTGAATGTGTTTATGAAAGTATTTGCAACAAACATTTTTGTTGTCACCAGATATAAACCAGATGAAAACCTTCTTGTCCTGTCATTCCCTGTGCAATTTGTAAATGGAAGATTAATTTTAGTCCTTTGGGACGTTCCAGTTTGTTCTGAGATTTTGTTCTGTGACAGGCTGCATGAACACATGGCTGTCATTCCCTGGAGCCACAGAGGAAAATACTGACAGGCTCGCTACTCCTACACTCCAGCTAACAGGCCTTTTTACACATTCGTAGAGTCTAGAAACCAACACACATCTTGCACAGCATATATCCAGTTGATTGATTATTAATAAGTACCCCGATGGGTGACAAGAGGCAGGAGGTTAAACCATCCTATATGAGCTCTGCATTAGCTGTGGTTGAATTAACCAACGCGCACCAATTTCTCCCACTATCACACCCTTGGCACCCTGCTCTTTTCTCCTCCTTCATACACTCATCTCCCATCTCCCGGTCCCTCACTTCCCTTTTATCTTCCCTCTTTCCCCTCTCCCCTGATCCTCTCCTACCTCTATCCTACCATTTGACTTTACATTTCAATCCTCTCCTTATCTTACACCCTGTTTGTCTCCTTTTCGCCTCCAGCCTTTGTCACTTACACCATCCGCCTGCCAGTCAAAATATCCTCTCAGCTATAGAGATATAACGCAGCCACAGGCCCTTCTGGGAACATAAACGCACACCTCCAGATTCAGAGACAATTTCTTCCCAGCTGTTATCAGGCAATTGAATCATCCTACCACAACCAGAAAGCAGTGCTGAACTACTATATACCTCTTTGGTGACCTTCGGACTATCCTTGATTGGATTTTGCTGGCTTTACCATGCACTAAACGTTGTTCCCTTATCATGTATCTAAACACTGTAAATAGCTCGATCGTGATCATGTATTACAATCGTGATTACAATTGTGACTGGATAGCATGCAACACAAGGTTTGAAC
Organism: Raja brachyura; assembly: GCA_963514005.1. The sequence continues at coordinate 61,140,021 of OY740790.1, forward strand.
TGTACCTCGGTACATGTGACCATAAACTAAACTGTGACTGTAGCTTTGTGAGGTTTAAACTCTTAACTCATAAAGACAAGAAAACTGGATCACATATTACAAGATACTTCGCAACACAAATTTAAATCATTTGTCCTGTTTTCTGCTTGATCCTATTTCATTCCAGCCTGACTACATTTTCTTCATATATCTATCCATCTCCTCACAAAGTCTTTTGCCTCAATGATCAAGCATATGCTCCACATTTTAACTACTCTTCAGCTAACAGCTTGTTTGTGAAATCTATATTAGATTAATTGGTGATTTTCTTATATTTAAATACGGCATATTGGAGCAATGGTAAAGTTGCTGCCTTACAGCGCAAGAGATCCAAGTTCGACCCTGATCACGGGTGCTGTCTGTACAGAGTTTGTACGTTCTCCCTGTGATCACCTGGGTTTTCTCCGGGTGCTCCGATTTCCTCCCACATTTGAAAGACGTGCAGGTTTGTAGGACAATTGGCTTCCGTATATTGGCCCTCGTGTGTAGGATAGAACTGGTGTCAGGGTGATTGTTGGTCAGCGCAGACTCAGAGAGTTAAAAGGCCCATTTACACACTGCATGTCTGAAACTAAATATCTTTATTTTGAACCCTATTCAAAAATACAAGTGGTAAAAACTAATTAGAAAAAAAGTTGAGAAAGCACGTAAAGATGACACTTAAAATGAGCTACCTGTAAATAATGCACCTTGCAGAACTCAGCAACACAATTGCTCAACAACATCAGGGAAGGCAGGACTGCTGTTCAAATTTCACTTCAATTTACAACAGTCCCAAAGATGCAATTCTATTTTGCTGAAGTAATAACATTGAAATTGGAGGGAATTGCATTTTTTCAACGTACTAAGTGAAAAGGAGAAGCTTGTACAATACTGTGTTCTACGTTATATAGTTTCAAATAAGACCATGTTTAGGAACAGTTCCATCACACAAGGAGGATTTCATCCTCTTGGTTTCGGCACCTTTAACAAATTGAGAATGTTGTTTAGGTTCTGGGTTTATTGATACAAGCTATCCAGGTCATTTACTTCTTTCATTCTGTTTTTCTTTTCCAAACCTCAAAGAGAATTGTTATCAGGATTAGAAAATCACCTATGGCAAATGATTGGATAAGCTAAGAGACGTTTCCTTTGGTACAGAGGAGGTGGAGAGGATATTTAAACGAGGACCATAAAATGATAAGGAGCCAGGGTGGAATAAATAGTAAGAAGATATTCCTGCAGCAGACAGTTCACAAACCAGGGGCATGGAAACGTGATTCATGGATAGATTGGAGGGGTGATGGAGGGGAAAAAATCATCTAAATAATGATAAGAATCTGGAATTCATTGCATGAAAGATGATAGAGGCAGAATCATTTGTACTTTGGATGTGACCTTGGAGTGCCTTGGCTTGTTAGATTGTTTATCCATTGAGGGAGTAAGACGAGAAAATCTCCCTTACATCTCTTCCATGAAGAAATGCTTCTGCTGGCAGATTTGCAACTGCTGGGAAACTACCTGCTAAATACTGATGAAGTATTGCTGGACTTCATGCTTTTTGGACAGCAGTCAGAATGATAATGGTAGGGACATCAGAGTTTGAGGGGAGACGCGATAAAAAGTATAGAAACCTATGAGAAGCATAGATAGGGTAGACAGTCAGAACCTTTTTCCCAGGGTGGAAATGTCCAACAATGATATGAAGACGATTAGTCAGTGCAGATTAAACGCTAATCTGTTTGCAATATAAAGCTTTGGGCCCTGGCTGCTATTAAACCTGAGGCCATAATTACAGATTTGTTGTTTCCAAATTCCTGAGATGCCACAGTCATAAAAGCAAATTCCTCTGGGCTCCAATAGCTTTATTAGAGTCTGCTGTAACATTGATGTATAAATGAAATCAATTTATCAACCTGTGTATGGAAAATGCAGGAAAGAGCATGTAAGAAAGTGAAGAAAGTTAATGGCATGTTATCCTTCATAACAAGAGGAGTTGTGTATAGGGTCAAATAGGTCCTTCTGCAGTTGTACAGGGCCCTAGTGAGACCACACCTAATGGAATCAAGGGATATGGGGAGAAAACAGGAACGGGGTACTGATTTTGGATGATCAGCCATGATCATATTGAATGGAGGTACTGGCTCGAAAGGCCTTCTTCAGTTGTTTAGGGTCCTATTGAGACAACACCCGGAGTATTGTGTGCAGTTTTGATCTCCTAATTTGAAGAAGGACATTCTTGCTATTGATGGAGTGCAGCGTAGGTTCACAAGGACATGTCCCGGGATGGCGGGACATGTCATATGTTGATAGAATGGAGGGACTGGGCTTGTACACACCGGCATTTAGAAGGATGAGAGGGAATCTTATTGAAACATATAAGGGATTGGACACGCTAGAGGCAGGAAAGATGTTCCCAAAGTTGGGGGGTCCAGAACCACGGGCCACAGTTTAAGGGGTTGCCCATTTAGAACGGAGTTGAGGAGAAACTTTTTCATCCAGAGAGTTGTGAATCTGTGGAATTTCATTTCGGAGTCACGTGAGTGACTTCGTGAAGAGCCCGCCGGCGCGCATGCTCGACATATCGTCGTAACGCGTTGCTGCGACGGCTGGCGGTGGAGCGCGCTCCTCGCCAGCCCTTCATAAGGGGCCACGGAGGTGAGTATTCCACCTTTAGTTGGTGGTCCTTGTTGTCTGATTATGTCTTGCAGCAAGGACATGGATGGGAGTTCGAAGGGCCGGAGGACGTCAGGACGAGTTCGCCGGTCAACAGTTCCGGGGCCTTTACCATCGGCAGTACCTGCAGCGCAGGCCGGGACTCAGGCGGAGATGTGGGTAAGCCCTGTGTTCACAGGTCCAGATCCGCCAGCACACCACAGCTCGGAGGAGTTCGACGAGGAGGAGTGTGGTGTGCCGCCAGAGCAGGGGGACCCTGCCATGGCAGTCAGGTTGTCAGCGGGCTCGCTGGCGACCTCGAGCAGGGCGCGTGCCGTTGCACGGCCTGTTCCACTCAGCCCTCCGAGAAGGGGGAGGGGAGGAGCCCAGAAGCCTAACCCTGTTAGGGCTAAGGCATTGCCTGTCGCGGAGGAGCGGTCAGGTTCCAGGGCGAGACCCGGGGCGGCTGTGAGGTCCAGCCGGCACACCCCGACTCTCGACGCCGGGACGGGTCGGTTGAGTCGGGTCTCGTCGCGGTCGCCGAGCCCCCCATGGATGGGTGGGCGGCACCATGCGTCGGCAACGTCCACGATGTGGGCAGCCGGCAAGACTGCGCGGGCCCCAGGCAGCCATGCTTCGGCTGGGGCCGACACCTCGCCGCATGTGCCCTTAGTGGCAGCGGCTTCAGCTCTCGCTAAACGGAGGCGATTGAACACGCCCGCGCAGGAATCGCGCAGTTTCGCCTCGGCGGCTGTTAGCGACAACTACCGGCACCGGCAGGGCCTCGACGAGGTGCGGGCCGATGACAGGAGCCCGGTTTTCTTTTCAGAGCCGGAGGACTCCGACCACCTGAGTGTTCAGGGTGAAGGGCGTATTGACCGTATGGAGCGGCTGCTGGAGCTCCTGCTTCAACGTCAACAACAGCAGGGCAGCAACAGGCACAGGGCGTCTTCACCAACATCTACTATCAGCCTGGAGCAGCACGAGGAGGAGGTTCTGGTGGATCCCGTACCACCTCCGGTGGAGGTGCCAGCGGAGGAACTTTTGGATGTGGCGACCAAATTCGCGGCCCCACATACGGCTGGTCTTCCTCTCAATTCAAAGCTGGCAGCCACAGTGGACTTTCTTAATAATCAGGTGCTGCAGGAAGAAGTCCTCATCCAGGCTATGAGCCGTCACAAGGCTCCATCAAACTGCAACTCCCTCAACGTGCCTGTGGTCAATACGCCAATATGGGGCAACATCAGTGCGGCTATCCGTCAACAAGAGCTACAATTGCAGCGGATCCTGAAACTCCTCACGGCCGGTATTACCGCCTTTGCGCGGTCGGTGGACGAGGACGAGCTGAATTTGGACCAGGAAGATGCTCTGGCCTTATTGTGCGCGACCCAGCACGAAATCAACGGGTTTCGCAAAAACAGCATCCGCCCAGCACTCAACCCGAAGTTTGCAGGATTGTGCAAACCACCGCCGCCGCCCCGTCAGCTCTTTGGTGAGGACCTCTCGAAGAGAGTCAAAGAGCTTGACGAACAAGCCAAAACGGTGGGGATCATGCGCTCTAAGAGTGCCCCCACACCGTCCGGCTCAAAAGCTCCATACATTCGCTCACGAGGGTCGGCCAGTGCCTCGACGAGGACTCACCCTCTAGCTCCACAACGACAACAACACCAGAACCAGCACCAAGGGTCTTTTTTAGGACAGGGTCGGCAGAGACCTTTTTGGAAATCGAAGACGCCGCGCCCTCAAGCCAACCCAGCACCTCCACGGCCACCCACACGTGTCAAGGACCGCCGGTAACCACGGAGGTGAGGGGGTCTGGTTCTCTCTTTTCTCTCTGTTTAACTTCCCATGTTGGTGGTCGTTTACGGTTGTTTTTGGATGCATGGGGTAATTTTACTGGTGATGAGTATGTGTTGCGGAATATTCAGGGGCATAAAATTGAGTTTATTAATGGCGACATTCCTCCATCCCAGCACATGCCTGGTCGTACGTTCAAATTGTCAGCTGCAGAACAGGCAGCAGGTTACAAGGAAATTTTAAGTTTGGAACAGAAGGGTGTGATTGAGAAAACAGTGCATAAGCCAATTGAATTTGTTTCGAACATATTTACTAGACCTAAGAAGGATGGAGGCTGTCGTGTCATTATTGATCTAACCCGTTTGAATACGTTTGTAACATATACTCATTTTAAAATGGATACGTTTGAAACAGCCAAATCATTGATTTCTCATGGCTGCTTTATGGCATGCATTGATTTGAGGGATGCATATTATTCAGTATCCATCCAGAAAGATGATAGAAGGTTTTTGAAATTTATCTGGATGGGGCAACTTTGGCAGTATAAGGCTTTGCCTAATGGGCTTACTACAGCCCCTAGATTGTTCACTAAATTGGTGAAGCCAATCATGGCTTATTTGAGACAACGACATCATATAGTTATGGCCTATTTAGATGATGTCTTTATTGTGGGCCACACCCTGCAATTGGCTGAACAGGGTGTTGCAGCTGCTGTCAATATATTTCAACAATTAGGATTCATTGTCCATCCAGAGAAATCAAAGTTCTGCCCTGCCCAGGTAATTAATTACCTAGGGTTCACGGTGAACTCAATGAGCATGAGGATAACTATACCAATTAACAAAATTGAGGAAGTCACTAAGGTGTGCAGAGATTTAATTGGCACCAATATACCATCGATTCGGCATACAGCCACAGTAATTGGCAAGTTAGTGGCTTTGTTTCCGGCAGCACGATATGGACCTTTGCATTATCAGAATTTGCAAAGAGCTAAAATTACTGCGTTAAAATGGAACGCTGGTCATTACGATCGATCTATGCAGCTGCCGTCCGAAGCGATAACTGAGTTGCAATGGTGGGTGTGTCACATTAGCAACTCATTTAAGCCTGTCAGGGAGGCTAATCCGGTGGTATATTTACAGACTGATGCAAGCTCCAATGGCTGGGGAGCTACTGATAATTGCTCTAGTTGTGGGGGTAGATGGGACACCCTTGAGGCATCGATGTTGTTGACTCAAGGGATTAACTATTTGGAGTTGCTGGCAGCATTCCACGGACTTCGTGCATATTGTTCCAAGCTTGTTGGAGCACACGTCCGTCTCCAAATAGACAACACCACAGCTGTGGCATATTTAAACCATATGGGTGGTACCAGGTCAGTTTCGTGTGACAAATTGGCTAACTCAATTTGGCTCTGGTGTATTCAAAGAGACATTTGGATTTCAGCTACCTATTTGCCAGGTGAGCTTAATACTGTGGCGGACACCAGGTCACGCAAATTTAATGACAACATTGAATGGATGTTGCATCCTGAGATTTTTGCTAAAGTCACAGCCAAATTTGGTAAACCGGACATTGACCTTTTTGCGTCACGGTTGAACCATCAGGTACCAGCCTACGTTTCATGGGAACCAGATCCTGGGGCAATAGCGCTAGATGCATTCTCGCTGGACTGGGGGAATTGGGTTTTCTATGCCTTCCCTCCGTTTTGCCTCATCAGTCGGGTATTGCGAAAGATTCAGGCAGATGCTGCCAAGGGCATCCTTATTATACCCGACTGGCCCACACAGCCTTGGTATCCGGTGGTCTTTGACATGCTCAACGAACCTTGGGTCCTTTTGAAGGGTTGCCCACAATTGGTTACTCACCCTGTGTCAGGGGAGCCACATCCCTGCCATGGCTATTTAAATTTGTTGGCTTGCAGGTTCTGAACAGGCCGTTAGTCCAATACGGCCTCTCGGCTCGGACCATGGATACCATCGGGGCGTCGTGTCGAGAGTCCACAAGGCGAAGATACCGCTCGCATATTAAGAAGTGGGAAGCCTACTGCAGCCGCTCTCGCATCACGTACGATGACGTGACAATAACCGACGTCCTGGAATTCCTCGCGGGGTTGCACCATGATGAACACTTAAGTTACAGTGCCATCAACAGCGCCAGAAGTGCGCTATCATTCTACCTCAAGATTGGGGTAGGATCCAACAGGCTAGTGTCCAGACTCATGCGGGGTATATTCAATATGAATCCGCCTACACCACGCTATAATATCACCTGGGATGTCAGGGACGTATTAACCCTGCTCAGGACGTGGTCTCCCATGGAAGGGCTCCAACTGGACCAACTCACCATGAAGCTGGTGATGTTACTAGCGCTGACTTCAGCTCAGAGGGTACAGACACTACACAAACTGCGTGTCGACAGAATGACATCTACCCCTACAGAAGTAGTCTTTTTCGTTGACGAGCTACTAAAGCAGCATAGACCTGGGTGCACAGGGCTGCAGCTGAAGTTCCCGGCATACCCCGCAGATGCTAGGCTATGTTTAGCCTCACATATCCGCCACTATGTCAAGGTGACGGCACGCATCAGAGGAATGGAGAGATACCTGCTTGTCACTCATAAGAGACCTCATCATCGAGTGACAGTCCAGACGATATCCAGGTGGCTTCGAGTCGTCTTGGGTAAGTCAGGTATCGACACTAATGTGTTCAAGTCTCATTCCACCAGGGCTGCATCGACGTCAGCGGCGAGGGTCATGGAGGTGCCCATGGACCAAATTCTCGCCACAGCAGGATGGGCGAATGAAGCTGTGTTCCAGCGTTTTTATAACAAGCCTGTTGCTGCTCCTCTACAGTTCGCAGAAGCCGTGCTGAATGCAGGTCAAGAACGTGGAGATGTCCCCGCATGAGGGGTTTTTGATTTGTTATTAATAAATATGCTTTTGTTTTGCAGTATGAGCTATTGAGCCAGTTTGTTCCTCCCATCCATCCCTGGTAGTGGTGTGTCAGCATGGACGTGGTCCAGGGCGTGTAATCACAGAAGCTTTGAAGTCTTCACGAAGTCACTCACGTGACTCCGAAATGAAATAGTAAGATTGAACGAGAACTTAGCAGTTCGAAGGTTGATCTTTATTTCATGAGGAGTCGAATTGAGGGATTTCGTGCCCTCCTCGCCCAACCCTCAATCACCTTCATCTGGTAATCTTAGTCAATTCAATCATACTATGCGAAGTCATTTCTATTGTTGGTTCTGTGATTCCACGCCGCTACTTTGAAGTATGTCGAGCATGCGCGCCGGCGGGCTCTTCACGAAATCCCTCACTTCGACTCCTCATGAAATAAAGATCAACCTTCGAACTGGTAAGTTCTCGTTCAATCTTACTATTCTCTGCCTCAGAAGGCAGTGGAGGCCAATTCTCTGGATGCTTTCAAGAGAGAGTTAGATGGAGCTCTTAAAGATAGCGGAGTCAAGGGATATGGAGAGAAGGCAGGAAAGGGGTGCTGATTGTGGACGATGATCACAGTGAATGGCGGTGCTGGCTCAAAGGGCCAAATGCACCTATTGTCTGTTGTCTATTGTCTATTGACTATAAGTGCCAATCTACACTTTATAGCTGTAATACTGTATTGGTGTATCATTATATTCTGCACTCTGGTTATTTTTCCCTTTACACTGACTGTTGTACATGTGTATGGCTTGATCGTACTCATGTATGGCACAAATCAGCTGAGTAGCTTAAAAATCAAAGCTTTTTTTCTGTTGCGTCTTGGTAGAGGTCAGGCACGTGCCGTGAGTAATTACTCTGGGTAGGCACTCAGTCCGCTTTAAAAAAAATGTAAACCGCGCATGCGCAGATTGTTCTCCCCGTTAAATAAATAAATAAATAAAAACAGTGACTTATCACAAAGTGCTGAATCTTCACTGCCTCACCGCTGCCGCAGCTCTCCGGGTGCGAAGCCACGGACTGTAGCTGGGGATAGAAGCAGCTCGGAGAGTGGCCACCGCTGAACTGGCCACCACTTCAGCGCCTTCTGCCGGCCCGCTCACCTTTGGCAGTGCTCTCTGTCTGAACACCTGTCACCTGCCGTTCGCCGACTTCACTCATGTCAGCGGCTTCCTGCAAATCCTTAAATTCCCACAGCCGAGTATCCTCAATCGCGCTTGTAAATAAGCAATTTACAAACTCTAAAAGTGTTCAACACATTTTAATGATAGCACAAGGTATTACATACATCCTCAAATACTGGCTACATTCTTCTAGTGAACCGTATCCAGGAAGGGGAAGGCGTTATGATTGATGTTAACTAGGCGGGGTTAATGGTACTGAGGTAACTATGTTATTGGTTGCATGCAAAACCATCCACATCCTTCCCCTTAGAAAATTTAAAAGAAACAGACCGTTGTCACTACAACAGAATTAAACAGAATCGCCATAATGAACAGGTGGCTTGCTGATCCGGCCCGAGCGCGTACGGATGCCTCCCTCCGTTGGAATTTAAGGACATGAGTGAGGCCAGCGAGCGGCAGGAGGGAGATTTTTAGATGGAGAGCTGCCAGAGGTGAGCGGGGACCGGCAGAAGGAGCTAAGGTGGCGGCTGGTTCCGCTGTCCGGCCCGGTGGCCGCTCGAGCTACTTCTCTCTCTCTCCCCACCCCCCCCCGGCCTCAGAGCAGTGTCATTTCATGCCCCCTTGCAAGGAACGTCGCAAGTGGATGCCCCCGACCCCTCATTCATAATATTTGTGCCCTCCCCGCAACGTTACCCCGGGCCAGACTCCCCACACGCTGTGAAAGGAGCTCTCTCCCCACTCCGACTCCCACACCCCGGCAAATGCGGTATTAAAAAAAATAAATCACAAAATGTACTTACCATATCATTGGGACACGACAAACCATGGCTGAAAACCCCACCAATAAACTTGCGCTGCGCATGCGCGGTAGACTGATGCGCATGCGCAGTATGATGCTGCGCATGCGCAGTGCTACAAAGGCAGGATTTCTGCTGCCTTCAGCCCCGATTAAAATTGACGGCTTCAGGCAGCGCTGACGGCACGGGGGCTGCACAGAGCTTCCCGTGTTACAAGCGCTGCGGGTGAAAGGCACAGGGAATTATGCCTACCTAAGAGATCAGTCTCTTACATAGGCATAATTCTCCCATGCCTTTACTATTTATATTTAATAATTCCCATTTCATAATTTTAGTCAGGGTAGGCAGTGCCTACCTTGCCTACCCTGACGGCACGTGCCTGGTAGAGGTGATGATATTCAATCAATACCAACAACAAGTTTAAGTGCCCTGCGCATCAGTTTTCAATTTTGCTCTCGCCTCTCGCATCTTAAACAACAAGGTTTGTACAGAGAAGGTTCACCAGACTGATTCCTGGGATGTCAGGACTTTCATATGAAGCAAGACTGGATAGACTCGGCTTGTACTCGGCTAGAATTTAGAAGATTGAGAAACTTACTATAAGATCTTATAGGAACTTACAGAATTCTTAAGGGGTTGGACAGGCTAGATGCAGGAAGATTGTTCCCAATGTTGGGGACGTCCAGGACAAGGGGTCACAGTTTAAGGATAAGGAGGAAATTATTTAGGACCGAGATGAGAAAAACTTTTTTCACGTAGAGAGTGGTGAATCTGTGGAATTCTCTGCCACAGAAGGTAGTTGAGGCCAATTCATTGGCTATATTGAAGAGGGAGTTAGATGTGGCACTTGTGGCTAAAGGGATCAGGGGGTATGGAGAGAAGGCAGGTAAGGGATACTGAGTTGGATGATCAGCCATGATCATATTGAATGGCGGTGCAGGCTCGAAGGGCTGAATGGCCTACTCCTGCACCTATTTTCTATGTTTCTATGTTTCTAAATAGTCCCATCACATGGGAAGGAGATGCAGAACAACTCTTTCCAAAGATGGTTGAAGCCTGGTTTGGCCAGGTGCCGAAAATGTCAAGAATCAAATCCTCACTGGAGCAATGAGGCAGCAGCTCTACCAACTGCGTAATTGTGCCATCCTAATGTAGTGGAAGTCAACAAACACAGCTTGTATCAGCTATAACTAAACACAGGTTCTTTGGGTGAATGCCCCAGTGCATGTCCAAGGCACTTGCCTCAACGTTGGCCGCCAGGGTGAGGAATCCATGGACAGCGCGTTGAGTTGAGTTTAGTTTAGTTTACTTTAGTTTAGTTTAGTTTCATTTAATTTGTTTCGTTTCATTTCATTTTGTTTCCTTTAGAGAAACAGCAAGGAAACAGGCCCTTCGGCCCACTGAGTCCACACTGACCATCAATTACCCATTCACATGAAATTACAAAGGATAGCAGATGCTGGTTTGCATCAAGGATAGGCGCAAAGTGCTGGAGTAACTCAACGGGGTCAGGCAGTATTCCTGGAGAAATAGGATGGGTGACGTTTCAGGTGGGGATCCTTCTGAGTCTGAAGAAAGGTCTCGACCGGAAGCGTCACCCATCCTTTTTCTCCAGAGATGCTGCCTGACCTGCTGAGTTACTCCAGCACTTTGTGTCTATCTCACACTAAATCTATGTTATGCATCTTTCTCATGCAGGGCAGCAAGATCAGGGCGTTTGTATTAGCATCTGCACACACAAAACTCCTGACCATGCCACTGAAGCAGGGAAAGGTAGGTGACACTGCGAAGAAATGCTGACATTTTCCGCAACCTCGAGCCCTGATTTCTCTGTCCACAGATACAGCAAGATTTCATCCTGATTAACCTGAGCATTTTTTTAAAAATTTCATATATTTAATCTTTTCCACAGTAAAGGGCAATATATATGTCCCAAAATTAAATTAACATTAACCATATGTTACTTCACTTACAAATATAATGTGATGGTTTCAAAGGGCAACTTTTAAATTTATATTCAATAGGATGTTACTTATTTTCACTCACAAAAAGTCATATCAGAAATACAAGGGTCTTGACATTTTGTTTCATATTTTCCATCAATTTCATTCTTCCCCCTGAGCAACCACTATCTTAACTGGCAGAATAAGTGAATAGTTTTCAAGTTAAGTCAGTGTAAATTAATATTTCAACTGACAATATTTTGCTATGAATATAGTAGAAATTGTTAATTCTTTACATGTAAATTACTACATACCATGCATTGCACTTACAAAGGGGGAATTGACACGTTTCTCTTTTATTTCCACGGATTTTTAAAGTTGTTTGTTTGGCTTTTTAATTGTCTTCTATTTTACCAAGTGTTCAGCAATGTGAAAAAAAAAACTTGAATTTGAAAGCGACTTATGCATGCCAAAAAACTTCATACGTAATGATTTCAAACATTGAAATGCACTATATTGGTGTGTGGTGAATGTATCAGTCACCATGTTTCAAGATTCCTAAAAATGCAATGAGAGTAACAACTGGTTAAACTGAAGATAGATCCAAAATGCTGGAGTAACTCAGCAGGACAGGCAGCATCCCTGGAGAGAAGGAATGGGTGACGTTTCGGGTCGAGACCCTTCTTCAGAGTAAGGTTTAAAAAGGACATATGGTGCTCATGGAAATGTAGAATGGTTCAAGTAAATGGGACTAGTTTATCAGGGGGGCATTTTGTGAAGCATGGACAAGTTGAGCCAAACGACTCTTTGTCTCTCGGTCTCTTGGATTAATGTCTCGTTCAAAATGCATCACCCTTTTGGAATGGCCTGGATCATATCTTCAAAGTTCGAGATGAGCATAATCTTAAAATCTTTGTAAGATTATGTGCCTAAAAGCAGGAATAACAATGAGGTTTTGTTTCCTTCTCGTCAACAGCCAAACATTTAGTTAATTTTAGTTTAGTTTAGTTTAGTTTTAGTTTAATGATACACTTCAGCTCGCCAAGACCAAGCCGACCACTAGCACTATCCTGCACACTTGGGACAATTTATAATTTTACAATTTACAATTATAACCAAAGCCAATTAAACTACACACCTGTACATCTTAGGAGTGTGGGAGGAAACCGGAGCACCGGAGCCACAGGTCACAGGGAGAATGTACAAACTCTATACAGGCAGCACCTGAAGTCAGGATCGAACCCGGGTCTCTGGCACTGTAAGGTGGCAACTCTACCGCTGCGCCACCGTGCCGACCATTTAGCTGGACTACAACTACATTTGATTCTTTTTTGTCATCAATTCAAAGAACTGGCCAAATTCAAAATAAAATGAAGGGATCAGGGTCATAGTACAATGGGAGAGCTAGCACTAGAAACACTCATTTCATTCAGACATTGCTGATAAATATCAGAAATTCTTTGCTATTTTTATGATCCACAAAACATTAACATGTTAAACATTCAATTTTTCAATGCAGCATGTAAAAATGGTGAGAAAACTTCAACAAAATTACATTGTGGCTATTATACATGCCTTTTCCTTGTTCATATATAACATCTATTTTTTTATTTGTTTGAAAGCAGTTAGACCATTGATTTATTATCATCTTTCAGCTCGCTTCGGGAACTGCTTGGCATTTTTAACTTTAGTTCCTAAACTAATTGAAAAATATACGGTAGCAATTTTTTTAAGGCAGTGCACTTGACTGTTATATGGAGCCATGTATCTGTCATTTGCAAAGTAATGGGCAAAAATGGCCATAAAAATTAAAAGTTATATCACTAAAAGTACATCACATGGCATGGCAAGTCTATAAAAAATACTGTTTGCAAAGCTACAAGAGATTTTAGGGATAAACTATCAAAAATGGAAATATAAATATATATAATAATAATAACATAATCAAACAATTAAATGCTTCGCTTAATAGATTGAGTGCATCGATTTTATGCTGAACTGCGTTACAGTTCATTTATATTCAACGCTGAATGATAAAGGAATCAATTTATTGGAATTTAATCCAATACAGTGTTCACGAGCTCTCGCTGGCTTTCAGCACTCAATCTTGCAAACTCAGTCTAACTTGTACTGTCTGAATCCAGCCACTTGCTTACATTTCAACATTTATCTAACAATCATGAGAGTAAAGGAAACATATCTACATTTTCACCCTCTCATTTAAACATATTTATACACTCTCAAAATTCAACACTGATCTAAGACCCGCTGATCTTAAAGGGAAATCTCTACACTTCCACTTGCATGTTTTATTGGATCTTGCCATGAATTATTTTTTGTATCTTTGTACCTTTCCTTGATTGTAATCATGTATTGTCTTTCCGCTGGCTGGTTAGCACGCAACAAAAGCTTTTCACAGTATCTTGATACATGTGACAATAAGTTAAACTAAACTAAATACCAAGTGGTATTAACAAATAAGTAATAATAAATGATATCTGGCGTGTGAAATAGTGGACACTTATTTACATAGATACATAGAAAATAGGTGCAGGAGTAGGCCATTCGTCCCTTCGAGCCAATACTGCCATTCAATGTGATCTTGGCTGATCATCCATAATCAGTACCCCGTTCCTGCCTTCTCCCCATATCCCTTGAATCCACTAGCCCAAAGAGCTCCATCTAACTCTCTTTTGAATGCATCCAGTGAGTTGGCCTCCAATGTCTTCTGAGGCAGAGAATTCCACAAGTTCACAATCGTCTCGGTGAAAAGGTTTGTCCTCATCTCAGTTCTTAATGGCCTACCCCTTATTCTTAAACTGTGGCCCCTGGTTCTGGACTCCCCCAACATCGAGAACATATTTCCTGCATCTAACGGGTCCAATCCCTTAATAATTTTATATGTTTCTATAAGATCCCCTATCATCCTTCTAAATTCCAGTGAATACAAGCCCAGAAGTTCCATTCTTTCATCATATGACAGTCCAGCCATCCCGGGAATTAATCTTGTGAACCTACGCTACACTCCCTCAATAGCAATGTCCTTCCTCAAATTAGGAGACCAAAACTTCACACAATGCTCCAGGTGTGGTCTCACCAGGGCCCTGTACAACTGCAGAAAGACCCCTTTGCTCCGGTACTCAAATCGTCTCGTTATGAAGGCCAACATGCCTTTAGCTTTCTTCACTGCCTGCTGTACCTGCATGTTTACTTTCAGTGACTGATGTACAAGGATACCCAAGTCTCGTTGCATGCCCCCTTTTCCTAATCTGACACAATACAGATAATAATCTGCCTCCTTGTTCTTGCCACCAAAGTGCATAACCTCACATTTATCCACATTATACTGCATCTGCCATGCATCTGCCCACTCACCCAACCTGTCCAAGTCACCCTGCAGCCTCATAGCATCCTCTTCACAGTTTACATTGCCACCAGCTTTGCATCAACTGCAAATTTGCTAATGTTACTTTTAATTCTTTCATCTAAATCATTAATATATATTGTGAATAGCTGCTGTCCCAGCACCTAGCCGTGCAGCATCCCACTAGTCACTGCCTGCCATTCTGAAAGGGAATCATTAATTCCTACTCTTTGTTTCCTGTCTGCCAACCAAATTTCGATCCATGTCAATACCCTGCCCTCAATAGCATATGCTCTAATTTTGCCCACTAATCTCCTGTGTGGGACCTTGCCAAAGACTTTCTGAAAGTCCAGATACACCACATCCACTGGCTCTCCTTTTTCCATTTAACTTGTTACATCCTCAAAAAATTCCAGAAGATTAGTCAAGCATGATTTCCCCTTCGTAAATGCATGCTGACTTAGACCGATCCTGTTATTGCTATCCAAATGTGCCACAATTACTTCTTTAAAAATTGATTCCAGCATCTTACCCACCACTGATGTCAGGCTAACTTGTCTATAATTCCCTGCTTTCTCACTCCCTCCTTTCTTAAAAAATGGGATAACATTAGCTACCCTCCAAGTACAAGTTTTGTTTCATAGCAATGCCTCTTGGATACAGCAATAGTTCCTTGCATAAGCTCTTTTGTGTGCCTGGCATTTATAGGTGTCACTGTACTGCCCAATGTTTAGTTGTATAATAGTATTAGCCCAGGGGCTAACAATGAGATTCCCTTCTGATCAAATCCAAATGTCACGTCCTCTGCAAATCCCCCTCCGTCCGAGCTGTGAAAAGGCAGACAAAGAAGATGCTTGTTTAACTGCTTCACTCTACCCAGTGAATGCACAGACCACACCAAGATCAGGCTCCCTGAGTCCAAGCAGTACAGGGCATGTCATACAAGCATGCAACTCTATGCGATGAGCGCGATCAAACTAGAAGCGGGGGCCGCGCTGAGGTCAGGAACTCCCCTGTACAGGGCAGTTCCCACCAGCATGTGCCTGCATGTGGCAAGCGCAACCAAACCGGCAGCAGGGGCCGTGCGGAGGTCAGGTGAGTGGCGCAAAGTGAGGCGAACTTGGAGCGAAGTCTAAGGTAAGTTCGCCAGGACAGAGAGGGGCACACAGAGAGGGGCACAGAGGGACACACAGAGAGGGGCACAGAGTCACACACATAGAGGGTCATGGAGGCACCTACAGAGAGGTTCATGGAGGCACGATGTCGGGGCGGTTTGTAATGCGTCGAGGCGACTGCGAGCTGACAAGCCGTTGCCGCGCGGAATTTTTGAACATAGTCAGTTTTTCGGAGCCCCGCGCAATGTCGGGACTAACTCCGCACAATTCCGCACGGCTCCGGCGATCGAAGTAGGACCGGCCCCGCGATGCCGGACGGCTCAAACGATCATGTTAGGTCGCGTTAATTGCATAGTGTTGCATGCTGGTGGGACAGGCCCTTAACACGCTACAGGCCAACTTCCCTTTCAGTAGTGCGTTGACCCGGACACTTCACGAGATGGACAGAAATTTGTCTTTGGTTTGTCTTCGGCAAATCATACTCCACTTCTGAATGTGGGGGGGCGAGTTTTTTACACAGAGGATGGTGGGTGCTTGGAACGCGTTGCCAGGGGTGGTGGTGGTGGAGGCAGATTCGATAGCATTTAAGAGGCTTTAAGATAGGCACAAAAAGCTGGGGTAACTAAGAGGGACAGGCAGCATGTCTGCAAAGAAGAAATAGTTGACGTTTCTTAGATAGGCACATGGATATACAGGGAATGGAGGGATATGGACCAAGTGTGGGCACAGGAGATTCATTTATCTTGGCATCATGTTCGGCACACACATTGTGGGCTGAAGGGCCTGTTCCTGTACTGTATAAAATTCAGTGCATTGTGCGAGTGAGAACACTCTGCTGTTATTATATTGCATGTTTATGCAATGTACTCGCTTTTGAAGATTGAGGGGGGATCTTATAGAAACTTACAAAATTCTTAAGGGGTTTGGACAGGCTAGATGCAGTAAGCCCTGTGTTTACAGGTCCGGATCCGCCAGCACACCACAGTTCGGAGGAGTTTGACGAGGAGGAGTGTGGTGTGCCGCCAGAGCAGGAGGACCCTGCCATGGCAGTCAGGTCGTCAGCAGGCTTGCTGGCGACCTCGAGCAGAAGGGTGCGTACAGCTGCACGGCCCTTTTCATCCAGCCCTCCGAGCAGGGGAAGGGCAGGAGCCCGGAAGTCTAACCCTGTAGGGGCTAAGGCTTTGCCTGCCGCCGAGGAGCGGTCAGGTTCCAGGGCGGGACCCGGGGCGGCTGTGAGGTCCAGTCGACGCCCCCCAACTCTCGACGCCGGGACGGGTCGGTTGGGTCGGGTCTCGTCACGGTCGCCGAGCCCCCCATGGATGGGTGGGCGAGACCATGCGTCGGCGAGGTCCACGATGTGGGCAGCCGGCAAGCCCGCGCGGGCATCAGGTATCCAGGCTGCGGCTGGTGCCGACACTACGCCGCAAGTGCCCTTAGTGGCAGCGGCTTCAGCTCCCGCTAAACGGAGGCGGTTGAACACGCCCGCGCGGGAATCGCGCAGTTTCGCTTCGGCGGCTGTTAGCGACGACTACCGGCACCGGGTGGGCCTCGATGAGGTGCGGGCCGATGATAGGGGCCCCGGCCAATTTTCAGAGCCGGAGGACTCCGACCACCTGAGTGTTCAGGGTGAAGGGCGTATTGACCGTATGGAGCGGCTGCTGGAGCTCCTGCTTCACGGTCAACAGCAGCAAGCGTCCAGCAGCGACAGGCACAGGGCTGTTTCACCAACTTCCACCATCAGGAAGAAGTTCTCATTCAAGATGAGCCGTCACAAGGCTCCATCCAACTGCAACTCCCTCAACGTGCCTGTGGTCAATACGCCGATATGCGGCAACATCAGTGCGGCTATCCGACAACAGGAGCTGTAAATTCAGCGGATCCTGAAGCTCCTCACGGCCGGCATTACCGCCTTTGTGCGGTCGGTTGATGGGGATGAATTAAATTTGGACCAGGAGGATGCTCTGGCTCTATTGTGTGCAACTCAACATGAGATCAATGGGTTCCGCAAAAGCAGCATCCGCCCGGCGCTCAACCCTAAGTTTGCAGGGTTGTGCAAACCACCGCCGCCGCCGCCGCCCCGTCAGCTCTTTGGCGAAGATCTCTCTAAGAGGGTCAAAGAGCTTGACGAACAAGCCAAAACGGTGGGACTCATGCGCTCACAGTGCCCCCACGCCGTCGGGCTCGAAAGCTCCGCTTGTTCGGCCACGAGGGTCTGCCAGCACCTCTACAAGGACCTACCCTCCAGCTCCACCCCGTTACCAACAGCCCCAGCACCAGGGGGCTTTTTTAGGACAAGGTCGGCAGAAACCCTGGTGGAAGATGAGGACGCCGCGCCCTCACGCCAACCCAGCACCTCCACGTCCACCCACACGTGTCAAGGACCGCCGGTAACCACGGAGGTGAGGCGGTCTGGTTCTCTCTTTTCTCTTTGTCTAACCTCATATGTTGGTGGGCGCCTTCGGTTCTTTTTGGGTGCATGGGGTGATATTACTGGTGATGAGTATGTGTTACGAAATGTTCAGGGTTATAGCATTGAGTTTCTTAATGGGGACATTCCTCCATCCCAGCACAGGCCTGGTCGAACATTTAAATTGTCTGCTGCAGAACAGGCAGCAGGCTATAAGGAAATTTTGAGGCTAGAACAGAAGGGAGTGATAGAGAAAACGGTTCATGAGCCCGTTGAATTTGTTTCCAATATATTCACTCGACCCAAGAAGGATGGAGGCTGTCGAGTCATCATTGACCTGACTAGTTTAAATACTTTTGTAACATATACTCATTTCAAAATGGACACTTTTGAAACAGCCAAATCATTGATTTCACATGGTTGCTTTATGGCATGCATTGATTTACAAGATGCGTACTATACTGTATCCATTCAAAAATATTATAGGAGGTTTCTGAAATTTATCTGGATGGGTCAACTCTGGCAATATAGGGCTTTGCCAAATGGGCTTACCACAGCCCCTCGATTATTCACTAAATTGGTGAAGCCAATTATGGCTTGTTTACGACAACGACATCATATAGTAATGGCCTATTTAGATGATATCTTAATTGTGGGCCACACCCTGGAATTGGCTCAACAGGGTGTTGCAGCTGCTGTCAATTTATTTCAGCAGCTGGGGTTCATTGTCCATCCAGCCAAATCAAAGTTCTGCCCCTCCCAGGTAATTCATTATCTGGGGTTTACGGTGGACTCTATTCGCATGAGGGTCACCATACCAACTAATAAGGTTGAGGAGGTCACCCAGGTGTGTCAAGGTTTAATCAGCGCTGGTATACCATCGAGTCGCCATACAGCTACAGTAATTGGCAAACTTGTAGCATTGTTTCCGGCAGCCCGATATGGGCCTTTGCATTATCAGAATTTGCAAAGGGCCAAGATCGCTGCGTTAATACAGCACGCTGGTCATTATGATCGACCAATGCAGCTGCCGCCTGAAGCGAGGGATGAGTTACAATGGTGGGTGCGCCACATTAGTAACTCATTTAAGCCTATTATTGAGGCTAATCCGGTGGTATACTTGCAAACTGATGCGAGCTCTTATGGCTGGGGAGCTACGGATCATTACTCTAGTTGCGGGGGCAGATGGGATACCCTTGAGGCTACTATGTTGTTGTCACAAGGGATCAACTATTTGGAGCATTCCACGGACTTCGTGCTTATTGTTCCAAGGTTTTTGGGGCACATGTCCGTCTCCAAATAGACAACACCACAGCGGTGGCATATTTAAACCATATGGGCGGTACCAGGTCAGTTTCGTGTGATAAATTGGTTAACTCAATTTGGCTCTGGTGTGTTCAAAGAGACATTTGGATTTCAGCTACCTATTTGCCAGGTGAGCTTAATACTGTGGCGGACACCAGGTCACGCAAGTTTAATGACAATATTGAATGGATGTTGCATCCTGAAATTTTTGCCAAAGTCACAGCCAAATTTGGGAAACCGGATATTGACCTTTTTGCGTCACGGTTGAACCATCAGGTACCAACATACGTCTCGTGGGAACCAGATCCTGGGGCTATGGCGCTAGATGCATTCTCTCTGGACTGGGGGAATTGGTTTTTCTATGCATTCCCCCCGTTTTGCCTCATCAGTCGGGTATTACGAAAGATTCAGATGGATGCAGCCTAGGGCATCCTTATTATACCCGACTGGCCTACACAGCCGTGGTATCCGGTGGTCTTTGACATGCTCAGTGAGCCTTGGGTCCTTTTGAAGGGTTGCCCAGAATTGGTTACTCACCCTGTCTCAGGGGAGCCACATCCCTGCCATGGCTCTTTAAATTTGTTGGCTTGCAGGTTTTGAACAGTCCGTTAGCCCAATACGGCCTCTCAACTCGGACCATGGATACCATTGCGGCGTCGTGTCGAGAGTCAACAAGGCGAAGATACCGCTCACATATCAAGAAGTGGGAAGCCTACTGCAGCCGCTCTCGCATCACATACGATGCCGTGACTATAACCGACGTCCTGGAATTCCTCGCGGGGTTGCACCATGATGAACACTTAAGTTACAGTGCCATCAACAGCGCCAGGAGCGCGCTGTCATTCTACCTCAAGATTGAGGTGGGATCCAACAGGCTAGTGTCCAGACTCATGCGGGGTATATTCAATATGAATCCGCCTACACCATGCTACAATATCACCTGGGATGTCAGGGACGTTTTAACCCTGCTCAGGGCGTGGTCCCCCATAGAAGGGCTCCAGCTGGACAAACTCACCATGAAGCTGGTGATGTTACTAGCGCTGACTTCAGCACAGAGGGTACAGACACTGCATAAACTACGTGTCGACAGAATGATGTCTACCCCTACAGAAGTAGTCTTCTTCGTTGATGAGCTACTAAAGCAGCATAGACCTGGGTGCACAGGGCTGCAGCTGAAGTTCCCGGCATACCCCGCAGATGCTAGGCTGTGTTTAGCCTCACATATCCGTCACTATGTCAAGGTGACGGCATGCATCAGAGGAATGGAGAGATACCTGCTTGTCACTCATAAGAGACCTCATCATCGAGTGACAGTCCAGACGATATCCAGGTGGCTCCGGGTCGTCTTGATCGTCAGGTATCGATACTAATGTGTTCAAGTCTCATTCCACCAGGGCTGCATCGACGTCGGCGGCGAGGGTCATGGAGGTGCCCATGGACCATATTCTCGCCACAGCAGGATGGGCTAATGAAGCTGTGTTTCAGCGATTTTATAACAAGCCTGTTGCTGCTCCTCTACAGTTTGCGGAAGCCGTGCTGAATGCAGGTCAAGAACGTGGAGGTGTCCCCGCATGAGGGGTTTTTGATTTGTTGTTAATAAATATGCTCTTGTTTTGCATTATGAACTATTTGAGCAAGTTTGTTCCTCCCATCCATCCCTGATAGTGGTGTGTCAGCATGGACGTGGTCCAGGGCGTGTAATCACAGAAGCTTTGAAGTCTTCACGAAGTCACTCACGTGACTCCGAAATGAAATAGTAAGATTGAACGAGAATTTACCAGTTCGAAGGTTGATCGTTATTTCATGAGGAGTCGCGGTGAGAGATTTCGTGCCCTCCACGCCCAACCCTCAATCACCTTCACCTGGTAATTTGAGTCTCTTTCATCTTACTATGCCAAGTCATTTCTGTTACTGGTTTCTGTGATTCCACACCGCTACTTTGAAGAATGTCGAGCATGCGCGCCGGCGGGCTCTTCACGAAATCCCTCACCGCGACTCCTCATGAAATAACGATCAACCTTCGAACTGGTAAGTTCTCGTTCAATCTTACTATTCTCTGCCACAGAAGGTAGTTGAGGCCAGTTCATTGGCTATATTTAAGAGGAAGTTAGATGTGGCCCTTGTGGCTAAAGGGATCAGGAGGTATGGAGAGAAGGCAGGTAAGGGATAGTGAGTTGGATGATCAGCCATGGTCATATTGAATGGCGGTGCAGGCTCGAAGGGCTGAATGGCCTACTCCTGCACCTAGTTTCTATGTTTCTATGTTTATTATGACCAACCATGATGAATTTCAACACCTGTGACAACTATTTTCTGCTGCCTAACCATTTGTGAATACACAAAGCTTGAGGCAGGAATCCCGGGACAAGAGGGCATATTCTCATCAACTAATGACTTCCCAATACTATGATGTAAGGCATTGGCAAGATACAATATAAATTTTCACCTCCTTAAAACTCATTGACCTTTTGCCATGACATGTGAACAAATCTTTTTGAAATTTGTAGCAAAGACTGAGGCCATTCAGCCCATCAAAGATATAGCAGCCATGATAGAACAATCTAACCTAACCCACATCTCGGATCTGAGTCTCCATGTTTATGCACTACTTCCCTTTATCCTGTGTCTGTGCACTATGGGCAGCTTGACTGTAATCATGTGTAGTCTTTCCGCATGCAACAACAAAAGCTTTTCACTGTACCTCAGCACACATGACAATAAACTAAAGATAGACACAAAATGTCAGAGTAACGCATCTCTGGAGAGAATTAATGGGTGACGTTTCAGGTCATGATCTGAAAAATCACCTATTCCTTACAGTATCTCCAGGGATGCGGCCTGTCCCGCTGAGTTACTCTGACGTTTTGTGTCTACCTTCTGTGTAAACCAGCATCTGCAGTTCCATCCTCCCAATAAACTAAACTCAGATAAACTAAACTATGTCCCTCATCATTTTATAAACCTCAGTAATGTTACCCTTCAGCCTCCTGCTCTCCAGACAAAAATTGCAGCCTATCAAGTCTCTCTTTACAAGTCAAGCCCTCCAGTCACAATAACATCCTTACGAAACATCCCAGTAACGTTTCTCAGTAACATCCCTTACTGGTGATTGAAGGTGGTGGGATATTAACTGGTTGGTTAAGTCTGTCCTGTTTTCTGTGAATGGGACATATTTGGGTAATTCTCAATATTGGCATATGTTAGTGCCATTACACAATGAAATAACTGATCTAGGGTGCTGGATTATTCTGGTGTATAAGCCTACAGTACTTCACAAGGGCTGTTCTCAATGACTGTATCTCTGGACACAGCTTTATCGTAACACTGCAGCGTTGACAGAGACCTGCTCAATGACATTTACAATGCAAGCACGCACTGCCCACCAGAACTGCTCCAAAGACCTACAGGTTCGTAGGTTAATTGACTTGGTATATGTGTAAATTGTCCCCAGTGTGTGTAGGGTAGCATTAGTATGCGGGGACTGCTGGTCAGTGTGGACTCAGTGGGCCGAAGGACCTGTTTCCACGGTGTATCTCTGAACTAAATCATTGACTGGTGAATGGATGCTCTTTCTTCTCCTTCACGGTGGCATGTGAAGGGCGGCACGGTGGCACGGTGGCACATCGGTAGAGTTGCTCCCTTAAAGCATCACAGGCCCTGGTTCAATCCTCTCTACGGGGGCTGCCCATAGGGTATGGAGTTGGTACGTTAACCCCGTGACCTGCATGAGTTTACTCTAGGAGCTCCGGTTTCCTCCCATACTCCAAAGACGTACACGTTTGTAGACTAATTGCCTTGGTAAAGGTTATAAATTGCCCCTAGTGTGTGTAGGATTGTGTAAGTGCGCGGGGATCGCTGTTTCTGCGGTGTATCTCTAA
Organism: Raja brachyura; assembly: GCA_963514005.1. The sequence continues at coordinate 61,163,368 of OY740790.1, forward strand.
ACTAATCTAAACTAGGCTTCATCTAATGATATCAGAACCCAACACCATATATTACAAGATACAAGATACATTTATTTGTCACATGTACCGATTGGTACAGTGAAATGTGTGGTTGCTATACAGCCATACAATAATAAAGAGCACAGAACACGAAAGTCTTTAACACGGACATCCCCACACAGCGGGGTCACAGTTTCCCACTGTGAGGGAAGGCTCCAAAATTCAGTCATCCTCCTCTGTTGTCCTCCCGTGGTCGGGGGGGCTCCCTAAACCCCGCTGTCGCCGCTACGGGCGGCCCGATGTTCAGGTCCGCTCGCCGGGGTGATGGAAGTCCAACGTCGGGACTGGAGGACATCCTCAGCGGCTTGGACATCCGAATCGGCCACCTCCTACCGGAGTCCGCGGCTCCCGAAGTCCACAGGCGGAGATTCAACGCTGGCGGCCCTCGGCAAAGGGGTCCAGGCCTCCGCGATGTTGGTCAGCGCCGCCCGCGTTAGGAGCTCTGCAAACCACAGCTCCGATGTTGAAGCAGCAGACCCAACACTCCAGAGCTTCAACGGCGATCCAGGTAGGCATCGCTCCGCTCCGCGATGTATCCTGTGCTGTGCCACCGCTGCTGAAGCTCTGGCCCGGGTCCCCGGCAGGAAAGGCCGCTCCAATCCAGATGGTAGGCCGCGAGGGGAGGGGGCGAGGACGCAACTCGGAGAATAGTCGCATCCTCACCAAGAAGTGACTGGGAAACGGTTTCCCCCTTACCCTACCCCCCCTCCCCCACATAGAAAAGCGAAAAAAAATCACAAAAGCAAACTTTTAAAACTGACTTTTAAAAATTTTAAAAAGACAGAAAAACAGACTGAAGGCAGAGGCTGCCATCAATGCAGTGTCCCTGGAAGAACTCAGCGGATCAGGCTGCATTTGGGGAGGAAATGGATAGATGACACTTTGGATCGGGATCGTGCAGGAGTCTCTTTGGACTAGAGGGGGGAAAGCTGGAAATCAGAGGTGGGGGGGGCGGGGGTGAGCGGGACAAAGCCTGGCAAGTGATAGGTGGATAACATGGTCAAACAGCAGGAGAGCAGCAGGAATCATAGACGGGGAGCAACGAGAGAGGGTTTCACGGAACCCCCATCGGAGAGAGGGGAAGAACTTCTTCATAGTGGGCGTAACTTGAGGTTTTGCTGGGCAGCAATCAAATGGAGACACAAGAGACTGCAGATACTGCGCTCTTCAGCTAAACACTGTGATATGTTCCATTTGATGGAGCTGTGTAACCAGCTCGGGAAACTAGGCTTCCCATACCAAACATTTGCCTGCCCTTTCCCTCTCGAAATAACTGACAGGCATATTGTAGAAGATCTTTTCATAGCATTTTTAGTTTACAACTAACTCTTTTATATTTTCTGAAACATTCTTTTGGTCAAATAGCTTGGTTTTTTTTTTAAATCTATCAACTTAAACAAAATGCTATTTTTCTGTTCTGTTTAATGGTTAATATGCGCGTGCTATAGAAGAGCACTTGTAAGATTATCTACGGCACAAGATATTCATTTGACCATAATTGTAAATTGTTAGTCCACATCATACCATAAAAAAAATTATGGTCACATCCCTATTTTGTAACTGGCTTGAGGTTCAAGTTTATGCTGTTTTAATACATCAATATTTTAAAGAACGTAGAACTTACACACAGGGTATTCTTTCATTACAAATTGAAAGAGAGCGATTCCTTTAATATCTTCGCTCAAAACAATGCATAAAAGCCATTGAAATGCTGACAGCTGGTAGCGGGACTCATCAATGTATCTTGTATCAGAATAATTGGCTCTCTCTGCTTGCCAAAAGGGAATACAACTGGTTTACTGTGGCCTCTAAATGCACTAATGGGAAATGATCATTTTATCTTCATGAACACATCAGCTTCTGGTCAGAATGTTCTCATTAAGAAACATGGCCAACAGCTTTTAGTTTTTTCACCTCTTGCCCTTATGGATCGAGTACAGAGCTTCGGCACTGAAGATTTTTCACATAAAGCCTGACTATTCTTGAGAAAGAATATCTAAAGGAAACCCCATATGATTGAACTCCATTTATTGTGACCCAGGTCCATCTCCCTTTATCATTTGAGGCTGTCCTTGAATGAGCAGTTTTATTTTTTTCCTCTCTTTACTGTTATATACTGACATTGACCTGTCAGGGACTTGCAGCCACTTTTAAAGGGCTCTCTATATCTTACCTTGAGAAAAAAAAAAGCCTGGATCAATAACCAAGACACACTGTTTTCCTACAGCCCTGCTTGATCCAAATAGATTATGTTGGCCTCTCACTATCAGTTATTTCTCCTATCTGTAACCATTTGGAGAGTTGAACTTCAAGGAATATAAATTAATTGATAGGCCACAGAAAGGCGTCTGTTTACTGCTAATAACTGTCTATCTTCTTCCTTTTGTACGACAGATAGAATTCCTTCCAGAGTTGAAATGTTTCAGTGCACAGTAGCCATTTCCCCATCACTGGGCTTCACATCCTGCTCAAAGATACGGAGACTTGGGATGGAACGGTTCATGAGTTATGGAGCAGCACAGACTCGTTCTCTGGGAAGAAAAAAAAATCAAAACAGATATGAGCCAATGATTCCAAAAGGGAAACATGGTGGAATATTTGATTTATGCTAAGAATATGTGCTTCATTAATTCCCAGAGCAAAACGTTAAAACTCAGTTGCATGTTGCTTCTCAGTGATACTTGGCCAACTCATCAGCATCGCCATCTGTTTGTAATATATCCGCAGGTATTTTGTTTTTCTGTAGAAGCGCAAATTACTTTGTGCTGGAACACCTTAGCTGAGGCAGCAAAGGCAGACGTTAATGGTGGATTTAAAAGGGCACTAAATCGTGCAAACATCTTGGCCCGAAATTAAGCAAATATCCACAGAATCAATAGCATTATTACTTGGACAAATATTGAGCTCTCATGTTTGTTTGTTTTTCAAATATAAGCTGTTACTAATACTAACCAGGCTCTGAAAATCATGCTATTAACTGCTTGGCAAATGTCCCACTGAACATTATGGGAATGCCTAACAGTCTAATGGGGCTGACGTTGCTAAAAGGGTTAACATACAAGTCTTAATTCTAGGTGTCTGTGTTTATCCAGTGACTTCATACTCTATTGCACAGCCCCCCCCCTTTGATTTCCAGATTCAGAGATTACATACTCTGTCATTTCAATGTGCCTCAGCCATGGATCATCTGTATTTCTTCAATTATCACTCTACTTACAGCATCCATTAATGCTGTTCTGATACACGGTCGGTTTTCTCCCACCACCATGGGTTAGTTGCATTTAGATACATATATTACCATGGATTAACTGATTAACTGGCACACTCTCTGCATACTTTCCAATTTGATTTTTAACATTTAAATTCCCTGATTAATCTATTCCTGTCTAAGGTCAAACTTCAAATGCCCTTTCTCCGACAACCCTGTTGTACTTCTGCATTATTCAGTTGCCACCCTTCTGGAAAATAAATACACTGCTACATGTTATGAATATTTGAATAAAGAGCTCTGTCTATTAGGGTGCAACACATTTGCTTTCCCATTAGCAGAGGAGAGAACAGGGTTGGTGTTTCATTCGGAACAACGCAAAGGTTGGTCTGTTCTGCTCCATGAGTTTGTGACATTCTTCCAGTTAACATGGGGTCCACTGTAGCAATCCCACCCTCAGTCGGCCTTATGTTAAAGAACAGCTGCTACAAGGATACAACAGGTGATAAACATTTCAAGCTCCCAGTGCAAGCAATCCTGAACGGCAAAGACAATCGAAGTGTCAGATCATGGAGTCACAGAGTCACAGAGTCACAAAGTGTGGAAACAGGCCCAGTGACCTAACTTGCCCACAATGACCAATATATCCCATCTACACTAGTCCCACCTTTCTGTCCAGGTACCTGTCTAAACGTTTCTTAAACGTTGGGATAGTACCTGTCTCAACCACCTCCTCTGTCAGATCGTTCCATACACCCATCACCCTCTATGTAAAATTGTTACCCCTCAAGTTCCAAATAAATTTTCCCCCCTCACCTTAAAACTATGTCCTCTGGTTCTCGATTCCCCGACTCTCGGCAAGAGATTCTGCGTGTTTATCCGATCTAATTCCTCTCACTATTTTGTATACTTATATAAAATCGCCCCTCATCCTCCTGCACTCCAAGGAATAGAGTCCTAGTCTGCTCGACCTCTTCCAAATCGCTCAGACTCGTGAGTCCTGGCAGCATCCTCATAAATCTTCTCTGCACCCTTTCCAGCTTGACAACATCTTTCCTATATCATGCTCTTGCATAGCTCTTGCATTGTCTCATGTGTGTACTGGAATTAGAAGAATCAGTGAATGTGGAGGAGCTTGCTGTGGAGGCTAAACAGGTAGAATTAGAAGAGCCTTTTCAAAGTCAGGGAAAAGATGAAGCAAGGCAAGAAACAGGAGTACTGCTGAGCATGGTCATCATTTCTATCATGTTGGCCATACATCTTATCTACGAAACTGCTTAAAATAACTACTTCACCAAGTTAGAAATTACTCTTCCAAATCTCCGTGTTAATTCAATTCACTTCCTATATACCACTGAACAGGGGCGGAAATCCGGGGGGGTACAGGGGACACACGTCTCACCCTTGCTTTGAGAGGTGGGGGACGATCCACCCCATGTTTTGTCATCCGGACTTTATCGGCCGCTTTCTAAGGGCTGGTTCGGCCCATTCACGGGGCCTTTCAGCGCCCGTCGCGGCTTAAAATCAAACTGCTGCATCGAAGTGATCAAGGCTGTCGATGTTGAAGCTCCCGCCGGCCGATGAGAGACCCCGTGAACGGGCCGATTCAAGCCCCACGGCCGAAGCCTTGCGTGTGCGCGCGCGTGTGTGTGTGTGTATGCGCATGCGCGTGCGTGGCCACCAAGAAATTGTGTCCCCTGCATGTTTTGACAGCAATTTCTATGCCTGCCACTGAAGAAGGCTCTCAACCCAAATCGTCACCCATTCCATCTCTCCAGAGATGCTGCCTGGCCCGCTGAGTTACTCCAGCTTTCCATGTCTATTTTCCTAATTATTTAACCTGCATACATCCAGATATGCTGCCTGATCCCCCTGTGTTACTCCTGAAAGTTGTGTCCTTTTGTGTATTAACCAGCATCTGTAGATCTTTATTTCTACATCTTAAATGAGTGGAAGTTTGCTGTGATTCCCTAGTTGAAGAACACAAAACAGTACAGAGCAGGAACGGGCCCCTCGTCCCACAGTGCTTGCATCGAACAAGTTGTCCTGGTATAAATTAGATCTTGAGACACAAGAAACTGCCGATGCTGGAATCTTCAGCAAAACCGCTGGAGGAACTCAACGGGTCAAACAGCACCCGTGCAAGGTCGCGACCTGAACCATCATCTGTACATTTTCTCCACAGCTGCTGCCTGACTTGCTAAGTTCCTCCAGCACTTCTTGTTTTGCTCATATATAAAAATCTCCCATGTTTTGGGGTGACGAAGAAGCAGGTACTTTATTTATAAACCCCACTGTTTCTAAAACACAATCTGTGTATGTAATCCAATGCATGGAGGGTGACTCGGGGTGGAAAACACATAGGTTAATGTTAATCATTGCCTGCTGAACTACGTTATGATCTGAACACTTCAAGATTCAAGAGAGTTTATTGTCATGTGCCCCAGATAGGACAATGAAATTCTTGCTTTGCTTCAGCACAACAGAACATAGTAGACAAGAATACAGAACAGATCAGTGTGTCCATATACCATTATATAAATATATACACACATGAATAAATAAACTGATAAAGTGCAAATAAACAGATAATGGTCTATTAATGTTCAGTGTTTTGTCCGAGCTGAGTTTAATAGCCTGATGGCTGTGTGGAAGTAGCTATTCCTGAACCTGGTCTTTGCAATCTTCAGGCTCCTGTACCTTCTACCTGAAGGTAGCGGGGAGATGAGTGTGTGGCCAGCATGGTGTGGGTCCTTGATGATGCTGCCAGCCTTTTTGAGGCAGCGACTGCGATAGATCCCCTCGATGGAAGGAAGGTCAGAGCCGATGATGATCTGGGCAGTGTTTACTACTTTTTGTAGTCTTTTCCACTCTAGGGCGCTCGTTGCCGAACCAAGCCACGATGCAACCAGTCAGCATGCTCTCTACTGTGCACCTGCAGAAGTTAGAGAGAGTCCTCCTTGACAAACCGACTCTCCGTGATCTTCTTAGGAAGTAGAGGCGCTGATGTGCTTTCTTTATGATTGCATCTGTGTTCTCGGTATGTTTAATCTGGTGGGGGGTGGGTGAAATCATTGAGGAGATTTGAATGCTTCATAAACGACAGAAAGAGCCATCTGCATAGGTTGTGATTTGCCCACACTGTACAGATGTGATTTAATGTGAACTCCATCCTGCCTCTAACAAAGTGCCAGCAATAACAACTACATTGTTTTATCCATTATGTAGCTGATAGTTCCCTTTTTGAGGAAGGGGAAAAAATTGAGCAAAAAACAACAAACTCAAATCAGAAGATGGTGTCCCGACCCAAAACATCGTCTGTCCGTTTCCCTCCACAGATGCTGCCTGACACACTGAGTTCCTCCAGCACTCTGCTTAGTACACAAGATTCCAGCGTCTGCAGTCTCTTGTGACTCCAAGAGCTAACTTCATAAGTTCATACGTGATGGGGGCAGATTTAGGCCATTCGGCCCATCATGTCCACTCTGCCATTCAGTCATGGCTAATCTATCTTTCCCTCTCAACCCCATTCTCTCGCCTGCTCCCCCTTGATGCCACTGATTGAACAGACTAGATGGTACATGATGTTCCAGTGCCTGCTACTTAGCAATATGTTATCTTTTTTCCCAGAGGATGTCATCAGTGACCATTCATTAACAATTGAGGAAAATGTAAGCAGATCGTAGCAGGGTTGTGGGGTGGTGTGCTGAGGGAGGACTTACATCAGGTGAAATGGAGCAGTGCAAACTATAAGGTGGCCCTGAAGTCAGCTCTACAAATTGCATACTTTTCAAATAATCTGTTTCCCGTGTGCAGCCTGTTTGTGATTATACTTCCTCGTGCAGCATATTGAGAAGCACCTCGTGTTTCTTTTTATTATTCTCAGTATCCAAGCATTACTGGTAAATACGAGCGGTTAATGTCAGGCCCAAATTGTCGTTGCGTAGGTGATAAGTTCATAAGTTCGAGGAGCGGAATAAGGCCATCAAGTCTACTCTGCCATTCAGTCATGGCTGATCTATCTCTCCCTCTCAACCCCATTCCTCTGCCTTCTCTCCATAACCCCTCACACCCTTACTAATCAAGAATCTATCAATCTCCGCCTTAAAATATCCTTTGACCTGGCCTCCACAGCAGTCTGTGGAAATGAATTCCACAGATTCATCACCCTCTGACTAAAGACATTCTTATCATCTCCTTTCTAAAGGTACATCCTTTTATTCTTAGGCTATGGCCTCTGTTCCTAGACACTTCAACTAGTGCAAACATCCTCTCCACATTCCCTCTATCCAGGCCTTTCACTATTTGTTAAGTTTCAATGAGGTTGCCCCCTTATCCTTCTAAACACCAGCAGGTACAGGCCCAGAGTTCCCTTCTTAAATTCAATGGTTCAATGATGCTTAATTTGTCATATATGCAACTGCGCAGAGACAATCGTCTTGCATATATTACACATGCTGGCGCCACCGTCTTCGGCGCCATTTCCAAAGTTCGAAGTCTGGTTGTCTCGCCCGCTCAATGTACTGGAGCTGTTCCCGCGAACCAACCTCCCTCTCCTCGTCCGGCCATCGTTGCAACCTCACTAATTGTCACAGTCATAGAGTCATAAAGTGATACAGCATGGAAACACACCCCTCAGCCACACCAAATAGCCCACAACGGCCAACATGTCCCAGCTACACTAGTCCCCCCTGCCCGTGTTTGGTCCATATCCCTCCAAACCTGTCCTATCTGTGTACCTGTGTAGCTGTTTCTTGCCTCAACTACCTCCAGTCGCAGAGGTGAGTGCTAACTCCAAGTTCCTTGAGTTTGGAGATGAGCTTGGATGGGCCAATGGTGTTGAAAGCAGAGTCTATGAATATGCAGAGTCCATGAATATTGAAAGCAGTCTACAAATAGACGTCTGATGTAGGTGCCACTGGTTGAATTGATTGAAAGATGTAGTATGGAAATACGTCCTTCAGCCCTCTGAGTCTATGCTGACCAACAATCACCTGTTCACACTATTCCTATGTTAACCCATATTACCCACATTAACGGCAACTTACAGAGGCCAATTAACCAACAACCCCATACGTCTTTGGGATGTGGGAGGAATCTGCAACATCCAGAGCAAAACGCACATGGTCACAGGGAGAACATGCAAATTCAGAGTCAAATCCGGTCTCTGGTGCCGCGAGGCAGCAGCTTTAGCAGCTGTGCCACCCTTAATACATTCACTCCTGGAGAGTCGTCTATTCCAACATATTTGGGCACGGCAGAAAATGCCAGTACGTAAAACGCTCATCACGGTATTCCCAGTCTGCATGATCCCACATGACGTGAACAGGAGTTTTCTTGAGCATTTGTTAGAGCAAGGTTAAAGAAAAACCTACCAGTATTGCAAAGGACAATAGACAATAGACAATAGGTGCAGGAGTAGGCCATTCGGCCCTTCGAGCCAGCACCACCATTCAATGTGATCATGGCTGATCATCCCTAATCAGTACCCCGTTCCTGCCTTCTCCCCATATCCCCTGACTCCGCTATTTTTAAGAGGCCTACGAGCTCTCTCTTGAAAGCATCCAGAGAACCCGCCTCCACCGCCCTCTGAGGCAGAGAATTCCACAGACTCACCACTCTCTGTGAGAAAAAAGTGTTTCCTCATCTCCGTTCTAAATGGCTTACTCCTGTTACATAATGCCTACACCACTACCATTCAAAAATGCAAAGATAAAAAATGTATTTAAGAATAGCTGATAGACTTTAACAAAATGGATACATTGTGCCATCAGAACCACATTCTTCCAACAGATGAGGCAAATTGTGATGGGGAAGCAGACACTGGTGAGGCGTTGTACTCGTTCCACCACTTCTGTTCTAGTTGTAAATACTCGAGTTCTCAACACCATCCCTTATCCCTCCGGAAGTCAGGAGTCCGAGGTGATCTTGCACATCTTCAAAGAAGCTTTGGATATTTCCAAGCAGAACAGACAAAATGATTCAATAGAACCTTTGAATCTTTTTTCCCCCCAGTCCTTCTGGTAATTCTCCTCTTAAAAAAGAGCTCAGTAAAAAGAAACAAAGAAACAAAGAGGACCAGAGGACTTAGCTATAAGGTGAAGGGGAAAATATTTCATAGGAATCTGAGGGGTAATGGGTGGTGGGTCAATGGAATGAGCTGCCAGAGGAGGTATTTGTGGCTGGGACTATCCCAATGTTTAAGAAACAGTTAGACAGGTACATGGATGGCACAGGTTTGGAGGGATGTGGGCTAAATGCAGGTAGGTGGGACTAGTGTAGTTGGGACATGTTGGCCGGTGTGGGATGAAAGGCCTGTTTCCACATTGTATCACTCTATCATCATTATCGGCGGTCACTCAAAATGAGTGTGACTGTCCTCTCCTCTCCTCTCCATAGGGTCATCTACTTGTGGGTCTGCAGGTGCCTGTAGAGGCCGATCCGCGATCCACACACCTTGGTGCAACGTGGGCAGTGGAGACTGGCGGTGGTTGGTAGTCGTCGAGCGCCCTTCTCTCTCTCCTTACGGTGCTGTCGCTTTGTCTCTGTGACACGGCGTAGTTCCATTTTGTGACGTGTAGCCCCTTCCTGCACGGATTTCCTCCAGGAGCGCCTGTCCAGTGCAATGGGCTCCAAGTAGCTTGACGTGATGTGGAATTTCTTCAGGCTATTCTTGATGTTGTCCTTGAAGCATTTCTTTGGCCTGCCAGGGGCTCGCTGAACTTCCTTCAGTTGAGAGTACAGGATTTGTTTAGGGAGACGTGTGTTGGACATGCGGATGACATGGCCAGTCCATCGAAGTTGGTGCTGCATTACTGTGGTGGTGATGCTGGTCATGTTGGCTTCCTCCAAAACACTGACGTTGGTCCATTTGTCCTCCCAGCTGATCCTCAGAATCTTTCATAAGGATCTTTGATGGTATTGTTCCAGGGCTCTCAGGTGCCTGCTGTAGGCTCCATACAACAGGGTGGATACCGTTGTATCACTCTAAGACTCTATGACTCTACTGCAGATGCTGGCCAATACACTAATACAAAGGACAGCAAATGGGACTCCAGAATGGTGTAGAAACAAGGAACTGCAGATGCTGATTTACAAACAAAGACACAAAGTTCTGGAGTAACTTAGCAGGAAAAGGCAGCGTCTCTGCAGAACATGGCCAGGTGACGTTTCAGGCCGGGACCCTTCTTCAGAATGGAGCATTTGTTTCAGGAGTCTGATATTCGACGTGCAAATGAGATGGCTCACTGAATGTAGCCAGCTGAGAGTGTGCAGGGCCTCAATGCTGGGAACATAGGCCTGAGAGAGGTCACTGATGTCAGTTCACTTATCTTTCCAGTGAATGGGGAGGATATCGACGAGCAAGCTTTAAGTCACAACTGCCTGTGATGCCAGTTGCAAGTTTCATCAATTAGATTTTACAATAGGTCCCCAACATATGCTGTGTTTTTTTTCACAACAATATACAACAGGTCTTCCTGTGGCATAATTACTGTAAATTGTTAATTAGGTTGGTATTAATTGTGGTTCATTAAAAAATGCCATGCTCACGCATGGAGTCGTTTAGAATATGAAGTGCCTGTGAAATCATGTTCATTATTCCGCCTCGTACAGTCAAGGGATTAAAGTAATAGCACCCATGGATTAGCACATGGTGTTCTAATACCTCACAGCGTCAATTTAAACATTTTCTCACAACTGCACGCAGGCTCAGAACTCAGAACTGGTTTGAACGAGTTACATAATTAACAATGCATGTCAGAGACCTTCTTGTATTCCAGTAACTGCATTTAACTTGGGCAGCCACAGACAGTAGTACATAATTTCCCAGGGGACCTGTCATCCTATTGTAATTACCCTAATATTTTTTACATATCTCTTCCCCATCAAAAAAAATTAAGATTTTGTACCGAACATTTCAATGTTTGAAAAAATTTTGAACATCAATTATTAATTTACGGTGAAACACATTTTACATTCCTTTGACTTCAATTGAGGTCTTGATCTGCTGATTTTCAGTGATTGCTTCCGTCCGAGATCAAACATGGAAAGTTATGGCATCGGTGGAGGCCTCTCAAACTCATTGGTTCGTTGCTGGCTGATGAGGAACAGTGAAGGATTGATGCTGCTTTATAGATGGTGATCTGTAGCGTTGCAGGTGACGGCACCTCCCCATCCAAGCGCACAAGTCATTGTTAATCATTGCAATGTCTCTGATTCCCTGGTTTGAGTTGGCATGAAAAATCACATCAAGAGGAGATGTAGGTTAGGGTTTTCAATATTCATGCCAAGCGCATTGAGATTTGCGCAGAATGCCTTCAAATCCCGATTTGGCTGGAATGGATTTTCTTCATCATCCCTCTTCTGGTATCTCCAGAGATGATGATCCACGTCTCCTTTCAACAGCTTCCCATCCTGAAGTATCTCTCTGATGTGGCTGTCTCCTTTAATGTCAGCGGAAATCTCATCTATCCACTCTCACTGGCTCAAGCAAAAAAAAGGGGGCATTTTCAACTCTATTTCTTTGGAGTTTGCCGTGGTTTCTGCTGGAAGTGTTCAGTCTGCACCAAACATGATCTCTATCTCCTGAGAAATCTCACCACCGATCGTTGAGCGAACGGACTTCACAATCGCTGTTTTCTACGGCCGAGACTGCCTTGTCAAACACGATCAATGATGAGTGTCAGCAGTGTACAGGCTCCTTCATGTTACTGCACTCTAAGCATAATCTAATACTCCTACAAAGAGATGTCAGGTGAGGTGACGAGGGCATTTATAGTGCAGCCAGAATTGTCCTTAAAATATAAACATGCATCCACAAAGCTCTAGGGGCTAACGGAAACAAGGGATATGAGGAAAAAGCAGGTACTGATTTTGGATGATCAGCCATGATCGTATTGAATGGCGGTGCTGGCTCGAAGGGCCGAATGACCTACTCCTGCACCTATTTTCTATGTTACAATGTTTCTAAGTAGGTGCCCAACATTTACGAATATAATTGGACTCTTATTAGAAAACATCAGCAGAAACTTGCGTAGGAAGGAACTGCAGATGCCGGTTTACACCGAAGATAGACACAAAGTGCTGGAGTAACACAGATTCTTAAGAAGGTTCACAACCTATTATTTTTCTCCAGAGATGCTGCCTGACCCGGGCCGAGTTACTCCAGCATTTTGTGTCTACCTGCTGAAACTTGCTCAGCAACTTACTTAGGTGGCACAGGTGGTGCAGCTGGTATTGAGCCAGGTTCGATCCTGATCTCAGACGCTGTTTGTGTGGAGTTTGCATGTTCTCCCTGCGAGCGCATAGGCTTACTCCAGGCGCTCCAGTTTCCTCTAACACCCAAAAGACATGTGGACTTGTAGGTTAATTGGTTTCTGTAAATCGCCCCTAGTGTGCGGGGAGTGAATGCAAACATGGAACAACGTAGAGAGAGTCATAGAAATAACGTGAATGGGTGATTGATGGTCGGCGTGGGCCCTGTGGGCCAAAGGGCCTATCTCCATGCTGTATCTCTCATCTTTGTGACTGGAGTTTCATAAATGTAACTTTGACCTTCCCTCAGCTTATGTATCTAGATGAGAAGAGCAGCAGCCACTTCTAACTTTGGTCCATGTGGGCCACTCACGTGGAAGGAAGCCTTCACAATGATTGTGAGGTTGGACTCATCATTGCATAATGAGAAGCTGCTTGAGCAAGTTCCACATCACGGATAATGTACCTGAAAACATATTCAAGCCCTCGTTAAATATATAATTCTTACAGCTCCCCTTCTGTCCCTCAACACCCTCCCTTATTGTGATACTCGCTTAAGTTAAGTAATATAGTGGATATTATTCATACAGTAATACAGTAAGTGCTCTGATTTCCTTCAACACTCCAAAGACTTACAGGTTCACAGGTTAATTGGCTTTGGTAAAGATTGTAAATTTTCCACAGTGTGTAGGATAGCACTAGTGTACGGGCTCGTTGGTTGACGTGGACTCAGTGGGCAGAAGGGACTGGTTCCACATTATATCTCTAAACTAAACTAAATCCAACACCAATTTCCCATCTAACCCTGATACATATTGATTCCCTTATTGCTCAAAAATCTCAGCTTCTACTCAATGACAATATTCACAGTTCTCAGAGGTAGAGATTTTAAAATGTTTTAAGATAAGGAAGCTCAATCCTTCAAATTGAGTCTGAAGAAGGGTCTCGACCCGAAATGTCACCCGTTCCTTCTCTCCAGAGATGCTGCCTGTCCCGCTGAGTTACTCCAGCATTTTGTGTCGACGTTCAATTCTAAATGGCTGACCCATTATTCAGTCATACTGTACTCCCTGCATCTCATACCAGGATGTCCAACCTCAGCCTTGATCAAGTCAGTCCCACTCAGGCCTTCTCATTCTCCAGTGATTACTTGAGCTCTGATCCCAGAAAGAAATGGTGTGATTCCACATTTGTTCTGATTCCCATGTTGGCAAAGACGCACAGAACTGCTAATAAGGCTTTTCCAAAAGCCTTGTAGAATTGCAACTGGGGTTGTATTTTTTTTTTGCATTCCTAACCCTTTACAATAAAAGCCACGCTTGAAGGTTGATGAAGTCTGATTCTGAGCAACTTTCCTTTTCAGGGAAGTGTTAGACAATCAGTTTTGCCTTTAATCAGCCTGGTCTTCCCACCAGACAGTTTATAGTCCACACTCTCTTCTGCTCCTAATTGTGTGGACTGGTTCATTACTATTGAGCTGCCTATTCGAAAATGGTGCAAGTTCAGCAGTTATATCTTCAACTTGGCCACTTCAGCAGTTTTTCCCTGTCATAAGCACATCTCTGCTTCTGACCCAAACATACTGGAATTCTATCATCAATCGGTAAACACCGCCACTTCATCAAAGGCATGTCGATAAATCATTACATTCCTGTTGCCTTGTGTCTAACGCAGCTGCAATCCTTGCTTTCCTGTTGCACCAGAATTTGAGAAGTTGCCATCCACCAAGCCAACTAACCTACAAACCTGTACATCTTTGGAGTGTGGGAGGAAACCGGAGCACCGGGGGAAAACCCACGCAGGTCACGGGGAGAACATACAGACTACGTACAGACAGCACCCACAGTCAGGATCAAACCCAGGTCTCCGGCGCTGTAAGACAGCAACTCTACCACTGCGCCACTGTGCCGCCTTGCAAGCGTTACTTGCTTGCAAAGTTTCATTCTAAACATGGAACGGCATTTTGCAATTCACAATGTTTTCTTTATCCACAACATCTTTTCCAATGTCGGGTGCCTCGAGTTTGCAGCTAACTCTACAAAGATTGGGGCTGCAGTAATTTCAGTTTCCAGTTGTATATAAGATTATGAGAGGCATAGAGTGTGTAGCCAGTCAGAACCTTGTGGCAATGTCCAAAACTGGAGGATATAGCTACATGATGAGATGGAGAAAGTTTAATGGAGAAGTGTGGGGGAAGCATTTTTACACAGAGAGTAGTAGGGGCCTGGAACGCCCGGCCAGGGGTGGTGGTGACGGCAGATACAATAGTGGTGTTTAAGAGGCTTTTAGATAGGCCCATGGAATCAAGGGATATGGATCATGTTACGGCCGATGAGATGAGTTTGACTTGGCATCATGTCCGACACAAACATTGTGGTTCCTATGCTGTACTGTTCTATGTGCTACGTTCTGACCACTTGTCATGATGCATTAGGTCGTGCTATTTTCATATTTAGTTTAGATTATTTTAGTTTAGAGATACAGCACGGAAACAGGCCCTGCATCCCACTGTGTCCGCGCCGACCAGTGATCCCCGAACACCAGCACTGTCCTACACACTAAGGACAATTTACCATTTTTGTATCTTATGTATGTTAGACTAACAGTGCGCATCACAGAAGTATAATTATCCATTTTTTGTAAGAAACTGCAGAGGCTGGTTTACACTGACGATAGACGCAAAATGCTGGGAGTAACTCAGCGGGTGAGGTTGCATTTCTAGAGAGAAAAGAATAGGTGACAGTTCAGGTCGAAACTCAGTCTGAAGAAGGGTTTCGACCTGAAGTCAAGAGTCAAGTGGGCTGAAAGATGGCAGATGGAGTTTAATGCTGATAAGTGTGAAGTGCTACATCTTGGCAGGACAAATCAAAATAGGACGTACATGGTAAATGGTAGGGAATTGAGGAATGCTGTGGAACAGAGGGATCTAGGAATAACTGTGCATAGTTCCCTGAAGTTGGAATCGCATGTAGATAGGGTGGTAAAGAAAGCCTTTGGTGTGCTGGCCTTTATAAATCAGAGCATTGAATATAGGAGTAGGGAAGTAATGTTAAAATTGTACAAGGCATTGGTAAGACCAATTCTGGAGTATGGTGTACAATTTTGGTCGCCTAATTATAGGAAGGATGTCAACAAAATAGAAAGAGTACAGAGGAGATTTACTAGAATGCTGCCTGGGTTCCAGCAACTAAGTTACAGAGAAAGGTTGAACAAGTTAGGTCTTTAATCTTTGGAGCGCAGAAGGTTAAGGGGGGACTTGATTGAGGTCGGTAAAATGATGAAAGGGATAGACAGAGTTGACGTGGATAAGCTTTTCCCATTGAGGGTAGGAAAGATTCAAACAAGAGGGCATGACATGAGAATTAAGGGACAGATGTTTATGGGGTAACATGAGGGGGAACTTCTTTACTCAGAGAGTGGTGGCTGTGTGGAATGAGCTTCCAGCAGAAGTGTTGGAGGCAGGATCGATTGTAACATTTGAAAGTAAAGCGGGTAGGTATGTGGACGGGAAGGGAATGGAAGGGTATGGTCTGAGTGCAGGTAGATGGGACTAGGGGAAAATAAATGGTCGTCACGGACTGGAAGGGCCGAGAGGGCCCGTTTCCGTGCTGTAATTGTTATATGGTATTATATGATGTTATCAAGTGAAGTCAAGTCCAGAGAGTTTATTGTCATGTGTCAATGACATTCTTGCTTGCTGCAGAACAACAGAATATTTAGGCATAAATACAGATCAGATCAGATCAGTGTGACCATGTACCATAGAATATATATATACACACACATAAATAAAACAGATAAAGTGCAATAGGCTGTTATAGTTCAGTTTGTTTGAAGTTGTGTTAAATAGTCTGATGGCTGTGGGGAAGAAGCTGTTCCTGAACCTGGATGTTGCAGATTTCAAGCTCATGTACCTTCTACCTGATGGCAGCAGAGAGATGCGTGTGTGGTCAGGATGGTGTGGGTCCTTGATGATGCTGGCAGGCTTTTTGAGGCAGCGCCTGCGATAGATCCTCTCGATAGGGAGGTCAGAGCCGATGGTGGACTGGGAAGTGTTTACAACTTTTTGCAGCCTTTTCCGATCCTGAACACTCAGTTTGCCGTACCAAGGCATGATGCAACCGGTCAGCATGCTCTCCACTGTGCACCTGTAGAAGTTCGAGAGAGTCCTTCTTGACGTACCGACTCTCCGTAATCTTCTCAGGAAGTAGAGGCGCTGATGTGCTTTCTTTATGATTGCATCAGTGTTCTGGGACCAGGAGAGATCTTCGGAAATATGCTCGCCCAGGAATTTGAAGCTCTTGACCCTTTCCACCATTGACCCATTGATATAAACGGGACTGTGGGTCCCCATCCCACTCCTTCCAAAGTCGACAATCAGTTCCTTGGTTTTGCTGGTGTTGAGAGCCAGGTTATTATGCTGGCACCATTTGGTCAATCGGTCGATCTCACTTCTATACTCTGACTCGTCCCCATCAGTGATACGTCCCACAACAGTGGTGTCGTCGGCGAACTTGATGATGGATTTTGCACTATGACCAGCTACGCAGTCATGAGTATACAGCAGGGGGCTGAGCACGCAGCCTTGAGGTGCTCCCGTGCTGATTGTTATCGAGGATGACACATTTCAAAAGACTATAGACAATAGACAATAGGTGCAGGAGTAGGCCATTCGGCCCTTCGAGCCAGCACCGCCATTCAATGTGATCATGGCTGATCATCCCCAATCAGAACCCAGTTCCTGCCTACTCTCCATATCTCCTGACTCCACTATTTTTAAGAGCCCTATCCTGCTCTCTCTTGAAAGTATCCAGAGAACCCGCCTCCACCGCCCTCTGAGGCAGAGAATTCCACAGACTCTCCACTCTCTGTGAGAAAAATTGTTTCCTCGTCTCTGTTCTAAATGGCTTACTCCTTATTCTTAAACTGTGGCCCCTGGTTCTGGACTCCCCCAACATCGGGAACATGTTTCCTGCCTCTAGCGTGTCCAAACCCTTAACAATCTTACATGTTTCAATGAGATCACCACTCATCCTTCTAAACTCCAGAGTGTACAAGACAAGCTGCTCCATTCTCTCAGCATATGACAGGCCCACCATCCCGGGAATTAACCTTGTAAACCTACGCTGCAAGATTGTCCTTTCTCAAATTAGGGGACCAAAACAGCACACAATACTCCAGGTGTGGTTTCACTAGAACTCTGTACAACTGCAGAGTCCTACCATTTCCACCAATACGGACAGACTGTGGTCTGTGAATGAGGAAGTCGAGGATCCAATTGCAGAGGGATGCGCAGAGACCCAGATCTGAGAGATTGGTGATCAGCTTGGAGGGGATGACGGTATTAAATGCCGAGCTGTAGTCAATGAATAACAGCCTGACAAATTAGTTTTTGTTGACCAAGTGGTCCAGAGCAGAGTGGAGAGCCAGTGAGATCGCATCCACCGTTGATCTGTTGTGGCTGTAAGCGAACTGCAGTGGGTCCAGGTTTTTGTCGAGAAATGAGTTGATTTGCATCGTAATCAGCCTCTCAAAGTCACCAATTCCTTTTTCTCCAGAGATGCTGCCTGACCCGCTGAGTTACTCCAGCATTTTGTGTCTATCCATTTTATTTAGTCTTGGCAACATTTGTGTGGGAGCTGGATAATCCAGAGCCTCGCTTAATTTGCAGTACTGGAGCAACCTCTAGTGGAGGAACAAGATGGGAAAGGTTCAGGCTCTGTGAAGAGAGTTTCAATTGTGTTTTTTTTAAACAAACTATAGTTGTGTTTTTAACTAATTCTAATCTCTGAGCATGTGCATATGAATCCAAATGAATCAAGCCTGATAATTGGCAGTATTAAGAAACCCGTCTCAACAGCACGCTCTGGAACACGCTAATATGCTAATATCATGTTAATTACCATGAAACTTACTGATTGTAATTTATAAGCACATGGTTAATTTGAGCTGGAGATTCAAGTAGCCTTCAAGCACATTATTCAGTAATAATATGCGCCGTTACATTTTTGAATGCTATTACATTGTTCTATTTTTTTTTCTTTACAAACCCCCAAGCCATCTAATCCTTTCACAGACAAGAAACAATAGTCAGGTTTGAACTACAATCCAGCCGACACAAAGACTAGATTGCAGTTTGTACTTCTGACAATATCTTCCATTTCAGCAGACATGAAATAAAATAAGATACACTATCCATATGGGATGATAAACCTTCTTTCCTCTTTCCTCTTTCCAATGTAATTTTCTATTTAGACTTTAGACATTAGAGATACAGCGTCGGAAACATGCCCTTTGGCTCACCGAGACCGCGCCGGCCAGCGGTCACCCCGTACACTAGCACTATCCTACACACTAGGGCAAACTTACAACTTTCCCAAAACTGATTAACCTACACATCTGTATGTCTTTGAAGTGTGGGAGGAAATCGCAGCACCAGAGAAAACCCACGAGGTCACAAGGAGAACGTTAAAATCTCCATACAGACAGAACCCATAGTCGGGATCAAACCCGGGTCTCTGGCGCTTAAAGGCAGCAACTCTACCGCTGCGACACTGTGCATTTTTTATTGAGCATTTAGGTGAACTTTGGACAGATTGCATTTCATTTGTAACAGATGGAAATTGAAATCTGAAGAAGCGTCTCGACCTGAAACGTCGCCCATTCCTTCTCTCCAGAGATGCTGCCTGCCCTACCAGCATCTGACTCCATGCGATGAGCGCGATCAAACTAGAAGCAGGGGCCGTGCGGAGGTCGGGTGATCCCTGTACAGGGCCATTCCCACCAGCATGCGCCTGCATGCGGCAAGCGCGACCAAACCGGCAGCGAGGGCCGCGCGGAGATGGGGTGAGTGGCGCAACGCGGCGCAAAGTGAGGCGAACTTGGAGCAAAGTCTTAAAGGTAAGTTCGCCAGGACAGAGAGGGGCACACAGCGAGGGGCACAGAGGCACACACACAGAGGGCCACGGAGCCACACACATAGAGGGTCACGGAGGCACCTACAGAGAGGGTCACGGAGGCACGACGTCGAGATGGTGTGTAATGCGTCGACGCGACTGCGAGCCGACAAGCCGTTGCCGCGCAAAATTTTTGAACATGGTCAGTTTTTCGGAGCCCCGCGCGATGTCAGGACGAACTCCGCACAATTCCACACGGCTCCGGTGATCGAAGTGGGACCGGCCCCGCGACGCCGGACGGCTCAAGCGACCAATTTAGGTTGCGCTCATCGCATAGAGTTGCATGCTGGTGGGACAGACCCTTCACTCCAGCATTTTGTATCTATCTTTGATTGAAACCAGAATATGCAGTTCTTCCCTACTCAGATGTAAATTGAAGGTGGCTTTATGAAATGAATGGATAATTCGATCAGTAATTAACTGCAAAGAGATATACCATAGCATAAGATATATACTGATGCCATGTAAAGACTTAAAAGATTTGAGGAGGGAATCAGATTTGAAATGGTAGACTTATTCTGAACTTATAAGTCTGAAGCAGTCTTAATCATTCATAATGGAGTTTAGTTTAGTTTATTGTCACGTGTACCGAGGTACAGTGAAAAGCTTTTGTTGCGTGCTAACCAGTCAGCGGAAAGACAATACATGTTTACAACCAAGCCATTCACAGTGTACAGATACATGATCAAGGGAATAACATGAATGATATTTAGTGCAAGATAAAACCAGTAATGTCCGACCAAAGATAGTCAGAGAGTCTCCAATGAGGGAGATAGTAGTAGTAAATAGTAGAGAAACAACCGTAGATGCTGGTTTACAAAAGAAAACTGTGCTAGAGGAACTTGCAGTGAGCAAATGTGGAGGACATGGATTGACAAATTAGTGTGGAACAAACCTTCACTTATTGTGTTTCAGTCAATTTACATTTACATTTCAACCCACTTCTCTCCTTATCTGACACCCATTTTTCCCCTTTCATCTCTAACATTTCAATAGACAATAGAAAATAGGTGCAGGAGTAGGCCATTCGGCTCTTCGAGCCAGCACCGCCATTCATTGTGATCATGGTTGATCATCCACAATCACTACCCAGTTCCTGCATTCTCCCCATATCCCCTGACTCCGCTATCTTTAAGAGCCCTACCTAACTCTCTCTAGAAAATATCCAGAGAACCAGCCTAAACCGCCCTCTGAGGCAGAGAATTTCACAGACTTACAACTCTCTGTGTGAAAACGTTTTTCCTCATCTCCATTCTAAATGCCTTACCCCTTATTCCTAAACTGTGGACTCCCCCAACATCAGGAACATGTTCCTGCCTCTAGCATGTCCGAACCCTTAATAATCCTATATGTTTCAATAAGATCCTCTCTCAGCATATGACAGTCCCGCCATCCCGTGAATTAACCTTGTGAACCTACGCTGCGCTCCCTCTGGAAAACTGCACACAATACTCCAGGTGTGGTCTCACTGGGGCCCTATACAACTGCAGAAGGACCTATTTGCTCCTATACTCAACTCTTCTTGTTATGAAGACCAACATGCCGTTCGCTTTCTTCACTGCCTGCTGTACCTGCATGATACTTTTGTTGACTGATGAACAAGGACCTCCAGATCCCGCTGTACTTCCCCTTTTCCCAACTTGACACCATTTAGATAATAATCTGCCTTCCTGTTCTTCGCACAAAGTGGATAACCTCACATTTATCCACATTAAACTGCATCTGCCTTGCATCTGCCCACTCACCCAACCTGTCCAAGTCACCCTGCATTCTTCCTCACAGTTCTTCCTCACAGTTCACACTGCCATCCAGCTTTGTGTCATCCTCAAATTTGCAAATGTTACTTTAAATCCCTTCATCTAAATCATTGATGTATATTGTAAATAGCTGCGGTTCCAGCACCGAACCTTGCAGTACCCCACCAGTCATTGCCATTCTGAAAGGGACCCGTTAATCCCTACTCTTTGTTTCCTGTCTGCCACCCAATTTTCTATTCATGTCAGCACTCTACCCACAATACCATGTGCCCTAATTTTGCCCACTAATTTCGACAAGGTCCCGCATAAGAGATTAGCATACAAACTTAAAGCACACGGTATTGGGGGTTCAGTATTGATGTGGATAGAGAACTGGCTAGCAGACAGGAGGCAAAGGGTAGGAGTAAACGGGTCCTTTTCAGAATGGCAGGCAGTGACTAGTGGGGTGCCGCAAGGCTCAGTGCTGGGACCCCAGCTATTTACAATATATATTAATGATTTGGACGAGGGAATTCAATGCAACATCTCCAAATTTGCAGATGATACCAAGCTGGGGGGTATAGTTAGGTGTGAGGAGGATGCTTGGAGGCTGCAGGGTGATTTGGATAGGCTGAGTGAATGGGCAGATGCATGGCAGATGCAGTATAATGTGGATAAATGTGAGGTTATCCACTTTGGTGGCAAAAACATGAGGGTAGACTATTATCTGAATGGTGGCAGATTAGGAAAGGGGGACATGCAACGAGACCTGGGTGTCATGGTACACCAGTCATTGAAAGTAGGCATGCAGGTGCAGCAGGCAGCGAAGAAAGCAAATGGTATGTTAGCATTCATAGCGAAAGGATTTGAGTATAGGAGCAGGGAGGTTCTACTGCAGTTGTACAGGGTTTTGGTGAGGCCACACCTGGAGTATTGCGTACAGTTTTGGTCTCCAAATCTGAGGAAAGACATCCTTGCCATAGAGGGGGTACAGAGAAGATTCACCAGACTGATTCCTGGGATGTCAGGACTTTCATATGAGGAAAGATTGGATAGACTCGGCTTGTACTCGCTGGAATTTAGAAGATTGAGGGGGGATCTTATAGAAACTTACAAAATTCTTAAGGGGTTGGACAAGCTAGATGCTGGAAGATTGTTCCCGATGTTGGGGGAGTCCAGAACAAGGGGTCACAGTCTAAGGATAAGGGGGAATTCCTTTAGGACCGAAATGAGGAAAACATTCTTTACACAGAGAGTGGTGAGTCTCTGGAATTCTCTGCCACAGAAGGTAGTTGAGGCCAGTTCATTGGCTATATTTAAGAGGGCGTTAGATGTAGCACTTGTGGCTAAAGGGATCAGGGGGTATGGAGAGAAGGCAGATACGGGATACTGAGTTGGATGATCAGCCATGATCACATTGAATGGCGGTGCAGGCTCGAAGGGCCGAATGGCCTACTCCTGCACCTATTTTCTATGTTTCTATGTTTCTAATCTCCTATGTGGGACCTTATCAAATGCTTTCTGAAAGTCTAGGTACACTACCTTCACTGGCTCCATTTTTCTAGTTACATTCTCAAAAAATTCCAGAAGATTAGTCAAGCATTATTTCCCCTTCGTAAATCCATGCTGACTTTGCCCACAATCTGCCAATCAATCCCCCCCCCCCCCCCCCCCTATTACCTGTATCCACTTATCATGCCTAAGGAAGGGTCTCGACCCGAAACATCACCCATCCATTTTCTCCTGAGATGCTGCCTGACCCGCTGAGTTACGGTGTCTATCTTTGGTATAAACCAGCATCTGCAGTTCATTGTTTTTCCACCTATCACTTGCCAGACTTTGTCCCAACCCCACATATTTATGACCTTTATGTGGCAACTCTTTGCATACCTTGTGTATCTAAAACAAAGGATCTCACTGTGACATGTCACATGTGATAATAAAGTATCATTCATTCAATTATTCATTCATTCATCTTTTCCACTTTTCTACCAGCTAGCCCATTCTACAATTAGTCTGAAGAAGGATCCGGACCTGAAACATCACCTTTCTAAGTCCTCCACAGATACTGCCTGGCCCACTGAGTTCCTCCAGCACTTTGTGTTTTGATTTGAATTGGTATCAACTCCTAATGAGCACGGACGGCCTCCTTCCATAGAACGTCTGTCCTTATCAAGATGTACGTCTCTCTTCTCAGATGGCTAGAAGGCCCCTGTAAAATTCCATAGCGTAGGAAAGAACTGCAGATGCTGGTTTAACTTGCAGATTTAACTTCAGACTGAAGAAGGGTCTCAGATGCGACATTTTGGTCGGCATGGTGAGTTGGACTGAAGGCCCCGTTTCCGTGCTGTGTGACTGTGACTCTAATTAGTTAGACTGTCGAGTTTAATAGACTGAGGAAATCAAATTGATTAAAGCACAGCTCCCAATATGGAAACATTTGAATAAAGCCAAATGCACAGAAGAAACAAGCAAAGGAGGCTCAAAAATATATTTTTTAATATTTAAAGATGTCTTCAATTTGCCCCTTTCGTGCCCAGTACCCATAACCCCTCAGCACTAAGCACAACTTCAGATTTAATGTTACCACGGCAACCACGCCTAATCACTAGATGAAAGCTGAAAATAAAACTGCAATAAATCCCCACCGGCAAATACAGACACACAAAAAGAAAACATGAAAGAAAATGGATTGCAATGTAAAAGTTCAACTAAATCTCTTACTGCCAGCAATAAACAGAACAGAATAAACAGAAGATAGCCTGAGACCTGGGTGACTACACTGTTCCATAGGCTTTGTGAGTTCCAAATCCCATAATGTACTGGCTGCAAAATACACCACACTGACTGAACTGATACATTTGTGTCACAATATCACAGTGAACACTAATGAGATGAACCTTTATTAGCCATTCCTAATTACCCCTTGAATCAAGAGGCTTGAGAGGTCACCAAGGGCAACTAAAGGTCAAAGAGCAGCTAATATTCAACAAGATTGCCGGATCTGAGGTCAGACCACATGGACAAACAAATGAAAAACAGAAGATAGACACAAAAAGCTGTAGTAACTCAGCAGGACAGGCAGCATTTCTGGAGAGAAGGAATGGGTGACATTTCGGGTCGAGACCCTTCTTCAGACCATCTCGGCATGAAACGTCACCCATTCCTTCTCTCCAGAGATGCTGCCTGTCCCGCTGAGTTACTCCAGATTTTTGTGTCTATCTTCGGTTTAAAACATCATCTGCAGTTCCTTCCTACAAATAAAAAAAAACAGATGCAACAACCAGGACCGCTACTCCCCTGGTTCAAACACATAAATGTCCGGTTTTCCGGTGCTCCGGTTTTCTCCCACATTCCATGTGCTGCAGGTTTTTTCGGATAATCGGCTTCAGTTATATAGCCCTAGTGTGTAGGATAGAACTAGCGTATGGCTGTTTGCTTGTCGGCGAGCACGCGGTGGGCCGAAGGGCCTACTTCCACGCTGTCTCTCTGAACTAAACTAAACATTGCAACCTAACAGTGATCCAGGTCCAACGCTGACCATCAGTGGTTTGTGGAGTTTGCACGTTCTCCCTCTAAATGCATGGGGTTTTTTTCTAGCTTCTGTTTCCACAGACATTGCAGAGGTGTGTTAATAGATTAATTTATTATTGTGGATTACCCTGAGTGTCAATGAGTGATAGGAGGATCATGGAGGGTAACTGGGCATGAGGGAGAGAACATAAGGAAATAAAGTGGGGAACGTGATTAAAGGGCCTGCCCCACGTGGGCGTAATTTACGCCTCATTTACGTGCCATGCAGAACATTGGTTGACGCGTTGTGATGCGTGGGGGGGCGTATGGGTGATGCGTGCATAGTGCGATATCGTGCGGCATTCCAGGATTTCGGTACATCCTCGCGCGCCACCTGCGTGACATATCGCTTATGCATGCTGACGCATTGGCTACGCACGTTGACGCATTGACGTCGCACGCTGTATCGCGTGGTGACGCATGGTTACATCACCGTGCATCAACGTCCGTAAACATGCGACGCCCATAGGCAATAGGCCCGCCATTTACGCGTCATGTAACCTCTAACCTCGTCCCCACAGACCTCTTCCTGGGTTTCTTGCTAGCCTTTTTTGTTGTGCCCCTGCCTGGCTGAACTGTATGTATGAGGGCTGTTGCTGACAGAAGTCTCTGTTGTTCCTGTAGCAATAAAATCTGTAGATCTTCCATGATGGTCATGATGCAGAATAGGGAAGCAGGGTATTCTAATGATGTCACGCGCACCAGACGGCTGTGCTGACACATGATGACGTGTGATTTGCGAGCGATAGTCGCGCGTCAGTCACTACCAGAGCTTCAATGGACTCAACTCATTCCTTCCATCTTAATAGGAAGTATAAAATAGGATAGAGCAATCTCCCTTCCCAATAAGAGACCATAAAAGGCCTGTCCCACCAGCATGCAACTCGATGCGATTAGCGCGACCTAACATGGTCGCTTGAGCCGTCCGGCGTCGCGGGGCCGGTCCCACTTTGATCGCCGGAGCCGTGCGGAATTGTGCGGAGTTCGTCCCGAGTTCGTCCCGACGCTGCGCGGGGCTCCGAAAAACCGACAATGTCCAAAAATCCCGCGCGGCAACGGTTTGTCGGCTCGCAGTCGCCGCGACATTTACACACCGCCCGGACATCGTGCCTCCGTGAAACTATTTGTAAGTGCCTCCGTGACCCTCTATGTGTGTGGCTCCGTGGCCCTGTATGTGTGTGTGCCTCGGTGCCCCTCTCTGTGTGCCCCTCTAAGTCCTGGCGAACTTACCTTGGACTTGCTTCAAGTTCGCCTCGCTTTGCGCCGCGTTGCGCCACTCACCCAACCTCCGCGCGGCCCCTACTGCCGGTTTAGTTGCGCTTGCCGCATGCAGGCGCATGCTGGTGGGACCGGCCCTGTACAGGGGATCACCCGACCTCCGCGCGGCCCCCGCTGCCGGTTTGATCGCGTTCATCGCATATAGTTGCGTGCTGGTGGGACAGGCCCTTTAGTAACTGAATAATAATCAGACCTATTGACATAGAGTCTATGGCTCTATTACTCTCTATGACATTTCCCCGCACACTAACTCTATCTTACACACACTAGGGACAATTTACATTTATACCAAGCCAATTAACCAAAACAAATCTTCGGAGTGTGGGAGGAAACCGAAGATCTTAGAGAAAAACCCACGCAGGTGACGTGGAGAACGTACAAAATCTGTACAGACAGTAGCCGTAGTCAGGATTGAACCCGGGTCTCTAGCGCTGTAATGCAGCAACTCTACTGCGGCGCCACCGTGAACCTGGTATTAGAAAATCATAAAATCAGAGCATATGAATTAATTCTTCCCCGTGCTGTGATACAGGTTAGGATGCTCCTTCCAAAATCAAAACACCCTAGATACCGGAGATCGGAAATAAAGCAGAATGCTGGAAATACACAGCAGGTCATGCAGCATCTGTGGAGAGGTTTTGACTTAACACCTGAGGTCAATGTTCCTTTTACTGTTTACTCTAAATTTACTGTTTTATGAGGTTTTGAATGATGGCCAAGGAAAATAAAAAAAATACTGCCTGATTCACAATCACTTGAATGGATAATATTTCATGCTACCAACATTTTCAGCTTGAATCACTAAAGCTCAGGATTTTTATTCTGCAAACCCTTCTAAGCTTCAGTAAAGATTTTATAATATAAGCTTAAGATTTAAGTGGGCAGGACAACAGGAGAAACAGTCAAGCTACTGCAACTAATCCCATTGCAATCGGCAAAGCAAAAATTTACAACATTAACAAAAAGCGGGAATTTAATTTCTAAGTAAGGACCCACCACTTTTGTGAGTCCGTTCTGTGTTAATGACCTGACCCTTTATTCACCTATTGGAACAATTGGAACACCAACTCTCATAGAGGCATAGAGTCTTACAGCGTAGAAACTGGCAACTTGCCCACACCGGCCATCATGTCTCATCTACACTAGTCCCACCAGCCTGCATTTCACCCATATCCCTCTAAACCTGTATCCCTCTATCCATGGTACACAACAGGCTGGAGAAACTCAGCGGATGCAGCAGCATCTAAGGAGCGAAGGAGATAGGCGACGTTTCGGGTCTCGACCCTTCCGAAACGTCGCCTATCTCCTTCGCTCCTTAGATGCTGCTGCACCCGCTGAGTTTCTCCAGCCTTTTGTGTACCCTCGATTCTCCAGCATCTGCTGTTCCTTCTTTAATCCCTCTATCCATGTACCTGTCTAAATTTTTCTTAAACATTGTGATAGTACCTGCCTCAACTACCTCCTCCGGCAGCTCGTTCCATAACCTGCCACTCTCTGCGTGAAAAGGTTACCCTTCAGATTTCTATTAAATCTGCCCCCCTCACCTTAAACCTATATCCTCTGGTTCTCGATTCCCCTACTCTGGGCAAGAGACTCTGCATCTACCCGATCTACTCCTCTCATTATTTTGCACATTGTCTGTTATAAATATATAGTGCTGCGGTTGGACTTTGGTGCCTAATGTTCTTATTTAAGTGACACTCAATGGACCATTTTTTTGTTTATTTGCACTTTATCTGCTTATTTATTGATGTGTGTATATATTTATATAAAGGAATATGGACTCACTGGTATGATATGTTCTGTATTCATGCCTGCTATATTCCGTTGTGCTGATGCAAAGGAAGAATTTCGTTGGCCTCTGGGACATATGATAATAAACTCTCTTGACTTAACCTCTACCACAGTTAACTACAGATACAAACCTGTACTGAGTTAATATGTGCAGAGCCACATTTGCTGTCTGAAGAAAAGTATTTAAATATAAACTCTCAACCGAACCAGAACCTGCCATCAGAAGATCCAGCTTCCAACATTAGGCAGACCAAGCAGTTCTTTTCTCTGACAAAGATAGACACAAAGTGCTGGAATAACTCAGCGGGTCAGGCAGCATCACTGGAGAAAAAGGATGGGTGACGTTTCGGCACGGGACCCCTCCTCGGAAACAGTTCAGAAGTAGAGAAAGTCTTCCTTGAGTTCTGAGCAAGTCAATCTAGAGTTGGGTCGACAACAAAGAAAAAGTGGGTGCAACACAAAAGAAGACAAAACCAGAAAACAGATTGCAACAATGATTTCCCAACCAGTTACTTTCTGCGTAATGCTTTCCAATCAATCTTATAACAGATGCATCCTAGAGTTTGGTCTTGCTTTGTGTTGATATCGTTAATTAGAATTAATTAGGCTGAGCAGCACAGTGGGAAGGTGGTACAAGTGTGCACGTAGCTGCATTTGATCCTGGTTAGGAAAGGAGAAGGTGGGTTGGAGCAACGGTGGAGGACACCAAGGCTACGCTCGGCCAGGCCGACCTCGCAATGCTGCCAGGGCGACGGGCCTTCAAAGTCAGGCCATGAACCCTGCTTGGTGATTCACTTGGTGAATGTGGGATTCATTGCCACAGAAGGCTGTGGAGGCCGTCAAAGGATACTTTTAAGGCTGAGATAAATAGATTCTTGATTAGTGCGGGTGTCGAGAGTTACGAGAAGAAGGCAGGAGAATGGGGTTAAGAGGGAGAGATAGATCAGACATGATTGAATGGCGGAGTACACGATGGGCCGAATGGTCTAATTCTGCTCCTATTACTTATGAAATTGGGACTTGAAAATGGTGCCAAACTGGCGACTCTGTATACTGCCTCCGTATACTACTGCTGTACACTTGTAATGCATCCGAGATGCTTATATAAGACGTATCTAAGTGTTTATGTATAGTGATACTTGTACTGCACCATATACAAAATGAATTTCACTGTACATATGACCGATCAAGTACCATTGTAACCATTGTAACCATTGAACGAAGAAGCTAACAATTGTGACGGAAAATAGTAAGATTAAATGAGAACTTACCAGTTTGAAGTTTGATCTTTATTTTATGAGGAGTTACGATGAGGGATTACGTGAAGACCCCGCCAGCACGCATGCGCAACATTCTTCAAAGCAGTGGTGAGAAATCACAGATACCAAATTGACTAACATAGTGAGATAAGAGAGAACTTTATATACCAGTTGACCTTAATAATAGAGCGTTTGGGAGCGGAGGGCACGTAATCCCTCATCGTAACTCCACATAAAATAAAGATCAAACTTCAAACTGGTAAGTTCTCATTTAATCTTGCTATTTTACTTCAGAGTCACTACGTGAAGATTTCAAAGCTCTGTGATTTCATGCCATGGAACGAGTCCATGCTCGCACACTGCCAAGCTATGATGTAACGTATTTCAGACATGAAACTGCGCTGAAAAACAAAAAGGTATTTATTTCATACCTAAAATAATAATGCCCCTACATTGGGTAATCATGAAACAGAACTGAAAATGTTTCCTGCAAATGTCACGGGAGTTGTTTCCTGCAAGTGGCCACGGGAAAATGTTTCCTGCAAGTGGCCACGGGTTTATTATAGAAGCGCTAAAAAGTCCTTTCATTGCTCCAACCCGCTGTTGCAAGGATGTGGTCCATTGGAATGTCCATCATCCTTGCCGCTGATGTGGATGCAGCATTGGTGGAGTGAGATTTGAAAACATTAGTATCCACCCCCACTGCACCCAATACCACCCTTAACCACCTGGAAATGGTTTGTACTGTGACCTTATGGTGAAGGCATTTGTGGCTAATAAGTAAAGTCCTCTCCATGCCCCTGAGATTCTTGGTGACCTCTATATATCACAATATATATGTCACGATGCAGAGCCGACAAACTGCAGGATAGGCCAGAAATTCTAATTTTTGGCCAGTGGATCCGGGTCTATCCTGTTTAAGTAACCCCTGTGTAAGGATGGTTATCTTGTCTTTTTTAATGTACATGGCGTCCATACTTAATTTATGTAGGGACTGGACCCGTTGTGCTGTTACAAGTGCCATCAACATAACCATTTTATAGATTAATTTATCCAGTGACAGTCCCGATTTAGGTGTCCATCCTCGAAGCATAGTCAGCACTATGCTTATGTCCCATATATGGGTGTATCTGGGCCTGGGGGGATTTGAATTAAATATACCCCTCATCAGTTTAGATAGCAGTGGGTGTGATCCCACAGCCAGGTGATCACACCCTCACCCCAGATAATTGGATAGGGCAGTATGGGCACAATTAATGGCACTGTAGTTCAATCCCTCATCAAAATGGAGGGTAGCCAGGAACTCCAGCACTTCAGTGATGGTGGCTGTGTCGTATGAAGTGTTTGTTCTGGTGCAGAACACTTCCCATTTCTTCACATATGTGAGATATTGTCTTCTGGTGGACTCCCTGCACGACGCTGTGATGACATTTATCGTCCTGTCGGAGAGTCCATAGTCCAGAAATGGCCTGTTCACAATCTGCAAACCAACAGGTTAATTCAGTCATGACACGGATGACTTTCCCCTGTCACAGGGTGGACCAAAAGGCTTGGACGTTTGTTGATCCAAATGCAGGGTTCTGTGGCCATATTTTGTACTACTGGGAACCATGCTTGGGTAGGCCAGTCGGGAACAACCAGGATACCCGAAGCGATGTCTTGTTTGATTTTTTGTAAGACCCGATTGACGAGGCAGAAGGGGGGAAAAGCATAGAAAAACAAATCCCCCCAATATAGTGAGAAAGCGTTCATCGCTACTGTCCCAGGGTCTGGTTCCCAAGCAACATATGTTGGTAGTTGGTGATTTAATCTGAATGCAAAAAGGTCGATATCTGGTTTCCCATACCGTTCTATAATATCGGCAAACACTTTCCGATCCAACATCCATTCGGTGTTATTGAATTTGCGTGACCTGGTGTCCGCTACTGTATTTAGTTTACCTAGAAGGTAAGTAGCTGAGATCCATATATTCCTTTCCAGACACCAGTGCCAAATATTATTAACCAATTTATCACATGATATCGACTTTATTCCACCCATATGATTAATGTATGCCACCACAGTGGTATTATCAATCTGTAATCGTACATGCAAATGGTGCATGTCTGAGCAGTAGGCCCGGAGTCCATGAAATGCTCAAAGCATTTCTAGATAATTAATCCCTAGTGCTCCAAACAGGGTTAATTCTTGTGCACTCCCTCTGCCACCACAACTAGAGGTGGCATTTGTTGTTCCGCAACCTTTTGCATTGGTATCAGTCTGTAAAGTAACCGTGGGATTCATAATAGTGATGGGGTGAGAACAATGTTGAATATTGTCTATCCACCAATTTAACTCTAATTTAGCTTCCCCTGGTAGTTCCATAGGCCTATCAAAATGGCCTGCATGAGTTTTAAGAGCTAATATTTTTGCTCTTTGTAGATTTTGGTAATGGAGTGGTCCAAATTGTGCTGCTGGAAATGCAGCCACTAGTTTCCCAATTACTCTGGCTACTTGCCGAATGGATGGTTTCCTGATGCTAGTGAGGCTTTTACATGCTTCCGTCAAGTCTGGCACTTTGTTTGGTGGCAAGGTGATAGACATTTGAACATAATTGATAGTGAACCCCAAATAATCCATGGTAGTGGAGGGTCTCAATTTTGATTTATGTGGATGAATGATAAATCCATTGAAAAAGATGCTTTGTGGCTGATACTGCCAATGTAGCCAACTCTAAATTTTCCCCTACAATGCGAATATCATCAAGGTAGGCCATAACAATATGGTTTTGTTTTCTCAAATGTGCCAAAGCTGATTTTAATAATTTGGTAAACAGCCTGGGTGTCGATGATAACCCGTTGGGTAAGGCCTTGTACTGCCAAAACTGTCCCATCCAGACAAATTTCAGATATTTCCGATGATCCTTGTGTATTGGTACTGAATAGTATGCATCTTTTAGATCGATGCAAACCATGTAGTACCTGTTGGAGATTAGCTGTTTGGCTGTGACAAACGTATCCATTTTGAAATGGGCATACTGAACGGAAGTATTCAGTTCGGTCAAATCTAAAATTATGCGGCATCCGCCGTCTTTTGTTTTTGGTAAAAATGTTTGATACGAACTCTTGAGATTCTCTGTTTGTCTTCTCAATTACCCCTTTTGTGTTTAATCTTAAAAGTTCAGCATGGCCTTCTGTCCTTTCTTTTTGTGAAAGTATAAACTTTCGGCTAGGTATATGCTGAACTGGGATGGGAAGTTCATAAACAAATTCAATTTTATATCCCTGAATACTTTCCAGTATGTAAGGATCAGAGATAAACGTGCTCCACACATGACGAAACAAGTGCAACCGTCCCCCAACCCGTGATGATGTTATGTTTTCGAGGCAACCAACCCACCTACCTCCATGGTTACCGGCGGTGTTGTGTTGGTTGTCTCTGCCCTTGCTTCTTGGTCTGTTGTGTTGCTGCGTTGTGGGGTTGGTGCATTTTCCATGAAGGCCGGGCTGGGCCATGGTCTAAATAAGACCGCTGTGCAGGTGGGCCTGCCTTCGAGCTTTCACCACCAGATGGTTTCTCATTGTAGCGGTGCCTGGTGGTTGTGTCGGGGTGCTGCCGCCGCTGACATGGGGTTTTGGAGGTGGTTGGCACCTTAATCATGCCGATAGCCTTGGCCTTGTCATCCAGGTCTTTAACCTGCTTAGGGAGGTTGTCCCCAAACAGCAATGTTGGCGGCTGTGCACTGTTGGGCCTGCATAATCCCGCAAATTTGAGATTGAGTGCAGGTTTTATGATGTTCTTCCTATAGCTGTTGATTTCAAACAGCGTAGTGCACAGGAGTGCTTGAGTGTCTTGCAGCTCTTCAGGCATCTCAACCCCATTGACTGTTCTGGCTACTGCTGTAATCCCAGCAGCTAGCAGTTTGAGGGTTCTTTGGAATTTCACCTCCTGGCTCCTTATGGTCGGGCTCATGTTGCCCCAAATGGGGTTGTTGACAGCAGGTACATGAAGAGAAATACAATTCTCTGGCGCAAGGTATTTTTCTGCCGTATTGTTAATTACTAGTTCCTGCAGCTGGTTCGTTGCCATGTAATTAATACTGGCAGCCAGCTTGGGATGCAATAGCAGATCTTTTTGGGTAGGGATAGAGAATTTGTTGACCATACCCAATAGTTCTTCTTGCGGCGCCCCTGACACAGGTGAGTCTTCAGCCATGTCCCATTCTTCAGGATCAGCCCAGTTCTGACCCCCAATGCTCCCCTGCGAAGAGGGTGAGACATTTGGCAGTCCTTGATAGGAAGCTGCCGTGGGTCTGCGAAGAGACCCACTGTGAGTCTGCCCCTGCAAAAGCAGGTCACGCTGGGGGAATTGCTTCACCATCTGCTCCATGCGGGAAAGACGCCCGCCGTCACTATCCGCGAACGGGGTGTCCTCAGGTCCGGACCCAGCCGTGTCTACGGACCTGTCCGACTTCCGGGTGGTTTTGCCGCTTGACCGCGGCGCACCTGCGGTCTGTTGCGGCGAGAAGTCATGAGTTGCTTGGAGAAGTCGGGAGCAGCAGCTGCAGCTCTGGAGACTCGGCACGCTGCTGGCTGGTTTCCACAGCAGCGATTTTTGCCGCTGTTCTCCTCGATCTCCTGGAGTCCATGTTGTTCTTCTTGGCTGTGAAAATACACACACAGAGTCTTTTTCAGAATGGTAAGTATTACCTCTGGTTGTCTTTTTAACTTACGCTGGAGGAGCGACGCTTCCTCCCGACTGTCGCTTCCGCAATGCGTTCGACGATATATGTCGCGCATGCGTGCTGGCGGGGTCTTCACGTAGTCACTCACGTGACTCCAAAGTAAAATAGCCTGATTAGATATATCAGTGATCTCGAGTGATCTAGAGCCCATGGCTAGTAATTCACAGTCCCAGTCCAAAAGTCTGGCTCTTGTAATCAGGCATCCTGGCTCGTAATCATGTGTCCTGCTGTATTAATCACGTTTGTAATCTGCAAGTTCTAGAGCAGTACTGTGGAGATTGAGGGGCGATAATCAGGTAGTCCAGGGCTAGTAAACTGGGTGTCCTGGGCTAGTAAACTGGGGGTGCTGGACTGGGAAAGTGTAAGTCCTGGACTAGTATTCTGGGAGTCATGGGTTTGTCATGGGTTTGTAATCTAGAAATTAAGGGCTAGTAATCTAGGATATAAAGGCAAATGAACAAGGAGTACATGGCTATTTATCTGGCAGTCCCCGGATAGCAATCTGGGAGTCCAAGGACAGTAATCTAGGAGTCCAGGGCCCGTAATCAAGGCGTCCAGGACTAGTAATGTGGCGGTGCATGGCTAGTAATTTGGCAGTCCACGCAAGTAATCTGCAGTCCAGGGTTAGTAATCTAGTAGTCCAGGGCTAGTAATATGGCTGTCCAGAGCTAGTAATTCAGGAGTCCAGGGCTGGTAATCTAGGAATACAGGGCTAGTAATCTCGGAGTCCAGGGCTAGTAATCTCGGAGTCCAGGGCTAATAACAGACTTTCTCTCTATAATATCATGAGAGGAATAGATCAGGTAGATGCACAGAGTCTCTTGCCCAGAGTAGGTGAATCGAGGACCAGAGGACATAATGTGTAGGAAAGAACTGCAGAAACTGGATTAAACCGAAGAGGTCCTCGACCCAAACATCACCCATTCCTTCTCTCCAGAGATGCTGCCTGTCCCAAAGTCAAAGTCAAAAGTCAAAAGAGTTTATTGTCATATGTCCCTGACAGGACAATTAAATTCTTACTTTGCTTAGCACAACAGAACGTAGTAGGCATTGACTACAATTGTATATGTAAATACACACATGAATGAATAAATTGATAAAGTGGAAATATCAGATGGAGGGGTATTAATGTTCAGAGTTTTTCCGAGCCAAGTTTAATAGCCTGATGGGTGTGGGGAAGTATGATGATGATGATGGACTGGGCAGTGTTTACTACTTTTTGGAGTCTTTTCCTCTCCAGGGCGCTCAAGTTGCCGAACCAAGCCACGATGCAACCGGTCAGCAAGCTCTCTACTGTGCGCCTGTAGAAGTTAGAGAGAGTCCTCCTTGACAGACCGACTCTCCGTAATCTTCTCAGGAAGTAAAGGCGCTGTTTTCAGCTTGCTTAATAATTGCATCTGTGTTCTCGGACCAGGAAGGATCTTCACAAAATTGCACGCCCAGGAATTTGAAGCTCTTGACCCTTTCAACCATCGACCCGTTGATATAAACAGGACTGTGCGTTCCCATCCTACTACTTCCAAAGTCCACAATCAGTTTCTTGGTTTTGCTGGTGTTGAGGGCCAGGTTATTGTGCTGGCACCATATGGACAGTCGCTGGATCACTCTTCTATACTCTGACTCATCCCCATCAGTGATACGTTCCACAACAGTGGTGTCGTCAGTGAACTTGATGATGGAGTTCGCACTATGACCGGCTACGCAGTCATGAGTATAGAGTGAGTACAGCAGGGGGCTGAGCACGCAGCCTTGAGGTGCTCCCGTGCTGATTGTTATCAAGTCTGTAAATGCGGAAGTCGAGGATCCAATTGCAGAGGGATGCGCAGAGACCCAGTTCTGCGAGTTTGGTAACCAGCTTGGAGGGGATGATTGTGATAAATGCCGAGCTGTAATCGATGAATAACAGCCTGACATATGAGTTTTTGTTGTCCAAGTGGTCCAGAGCAGAGTGGAGGGCCAGCGGGATCGCATCCACCGTTGATCTGTTGTGGCGGTAAGCGAACTGCAGTGGGTCCAGGTTTTTGATGAGGTAGGATTTGATTTTTGTCATGATCAACCTATCAAAGCACTTCATCACCACAGGCGTTAGTGCCACAGGTCGATAGTCATTGAGGCACGTCACCTTGCTCTTCTTGGGCACCGGTATTATTGATGCCCTTTTGAAGCAGGTGGGAACCTCAGACCTCCGAAGTGACAGGTTGAAAATGTCCGTAAAAACTCCAGCCAGTTGGTCCACACAGGTTTTTAGAACACGACCAGGTATACCATCAGGTCCAGATGCCTTTCGAGGGTTCACCCCTCTGAAGAATTTCCTGACGTCGGCCTCTGTGACTGAGACTGAAATACCATCATAGTGAATGGGGGCTCGGGAAGGCACATCGGTGTTCTCCCTATCAAAGCGTGCGTAAAATGCATTGAGCTCATCAGGGAGTGATGTATCGCCGACATTCGAGCTGCCTCCTGGTTTCGCCTTGTAGGAGGTGATTGCATTTAGTCCCCGCCACAGCTGCCGAACATCTGTCTCATCCTCCAGCTTGGAGCAGAACTCCCTTTTGGCCTTTTTGATGGCCTTACCATGGTCATATCTGGACTTTGTGTAGACCACTGTATCATCAGACATGAATGCCCGGTGTCTGGTCTTCAAAAGAGTGCGGATCTCACAATTCATCCAAGGTTTCTGATTGGGAAACACTCGGAAGGTTTTGGTGGGGATGCAGTCCTCCACACATTTCTTAATGAAGTCTGTAACGACTGTGGCGTATTCGTTCAAGTCCGTTGCCGAGTCCTTGAACATTGTCCAGTCTACAGACTCCAAACAGTCCTGTAGTTGTTCCTTTGCCCCCGCCCGACCAGCTCTGTACTGTCCTCACCTCTGGGGGTGCACTCTTTAATTGCTGCCTGTAGGCAGGAAGAAGCAGCACCACGGTATGGTTGGATTTAGTGAGGGCGAGGTATGGAGCGATAGGCATTCCTGATGGTGGTGTAGCAGTGGTCGAAGGTGTTTGGTCCTCTGGTGCAGCAGGAGACATGTTGGTGGAAGTTGGGAGTGATTTCTTTAGGTTTGCCTTATTGAAGTCCCCAGCAATGGTGGTAAATGCCTCGGGGTAAGATGTTTGGTGTTTGTTGACAACGGCGTGCAGCTCCTCCAGTGCCAGATGGACGTCTGCCTGGGGTGGGATGTAGACCCAGGATGATGGAGGTGAATTCCCTCGGTAGGTAGAAGGGATGGCACTTCACCGCCAGATGTTCCAGGTGTGGAGTGCAGGAGTTGGACAGGACTGCCACATCTGAGCACCACGCAGAGTTGACCATTAGGCAGATGGCCCCTCCTCTCCCTTTCCACGATGCCGGTGTACGGTCCATGCGGTGGATGGAGAACCCTTCAGGCTGGATCGCTGAGTCTGGGGAGCTGGGGGTGAGCCATGTCTCTGTGAAACAGAACACAGAGCATTCCCTCAGCTCCCTTTCATAAAGCAGCCTTGCCCTTAAGTCCTCCACTTTGTTTTCAAGGGACTGTACATTGGCCAGTAGGATAGTAGGGAGAGGGGGTCAAAGTCCCCTGCGCTTCAGTCTGACCTGAAGTCCTGCCCGCTGGCCACGTTTCCGGACACAATGGAGGCTTCCCCTTTGTTTCCAGGTATTGGGTTGACTGTACCTGCTGTTTCTGCGGACCTGCGCTGGAACGGGAATTTCCTCACAAACGGCAGCTCCAGCTCCGTAACAAACGGGGGTTCCCTCAGAGTCAGCAGCTCCAGCTTCATTTTTTCTGGGAGATCCAGCCCCCGTCGGCTCTGGAGGTCATCCCGGGGTTTCCAGGTGCCGTACCTGGGATCCTCAGGCAGGTCAGGAGTTTCACAGCCAGCGTGGGAAAATTTAAAGTCCGGGGCTTCCGCATCTGCGGGAGATCGCAAAATTGCGAGCGCTTTCAGCTGCCCAAGCAGCCTGTCTGAAACGGCACCGATTACTGCCGTGTCCCTGATGCAGGTAAGTTGTTGAGAGTTGTAGATGAGCCTTTTATGTTCCGGAGCTCCGTAAATATCGCCGCAGCCAGGCGCCATCTTGCTCCCGTATAGTCCCCCGCTGAGTTACCTCAGCTTTTTGCGTCTATCCTCGATCAGCGGACATAGGTTTACGGTGAAGGGGAAAATATTTAATAGGCATCTGGACTGTACCTTTTCACACAAAGGGTGGTGGGCGTATGAAACAAGCTACCATCGAAGGTAATTTGAGGCAGGGACTATCCCAACATTTACGAAACAGTTAGACAGGTACATAGATAGGACAGGTACATAGAAACATAGAAACATAGAAAAATAGGTGCAGGAGTAGGCCATTCGGCCATTCGAGCCAGCACCGCCATTCAATATGATCATGGCTGATCATGTAAAATCAGTACCCCGTTCCTGTTTTTTCCCCATATCCCTTAATTCCTTTAGCCCTAAGAGCTAAATCTCTCTCTTGAAAACATCCAGTGAATTGGCCTCCACTGCCTTCTGTGGCAGAGAATTTCACATATTCACAACTCTCTGGGTGAAGATTTTTTTCGCTATCAGTCCTAAATAGCCTACGCCTTATTCTTAAACTATGCCACTTGGTGAGGACTCCCCCAACATCGGGAACATTTTTCCTGCATCTAGCCTGTCCAATCCTTTAAGAATTATATGTTTCTATAAAATTCCCTCTCATCCTTCTAAATTCCAGTGAATACAAGCCCAGTCGACCCATTCTTTCATCATATGTCAGGTCCCGCATTCCCAGGATTTAACCTGGTGAACCTATGCTGCACTCCCTCAATAGCAATAATGTCCTTCCTCAAATTCAGAGACCAAAATTGCACACAATACTCCAGGCGCAGCCTCACCACAACTGCAGTAGGTTTGGAGGGATATGGACCACACGCTGGCAGGTGGGACTAGTGTAGCTGGGACATGTTGGCCGGTGTGGGCAAGTTGGGCTGAAGGGCCTGTTTCCACACTGTATCACTCTATGACTCTCCAGTGACAGTCAGTGTCCAAAATGCTACTTTGCAAAATCACTGAGAAGAAAAACCTGTCAGAAGCTGGAACGTGTGAATAATGCAGAGGCCAGTATTGAATAGGAGGCAGTGCATGGCCAATACTGGAAGGCAGTAATTATCTTGCAGATGTCAAATCTTGAGTAGCCCATTATTATTATCATGCCTTTGGTTAACAGAAGAGAAATGTCATTTTAAAATAGTTAAAGGAATTGTGATTAACCTTTATCCAGCTCGTTCCTTCAGCAATTTTCATTACTGCATTTTCAACGGAGATTCAAATTATTCAGGTTACGGCTCGAAATAAAAAATAATAATATTCAGTTAATTTTCCAGTCAATTATTTCAATGGAATACAATCCTGAACATTTTCCATTGATTGTGGTTTCTCAATAAAGTGATGAGTGCTGCCCTCCAGTGGCTGCACACAATTGACTTTATTTCATGTTTCAATAACTGTAGTCACTTTACCTCCAGAATGTTAATATGACCTCGGAATTGTACTGATTAATCCATTGCAGCTCTCCAAGTGTAGATGCAAGGAACTGCAGATGCTTGTTTACTGAGGAAAGACACACAATGGGTGGTGCAACCGTAGAGTTGCTGCTTAACAACGCCATGGACCAGAGTTCGATCCCGGCTATGGGTGTTGTCTGTGCGGAGTTTGTACGCTCTCTCCCGTGATCACGTGGGTTTTCCCCGGGTGCTCCAGTTTCATCCCACACTCCAAAGACGTTCAGGTTTGTAGGTTAATTGGCTTTGGTAAGTTGTAAAATTGTCCTTAGTATGTGTAGGTTAGTGTGTTGGCGCGGACTCGGTGGGCCCAATGGCCTTTTTCCGTGCTGTATCTCTCTAAAATGCTGGAGTAACTCAGCGAGTCAAGCAGCATCTCTGGAGAACATGGATAGGTGACGTTTCACAGAGTGCTGGAGTAACTCAGCGAGTCAAGCAGCATCTCTGGAGAACATGGATAGGTGACGTTTCACAGAGTGCTGGAGTAACTCAGCGAGTCAGGCAGCATCTCTGGAGAACATGGATAGGTGACGTTTTGCTGTAAATGCAGGAAGGCGA
The DNA here is from genome assembly GCA_963514005.1 of Raja brachyura. The sequence continues at coordinate 61,203,295 of OY740790.1, forward strand.
AAGAATAGTGAAATTGCCAGAAGGAAAGAGAAAAATATCTGTCAATGCTACAAATCATAAAGATCATAAGACAAAGGAGCAGAATTGGACCAATTTGCCCATTGAGTCTGACCTCCTTTCGATCATGGCTGATCTATTTTGCCCTCATGACCACATTCTCCCACCTTCTCTCTGTAACCTTCGACACCCTTACTAAGCAAGAATCTGTCAATCTCCACTTTGGCAATCACCATCTTTGGCAATGAATGCCACAGATTCACCACCCTCTGGCTAAAGAAATTCCTACTCACCTCCATTCTAAAGGTGCGTTCCTTAATTTAGAGGCTGTGCCCTCTGGTCCTAGACTCTCCCACTAGTGGAAACATCCTCTCCACATCGACTCTAACTCGGCCTTTCATTATTCTGTAGGTGCCAACAAAGTTCACAAATTCAAGTTTGCAAGTTATAGAAGTAGAATTAGGCCATTCGGCCCATCGAGTCCACTCCGCCATTCAATCATGGCTGATCTCTGCCTCTTAATCCCATTTTCCTGCCTTCTCCTCATAACCCTTGACACCCGTTCTAATCAAGAATTTGTCTATATCTGCCTTAAAAATATCCACTGATGGCATCCACAGCCCTCTGTGGCAATGAGTTCCACAGATTAACTACCCTCGGGTGCTCCCTGTGTGGAGTTTTCAAGTTCCCTCTCATGCTTGTAAACCCCAGCAAGTAGAGGCCCAGAGCCATCGAACACTCCTCATAGATGAATTCAATCATCCCCAGGATCATGTTTGTAAAACTTCCTCTGTACCCTCTCTAACACCAGCACATCCTTCCTCAGATATGTGGTCCAAAACTGCTCACATGTGTGTGTGACAGGGCTGGAGTGGCTGTTTGTCCAGAACTATTCAATTTTAGGTTGCCCTGCTCTTCCAGAAGTGGTGGGATTCTCACCTAAAGACACATGAAAACTGTGACGTTTTCTCTTAGGGACCCAGGTTCAATCCTCACCTCCCTGGTGCTCCCTGTGTGGCGTTTTCAATTTCTCCTTGTGACTGCATGAGTTTCCTCCTGGTGCAACGGTTTCCTCCCACAACTCACAGAAGTGCGGGTGTGTAGGTTATTTAGCCTCTGTAAATTGCATTGCTCCTGGTATGTGGAGAATGTGTCTGAAAGTGGAATAACATCGAACTAGAGTGTGTGGGAAGAAAGCGCGGATGCTGACTTACGCCGAGGATTGACACAAAATGATGGAGGAACTCCGCGGGACAGGCTGCATCTCTGCAGAGAAGGAATTGGTGATGTTTCGGGTCGAGACCCTTCTTCACATCAGTAGAACTAGGGTGAACAGGTGATCGACAGTCGGCATGGACTCGTGGGCCAGAGGGCCTTTTTCCATGCTGTATCTTTCAATCAATAAAAAAAAACTAAAGGGGAGACCTGAATCCTTTTAAAGATTGAAAATATTAAACTATATCCCATCTTGTTTATCGCTAAGTAACCTCTCTAAAATTTACTGTTGACTCTGACAACTGTAGAGTCTTATTTCTCTAGATTTTAATTACTTTCAGAGTTGCTCCATTTTTTTCAGATCTCTTGCAGAAACCAATGCACCAGAATGGATTTATAATCAGCCATAGCTCCATGTAAAAGCTCATGGAACATCTGCAGGCAATTAAATAGGCACAGCCTTGGACTGCAGAATCTCGGCTGGTTTCTTCAGCTACTGTTGGCTAATTTTAAACATCCACGCTGGCAATGTTAGATGCCGACAAAAGGACTTGAAGGTGCAAAAAATGTTCAAAACCTCAAGGCTGTCAATCCTCACTTTAATGAACAAAGAAAAATTCACAAGAAAACATCATCAGTGGGGCTTGTTCTTGAATCCTAATTAATCTTAGTCTTTAATGTGATCCACCTTCAAAGCTCACGTCACAAGTTACAGAGGATTGTGATCCTGGCATTAGCTGCTTCTGATGGGTCCTGCAGAACACTTAAAAGATTAAATTAGCATGAAGGATTTTTCTCTGATTCGTGCGAATTTGGAAGGCTGTGACTAGTGCTTAGTTTTAGTTGAGTTTAGTTCAGAGATACAGCGTGGAAACAGGCCCTTTGGCCCAACAAGTCCGCCCCGACCAGCGATCCCCATACACTGGCACTAGCCTGCACAATCGGGACAATTTACAACCAAAGGTAATTAATCTACAAGCCTAGTAGTCTTTGTTGTGTGGGGAGGAAACCGGAGCACCCGGGGAAAAACCCAGGTAGTCACAGGGAGAACATATAAACTCCATACAGACAGCACCCATAGTCAGGATCAAACCCGGGTCTCTGGTGTTTTAAGGCAGCAACTCGACCGCTGCGCCACCGTGCCGCCCCAACCGGAGAACAAACGTATTTTGTTTCCCATTCTGTACAATTATATTCAATATAACTGTGCACTCCCATGTCAGACAAAGTCCAGGTGACGTCCATGTGTAGTAAAGCACTTCCTGCTAAATCCCATTGATTAGTTCTAATGTCGACGTTTTGGCAGCTTGTTGCCGCCACTCGTTCTGTTGAACCTGCATGGCTTTAGGCACTGATAAATGATAATATGATAACCAGTATTTTTTGCACTGTAAAGGTGCCTGTGTTTTGATGGAGCTTAGCAAATATATTTCCATTGAAGTGTCGATTCTCCATCTTCAGTTCAGTTGGGGCACCCCCAACCCTCAATTACAAAGGGAGAGATTCAGCAACAATCCAGCAACTGACTACAACATCTAGGTCAATATGTTGATAGGATACTACCAGTTTTGACAAAAAGTCATTGATCTGAAGCATTGACTCGTTGTTTTCTCAAAAGTTCCCATGTTTATAAATCATAGGAGCGGAATTAGGCCATTCGGCTCATCGAGTCTACTCCCCCATTCAGTAATGGCTGATCTATCTCTCCACTTCAATCTCATTCTCCTGCCTTCCCCTCGTAATCTTTAGCACCCTTATCAAGAACCTGTCGATCTCCTGTCCTCTTTAAAAATACCCGAGAACTTGGCCTCTGCAACCATCTGTGGCAATGAATTCCACAGATTCACCACCTTCTGGTTAAAGTAATTCCTCCTCATCTCCTCTCTAAAGGTAAGCCCATTTATTCTGAAGCTGTGCCCTCTGGTCCTAGGCTCTCCCACTAGTGTAAATATCCTCTCCACATCCACTTTATCCAGGCCTTTCATTAAGTTTCAATGAGGTCCACCTTCATCCTTCTAAACTCCAGCGAGTAGAGGCCCAAAGCCATTTAAACGCTCATCATATGTTAGCCCAATCCCCTCCCGGGATCATTCTTCTAAACCTCTTCTGGGCTCTCTCCAAAGCCAGCACATCACTCATCAGATATGGGACCAAAACTGCTCACAATACTCCAAATGCAGTCTGACCAGTGCCTTATAAAGCCTCTGTATTGCATCTCTACTTTTGCATTCTAGTCCTCTCAAAATGCCCCTTTTACACAATTGATGCATGGTCTGCTGAGTATTTCCTGAGCATTTTTGGTTTCTATCATGGGTTTTTAGGTTTTTTTTTGGAATCAATGATTTTTCTGCCAATTTGTATCAATAATACCATAGCATATTGTTTATGAGTGCACTTCCATTCATAACAAACTTTAATAAAATTGCTGATATATATATAATATAATATCTCACTGATATCAGCTGCACATACAAAGTCACGACAGTTGGATTTGTTCCAATGATCTTGTGTGTGATTGAATGGTGAGTTAAAATGTCATTATAAACTAACATTAGTAAAATTGTTTCCACCTTAATGTACAATTTCTACTCAAAATTGAAGATTTCTACTTCAAAAATTGAGCCTTTAGAATGATGTTCCAGACTTTTGAGTTTATAAATCCTGGTATAACTTTACATAGATTAAGAATATATCTTGTGGTAGTCTGAAGACACTCAGACTATACTTTCAGATTATTCCCAAAACAACCACTTTATTTCGACAATAGTTATAATTCTGTGCCATCATTAATCAATGATCCCTTCCAGACCAGAAAATTTAAGGAGAGAGTATATGTTCAATAAATTAAATAAATTATATTTGACAGATATAATAAATCACAATGTAAATTATAGACATTCGTGCTGCTTCTCCAACTGGTCATAAATGTACACTTTTGTTGGATGTGATAAGGTACTGCACAAATATAAGTCTCCTCATTGTGTGGCACAGTGGCGCCGTGGTAGAGTTGCTGCCTCACAGTGCCAGAGACCCGGGTTCGATCCTGACTACGGGTACTGCCTGTACGGAGTTTCCCCGTGACCGCGTGGGTTTTCTCCGAGATCTTCGGTTTCCTCCCACACTCCAAAAACTTGAAGGTTTGCAGGCTAAATGTCTTAGTATAAATGTAAATTGTCTCAAGTGTGTGTAGGATAGTGTTAATGTACGGGGGTCGCTGATTGGCGTGGACGGCGGTGGACCGAAGGGCCTGTTTCCGCGCTGTATCTCCAAATTAAACTGAAAATGTAATATGAAATCAATAGTTGGTTGGTAAAATACTTCTCTGCTCTTACGTATGTTTCCTTGAATTCCTAAATTGCCCCTGGCTATAAAACTATACATTTTCATCAATGAACAGGAATACTATAATACATGCACTTTACATGATTTCCAAGACTGATTATTCATCAAGCAACATGCTTGTAACATGCTAGAATGATGTCCTCCATGGCATTATGAATTTCCACAGAATAATTTTCGTGACATGAAGCTCTTACGAATTAATAGCATGATAAATGCTGACTCTCAAAAATACATAGGTATAACTAAATTTTATATTTTAACAGCTGACATGCAGGCAATGTGTGAAGGCTCCGACTGAATGCTAAAGCAATTAAAATGGTTGCTTTTTTAATGTTAAAACTATATTTTAAATCCCTGTTAACATTATCATTGCAATCTTCACTTTTATTTTACACCTTGCCTGCTCTATTTCAGTAAAATTCTGATTTATGAACTCATAACTACAATATGAATACATTCTTCGATTTAAATTAACAACCTGCATGAAATCAGGATGGCAGTCACAAGTCTCCATGCTTGTCACTATCCATTCCACTGCACCAAACTGACAGTAAATACATCATCTTTTGTCAACACACACATATTTCCTTCTATTGCTTTTATGTTTATTAAATATGGTGTTAAAAGTTTCGCTATTTGTTTGGTCAAAAAAGGAAATTCATACGAACTGTAGCCAGCCATGGGCTACTCGTGCGATGTGTGCAGCCCAGACTTTGGTTATATATTGTAACAGACAATAAATGACAGCAGTGCAAAGCAAAAGGTTGACAGGATGAAAATAAAATTCATCCATCATTGCTAGACGGCTATGAAAAACATACAAAATAACAAGGTAAATCAGTCACAGTGAAAGAAACAGTGTTTGTTCTAAGTGCACTATATTCTTAACAGTCAGTGATAAAATGACATCTAAATCAATGGCTGCTCACTTTCTTCGTTGATAGATATCAAGGTTCGCTGTGCTGAATTAATGAATGCCTTTCTTTAAATAGAAAGAATGCAATGATCAGAGCAGCTCTTCTGTGAGACAGTGTAGTGCTTTATTGTTTGTAACTGAGCTCCCTTGTTGAGAAGATTCTTCCATTAAAGCCTTGCCAGTCTTCACACTGCCTCTTTCCCGAATAATTAATAACAAGCACCATTAGATGCTGCGTAGGAAGGAATTGCAGATGCTGGTTTACACCGAAGATGGACACAAAATGCTGGAGTCAATCAGCGGGTCAGGCAGCTTTTTCTGGAGAAAAGGAATAGATGATGTTTCGGGCCGAGACATAGATACATGCAGCGAAACATAGAAAATAGGAGCAGAGTAGGCCATTCAGCCACTCAAGCCAGCACTGCCATTCAATATAATCATGGCTGATCATCCAACATCAGTACCCCATTCCTGCTTTCTCCCCATATCCACATGAAAATGCATTCTCTCCTGAATACACGAGACATGAATACATGAGACCCTTCTTCAGATTGAGATGCATTGACATCAGGTTTAGGAATTCAATTGGACTTGAAACAGATTGCTATCTGTCCCAGATCAGTCCACCACCCTACAATGACAGCCTCAATAAACATTCACATCTGCTCTGGACCCAGAGATTGCTGTTCAGTGGCCAGACTTGCAGAAATTACGTTCAACTGCTGTGGTCATGAACAGGATGTGGAAGAGAGAGTGGAGAAGCAATAAGGAGATGGCGGAACAATTAGTGACAACAGACCATGCTTTTAGTGTGGAACAAGATGGAGTGCCTGTTTGATGGTGGCCCTTTAGTCATAGAGAGTCTTAGTCGTACAGCGTAGAAACAGGCCCCTTCGACCCAACTCACCCACACTGGCCAACATGTCCCAGCTATACTAGTCCCACCTGCCTGTGTTTGGCCCATATCTCTTCAAACCTGTCCTATCCATGTACCTGTCTAACTGTTTCTTAAACGTTGGGATAGTCCAAACCTTAACTACCTCCTCTGGCAGCTTGTTCCATACACCCACCACCCTTTATATGAAAAAATTAGATTCCTATTAAATCTTTTCCCCTTCACCTTAAACCAAGTCCTCTGGTCCTCAAATTCACCTACTCTGGGCAAGAGACTGTGTGCATCTACCCGATCTATTCCTCTCATGAGTTTATACACCTCTACAAGATCACCCCTCATCCTCCTGCGCTGCAAGGAATAGAGTCCCAGCCTACTCAACCTCTCCCTATAGCTCACACCCTCTAGTCCTGTAAACATCCTCGAAAACCTGGCAACATCCTCGTAAATAGCTTTATGGATGGCTATTTGAAATGCACTTAAACCAATTATGTGAGACACAACAGGGCAGGTGTCTACTCATTCCAGGTCCACGGAGCTGTTGTAGAAATGGTTTAGTTTAGTCTAATTCATGTTCATAAGTGATGGGAGCAGAATTAGGCCATTTGACTCATCAGGTCTACCACTCCATTCAAGCAATGGTTTAGTTTAGTTTAGCAAAACAGCACGGAAACAGACCCTTCGGCCCACCGAGTCCTTGCTGACTAACAATCACCCATACACTAGTCCTATCCTACACACCACGAACAATTTACAGAGGACAATTAACCTACAGACCTGCACGTCCTTGGAATGTGGGAGGAAACCGGAGCGCCGGAAGAAATTCCACGCGGTCACATGGAGAATGTACAGCACCTGTAGTCAGGGTCAAACCCAGATCTCTGGCACTGTGAGGCAGCAACTCTACTACTGCACAACTGTGCCACCCATTCATGTCCATTTTGGGAGGCCAAACTAGGGCAGGACTTTCATAATGAATGGGGCAGCACGGTGGCACAGAGGTAGAGTTGCTGCATTACAGCAACAGGCACCCAAGTTCGATCCTCGACCCAAAACGTCACCTATCCATGTTCTCCAGAGAAGCTGCCTGACCTGCTGAATTACTCCAGCACTTTGTGTCCTTTCATGTTACTGATGTGTAAGATTCAGTCCTTCACATCCTGATCTGTATATGTTGTTCGTTAACTCTGCAGAACAGGCAGCATCTCTGGAGAGAAGGAATGGGTGACGTTTCAGGACAAAACCCTTCTTCAGAAGAAGGGTCTGAAGAAGGGTCTTGATCCGAAATGTCACCCATTCCTTCTCTCCAGAGATGCTGTCTGACCCGTTGAGTTACTCCAGCATTTTGTGTCTATCTTCGGTGTAAACCAACATCTGCAGTTCCTTCCTACACTGCATAGTTCTTTTGCCTAAGAGAAAAATGTTTCATGACGAGATTTTTCAAAATTGACTAGCTCTAATATAGAGTGAAATATAAATATACTATCTCAGGGCTTTAGTGGTAAGCAGGTGTGTGCCAGACTGATTGGATGAGGTTGGCTGCCTGTTTCTCCACATGTAATAAGTTCAGGATTTCTGATGTTGATCCCTGGCATGGGGTTAAACAAAGGTCATGCATTGCCAACAGGCAAGTGAAAATGAGAAGATAAATTACGACCATCCTCAGCTGCATTGGCAGAGACTTGTAAGCTCATCCATTAACCCTCATTACTTACTTTGCCAAGATCTTACACTCATAGTGAGAGCTTCCAGATACACATTTTGTTCGGGCTATTTGGCAATTAGGCTTGTCTTAGATTGCTTTAATCGCCAAAATGGCTGCCAGTTAGCTCCCGGTTAGATACTACTGCACTACATCAAATTTATGAAATTACCTTCAATGAATAGTCTGTGGTCTAAACAATCAGAAAAAGAAACTGGAGATGCTGTACACGGATTTTTTTTTTAAATGCTGGAAAAACGCAAGATTTAGGCAACATCTGTGGTCTGAGGAAGGGTCTCGACCCGAAACCTCACCCATTCCTTCTCTCCACAGATTGTGCCTGTCCCGCTGAGTTACTCCAGCAATTTGTGTCTATCTGAGGAGACAGAAAGAGAGTTAGTGCCCTCAGTCAATGATCCTATCTCTGAACTGCAGTTTCATCAACCTGAAACATTACCTCTCATTCTTTCTCTGCAGATACTGCCCGACATGGTGAGTATTTCTAGCACCTTCTGTGCCTACTATTTATTGAAAGCTTAACGCTTCTTGATCAGCAAAACCAACGGCTAAGTAGGAAAATAGTAACTGCTGTCATAGGTGTAACAAATATTCGAAGGGCAGCACAGTGGTACAGAGGTAAAGTTGCTGCTTCACAGTGCCAGAGACCTGGGTTCGATCCTGTCCTCGGGCGCCGTCTGTGTGGAGTTTGCACGTTCTCCCTATGACTGCGTTGGATTTCTCCGGATGTTCCGGTCTCCTCCCACATTCCAAAGAGCAAGTTTGTAGGTTAATTGGCTTTGGGTAAATTGCTGCAAGTGTGCAGGATGCAAGAGTGCGATAACATGGTCGGCGTGGGCTCGGTCGGCCGAAGGGCCTGTTTCCACGCTGCAGTTCCAAAACTAAATATGATTAGTATTATGTAGTGCCAGCAGCAATATTGCCTTCAGGTAGGCAATATAATAGTAAGATTAAATGAGAACTTACCAGTTTGAAGTTTGATCTTTATTTTATGAGGAGTTATGATGATGGATTACGTAAAGAAGCCCCGCCAGGCGCATGCGCGTCATACTTCAAAGCAGCGGCGTGAAAACACAGAAACTAAGTGATATAGTTAGACTCAGAAGACTAGAACTACCAGATGATCTTTGCGATTATAAAGGCCGGGAGCGGAGGGCACGTAATCCCTCATCGTAACTGCTCATAAAATAAAGATCAAACTTCAAACTCGTAAGTTCTCGTTTAATCTTACTATTTTACTTCGGAGTCACGTGAGTGACTACGTGAAGATTTCAAAGTTCTGTGATTTCATGCCGTAGATCCATTCCATACGACACACTGCTTCAGTTGACACAGTTGTGAATAAATAATGTATTGAACATTGCTTTGAATTATCCAATAATGATTTTTTAAATAACAAAACATTAATAACCCCTCTATCCCAGGGGGAAATTACAAATGAAATTTATGAAGACAAAGCAAATCAAATCAAAAGGAACCCAAAACAGCATGCCCAAACCCTGGCACTGTCAGGACAGGCTTATCATAACATTTAGAAAAAGTTGATTCCTTAGACCATCCTGCGGCTCCGAGGATTTGGTCTAGCGGCATGTCCTGCGCCTTCCCTGCGGATGTTGATGCCGCCCTGGTGGAGTGAGATTTAAACACATGACTCACACTACTCCAGCACAATCCAAAACCTGTTTTAACCATCTAGAAATAGCTTGTACTGACACCTTTTGTTTGGCTGATGAGCATTGCTGTCTCAGTACCTCTGAGACTCTTAGTTACCTCGATATATTAACTCAGGTGCTTAACTACACATAATGTTTTGTCAACAGGGTATGCTTTAAAGCTTACTTTGGTTCCGGCCATTCCTGGCCTGTTTTGTTTGATGAAATCATACACATAAAACGTAATGTTATCTGCAGAAGAATACATGCTATCTAGTCGAAACTTTTGCAATATTTGCACTGGTTGCGCTGATACTAGTGCCATGAGCATAACCACTTTAAGTGTTAACTTCAGAAAAGACAATGACGTAATTGGAGCCCATTGCCGAAGCAGTGTGAGAACTATACTGACATCCCAGATTTCTGTATATCTAGGCTAAGGAGGATTTTTGTTAAAGATTCCTCTCATGAATCGGGACACTAACGGATGAGACACGATAAATTGTTGTTCTGAAAACTGCCCTAAATAGGAGGACAAAGCACTCCAAGCACTATTAATGCCACTATAACTCAAATGTTCATCAAAATACAATGTAGCAAGGAACTCCAATACATCCGGTATGCTTGCAGTATGATAAGATATATCTGGCTGTAAACAAAACATCTCGCATTTCTTAATATGAGACACATATTGTTTCTTAGCTATCGCTCCAAGCTGCAGTTATCACATCCATGGTCGTATTCGACAGTCCAAGGCCTTGGAATGGTCTGGTCAGAACCTGCAGATTAACAGATTAATATGATCATACAACAGATGACTTTCTCCTGTTACTGGATACACCAACAAATTACTGCAGTTGGGGACAGCCATGAATGGCTGAGTCATCATTCTGAGAACCAATGGGAACCATGGCTGTGTAGGCCAGTCCGGAACCACCAAAAAGCCTGAGGCGGAGTCCTGCTCTATTTTGGTGAGACATTGCCTAATCAGGCAGAATTGGGCAAAAGCATAAAAGAATGTACGTCCCCAATGTAGCGAGAATGCATCCACCGCTACTGCTCCTGGATCTGGTTCCCATGAAATGTATTTAGGTAACTGGTGATTTAGCCTGCATACAAACAGATCAATATCTGGCAAACCATAGCAGCTGACAATCATTTTAAAAACGTCAGGATTTAACATCCATTCTATGTTGTCATTAAATTTTCGTGACCTGTTGTCTGCCACCACATTATCTCTACCTGGTAGGTAGATAGCTGAGACCCAGATGTTTCTGGAAATACACCAGTGCCACATGAGGTTAGCCAGATTATCACATGATACTGACCTTATTCCTCCCATGTGATTGATATATGCCACAGCCGTGGTATTATTAATCGGGAGTTGAACATGTAAATTATTCATTGTTGAACAATAAGCTTTTAATCCATAGAATGCACCCAGCAATTCTAAGTAATTTATACCATACCTGTGCAGGATTAAATCCTCTTGCACATTCCATCTACCACCACAGCTAGACTCGCTGTCCGTAGCTCCCCATTCCAGAGCACTCACATCTGTCAGTAAAACCACTGAAGGTTGCTGAACCAAAATGTTTTTGGTAGTTTGTACAATATTGATAATCCACCATTGTAATTCAGCTATGGCTCTGGTTGGTAACTGCATAGGTCTATCAAAATGACCTGCATGTGCTTGGTCTCTAGCTTGTTGCTGACTTTGATAGTGCAGAGGTCCAAACTCCACTGCAGGGAAAGCTGCCACCAATTTACCAATAACACTGGCTACTTCCCAGATGGAGGGATATTGTTTTTCAGTGAGACTAGTACAGATCTCCCTGATCTCCTCAGCCTTGGCTGTAGGCAAAGTCACTGACATATCAACTGAATCAATGAGAATCCCAAATAAACAATTTTTTGGGATGGCTCTAACTTGGATTTTGTTGAATAGACCAGAAACCCTAACCTTTCAAATAGGTGTTTGGTTGCTGAAACCGATTCCTCAGCTGTCTCCTGAGTGTTGCTTATGATTAAAATATAATCTAAATAAGCCATTACAATGTGATTCTGGCCCCGAAATAGCGCCAGCACTGGTTTCAACAATTTCGTGAACAGCCTAGGAGCTGAGGTTAACCCATTGGGTAATACTTTAAATTGCCACAGCTGTCCCATCCAACTAAATTTCAAGTATCTCCGATACTGATGATGAATTGGTACTGAATAATATGCATCTTTCAGATCTATAGTTGCCATATAACAGCCTTGTGATAACAGCTGTTTAGCAGTATTGAAGGTATCCATTTAAAAATGCCTATACTGAACGTAGGAATTTAACTGGGTTAGGTCCAGAATGACTCTACATCCCCCATCTTTTTTCTGTCTGGGGAATATATTGGACACAAATTGTTGAGGATGGTTAGTCGTCCTCTCAATAACCCCTTTTTTGGGATAAAACCATAATTTCTTCTCTTACCTGCTGAGTTTCTGGTGCAAAAAAAACAATACTCTATTAGGCATATTCTGTACAGGTGGATCAATTCCTGACATAAACTCTATTCGTGAGCCTGACACAGTGTCTAGTATAAACCGATCAGATGTTATGCAGCACCATTCATCAATAAACAATTGCAACCTACCCCCAACCGGAGGTTGTTCCCCAGAAATCTTATCCTGGACAGAATGAATCACCTGTACCTCTACAGTCGGCCTCGAAGTCCTCCTTCTTCCCAAACTGGGGTTGTAGCTGGGATACACAGGTGGGTAATACCGTCGTCCCACTGGCCCCACTCTGCTTGGCCCTGCCCCTGGATCCGACCCCCTTTGCGCTGAACACAACCTGCGAGGTGGCATCCTGGCAGAAGGGACGTATGTCTTCATGAGACCGATTGTTTTCGCCTCTTCCTCCAGGTCCTTGACTTATTTGAGGAGCTCCGCCCCAAATAAATAATCTGGGGCTTGGATGTTGGTGGACCTACACAAAGCTGCAAATCTTGGCTTCAGCGACAGTTTTATAGCTATTTTTCTTATGCAGTTGACCTCAAAATATGCGTTACAGAACATGGCTAGCATATCTTGTTGTGTGCAAGACATTGGTGCCCCCTGGGCCATTTTTCCAAATGCAGTGATGTCAGTTGCCACCAACTTGAGGACCCGCTGAACCTGATTTCTTGTCCACACATCGTTGCACTCATTCGTGCCCATATAGCAGAGTTCACGGTGGGCACTTTGAGCGACGCACAATTAACAGGTGTTTTATATCTCGTGGCCGTCTCCTCCATAACTGTATGGTGGAGCTGGTGAGAAGCCATGTAATTAACATTGGAGGCCAAGTTTTCTTCCATGGCCTCACCAGTCCCTTCCGGAATAGCGAAGTTCCTTGATATGTCCGGGACACCTGGAGCATGGCTCATGTGCTCTGGTGTGTGCTCAAATGCAGTGACACCAGCTTCAGGGTCAGACTACTCCTCAGACTCCTCCTGGCTCATGTGCTCTGGCTCTCCCGAGTCTTGCTCTAGGGAGGTCTCTTCCAGCCCTAAACAAGGTGCTGGAGAAATTTTACATGGCTCATTAAGTTTGGAGCATTTCTCCATTTGGTTGAGCCGTCCCCATACCTTTATTAAAAGGAGGGGAGTCTTCCACATCATCAGACCCATGAGATAAGGTGGGCCTGAGAGTACTTTCTTTTAGCCTTCCCCATGGTGGAGTGGCCTTAGTGCTCTGAAGCCGGCATTAGTGCAGCCGTTATAGAAACATAGAATCATAGAAATTAGGTGCAGGAATAAGCCATTCGGCCCTTCGAGCCTGCACCGCCATTCAATATGATCATAGCTGATCATCCAACTCAGTATCCCGTACCTGCCTTCTCTCCATATCCTCTGATCCCCTTAGCCACAAGGGCCTCATCTAACTCCCTCTTAAATATAGCCAATGAACTGGCCTCAACTACCCCCTGTGACAGAGAGTTCCAGAGACTCACCACTCTCTGTGTGAAAAAAGTCCTTCTCATCTCGGTCCTAAAGGATTTCCCCCTTATCCTTAAGCTGTGACCCCTTGTCCTGGACCTCCCCATCCCGATCTATAAGCGGTAATCGTGGAGCCGGCATTAGCGCAGCCAATATCTCCCGACCCGATCTATAAGCGGTAACCGCGTTCCGCTCCTACTATGGCAGTTACATTTGCAACACCCTCCATACCACTAACTCTCACTGGCTCCCGAGCCAGACTTACAGAGTTTTAAATACTCGCAGGGAAGATTTGACATTGACTTACCTGCGGGTTACTACTTACCGCTGATGGAGCTGCGCTCTCCAGCCCGTCGGTGCGCCATGCGTCGGACGTAATGACGCACATGCCCCTGGCGGGGCTTCTTCATGTAGTCACTCACGTGAGGGAAGTTGCGGGAGGGCAGGAGCATTGAGAAGGAGGGGGTCGGGGATCATGGCAGCAACCAGCTCAAGAGCGATCAGTGGGCAATGGATAACAGGACAGCGGGCGGTGGAGCTTACTCCTGGGTCAGCGTAAGTAACCTCAATTGGTCCCTTGTTCGCGCTGACACAGGAGGAGTAAGCTCCACCGCCCGCTGTCCTGTTATCCATCGGCAGCTGACCCGCTCCGCTCTATGATCTTTGCTCTTGAGCTGGTCCCCTCACTGTTCAGCCAGAGAGCACTGCCAAAGGTGAGCGGGCCGGCAGAAAGCGCTGAGGTAGGCAATACCTGCCCGGCCACAATGCGGTGGCTCTGCGCCCAGAGCGCCGCGGCAGCGGTGAGTGAGTGGGTTACCGGCATGAACCCCGACCTCCTCCTTCTCAACACTCCTGCCCTCCCCACAACTTTACCCCAGGCCAGACTCCCCACACGCTGTGAAAGGAACTCTCACCCCAATTGGTCCCTTGAACAATCTGCGCATGCGCGATTTAAGATTTCTTTTAAAGCCGACTGACTTCCTGCCCTGAATAATTACTCACGGCACGTGCCTGCTTCTGGTACACAGTTCTTGAAGGTACAGTTACCATTATATACACTATAAAGGAGACCCCAACCCCCCCCCCCCCCCCCCACCCACGACAGTGAGACATCTCTATGGGGCATCTGAAAGATTCATGAACTGAAAAAACATAAGGTTAACAGAGTAGCACATGTCAGCCTCGGGGCATTGACAGTGTTTTCAGATTGAATGCTAAACGTTATTCTTCTTCATTAAAAATTTGATTTGGTCGCCACAATAAATAGGTGCATGTTGACAGACAGCTTCGTGTTGCTATTAACACAGTTTCCCAACTAGTGCCTCAGCTGAACTCTGCCTGCAGTTCGTCATAGGTGGCCTCGTGGTTCAAAATGGATCCTGGCCCACACTGGGCTCACTCTGATTACTCCCTACACACACTGGAAATTAATACAGGGAAATGTGAGACAAAATGAGGGAGTAACTCAGCGGGACAGACAGCATCTCTGAATAGAAGGAATGGATGACGTTTTGGGTTGGTACCCTTCTTCAGTCCCGACCTGAAATGTTACCCATTGCTTCTATCCAGAGATGCCTCCTGCCCCGCTGAGTTTTTCCAACATTTTGTGTCTATCTTTGGTGTAAACCAGCATTGCAATTCCTTCCTGCACAGAGAAATGTGAGGTATTGCATTTTGGAAAGTCTAACATAGGCAAGACTCAGCCAGTGCATGGCTCTGGAAAGTGATATAGAGGAGAGGGGTCTAGGAGTGTAGGTACATAGTTCCTTGAAGGTGGCTTCACTGGTAGATGGGGTGGTCAAAAAGGTTTTTAGCACATTGGCCTTCATCAGTCAGAGTACTGAGTATGGAAGTTGGGAAGTCATGTTGCAGTTATATAAGACGTTGGTGGGGCCTCATTTAGAGTATTGTGTTCAGTTCTGGGCACCAGGTTACAGGAAAGACGTTATCAAGCTGGAAATGTTACAGAGAAGATTTACAAGGATGTTGCCAGGACTAGAGGGTCTGAGCTCGAGTGAGAGGTTGTGCATTCTATGACTGGAGCACAGGAGGATGAGAGGTGATCTTATAGAGGTGTGTAAAAAATCGAGAAAGGAATAAATTGGGTGGACGCACAGAGACTCTTGCCCAGAGAACCAGAGGGCATAGGTTTAAGGTGAAGGGGGAATGTTTTATTAGAAATCTGATGGGTAATTCGGTGGTGGGTGAAGGGAACGTGCTACCGGAGGAGGTAGTTGAGGTAGGGACTATTGCATGTGTAGGTCAGGTTTAGAGGGGTACGGGCCAAACGCAGGCAAGTGGAACTAATGTAGATAGAACATGGTGGCTGGTGTGGGAAAGTTGGGCTGAAGGGGCTGTTTCCACACTGTAAGACTCTCTGACTCTCTCTCTGACTCTATGACACAATCTGTGCACACATTGGGCTCACTCTGATCACTTTGCTGCAATACATCGTCAGTTTAAAGAAAACAAGGTCAGCATTTACAAACAGCCAATTTCAGAACAATTAAGAGCCAGATGCCACGATAAACTATCTGTGGAATGAAGCATTTCACAAATCACTTCTATTTTTGACCAAACCAAATTGGACCATTTCTCACCCAGTTTTAGTGCTGGCTAAAACTCTTCTGAATTCATCCCATTGAAAACTTTGCTGGAAGATAAGGACACAAGGCGTTGGAGTAACTCAGCCGTTCAAGCAGCATCTCTCGATAACATGGATAGATGAAGTTTTGAGTTGGGACCCTTCTTCAGACTGATCGTAGGGAGGGAGGGACGGAGGGAGGGGGGGGGGGGGTGAGAAAGCTGGAAGACAGGAGGGGCAGGACAAACCGTGGCTGATAATTGGTAAACATGGATGAGAGGGGAGATTGATAGGAAGATGGTTGGACAAAAACCAAGTATGAAAAACAAAAGGATTGAAGAGCGCAAATTGTGAAGCCAGAGGAAGGAATGTACAGTAGGTGGAGGTGGAGGGGAGGGGTGGGGGTGGATTGGTTCAGGGCATTGAGGAGGAGGGTGGGGGGGGAGAGAAAGGCGAGTTTGAGGGGTAAGGGGGGTGGGGGAGTGGGGGGGGGGGGTGTTAGAAGTCATCTACAATTGGAGTTCTCAATGTTCATACCTATGGCTTGTGAGATAAACTGTATCCCACTAAATCCTGGTGCAGTGAATTTCTGAACTAAGCCCAATAATTAAAGTACAAAAGGGCCTACATCTAGACTAAATTGTTCCCCAATTATCTGGCATTTAGTGTTCAATAGACTAAGTACAATCAATCGCCAGTTAAATTTTATTTAGAATCTACACCACATCTTGGGGCTAAATCACTTTCGTGTTATACACATGCCTTTGTTAAATACGGTTTTTGTTTAGATTTTACTGCTGAATAAATGATTAAATGAGCTGTGATAACGAAATTGGAAAATTATCTATTTTTATTCAAGCACATAATGTCACAAATAATGTTAAAATTCAAGTATTTTCCACACAGATTCCTATTTATTAAATCAAATATTTCTGATACATCCTTGTGGGACTTCAAAAAATTACATATGCAGTGCAATGATAGATTTAAAAAATCATCCTTGACAGTTATCATTGAATATTTTCCTTCGCTTACACTGTTTTAAATTGTATAACTGGACATTAATCATTAGTCTGAAGAAGATACTCGACCTGAAATGTCACCTATTCCATTTCTTCATCTTTGGTCGCCAGCATTTGGTTCTATGTCCTTGGTTTAAACCAGCATCTGCAGTTCCTTCCCATACATAGTGCGGTATTATTTCTATTTTCTTCAATTGGAATCCCTGGCGCCTGTTATCCAGTGAGGTTGGCCTAACTATGTTATCACAAACACAAATATAAAGTTGAACATGGCCAGAAACCATTTCAGTCAGAAGCAATTAACTCCCTCTCCCATTCCCACTCTGACCTTTCTGTCCTGGGCCTCTTCCATTGACAGAGTGAGGCCCAGCGCAAATTGGAGGAACAGCACCTCATATTTAGCTTGGGCAGCTTACACCCCAGCGATATTGAACATTGACTTCTCTAACGTCAAGTGACCATTGCTTTCCCTCTCTCTCCATCCCTCCCCCTTCCCAGTTCACCGGCCAGTCTTACTGTCTCTGACTACATTTTGTCTCGGTTTGCTTTGTTGTTACCTTCTCTCAGCTAACAATGATCTGTTCTACATTTTCCTTGATCTCCATTCCCTTCATCCTATTTTCACACCTTACACTTTCTTATATATGTATCTCCCTCTCCCCTGACATCAGACTGAAGAAGGGTCTCGACTTGAAAAGTTACCCATTGCTTCTCTCCAGAGATGCTGCCTGTCTCGCTGAGTTACTCCAGCATTTTGTGTCTATCTGCAATTTGCTAACTGTTGGCTCAGTTGGAAAAGCCCCTTCATTTGTTTTAAGTGTCACCAAGACTATAAAACTAATTATCTAGGCATTTGTTCTGTGAGGGAGCTATTTGTTGCAAAGTGGATGAACAAAAATAAGTTCTAGCTTGATCTATATGGATATGTTTTCATATCTGAATGACCCCAGTTTAAGATAACATATCATTGTTCATCACAGTGGCAGAGTAGAACCAAATATAACTTACAATCAAGTCTGGGGGTGTTCATAAGTTCATGCTCATAAGTGATGGGAGCAGAATTAGGCCATTCGGCCCATCAAGTCTACTCTGCCATTCAATCATGGCTGATCTATCTCTCCTGCCTAACCCCATTTCCCTGAGACCCATACTAATCAAAAATCTATCTATCTCTGTCTTAAAAACATCTAGTGTTTTAAACTCAACATCTTGAGTTATCCTCCACAGCCTTCTGCGGCATTTAATTCCACTGATTCACCACTCTCTGACTAAATACATTTCTCCTCATCACCTTCCTAAAGGAACGTCCTTTAATTCTGAGGCTATGACCTCTGGTCCTAGATTCTCCCACTAGTGGAAACATCTTCTCCAGATCCACTCTATCCAGGCCTTTCCCTTTTCGAGTGTCTGAACGGGTCTACCAACAACAAGGTTTCCAATAACCTTCTTCAGCTTAGTTTAGTGTAGATACATCATGGAGACAGGCTCTTTAGCCCACCATATCCACACCGACCATTAATCACCTCTTCATTCTAGTTCTCTGTAGGTATGTTACAAAACTTACCTTCAGCGGCGCTGCAGTTCTGTCACGGCTCGGCGCCTTTGAGAGGGGGGCGGGTTTAAAATGCCGTTTTCTCCAGTCTGTTCAAATCAATCTTTGTCATCCTGTTTAGTTGCTGAAGAAAAATCGCTCCGACATACGTTCTCTGAAGTTTTTTTTTAACTACGCTGGATAATTTAATAGCAGGAGTAAATTAAAAAGCATCTTCTGAAGCCGTCAACGCCAGCAACAGGACGGATCTCACGTAGGGGACAAAGCAAGGTACGCCATTTATTTTTACATATAAACGTGCTTCTTAGGATGCCTTTAACCAAAATTTCATGTTGCGAAAAGATGACTTAGAAAAGATACAAACCGGCAGTATTTTTCCTGCCGATATGGGGTTCAAATTCACTGCAACCGCAACGTTCCAATCGATCGCGTTCCACAAAATCCCACTCGCAAGATGATTTAAATGGCCATTAATTTACGGGAATTAAACACTAAATTCCTTCCATTTGGCCTATAAATTCATGACAATAAGATTTAAAAATCATATCGTGAATTCTTGTGTGAATATTATTTGGACACTTAGGGTATTTAAAAATGTTAACCTTTTCTTAAGAAATGATAGATGTTTAGATCTAGTAACTGAATTTTGTAATTAGCTACAATTAGGTAACTGACTAATTATATCCTTTAATTTCACGTCATCCAAGTAAGATTGTTTCATATTTGTTTCAGAATGCTTCAATCTATAATAACTGGAATCTCTTAATTTTTAAGAAAGTTATGGGCTTTTGACTGTCCTTGATCACAGCTTTTGAGTTAAGTCAATGGACAAGCAATAGGGAACAAGATACAAATTTTTAATACTGAAGATATGAAAGTGAATTAGGTGTCAAATTAAATTTCTTTTTATGCTTTATCTGATGGGATAAATTGCAGACTTGAATTTTAAAATCTCAAAATGTTGTAACATTGCTATTCTATGTTATCCCACTTTCTCGTCCACCCCCTACACTTTGGGGGGCAATTTACAGAGGCCAATTATCTTTATACTTATAAAACTCTGATCTTGGATGTGTATTTATGTGTGTGCGTATATGTGTCTTTGTGTGATGTTCGTGTGTGAGTTATTTATTAAAATTGTTCACAAATCTGAAATATTTTTTAAAGTTAACATGCTGATGACGTCACAATGGCTCTGCTCCTCGCTGCCTGCTGCGCACTGTTTTCAACGTGCTGCGAGTTACATCAACCCCCCTCCCCCCGACTCGCAGTCATTTGGTCGCCGCACGCTCACAGTCGACTCGCACTCGGCCGGCCGTCTGCAGCACCCACCCCCGCCCCGCCCGCAGCCCAGCCGCCCTCTCCCCTCCTCTCACCCCTCCTCTCCCCACCCACTCCTCTCCCCCCTCCACTCCCCCTCTCCCCCTCCCACTCCTCTCCCCCTCCACTCCCCCTCTCCCCCTCCTCTGCCCCTCCTCTCCCCCTCCTCTCCTCCTCCGCTGCCCCCTTCCCCTCCTCTCCCCACTCCCCCATCTCCCCCCTTCCCCCCTCTTCTCTCCCCCCTTACCCCCCTCTCTCTCACACCAACTCCCTCTCCCCTCTCTTTCCCCCCTCTCTCCCACCTCTCTCCCCCCTCTCCCCTTCCTCTCCCCCTCCCCCTTCCCCCCCTCTCCACCACCCTCCCCACCCCCCTCCCCCTCCCCTTCCCCCTCTTTCCCCTTCCCCCCTCTCCCCCTATACCCCTCTCCTCCCACCTCTCCCCATCCTCTCCACCTCTCCTTTACCCCCCTCCATCTCCCCACCCCCTCCCTCCACCCCATCCCCTCTCTCTACACCCCCCTCTCTCCCCCCTCCCTCTCTCTCTTTCTCTGCCCCACTCTCTCTGCCCCTTTCTCTCTGTTTCTGCCCCCTCTCTCTGCCCTCTCTCTCTACACCCCCTCCTCTCTAGACGTGCCTGCAAGGTGAGGGCGGGGATGGGGTAAAAGGAGCCAAGGAATAATGTTAATGTAATATCAAGGGGGGGTGGTTAGTGTGTGTGTGGAGTGGTTAGTTGTGTGTGTGTGTGTTTGTGGGGGGGGGGGGTGTGGGGGGGGGGGGTGTGGGGGGGTTAGTGTGTGTGTGTGTGATGCCGCAGGCTGCCCCCCCCCCCCCCAAGGGGAACAGGACCCAATGTGTTCCCCTTGGTCTGGTAACCTATAAAACCAAACCCCTTTGGGATGTGGGAGGAAACCTGAGCACCTGGAGGAAACCCAGGCAGTCACAGGAAGAATGTGCCAATTCCACACAGATATCATGCCAAGGTCAGAATCGAACCCTGGTCACCAGCGCTGTGAGGCAGCGACTCTACCCGCTACACCACCGAAAATAGAACACAACCCTCAAAATTTGGTTTTCGGCAATTTGTGACTTGAACCTATAATTATGATGAAGCAGGAGGGGAAGATGATTGTTTTCCAGTCTACCCTACCATCAAACCAGCTGACATTGCAGCTGCACCTTATCACTATTCTCACTTCACAAAAAATTGTTATTCTCAATTTTGACATTTAAATTTTACCCTCAGATGTTCAAGGAGAGAGAGAGTTGCAGATTTCTACTTTGACAAGGGGACGGCATGGTGGCGCTGTGGTAGAGTTGCTGCCTTACAGCACCAGAGACCCGGGTTCGGCCCTGACTACGGGTGCTGATTGTACGGAGTTTGTACGTTCTCCCTGTGATCGTGAGGGTTTTCTCCAGGTGCCCCGGTTTCGGCCCACACTCCAAAGACGTACAGATTTGCAGGTTAATTGGCTTCTGTAAATCGTAAATTTGCCCTTGTGTGTGTCGGAGAGTGCTGGTGCAAGGGGATCGTTGATCGACGCGGACTAGTTGGGCTGAAGGGCCTGTTTCTGCGCTGTATCTCTAAAGTCTAATGTCTGGAGTCTAATGTGTGAGGAGTTCTCTTCTGACAGCAGTACGTCTCATTTGAAGGCAACACTCCTTTGATTTTGAACTGACCCCATCATAAAAAAAACAGCTTCCCGCTAACTTCACTGCGGTAGGCTTGAGCTCCCACCATTCACAGATTGTTGTAAATCCTGCTGTGGGCTGGATGGGAAACAGGTTTCAAGGCAGACGTAAACTGCATGCAGATTGCAACAGAAATTAGCTATCAATGCAAGACTCCGTACAGGTTGGGAATAGCCAGCCAACTGGGCAATTGCTGGCTGATATGTAGGAGACAGCTCCTGCTCACGCTCCCTGCAGCTAATTATTTTACTGCTAATTCGCACCCCTGGTTAAAAAAAAGCTGGGAACAAAGTTGATAATAGTATGGAGACATACGAGGGAATATTAATGACAGTTCATATTATGGAACTGAAGGGGTTTCAGAGGTGCCACAATCAGTTGATGTACAATATCATCATATTATTTTGTTTGCATTTCACAATTTGCATACAAATGAATTATCCTGCGGGTATAATCGGCGTTAGCTCTTGCAACAGGAATTATTAAACGCAGTTTTAAAAGCTAATTATATATAATGGTTTGCATTTATTGTAGCTGTCAAAAATATGAGTTTGGATATTAAGTTCTGCACACACACACATGTTGTCCAAGACAGTAAAAAAATTAAATTGAAAATAATTTGGTGGAGATGTTCGCCAATACAGTGTCGGCCTGAATTGTGAGACTAAATCCTACCTCGAGGTCCAAAAGCAAAACTCTGGCCTTATCTCAATGGCACTGCAATGGGATTACTTCAACGATGATCCTTAGAGAAAGGAGTACATTGTATGACCATGGGCATGTTCTAGTAATGATTTTCTTAAATCGCTTCTTGTCAAAAATTGTTACACAGCTATGGAATTAAGATCTGTTCTCCTGATGTGTCACTCTGGTTTAAACCCAGCTTGCTGTACATGAACATTGCAATTTGAAAGCAGCCCGGCCTTTTTATTATTTTATCTATTTATATCATAAGTTAAACATTTATTTATACGGCGGCTCCGTGGCGCAATGGATAGCGCATTTGACCTCTAGCAGTTCAAAGGTTCCGGGTTGAGTCGCGACTGGAGTCAGCACGGCGGTAGAGTAGCTGCCTTACAGCGCTTTCACGCCGGACACCCGGGTTCTATCCCGAATATGGGTGCTGTCTGTACGGATTTCTATGTTCTCCCCGCATGTGGGTTTTCTCCGAAAACTTCGGTTTCTTCCCACACTCCAAAGACGAACAGTTCTGCAAGTTATTTGGCTTGGTACAAAATGTCCCCAATGTGTATATGATAGTGCTATTGTACAGGGATCGCTGGTTGGCATGGACTTGGTGGGCCGAAGGGTTGTAAACTAAAACCTAAATTAAACTAAACTAAAAATTGAGCCATATTTGTTGTATGGACCCATACAGAAAAGGTATTCACTGTACTTTAATTTGTGCACTATTGTGGTCTGGTTTACTTAATGTAACTGATGATTTATTGTATACTGAGAGTCATGGAGTGATACAGTGTGGAAACAGGCCCTTCGGCCCAACTTGCTCACACCGGCCAACAATGTCCCAGCTACACTAGTCCCACTTGCCTGCGCTTGGTCCATATTCCTCCAAACCTGTCCTGTCCATATGCATGTCTAACTTCCTCCTCTGACAGCTTGTTCCATACACCTACCACGCTTTGTGTGAAAAAGTTACCCCTCGGATTCCTATTAAATCTTTTCCCCTTCACCTTGAACATATGTCCTCGATTCCTCCACTCTGGGCAAAAGACTGTGTATCTACCCAATCTATTCCTCTCATGATTTTCTATACCTCTATAAGATCTCCCCTCATCCTCCTGCACTCCATGGAATAGAGACCCAAACTATTCAACCTCTCCCTATAGCTCACACCCTCTAGTCCTGGCAACATCCTCGAAAAGCTTTTCTGAACCATTTCAAGGTTGACAATATCTTTCCTATAACATGGTGCCCAGAACTGAATGCAATATTCTAAATGTGGTCTCACCAACGTCTTATACAACTGCAACATGACCTCCCGAATTCTATAATCAATACTCTGACTAATGAAGGCCAAAATGCCAAAAGCCTTTTTGACCACATTATCTACCTGCAACTTGACCTTCAAGGAACCATGCATCTGTACTCCTCGATTCCTCTGCTCTACAACACTACCCAGAGGCCTACCATTTACTGAGTCGGTCCTGCCCTTGTTCAACGTCCCAAAATGCAACACCTCACACTTCTCTGTATTGAATTCAATCAACAATTCCTCCGCCCACCTGGCCAATCGATCCAGATCCTGCTGCAATCGTTCACAACCATCTTCACTATCTGCAAAACCACAAACTTTTGTATCATCAGCAAACTTGCTAATCTTGCCCTGCATGTTCTCATCCAAATCATTGATGTAGATGACAAACAGTAACGGGCCCAACACCAAACCCTGAGGCACACCACTAGTCACAGGCATCCAGTCTGAGAAGCTGGATGCCAGCCTTCCACCACTACCTTCTGCTTCCTTCCATGGAGCCAATTAGCCATCCGTTCAGCTATTTCTCCTTGGATCCCATGCGATCTAACCTTCCAGAGCAGCCTACCATGCGGAACCTTGTCGCACGCCTTACTGAAGTCCATGTACACAACATCTACAGCTCTGCCCTCATCAACCTTTTTGGTCACTCCTTCAAAAATCGTCAGAAGAAGGGTCTCGACCCGAAACGTCGCCTATTGCTTCTCACCCGCTGAGTTTCTCCAGCATTTTTGTCTACTTTCTTCAAAAAAGTCCATCAGATTTGTGAGACACAACCTCCCACGTACAAAACCATGCTGACTATCCTTAATCTGCCCTTGCCCATCCAAATGCCTGTATATCGTATCCCTCAGAATACTCTCCAATAATTTACCAACTACAGATGTTAACTCACCAGCCTATAATTCCCAGCATTTTCCCTACAGCCCTTCTTGAAATGAGGCACAACATTTGGCACCCTCCAGTCTTCCGTCACCTCTCCTGTATTTAAAGAAGACTCATAAATTTCAACCAGGGCTCCCGCAATTTAGTCTCTAGTTTCCCGCAATGTCCTCGTATATATCTGATCAGGCCCTGGAGATTTGTCTACCTTAAAACACGACAGTACCTTCAGTACTATTTTGACGGTAACCCTGACTGCTCTCAAGACACTTCCTGTGACTGCTCCAATCTCCTCCGTCCTACTGTCTTTCCCCTCGGTAAATACAGAGGAGAAATACTCATTGAGGACCTTGCCCATCTCCTGTGGCTCCACACAGAGGTGACCGCTTTGATTCCTGAAAGGTCCCACGCTCTCTCTAGTTACCCTTTTCCCCCTTTATGTATTTATAACATCTTTTGGGATTGTCCTTAATGCTACCCGCCAGAGATATCTCCTGGCCCCATTTTGCCCTTCTGATTTCCTTTTTGAGTTTACTCCTTAGTTCACGAAACTCCTCCAGGGATACATTTGATCCCAGCTGCTTATACCTGTCCTATGTATCTTTCTTGTTTTTGACTAACGTCCCAATTTCATTTGTCAGCCAAGCTTCCTTACATTTGCCTGCTTCGCCCTTCACTCTAACGGGGACGTACACATCCTGAGCTTTCTTCAGTACACTTTTAAAACCATCCCACTTGCACAATGTTCCTTTCCCCTCAAATAACCAGCTCCAGTCAACTTGAGTGAGACCTTCTCTCATACCCTCAAAGTTGGCCTTACCCCAGTTGAGCATTTTAACACATGGACCCTCTCCGTGCCTATCCATAACTATCTTAAACCTTTTTGAACTATTGTCACTGGTCCCAAAAGGCTCCTCCACACACACTTCATTAACTTGCCCATCCCAATTTCCCAATACTAGATCCAGAGTTGCCCTTCCACGTGTGGGGGCCTCCACATATTGTTTGAGAACACTTTTGAGGAATTGCACCCCATCTAAACCCGTCACACTATGATTTTTCCAGTCTACATTACAACAACCGTATTTGACCAACAGCTGTCTGCAATCTCCCGGCACATTTGTTCTTCTAATTCCCATTGACTATTCGGGGGTCTGTAGTACACCCCCAACAAGGTGATCATTCCTTTCGTGTTCCTCAGCTCCACCCATATAGCCTCACTAGACAAACCATCTGTAATGTCACCTTTGAACACAGCCGTGACATCCTCCTTAACCAACAATGCAACCCCCTTCCTCGTTTTCCCTCACCCCTGTCTCCCCTGAAGCTCCTTTACCCCGGAACATTGAGCTGCCAGTCCTGCCTCGTACCTATCCATGCCCTAAGCTCATCTGCCTTACCCATCAGGCTCCTTGCATTAAAATACGTGCAGTTTAAACCAACCCTCCTTCCTTGCCCCCCGCCTTTCACTTGCCTATTCTCTCCACCAACCTTTCCCACACCACCCTCCATGCCAACTTCTAGCCACTCACTTCTAGCCTCTGCCATATTGTTGTTGTGTCAATCTTGCCTGTACAGCTGCAACAAGAAATAATTTCAGTAATCCAGTTCATATCCAATGCATAAGACGAATAAACACTCTTGAAGATAACACACTTTAAAAATCGCTTTCCACATAGAAAGTGATCAACTGAAGTTATAATGAATCATTAATGTCCGAAAATAAGTATCTCCATAATCCAGTCTGTTACCTCACCTATTATGGATTTAAAACATACAGGCGAGAAAAGGTATCATTAATTTTCTTTTTTTTAGAATGTAATTAAGTTAATGTTTATTTTAAATAATAAAATGCTTTAAATTCTTGAAGCCGCTTTATTGCCTTGTCGAAATCTATATCCGTTGCCTCGGGATCTACCTCTGCTTGCCTTGGCTTGAACCCAAACCATTGAGATGCTTTGCCAAGTTAATAAATGTTAAAGCCGGGATATTGATGGTTTCCATTGTTCAACACAAGCTTGCAGTCTAAAATATAGGACAGTATATATCGAGTGAAAGCTTTACCATACTGTTAATCAACAGTTTTATTTTCACCATATATGTCAACGTCAGACAAAACTATAGTAGGCGGCACGGTGCCACCGCGATAGAGTTGCTGCCTTACAGCGCCAGAGAGCAGGGTTCGATCCTGACTAGAGGTGCGGTCTGTACGCAGTTTGTACGTTCTCCCCGTGACCGCGTAGGTTTTCCTACGATTTCCTCCCACACTCCAAAGACGTACAGGTTTGTAGGTGATTAAGAAGGAACTGCAGATGCTGGAAAATCAAAAGTAGACAAAAGTGCTGGAGAACCTCAGTGGGTGCTGCAGCATCTATGGAGCGAAGGAAATAGGCAGCGGTTTGGGCCAAAACCCTACTTCAGGCTGATGTAGGGTGGGGGTGGGGGGGGGGGGCAGGGAGAAGAAAGGAGAAAGGAAGAGGAGGAGCCCAAGGGCTGAGGGAGAGCTGAGAAGGGGAGGAGACAGCGAGGGCTACCGGAAACTGGAGGTCAATGTTTATGCCGCTAGGGTGCAAACTGCCCAAGAGGAATATGAGGTGCTGCTCCTCCAATTTCCAATGGTGCTCACTCTGGCCATGGAGGAGGCCCAGGACAGAAAGGTCGGATTCAGAATGGGAGGGGGAGTTGAAGTGTTGAGCCACCGGGAGATCAGGTTGGTTAATGCGGACCGAGCAGAGGTGTTCGGCGAAACGATCGCCAAGCCTATGCTTGGTCTCACCGATGTAGATCAGCTGACATCTAGAGCAGCGGATGCAATAGATGAGGTTGGAGGATGCAGGTGAACCTCTGTCGCACCTGGAACGACTGCTTGGGTCCTTGAATTGAGTCGAGGGGGGCGGTAAAACGACTAGTGTAGCATCTCCTGCGGTTGCAAGGGAAAGTGCCTGGGGAGGGGTTGGTATGGGTGGGAAGGGAAGAATTGATCAGGGAGTTACGGAGGGAGCAGTCTTTGCAGAAAGCAGACAGGGGGAGGAGATGGGAAGACGTGGCGAGTGGTGGGGTCACGTTGGAGGTGGCGAAAATGATGGAGGACTATTTGTTGTATGTTACGGCTAGTGGGGTGAAAGGTGCGGACTAGGGGGACTCTGCCCTTGTTCTGAGTGGGGGGATGGGGAGAGGGAGCAGTGTTACAGGGTATTGAAAAGACCCTGGTGAAAGTCTCATCTATAGTAGGGGAGGGGAACCCCTGTTCCCTGAAGAATTAGGACATTTCCGATGCCCTGGTGTAGAACACCTCGTCCTGGGAGTAGATGCGGCGTAGACAGAGGAATTGGGAGTAGGGGATGGAGTCCTTACAGGAAGCAGGATGGGAAGAAGTCTAGTCTAGATAGCCATGGGAGTCAGTGGGTTTATAGTGGATGTCGGTCAGAAGTCTATCACCTGCGATGGAGATAGTGAGGTCAAGGAATGGTAGGGAAGTGTCGGAAATGGTCCAGGTGTATTTGAGTGCCGGATGGAAGTTAGTGGTGAAGCGGATGAAGTCAGTCAGTTGTCTGTGGGTTCAGGAGGTGGCACCAAAGCAATCATTGATGTAGCAGAGGTAGAGGTCGAGGACGGGGGCCTGGTACGCCTCGAACAAGGATTGTTCGACGTACCCGACAAAGAGGCAGGCATAGCTGGGGCCCATGCGCGTGCCCATAGCTACGCCTTGTATTTGGAGCTTTGTAGGTGAATTGGCTTTGGTAAAGATTGTAAATTGTTCCCTAGTGTTCAGGTTAGGGCTAGTGTATGGAGATGGCTAGTCGGCTAGGACTCGGTGGAGGAAGGGCACTGTGTCTCTAAACTAAACTAAGCTAAACTATGAACTGGAGTAACTCAATGAGTCAGGCAGCATCTCTGGAGAACACGGATAGGTGACATTTCGGATCGGGACCCTTCTTCAGACTGATGAAGGGTCCTAACTATAAACTACAATCATTCATAGGAATCAAGATAATGCAGCAAGAAACTAACAGCTTCTTTATCTACTAAGTTACCATAACTTCCCTTTCACCGTTACAGAACAGTAGAAAGCTGGAAGTTTCTTCCAAAACGCTGTTGACAGTAATCAGTTGAAAATTGAGACACACTGAATATTATTTGATTGGAGAGTATTGAAGGAATTTGGAACCAAGACAAATCAATGGACTGAATCTTAGACCAACCATGATCTAAATGATTGGCGGAATAGACCAGAAATGATGAAATTGTTTACAGATTCAATAAATGTAGAAGACAATGAAAAAACAGGGTGCAAACCGGGCAACTGACCATCCAGGGTCAGATGGCCACAAATGCACTTCATTTTCTGTGCGAAGTTTAATTTAGAGATACGACAAGGAAAAAGACCGAAAATGCTGGAGTAACTCCGCGGGTTCAGGCAGAATCACTGGAAAAAAGGAACAGGTGGCGTTTTGGGTCAAGAACCTTCTTCAGGCTCCGTCTGAATCTCAGTCTCCAGAGATGCTGCCTGTCTCGCTGAGTTTGTCCGGCATTTTGAGTCCATCTTCGGTGTAAACCAACATCTGCAGATCCTTCCTCCACATGGAAACAGACACTTTGGCCCACCGAGTCCCCAACAACAACCGTCCACATTTGGCTGTTCAGGTTAGTTCTATGTTAACCCATTTTTGCATCCACTCCCTACACATTAGGGACAATTTGCAGAGGCCAATTAATATCCAAGCCTGCATGTCTTTGGGATGTGGGATGAAACTGGAGCACCCGGAGGAAACTCATGCGGTCACAGGGAGAATGTGCAAACTCCACACAGGCAGGACTAGATTGAGCCAGGGTCTCCAACGTTCACTGTGAGGCAGCACTTCCACCAGCTGTGCCACTGAGGAAAGGAAGGTTCTTTGAAGAATATCACAAAAGCTAACATTATAGTAATATTAAATCACAAAATGTAAAATAAGGTGCACAAATTATTTAAATGGAGAATTATACAATGGTTCAAAAAGTGAAGGCATAATTTATCACTGGAGCCTTTATTGAATGTCCCAACTATAGGATGTCACCTCCGACAACAGTACAGACCTTGTATTATAACAGTGGTCTCTGCAAAGATTATCTGAATTTCTAATGTGGAATTTCCAGGCTGAAGATGAATGGGATTTGTTCAGTTGTGGACAAAGCTATATATTTACCATGTTGTTGGAATGCAAATTAAATGTTATAATCCTTCTTAAGGCTTACTAATTTTCTATTTATGGTCTCCAGTTCCTTGTTCATCATTCAAGATTTAAAAATAAATCTTCTTACATATACATTATCCATGACTTTCAACACTTCAAAGAGCTGAATCATATCCCATCTCAAACAAGTCTCATTCTTTCAACTCCACCATAACATCGTCATTACTATTCCCTCGTCCATCTTCGGTACAATTATGTATTTTTGAAGGTAAGGTGGCCAAAATCATATACAGTGTGTCTAATTTGGCCAAACTAATGAGTTATGTTAAATAACCCGCGCTGGCCTACTTTCAAATGTTTTCATCATATTCACCAGTGCCCCATGGAGGCAGCCGGCATCAACAGAGACCTACACCACCATGGCCACACACTCGTTTCACTCCTGCCACCAAGAAGAAGAGATAAGAGCCCGAAAACTGTAATGTCCAGGCTCAGGATCAGCTTCTTCCCTATAGCCATGAGACTATTAAACACTACAAACTCCAAATAAGCCCTGAATTCCATAGACTTGGGAGCATTGGTTTTGTCTTTTTTCACTATTATTGTCTGTCTGTTTGTTTTTGTATGTGTGTGTGTGTGTGTGTGTGTGTGTGTGTGTGTGTGTGTGTGTGTGTGTGTGTGTGTGTGTGTGTGTGTGTGTGTGTGCGCGTGTGCGCGTGTGCGTGTGCGTATTTATAATCAATCTAAAAACAGCAATTCTGTACTTTTCTTCACAGACGCTGCCTGTCCTGATGAATATTTCCAGCAATTTTCATTTCTGTTTTCATTTACTACCAGGGAATGGAAGTTTGCTGCGCTAATGGGGAGAGGAACACAAAGCTAACATCCACCATTTTTTTTAATGTTCAGGAGCAAAATCATATTCCGCCAATCACAACTGTTGGTCCTCTCGGTATCTTTAAACTTACTCTAGATGTGGAGAAGTGGCGCAGTGGGTGGAGTTGCTGTCTCGCAGCACCAGAGACCCGGGTTCAATCCTGGCCTCGGGTGCTGTCTGTGCAGAGTTTGTACGTTCTCCCTGTGACCACATGGGTTTTCACCAGGAGTTCTGGTTTCCTCACACACTCCAAAGAAGTGCAGGTTTGTAGGTTAATTGGCTTCGGTAAAATTGTAAATTATCCCTAGTATGTAGGATAGTGCTAATGTACGGCATAATCACTGGTTGGTGTGGATTCGGTGGGCCGAAGGGCCTGTTTCCACACTGTATCTCAAAAGTCTAAAGTCCATGCACATTAGAAGGCAGTATAAATGGCATCAGATAAGCCCTCAGTTACACATTTAGGATGGGTTTGTTTTATTTGGAGCAGAGAAGGTTGAGGGAGGACTTGACATAGATATACAAGATTATGAGGAGTGCTGATAGGAGCATTGGAGGTAGCACCTTATATGACACAGCAGAGATGTATTTAAAATAGATTGCCTAGGTTTAGAGGTCTAGGTTTAGGTCTGGGTTTCGAGGAAGGGGTAAAAGGCTTAGAGGGAATGGAGGACATTTTTTTAAACCAGAGGATGGCTGGAATCTGGGACATACAGCCTGAGGGAAGGGAGGAGAAAGATACTGTCACGATGTTTAAAAAGTTCTAGACTAGCACTTGAATTACCAGGGCAACAGTATAACAATGGACCAAGTGCTTGTCAATGGGATTATTACAGATGGGTACTTGATGGTCAGCATGGACATGGTGGGCTGAAGGGCCTGGATCATTCAACCGAAAAAATAAAGTGATGAAGAAAACTTGATGATTGGTACCAAAACAGTAAAACTTATTTGTATATGTTACAGGGGACTACTCAAGAGTTAAACCTGCCAGTAGAGATGACCTGAACTTATTGAAGTGACAAAGATCAATATGTTATTTACCAAATCATTATTTTACATATATATATATATATTGAAGTCTGACGTGGAGTTTAACCGGAATATCTCTTCATCTTTATGAATTTTCTATGCTGCAGGCGAGCTACCTGTAGAATATTAATATGTAATAAGTCAACTGGCATTCACTTTACTAAAAACAGCCTTGGAATGGCTAGAATAGAAGGGTGGGCTTTGTTACAGGAATACATTTCATTATTTATTTTATAATTAAGTCATTATGCTTCCCAGTGAATGAGAAAAGGATTCTTAATATCAATTATCTGGCCTAATATGCTATTGTAGACTTTAGGCACACAACACATCACACCTGGAATTCTTATTTCTCGGTGTTATTAGAAATCACACTTCAGCCCTTCGACAGCACAATATCAATCAGATGCAGGCAGTCATCACACTTGCATGTTTGCTTTTTCACATCATTGCAAGTCGAGGTCACCATGCCATCACGGAGAGAATAAATTTGAGCAATTAATCATTCCTGTGATAAAAATTACTTCTACTAGCCTCAGTAAGTTGCCTGATAATCGGCCAATTAGCATTCCTGAAAGAAGCCTGTGTTCCACAGTCACTCGGAACGTGTCTTTGCATCCAGTAGTATCTCCTTAACATGGTATCAAATCATGGGTTCCAATCACCAAATAAATATCTGAAGAAGGGTCCTGACCCCGAAACGTCACCTCTCCGTTTTCTGCAGTGATCCTGTTGAGTTACGCCAGCATTTTGTGTCCACCCACTAAATATGATCTGTTAAAACACTACCTTCCAAGTAAAAAAAACATGGAAGTAATGCTGTCAAATGGCCAGCTAGAACTTACAATTTTTAATGCTTGTCAGAGACCTTTGAACTATCTTTAATAAAATTTTATCAGACTTCAATGTTGTATCTGCACTAAATGTTGCACTTTATCCTCAACTGTGCATTGTGAACGGCTTGATTATACTCATGTATGTTTTTTTCTTTAACTGGATGGCGCACAAACAAAAGCTTTTCACTGTACCTCAGTACACATGACAATGATAAACTAAACTAAAATGACATAGAAACATATAAAATTATTACATGTTCCCGATGTTGGGGGAGTCCAGAACCAGGGGCCACAGTTTAAGAATAAGGGGTAGGCCATTTAGGACTGAGATGAGGGAAGACCTTTTCACACAGAGAGTTGGGAATGTGAGGAATTCTCTGGCACAGAAGGCAGTGGAGGCTGATTCACTGGATGCATTTAAAAGAGAGTTAGATAGAGCTCTTAGGGCTAGCAGAATCACGAGATATGGGGAGAAGGCAGGAACAGGGTACTAACTGTGGATGATCAGCCATGATCACATTGAACGGCAGTGCTAGCTCGAAGGGCCGAATGGCCTTGTCCTGCACCTATTGTCTATTAAATTTTGTTTTATTATACACGTCTCTATAGATATTGTTATGTGAAATTGTTCCATTCATGATTAAGATGTATACTTCAATCTTTTTTTTATTATATAATAATTGTTTGCTTGTATCATTTTTATTTTTTATTTTTATTTGGTTTGTTGTTTTTTGGGGTTTTTTTTCATATAATCATAATCAATATTATTTCATCTCCATCTTCGTTGATTATACACCTATTCTTTAACTTCTTTACTTTCTAAAAAAAAATAGAAGCTTATATAAATCATTTCGTAATATTTGTATAACTTTTGAAACAAGTTAAATGTGTATTTAAAAAACTGCTATATCATTGGCAACATGCAGTGCTTCTAATAAAAATATATATTTTTTTAAATAATAATTTTGTTTTATTATTAATGTTTAATGTTTTGTGTCATTCCTAACTGTCACTGTATGTCATGAGTGACAGTTATAAATCAGAGCATTGAGTATAGAAGCTGGGATGTAATGTTAAAATTGTACAAGGCATTGGTGAGACCAAATCTGGAGTATGGTGTACAATTTTGGTCGCCCAATTATAGGAAGGATGTCAACAAAATAGAGAGGGTACAGAGGAGATTTACTAGAACGTTGCCTGGGTTTCAACAGCTAAGTTACAGAGATAGGTTGAATAAGTTAGGTCTTTATTCTCTGGAGCACAGAAGGTTAAGGGGGGACTTGATAGAGGTCTTTAAAATGATGAGAGGGATAGACAGAGTTGATGTGGACAAGCTTTTCCATTTGAGAATAGGGAAGATTCAAACAAGAGGACATGACTTTAGAATTAAGGGACAGAAGTTTAGGGGTAACATGAGGGGGAACTTCTTTACTCAGAGAGTGGTAGCGCTGTGGAATGAGCTTCCAGTGGAAGTGGTGGCGGCAGGTTCGTTGGTATCATTTAAAAATAAATTGGAT
This sequence comes from Raja brachyura, assembly GCA_963514005.1. The sequence continues at coordinate 61,237,469 of OY740790.1, forward strand.
AGGCATATGGATGAGAAGGGTATGGAGGGTTATGGTATGAGTGCAGGCAGGTGGGACTAAGGGAAAAAAGTTGTTCGGCACGGACTTGAAGGCCCGTGCTGTAATTGTTATATGGTTATATGTTGTCACTTGCGGGTGGAGGACCAAGGCAAATTCCTTGTATGTGAATACTTGGCCAATAAACTTATTCATAAAATTAAACTCATAAACTTAACTTATCTATGTAACATAGAGATCAGGAATAGGACCCGCAGCGTCAGAGACAGAGGTTTGATCCTGACTACGGGTGGTGTCTGTGAGGAGTTTGTTTTTTCTTCAGGTGCTCCAACATCTCTCCCACATTCCAAAGACATTTAGGTCTGTAGGTTTATTGGCTTCTGGGAACTGTCCCTAGTGTGTGGGTTAGAACTAGTGAACAAGGTAGTCATTGGTCGGGTTGACTCGGTAGGCAAAAGGACCTGTTTCTATGCTGTATCTATAAACTAAACTAGAGTAAAAACACAAGAAAGTGCAGCTGCTGGGGTCATGAGTGAAAAACAAAGTGCTGGAGTAACTCAGCCCAGCCAGACAGCATCTTTGGATGGAATGGACAGGCAATGTTTCATGTCGAGATAAGAAACGTCCCGAATAGGACTTCTATGACCAGAGGTCGCAGCTTCGGAATTAAAGGATGTTCCTTCAGGAAGGAGATGAGGAATTTCTTTAGTCGGAGGGTGGTGAATCTGAGGGATTCATTGCCACAGAAGGACGTGGAGGCCGTCAATGGATATTTTTAAGGCAGAGACAGATACATTCTTGATTAGAACGGGTGTCAGGGGTTATGGGGAGAATGGGGTTGAGAGAAATATAGATCAGCCATGATAGAATGGTGGAGTAGACTTGATGGGTCGAATGGCCTCATTCTGCTCCTATCGCTTGTGAACTTATCTACAGATGTTACCCGAGTCGCTGAGTTCCTCCAGCATTTGTTTTCTGCTCATGGAAGATCAGATTGCAACCTCAACTCCGCCTGCCATCAACAACCAGCGCTCTTTCGCCTCATGTGTGTCAAGAATCTATTCACCTCCATCATAGAGTCACATAGTCGTTGACAGCATTGACAACAGGCCCTTCGGCCCAACCTGCCAATGCCGACCAAGATGCCCTATCTATACTAGACCCACCTGCCACCAAGTCCACACCGATCATTGTTCACCGTGCTCAATAGCTCCATTTTATGCCACTTTCTCATCCACTCCCTAAACACCAGAGACATTTTACGGAGTCCAATTAACCTGCAAACCCGCACGTCTTTGGGGTGTGGGAGGAAACCGGAGCACTCGGAGGAAACCCACAGTCGTAGGGAGAACGCAGGAGGGAGAGATAGATCAGCCATGATTGAATGGCAGAGTAGACTTGATGGACCAAATGGCCTAATTCTACTCCCTTCACTTATGACCTTATGAGAACGTGACAACTCCACACCCGGGTAGCACCTGAGGTCAGGATTCAACCCAGGTCTCTGGCGCTGTGAGGCAGCAGCACTACCACTGTGCCGCCTGTTGTATCAGTACTTTTCATTTCTAATCCCTTTATCCTTGTTCAGGGCCGAGCAGAAATCTATCATTTTGGGCAATGAGGTTATTATCGTGAAGCCGCCATAAAATTATAACTTTATAAAAAGGAATGTAAAGCATTGCCTTTTCAACAGAGAGTTCAGGGTTATGCCTTTGCAAAAAGCAAGCATTGGGAAGGCAAGCAGCTAGAATTCTAATTGAATCTCGGCAAACTGTACTTCGAGGCGCCAAGGCCATGAATTGAGTATTTCCACCACTGCTTCCTGCAAAATAAATAAGTAATGCTTTTGTTTCGACCAGAGTTAAATAAAGAAGTACTTTTTCTCCCTTCACATTCCATTGTTACATAAATAATCATAAATATACCATGCAGGGCTTACTTTTCAACTTTATTGGAGGTAACTGTCAGGAAAAATGATGCCACTGCGTTTAAAAGCTTTTTATGTCTCCACAGTAGAGAGTGTTCATGTTTATTTATTGCGTGTGTGGTATTGAAGAGAGCGCATTTATTTCTTCTACTCAACTCAGTTGGTGAAAGAGCGCACTTTTCTCATGGGTGAGAAAACCCTTTTAGTTACTCACCTTTGAGAAATCGTCTACAAAGCCTTGCCGTGTAGCGTTTGCCTAAATTGCCGCCATAACCAGATCAAGGGCCACTGATGCCTTGTAACCACTTTCAAACACACAACCTATAACAAGGTGAAACGAAAATGTAAAGTACTGGTTGCATTGGCCAGGTCAAGTACTGGCTGCAGGAGTAATGGCGGTGAAAGAAACAGGAACAGAATGTTTCAGGCCAGGGTTTAGCTTAGGGTAGACGCAAAATGCTGGAGAAACTCAGCGGGTGAGGCAGCATCTATGGAGAGAAGGAATTGGCGACATTTCGAATCAAGACCCTTCTTCAGACTGATGTCAGGGGAGGGGGTAGGACAATGAAAGAAAATGGGCGGAGACAGTGGGAGGGGGAGGGGAAGGAGAGATAGAGCAAGGACTACCTGAAGTTACAGATGTCAACGTTCATACCGTTGGGATGTAAACTACCCAAGCGAAATATGAGGTGCTGTTCTTTCAATTTGCGCCAGGCCTCGCTCTGACAATGGAGGAGGCCCAGGACAGAAAGGTCAGATTGGGAATGGGAGGGGGAGTTGAAGTTGAGCCACCGGGAGATCATCTTGATTAAGACGGACTGAGCGGAGGAGTTCAGCGAAACGATCGCCGAACCTGCACTTTCTTTCTTTGTCCCGCCCCCTCCCCTGACATCAGTCTGAAGAAAGGTCTCGACCCAAAACATCGCCAATTGCTTCTCTCCATAGATGCTACCTCACCCGCTGAGTTTCTCCAGCATTTTGTGTTTACCTTTAATTTTACCACCATCTGCAGTTCTTTCTTAAACAGGGTTTAGTGTAGTTTAGTTTAGAGATACAAGCCCTTCGTCCCACTGCGTTTGCACCGACCTGCGACCTCAGCCCATTAACACTATCCTACACATACTAGACACACTTTACTTTAATACCAAGCCAAATAACCTACAAACCTGTTTGTCTTTGGAGTGTGGGAGGAAATCGAAGATCTCAGAAAACCCACGCAGGTCACAGGGATAATGTACAAACATTGTGCAGACAAGTACCCACAGCCAGGATCGAACCCGTGTCTCTGGCGCTGTAAGGTTCCTTCATATAACTGGGGGGGAAATTAGAAAACAAGCATATTTTATGTTGCAGAAACGAGGGGGGGGGGGGCAGAACAGAAGTAATGGATGTGACTGCGGTGTAGACAAAGTCGGCATGGTAACTGAGAGGGAGCCAGCGATATCGGACGCAAGGAGCAAGGGCCAGCAGGAAGGTGAAAAGGGGTAACGTCTCCAGCGCCTTCAAGATCAGCTCCGGGTAGCGCCCCCAGGACACAAAAATGGCGGGATGAGGAGAGGGACATCGGTTCAGGGAACTGCTTCAGTTCATCAAGCACGACCGGACATTGGAGTTTTAAAATGGCGCCATAACATGACTGCACCAGCATGTGTTATATATATAACAAGGATTTCACTGGTGCAGTTGTTTACTGTATTGGACAAATAAAACACATTGAAATACTCAGAAACTGTTAAACCGGAGTTTGGCTCCAATTACAATAGTGTCACTTCCATTCCACAAGGGACATGCTGTTTTTTTTAAATTTAGTATAAGTCCACACACATTTTCTGCAGAGCATTCATTCATAACATGCTCCAAATAAAGGAATCTGGCATATCTTGCCACACATGGCGGCAAGGTGAGCAGCAGTAGAGTTGCTGCCTTACAGCCCCTGATTACGGGTGCTGTCTGTATGCAGTTTGTACGTTCTCCCCGTGACTTGTGTGCGTTTTCTCCGTGAGTTACGGTTTTTGGTCCCACACTCCAAAGATGTACAAGTTTGTAGGTTAATCGGTAATATTGTAAATCGTCCCTGGTGTGTTAGATAGCGTTGGTGTGCAGGGAACGCCAGTGGGCGCGGACTAGGTGGGCCAAAGGGCCTGTTTCCGTGCTATATCTCTAAACTAAACTGAACATTCACACACACACACACACATACACGCCAACCATTTCTTTAGAAAGCAACATAACTGTTGATGGCATCTTAAATGCTCACTTTTCTTTAAAAAAAACCCAAAATGTGTAATTAAAGCGGCCACCATCAATCACGTACCGCGTGTGACCTGTGTCCAACGTAATTTCTGCATCATTTCAATTAGGAAGTAGGTTTTGCAGTCAAGTGAAGCAGTTAATGTGCTTATATAAGAATGTAAAGAACAGCAGGAGTAAGGTAGACCTTCCTGACCTACGGCAGCCCTGAATGTGATATTTTCATATGCAATTTCAAGCCTACAGCTGGGCTCCACTTCACAGAAAACAGGGACAGTGGAGGCCCTGGTAATGATGGGTTATTTGGCTGGCTGCTTGCCAAGCGGTTGCTAAGCAACACGTTCCCCTCAGAGTTGCACACACACCAGTGAAGCTTCCTTAGTGTTCCCAGTTTTCCTTTAAAACGGCAAGAGCAAAACCATATAACCAAATCCCACTCTTTGAAACATTGAAGTTCACACAGACCAGACTTCCCATCGACACCTCACGCTGCCTCAGGAATGCAGCCAATGTCCCAGCCCTGGTCATTCCTTCTCCTCCCTGCTCCTGCCTGGCAGAAGGTGCAGAGGTTTGAAAGCACACACCATCATACTCAGGAATAGATCCTTCCCCTCTGCTATCAGGTTTTTGAATGATTCTTCCATACTCTAAGGTACTGTCCGATTCACCTTGAGCTCATCACGGACATTGGACTATGTCAATGCACTGCAAATTGCTAAAATGCTGAGAACTAACTACATTCTGCACTCTGTATCGTCCCTGTTGCTCTATCTATGTAAGATCATCAGTGATAGGAGCACAATTAGGCCATTCGGCCCATCAAGTCTACTCCGCCATTCAATCATGGCTGATCTATCTTACCCTCTCTGAAGAAGGGTCTTGACCCGAAATGTCACCCATTCCTTCTCTCCAGAGATGTTGCCTGTCCCGCTGAGTTACTCCAGCATTTTGTGTCTACCTATCTTACCCTCTCAACCCCATTTCATTTCGGAGTCACGTGAGTGACTTCGTGAAGAACCCGCCGGTACGCATGCGCGGCATATCGTCGCAACGCATTGCTGCCGACGGCTGGCGGTGGGGTGCGCTCCCCGCCAGCCCTTCATAAGGGACCGCTTAGGTGAGTGAAACTAACCTTAAGTTGGTTGGTCCTTGTTGTTTGATTTCTCTTTCAGCAAGGACATGGACGGGAGTACGAAGGGCCGAAAGACGTCCGGTCGGAGTCGTCGGCCATCTGTCCCGGCGCCCTCATTATCGACTACACCTGGGGCCAGGAGGAAGGCGGGGAAACCGGGGAGCCCTGTTCCTGCAGGTCCGGACCCGCTAACACACCGCAGCTCCGGGGAGGAGTTCGAGGAGCAGGACTGCGGTGTCCCACCAGAGCAGGTAGACCTTGCTGCAGCATTCAGGTCGCCAGCGGGCCCGTTGGCGACCTCGGGCAAGGGGTCGCGTGCAGCCGCACGGCCCTCCTCCCTCAGCCCTCCGAGCAGGGGTAGGGGAGGAGCCCGCAAGCCTAACCCTTCAGGGGCTAAGGCTTTACCTGCCGCCGAGCTGCGGTCTGGTTCAACGGCGAGACCCAGGCCCACTGTGAGGTCCAGTGTCCACCCCCCAACCCTCGACGCCGGGACGGGTCGTTTGGGTAGGGTCCCGCCTCGGTCGCCGAGTCCCCCATGGATGGGAGGATGAGACCATGCGTCGGCAAGGTCCACGATGTGGGCAGCCGGCAAGCCCGCGCGGGCGTCGGGTCTCCATGCTCCGGCTGGTGCCGACTCCCCGCCGCATTTGCCCTCCGTGGCAGCGGCTTCCGCTCCCGCTAAACGGAGGCGGTTGAACACATCTCCCGCGCGGGAATCACGCACTTTCGCTTCGGCGGCTGGCAGCGACAACTACCGGCACTGAGATCGCCTCGACGAGGTGCGGGCCGATGAGAGGAGCCCCGGCAATATTTCTGAGCCGGAGGACCCGACCACCCGAGTGTTCAGGGTGGTGGGCGTATTGACCGCATGGAGCGGCTACTGGAGCTTCTGCTACACAGCCAACAGCAGCAAGCGTCCAGCATCGACAGGCACAGGGCAGTCTCACCAGCCTCCATCGCCAGCCTCGAACAGCCAGACGAGGAAGGATTTGTTGACCCTACACCACCTCCGTCGGAATTGCCGCCGGAAGAACTTCTCGATGTGGCGGCGAAGTTCGCTGCTCCGCACACAACTGGGCTTCCTCTCAACCCCAAACTGGCTGCCACTGTGGAGTTCCTCACAAACCATCAGCTCCAGGAGGAGGTCCTCTCTCAGGCTATCCATCGCCACAAGGCTCCGTCTAACTGCAATGCCCTCAATGTGCCTGTGGTCAATACGCCCATATGGGGCAACATCGGCGTGGCTATCCGTCATCAGGAGTTGAAACTCCAGCGGATCCTGAAGCTCCTCACGGCCGGTATTACCGCCTTTGCGTGGTCGGTCGACGGGGAAGATCTAAATCTAGACCAGGAGGATGCACTGGCACTATTATGTGCCACCCAACATGAGATAAATGCCTTTCGTAAACACAGCATCCGCCCGTCACTCAACCCAAAGTTTGCTGGGTTGTGCAAACCACCGCCGCCACCGCCGCCCCGACAGCTCTTCGGAGAAGACCTCCCGAAGAGGGTCAAAGAGCTCGACGAGCATACCAAGACGGTGGGACTCATGCGGTCGCAGATCGCCCCCAGACCGTCGGCCCCGAAAGCTCCACTTGCCCGTCCACGTGGCCCGGTTGCCACATCAACCAGAACTTATACTTCGGCTCCGCCTCGCTATCCACAGGCCCAGCAGCAGCGGACTTTTTTAGGGCCAGGTCCGCAGCGACCCCAGTGGAAAATGAAGACACCACACTATCAGCCCAACCCAGCACCTCCACGACCAACCAAACATGTCAAGGACCGCCGGTAACCATGGAGGTGAGGCGGTCTGGTTTTCATTTCTCTGTTCCTTTAACGTCACATGTTGGTGGGCGCCTCCGTTTCTTTTCTGGGGCATGGGGGACTATTACCTCTGATGAGTTTATTTTACAGAGTATTCGGGGTCATACTATTGAGTTTATTAACGGGGACATTCCTCCATCCCAGCATATGCCTAATCGGAAGTTTACGCTGTCTGCTGTTGAACAGGCAGCAGGCTCTGCTGAGATTTTGCGGTTAGAACAAAAAGGTGTGATAGAAAAAACTATGCATGAGCCAATTGAATTTGTCTCCAATATCTTCACCAGACCGAAAAAGGATGGAGGTTGTCGAGTGATTATTGATCTGACCCATCTGAATACTTTTGTAACATACACCCATTTTAAAATGGACACTTTTGAGACAGCCAAATCTTTGATTTCGCATGGCTGCTTTATGGCATGCATTGATTTAAAATATGCGTACTATTCTGTATCCATTCGGAAACATCACCGGAAGTTCTTAAAATTTGTTTGGATGGGTCAGCTCTGGCAATACAGGGCTTTGCCAAATGGGCTTACTACAGCCCCTAGACTATTTACTAAATTGTTAAAACCTATTATGGCCCAGTTACGCATGCAGCAGCATATTGTAATGGCCTATTTGGATGATATCCTGATTATTGGCAAAAACCTGGAGGCAGCTGAATGGGGAGTTTCAGCCACTGTCGCGATTTTTCAGCGGCTGGGGTTTATTGTCCATCCAGACAAGTCCAAGTTCTGCCCTTCCCAGGTCATGGATTATCTGGGGTTTACAGTGGATTCCAATTGCATGAGGGCCACCATACCGACTAATAAGGTTGGGGATGTCACTCAAGCATGTCAGGATTTGGCCTGTGCCATTGCACCATCAATTCGACAAACAGCTAAGGTGATTGGTAAAATCGTAGCATTGTTTGCAGCAGCCCAATACGGGCCTTTGCATTATCAAAATTTGCAAAGAGCCAAGATCTCCGCGTTAAAGCGGAACGCTGGTCATTTTGATAGACCAATGCGGCTGCCTTCTAAAGCTCAAATTGAGTTACAATGGTGGGTGCTCCATATCAGTAGCTCATTCAAACCCATTATTGTGCCCAATCCGATGGTGTACTTGCAAACCGATGCAAGCTCCTATGGCTGGGGAGCTACGGATAACTGTTCTAGTTGTGGGGGCAGATGGGACACCCTTGAGTCTACCATGTTGTTGTCACACGGGATAAACTATTTGGAGCTGCTTGCAGCGTTTCACGGACTTCGAGCTTATTGTTCCCATCTTATTGATGCTCATGTCCGTGTCCAAATAGACAATACCACTGCGGTGGCATATTTAAACCATATGGGAGGTACCAGGTCGATTTCATGTGATGAATTGGCTAATACAATTTGGCTCTGGTGCATTGACAGAAATCTTTGGATTTCAGCTACCTATTTACCAGGTGAGCTCAATACTGTGGCGGACACCAGGTCACGCAAGTTTAATGACAACATCAAATGGATGTTGCATCCTCAAATTTTTTCCAAAATTACAGCCAAATTTGGTCAACCAGCTATTGACCTCTTTGCGTCACGGTTGAACCATCGGGTACCAACATACGTTTCATGGGAACCAGATCCTGGGGCAATGGCGATGGATGCATTCTCGCTTGACTGGGGGAAGTGGTTTTTCTATGCATTCCCCCCGTTTTGCCTCATCAGTCGGGTATTGCGGAAGATCCAGATGGATGCTGCCAAAGGCATTCTTATTATACCCGACTGGCCCACGCAGCCATGGTATCCGGTGGTCTTTGACATGATCAGTCAGCCTTGGGTCCTCTTGGAGGGTTGCCCACAATTGGTTACTCACCCTGTGTCAGGGGAGCCACATCCCTGCCATCGCTACTTAAATTTATTGGCTTGCAGGTTCTAACCAGGCCATTGCTGCAGTATGGCCTCTCAACTCGAACCATGGATACCATTGGAGCGTCGTGCCGAGAGTCGACCAGGCGAAGATACCTTTCCCACATCAGGAAATGGGAAGCCTACTGTAGCCGCTCTCGCATCACCTATGACGATGCATCCATAGCTGACGTCCTGGAATTCCTCGCGGGGTTGCACCATGATGAACACTTAAGCTACAGTGCCATCAACAGTGCCAGAAGTGCGTTGTCATTCTACCTCAAGATTGAGGTAGGATCCGACAGGCTAGTGTCCAGACTCATGCGGGGTATATTTAATATGAATCCGCCTACACCACGCTATAACATCACCTGGGATGTCAGGGATGTACTAACCCTGCTCAGGTCGTGGTCGCCCATGCAAGGGCTACAGCTGGACAAACTCACCATGAAACTGGTGATGTTACTAGCACTGACTTCAGCACAGAGGGTACAGACACTACATAAACTCCGCGTCGACAAGATGATCTCTACCCCTGGAGAAGTAGTCTTCTTTATTGATGAGCTACTAAAGCAGCATAGACCTGGGTGCACAGGGCTGCAGCTGAAGTTCCCAGCATACCCCGCAGATGCTTGGCTATGTTTAGCCGCCCATATCTGCCACTATGTCAAGGTGACGGAACGCATCAGAGGAATGGAGAAATACCTGCTTGTCACTCACAAGAGACCTCACCATCGAGTGACAGTCCAGACGATATCCAGGTGGCTCCGGGTCGTCTTGGGTAAGTCAGGTATTGACACTAATGTGTTCAAGTCTCATTCCACCAGGGCTGCATCGACGTCGGCGGCGAGGGTCATGGAGGTGCCCATGGACCATATTCTCGCCACAGCAGGATGGGCGAATGAAGCTGTGTTCCAGCGATTCTACAATAAGCCTGTTGCTGCTCCCCTACAGTTCGCGGAGGCCGTGCTGAACGCCGGGCAAGAACGTGGGGATGTCCCCGAATAAGGGGTTTTGCTTTGTTGTTAATAAATATTCTTTTGTTTTTCAGTATAACCTGGTTTCAGCAACTTGTTTACTCCCATCCATCCTTGCTAGTGGTGTGTCAGCATGGACGTGGTCCAGGGCGTGTAATCACAGAAGCTTTGAAGTCTTCACGAAGTCACTCACGTGACTCCGAAATGAAATAGTAAGATTGAACGAGAACTTACCAGTTCGAAGGTTGATCTTTATTTCATGAGGAGTTGCGGTGAGGGATTTCGTGCCCTCCGCTCCCAACCCTCGATCATACTCAACTGGTAATTATAGTCTCTTCAATCTTCCTATGCCAAGTCATTTCTGTTGTTGTTTCTGTGATTCCACACCGCTACTTTGAAGAATGTCGCGCATGCGTACCGGCGGGTTCTTCACGAAATCCCTCACCGCAACTCCTCATGAAATAAAGATCAACCTTCGAACTGGTAAGTTCTCGTTCAATCTTACTATTCTCCTGCCTTCACACCATAACCCCTGACACCCTTAAGAATCTGTCAATTGCCACATTAAATATATCCATTGACTTGGCTCCCACAGCCGTCTGCGGGAATGAATTCCACAGATTCACCACCCTCTGACTAAATAAATTCCCCCTCATCTCCTTTCTGGAGGAGGTCCAAAAACAACAGGAACTCTGGTGCTGATCCACTTAACTGTCGACTCAAAGGTGTACCAGCAGCATGATCATCTTTAGACCACGATAATCAAATGCCAACTCAGAGTTAGTCACAGGGGTTTCAAATACCTTTTTAAACAGGTTGGGCGTTCAAGGAAATGCCGGAGGACATATTTCTGTAGAGGCAGAAACGGAATGGAGAGCAATAGCAGAATTTCACTGCTCTAAAACTCTCCCTCTGTGATCTGAGCACTCAGAAGACTTGCCAATGCTCAGAGAAGCAGCAAGCATGGTCTCACCAAACCTGAAGTCATCCTGAAAACTCTCTTGAAATGTTAACAGTCAGTTCATTGCTGGATGGAATTCCTACATCAGCCTTCAAAATGCTGAGTCACATCAGTTTAGTTTAGTTAGGTTTTAGAGAAAGAGCGTGGAAACATGCCCTTCGGCCAAACGAGTCTGCGCCGACCAGCGATCCCCGCACACCAACATTATTCTACGCATACTAGGGACAATTTACAATTTTACCAATCCAATTAGCCTACAAAGCTGTGCATCTTTGGAGTGTTCGAGGAAACCGGAGATCCCGGATTAAACCCACGCAGGTCACGGGGGGAACATACAAACTCTTGACAGACAGCACTCGTAGTCGGATCGAACCTGGGTCTCAGGCGCTGTAAGGCAGCAAATCTACTGCCGTGCCACTGTGTCAATGGTATTATGTTGTGTTTTTAAATCATTCTTTCTACCAGTGAGCCTAGAAGCAAAAGATTCTCTATAGTGCCCAGAGACCAGCTCACTGACTCCACTGTAATTACTTGACTTATAAAAAGGACACAAAGTGCTGGAGTAACTCAACAGGTAGACAAAAATTCTGGACATACGCAGCGGGTGGGGCAGCATCTATGGATCGAAGTAAATAGGCGACATTTCGGGTCGAGACCCTTCTTCAGACTGATGTGGGGGGGGGGGGGGGGGAGAAGAAAGGAAGAGGCAGAGATAGTGGGCTGTGGGAAAGCTGGGAAGGGGAGGGGAAAGAGCGAGAAAACAGGGACTACCTGAAATTGGAGAAGTCAATGTTCATACCACTGGGGTGTAAACTGCCCAAGCAAAATATGAGGTGCTGCTCCTCCAATTTACGGTGGTCCTCACTCTGGCCATGGAGGAGGCCCAGGACAGAAAGGTCGGATTCAGAATGGGAGGGGGAGTTGAAGTGCTGAGCCACCGGGAGATCAGATTGGTTATAGCGAACCGAGCGGTGGTGTTCAGCGAAGCGATCGCCAAGCCTACGCTTGGCCTCACCGATGTAGAACAGCTGACACCTAGAGCAGCAGATGCAATAGATGAGGTAACTCAACAGGTCAGGCAGCATCTATGGAGAACATGGATAGGTGATGTTTTTCGGGTCGAGAACCTTCACACTCATCAGTCTGAAGGGTCTCGACCAAAATGTCACCTATCCATGTTCTCCAGAGATGCTGCCTGATCCGCTGAGTCACTCCAGCACTTTGTGTCCTTTTGTGTAATAACCAGCATCTGCAGTTGTTTGCTTCCACAAGTACTTAATTAATTTACATTGCATTAAATGGTTTGATTATTAGTTAATGTTTCCATTAACTTATTTTTCCAGAAAGAATTTTTAAGTTTTGGGCTTATTAACTCTTTTTGAACAGGTATAAAATAAATTAGGGACATTTAAAAAAGGAGATAGAAGATACTGCAGATGTTTCTTTCTATCTCCCTCTCCCTCTCCCCTGACATGAGTCTCAATCCGAAACATCACCCATATTCACCCTTCTCTCCAGAGATGCTGCCTGACCCGCTGAGTTACTCCAGCATTTTGTGTCTAAACTGCTGTTGGTATCGAGCATAAAACAAACTGACAATAGACAATAGGTGCAGGAGTAGGCCATTCAGCCCTTCAAGCCAGCACCGCCATTCAATATGATCATGGCTGATCATCCCCAATCAGTACCCCATTCCTGCCTTCTCCCCATATCCCCTGACTCCGCTATCTTTAAGAGCCCTATCTAACTCACTCTTAAAAGTATCCAGAGAACCGGCATCCACCGCCCTCTGAGGCAGAGAATTCCACAGACTCACAACTCTCTGTGAGAAAAAGTGATTTCTCGTCTCCGTTCTATATGGCTTACCCATTATTCTTAAGTTGTGGCCCCTGGTTCTGGACTCCCCCAACATCGGGAACATGTTTCCTGCCTCTAGCGTGTCCAAACCCTTAATGATCTTATATATTTCAATAATATCCCCTCTCATCCTTCTAAGCTCCAGAGTGTGCAAGCCCAGCTGCTCCATTCTCTCAGCATATGACAATCCCGCCATCCCTGGAATTAACCTTGTAAACCTACGCTGCACTCCCTCAATAGCAAGAATGTCCTTCCTCAAATCTGCTGGAGGGAATCAGCATCAGTGGAGAGAAATGGGCAGGCAATGTTTCAGGTCCCGAGCTTTTAGAAAGACAGTGGGTGACCATGGAAAAAAGGAATAGGTGATGTTTCGGGTCGAACCCCTTCTTCACCTCAGACCCGGACCCGGTTTCGTCCCAAAATATCACCTACCCCTTTTCTTCAGACATGCTGCCTGACCCGCAGAGTTACTCCAGCATTTTGTGTCTGTCTTCGGTGTAAACTAGCCTCTGCAATTCCTTCCCACACATCAGGTAACAATGTTGGGGCTAGCTCCACATCACCAAAGCTCTATCAGACACAGAGAGTCACTTCATCCTGCTCTTGCCCTGCAAAAGATGAGGTTTTTTTTCATCATTTATTCTTTGGGGACCTTGGGTTCACTGCAAGACCAAAATTAATTTCCTTTTGAAATGTCCGTGAAGTGAGTGGCTTACTGGGTCATTTCTAAGGGCATTTAAGAATTGACAACAATTTTTGACTGGAGTAGATTGGATTAGGATGGAAAAATTCCTCCCAAGAAATAAATTATTGAAGCAATGGATGTTTTACACAGGCTCGCTGTTTATGTTGATCTATACCAATGACTGGGGATTTACTTTTTAGGCCAGGTTATTAACTCGGTTGAAATTTCACGGTAAAATTTATTGTTTGAACTGTGGTCTCAGGATTGTTTAGTCCAGGCTCCTGGTTTATTGGTTTAGTAACTTAATGCAGTTAATGTATTGTTGCTCCAACATCACCCCTCAGACAGAAGAGCAGAGACCATGGAGGTTCTGCTCAGCACAAAGGAATATTTCCTCTAGTTTAAGAAGGAACTGCAGATGCTAGAAAATCGAAAGTAGACAAAAATGCTGGAGAAACTCAGCGGGTGAGGCAGCATCTATGGATTGAAGTAAATAGGCAACGTTTCGGGTCGAGACCCTTCTTCAGATTTAGTTTAGTTTAGATGAGATTAGAGCTACAGCGTGGAAACAGGCCCTTTAGCCCACCGAGTCCACACTGACCAACGCTCACCTGCTGAGTGTTCAATGTTAAAGAAGGAACTGCAGATGCTGGAGAATCGAGGGGACACAAAAGGCTGGAGAAACTCAGCGGGTGCAGCAGCATCTAAGGAGCGAAGGAGATAGGCGACGTTTCGGGTCGAGACCCTTCTTCGGACTTCAATGTTATCCCAGTTTCGCACCCTACACACTAGGGGCAATTTACAGAAGCCAATTAATCTACAAACCTGCTCGTCTGTAATGTGGGAGGAAGCCAGAGCACCCGGTGAAATCCCACGTGGTCACAGGGAGAATGAACAAGACAAGCAAACACAGTCAGGATCGACCCCTGGCTGGCTGGTGCTGCAAGGCAGCAACTCTACCGCTGCGCCACTGTGTTGCTTCTGGTTCGGTAACGAGTGAGAAATACTTTATTGGGGCGAGTTCAGGGACTAGATGTAATTTCCTTCCATACAGGTGGCTGATGCAGGGGGTAACACCCATTTGAGATTGATTGAAAGATGCAGCATGAAAACGTGTCCTTCAGCCCACACCGCCCATTGATCAGCCGTTCACACTAGTTCAATGTTACAGCACCTTCACATCCACTCCCTATACACTCCCTATACACTGCGGGGTGATTTACATCAGCCAATGAACTTACAAAACAGCAGATCTGGTGGGATGCGGGAGGAAAGCAAAGCACCGAGAGGAAACCGATATGGTCACACCAGTTCCATGTTATCCCCCTTTCTCATCCATACTGGGGGAAATTTACAGAGGGCCAATTAACCTACAAACCCACATGTGGGAGGAAACCAAAGCACCCGGAGGTAACCCACGTGGTCGCAGGGAGGACATGCAAACTCCACACAGAGAGCGTCCAAGTACAGGATTGAACCTTCAGCTCAGGCTTTGTGAGGCAGCAGCTCCAGCATCAGCTTCTCGAGTAGTAAGTGCATCAAAGGCTACAGGGAGAAGGCAGGTGAATGGGATTGAAGGGGAAAACTATATCAATCGAATGGCAGAGTAGATGTGCCGATGGGCCAAAAGGTCTAATTCTGCTCCTGTATCTCATGGTCTATTCCCGCTGCACCAAGGAGCCAATCACCAGTAAATATTTTCAAGAGGAAAATAGAGACTTGTAAAAAGGATACAAGTCTATGGAGAGACAGTGAAGGTGATGTGGGATTATACTGGCAAAGACACAACACAGATATAATGAGCCAAATGATAGCCTTCTGAGCCATAAATGTCTCAGCTTCTATTACAGAAATTTTATTTACTCCAAGTTTGAAGGATGACCATAGCTACAGAAAGTGTTGGGAGTGCAATGTTTCATCAAATCAGGATTGACACACGGGTCACAAATTAGATAAGCATGATGTAGAAGAGGGTGATAAAAGCCATGATACACTTACATCAGTCAACCTGACACACAACGAGAGTGATGGGTACATTTGATGGGGATTTCACCATCCGAAGAAATGTTATTTACGCAAGGATGAAACTTCATAAAACTGCACGGCAGAAAGCTCGGAGAAGTAAGCCTTAGAGATTAGCCGAATACTGAGTACAGAGAAGATATTTCCAAGGAGGAAATGTTCAGGGACAAGCTAAAGGTGAGAGAAAGTGCATTTCGGAAGCTCAGCTGCGATTTGAAAAAGGGTAAGACTCTAGTCATAGTTATACAGCGCTTCGTTAAGCGCATAGTTATACAACCCTTCTGAACCTTCTGAATTTTGTAGTCGGCAGGGCAGTACTCTGCATATCGCCAACTTGGACAATTTAACATTTTTATCAAGGCAATTAATAAACCTACAAGTACTCGGAGAAAACCCTCGCAGATCACGGGGAGAACGTACAAACTACATACAGACAGCACCCGTAGTCGGGATCGAGCCCAGGTCTCTGGCACTGCATTTTACTGTAAGGCAGCAACTCTACCGCTGTGCCACCGTGACTGCCTTCAGCCCAACTTGCCTGTGCTAACCAAGATGCCCCATCTACACCAGTCCCACCTGCTTGCGTTTGGCCCATATCCCTCTAAACCATTCCTATCCATGTGCCTGTCTTTCAAATGTTGTAATTGTACCTGCCTCAGCTAGCTCCTCTGGCAGGTTGTTCACATACCTAGCATCCCCTGTGTGAAAACGTTACCCCTCAGGTTTTCCTATATTCAGAGTACTATGTTTACATAGGTATTCTGTTGTGCTGCTGTAAGTAAGAATTTCATTGTTCTGTCTGGGACACATGACAATACAACACACTTGACAAAATCTTTCCCCTCTCATCTTAAACCTATATCCCCCCAGTTCTTGATTCCCCCACTCTGGGTATATGATTCCATATATACGTATATATGTGTGAGTATGTGTATAAATACCCACTGGACTTTTTTTCTTCTCTTGTCTATAATATTATTTACAGTGTACTATGTTTACATATTCTGTTGTGCTGCAGCAAGTAAGAATTTCATTGTTCTATCTGGTACACATAGACACATGACTCTCGACTTTGATTTGCCAATCATGTGAGATGTTTGACCAAGGGCAATGTTTTTAATCATGATAGTTTTGATTTAGTGAATGAAAGCTGATGTAGTATGGAGCATCATCTGTTGGAAAGATACACGAAGGAAGTATCTTGTGCCCATTCACCAGGGATCAAAACTTCAAACCACATATATATATGTGTGTGTATATATATGTATATATGTATGTGTGTGTGTGTGTGTGTGTGTGTGTATAAGTGTATGTATGTATATATATATATATATATATATATATATGTGTGTGTGTGTGTGTGTATATGTATATGTGTATATATATATATATATATATATATGTGTGTGTGTGTGTGTGTGTGTGTGTGTGTGTGTGTATACACATACTATATATGTGTATAGATGTGTGTATATGTATATATTAGGCCCTTCAAGCCAGCACCGCCATTCAATGTGATCATGGCTGATCATCCACAATCAATAACCCGTTCTTTCCTTCACCCCATACCCTTTGATTTTCCGCTAGTCCTAAGAGCAGGAGTGGAAATCCCGGAGTGGGGGGCGGACAGGGGGGACATGTACCCCCCCATGTTTTGAGAGGTGGGGAATGACCCCCCCCCCCATGTTTTATATCCTGTATTTTAAAACTGTAAAAAAAAAGCTATTCAATATCTCCGCTTTCCGCGAGACAGTGGGACAGGGACTGATGATCGGGGGCGCCAATTGGACGAGAGAGACGTCGGTCAGCAGGCAGTTGGTGGGGACCATGATGGTTCAGTACGATGATTGGAGGAGGGAGGTGTCGGTCAGAGGCAGATGTAGGGGGTGGCAGGCACGGAACTCGCTATCAAAATATGGAGGGGACCGGGGGACAGGGGGGACACAATTTTTTGCGTGCATGCGCACACTCACACACACACGCGAGGCTTCGGAGGCTCAATCCAGCGCTAAATGCAGCTCAACTCTGCACGTCTCGCCGGGTTAACTACAGCCCTGCCTGGACTGATGGGATACCAGCGCAGCTTCTCCGCGCTGGCCATATTTCCCGCAAGCCCAGGCAGGTTCACCTGGCGGGACAGGCAGAGTTGAGCTGGGTTTAGCGCTGCTTCTCTGCGCTGGCTGTGGGCCTGGGGGCACCGCGCCCTTCTTACTCCCGAACTCCCTCGCCACCCGTGAGGGGAGGGGGGTACTCGGGTGAGGACGGGACAGCGCCAGAGACCCGTCCGGGATCAATCCTGGCTGCGGATGAGGCGCAGGTCTGTGCCACGTCTCCCTCCTCCAATCACTGCGCTCTATCCTCAGTCCCATCCCCCCCTACTCCTCCCCTCTCCAATCATCGCGCTGAAGCATCATGTCCCGCCTCCATTGCCTGCTGACCAACGTCTCACTCATCCAATCGGCGCCCTCGATCAGCAGTCCCACCTCCGTCTCGCGGAAAGCGGAGATTTTAAAATGCGGATGACAAAAACTTGGGGGGGGGGGGGGATGTCCCCCACCTCTCAAAACATGAGGGGGACGTGTCCCCTCTGGCCCCCCCCCGGGGTTTCCGCCCCTGGGGGGTGGGACTGAGGATAGAGCGCAGTGATTGGAGGAGGGAGATGTCCTGGTGGAGCAAAGATCATAGAGTGGAGCTTGAATCGGCCCGTTCGCGAGCTTTTCCACCGCCCTGCAGTCAAATTGCTGCGCCGAGGCGATTGAGGCTCCCGATGATGAAGCCCCACGATTCGGGGCGGACGAAGCTGCTGCTGCTGGAGTTCGGAGTCGGTCACCAACCAGGTCAGCTCCCGATGCTACCATCCACAGGGCCCATGGCCGAAGCCTCGCGTGTGTGCACATGTGCACTTGGACACCAAGAAATTATGTCTCCCCCATGTTTTGATAGCGATTTGTGTGCCTGCCTAAGAGATCTATTTAAATTTTGAATGCATTCAGTGAATCAGCCTTCTGAGGCAGAGAATGCCACAAATTCACAACTCTCCGTGTGAAAATGTTTTTCCTCATCCCAGTTCTAAATGGCCTACCCCTTATGTATATATATATATATACATACTTATATATTTATATAATGGAAAGTCTCATCTTGACCACTTCCTGTCTGCATTGTATAATGATTTTAGAAAAAATGCTACCATATATCGCTTTGATTTTTGCCCATCTTACCCACAAGTCCTCCTCAGCCACCTCCAATGATTTTTCCCATCGATGAAAAATAAAAACGTTATGAGTGTTTAAAAAACCTTGAGATCAGCTGTTTGGTCGTCTCGCCTGTCAATCACCGTGATGAAGGTAACACCCCTTCCGGGGGTGTGTAGGGATATAAAACCCCAGATGCCTGGACGTGAGCCAGTCACTCTGCAAGATCGCGAGGGAAAGGCCACGACTGTCATTCTAAGTTGTGAATCAACTGAACTGTGAGTCTGCAATGTACTTGCAATAAATGATTTGTTAGCCCTTAATGACAATGCCATGAGTTGTTTGGCCTGCTTCCCTGCATGTGCTTGAAAGTGCAATGCTTAATTGGAAATGAAATGACAATGCCTTGAGTTGTTTGGCTTGCTGCCCTGCCTGTGCTTGAAACTGCAATGCTTCATTAGGTCCAACTGTGTTTGGAGGGAATAAATGTTTTATTTGCACTGTGTTTGAAAGTGTGTGTATGTGAGTGTGCGAGTCGTTTTTATATATGTGTCTGTGTGTGTCTGTGTGTGTGAGTGGATGTGGATGTGAGTGTATGTGTGTAAGTGTGTGTGAGTATATTTTTGTGTGTGTGTGAGTATATGTTTGTGTGCGTGTGTGAGCGTGATTGTGTGTGTGTGTGTATATTGGAATTGGTGGAGAGGTGGAATATTGTGTTGGGGGACTATCCCTCCCGTGTGAAGCTGGGACCCAACGGGTCCCACTTAGTCTAGTATATATATAGGAACAGCACCTCATATTTCACTTGGTAGCTTACACCCCAGCGCAACTTCTCTAACTAAAAATAGCCCTTGCTTTCCCACTATATCTCCTCCCCCTTCCCAGTTCTCCCAAAGTCTTACTGTCTCTGACTACATTCTATCTTTGTCCCACCGACTCCCCTGACATCAGTCTGAAGAAGGGCCTCGACCTGAAACGTCACCCATTCCTTCTCTCCAGAGATGCTGCCTGTCCAGCTGAGTTACTCCAGCATTTTGTGTCTACCTTCGATTTAAACCAGCATCTGCAGTTTTTCTTACACACACATGAATATATTTGTGTATATATATATTTATATATATATATACACATATATATTTATATTTACATATATATTTATATATATATGTATATGTATGTATATATATATTGTGTGTGTGTGTAAATTTATATATATTTACATGTGTGTAAGAAAAACTGCAGATACACACACATAGACACACACAAAAGACAAACAATGGTAGTGCACTAAAAACAATAATAGTCTATTGTAGTCCAGAGCTTATTTAAGGTTGTAGCGTTTAATTGTCTGATGGCTGTTGGGAAGAAGCTGTTCCTGAACCTGGACGTTACAGTTTTCAGGCTCCTGTACCTTTTTCCCGATGGCAGGAAAAAAATAAGTGTATGGCCAGGATGGTGTGGGTCTTTGATGATGTTGGCTGGCTTTTTGAGGCAGTGACTCCGGTAAATCCCTTTGATAGGTGGGGGAGGGGGGAGTCAGAGCCGATGATGGGCTGGGCAGTGTTCACAGCATTTTGCAGTGCTTTGCTGCAAACATGTGATAACTGATGGACTATAGTCTCAAGAAACCATTATATGTTTTTTCAATAATTCAATTTTAAAATAAATTGTTCTGCAAATGTTGGACTCATGGGAGGTCGTGTTGGAGAGGAGGATGCTCCTCAAACTGCGGAGTGTCCTGGACAATACAGCTCACCCCCTCCATGACACACTGGTCAACCTGAGAAGTACCTCCAGCAATAAACTGGTTCCACCAAGATGCAACACAGAACGCCTGTGGCTGTCAAACTGTTCAGCTCCTCCCCTTTCTCTCGTGGGGTAGACTGAGAGTGACTCCCCCCCCCCCCCCCCCCCCCCCCCCCCAATCTTTGCACATCCTAAGTCCTTTCCACTCGTCACTTTAATTTGATGTTTCATGTATTTTGTGTTTTTATGACTGTTGGCAGATCAATTTCCCTCCTGGGAAAAATAAAGTTGTATCGTATCGTAAATATCAATTCAATGTAGATTATCAATCTGCTTACACCAGTCGTGTTCATTTAAATCCATTAATTTTATTAACAGATTCAGGCTAGGAACAAAATTTACACGTTTCTTATTGTATCGTGCAAACAAACTACTGGGTCAGACAGCATCCGTGGAGGCAAAGAGACGTTTCGGGTCGAGATATTCCAAAGTCATAATTTCCACGCAAAGTCAGAGACGATAGATTTATTTTTCTTCGATCCATTCATGTTGAAGGGACATTTTAAAAATGCACAAACTTATCATAGAGGTCAGATAAGCCCAGAGCTTCAAATTCTTTGTGTAACTCACACTCTGATGCAAATTCCTTCACAGCAAAGTTTGTAAGCCTAAAACAGAAACAGATTTAAAAAGAAATCAATACCTCTCATTCAATATTCAGAATGTACCAATTAATCTGCTCTGACACTCTGGGATGTGATGTTTGTTGTCAGCTTTTTACCTGCGCTGCCCAGCTTGAAGTCTTTCCTCACAGAGTACACTTATCATCTTTTCCTTGCATCGTTTTCCACTGGAGTCCACGTCCACCTTGGTGGTTTTCTGGACAACTAGGTAGTCCTTCCATTTTACAAGCAAAATAAAAACATGAGTTACATTCACGAAGCAGCCCAGACCATCACACAAACCAACCTCCCTTCCACTGACTCAATTTGTACCTCACGCTGCCTCGGCAAGGCCAGCAGCAAAATCAAGGACGCGTCGCACCCTGGCCACTCTCTCTTCTCCCCTCTCCCCTCTCCCATCGGGCAAAAGGTATAGAAGTGTGAAAATGCACACCTCCAGATTCAGGGACAGTTTCTTCCCAGCAGTTATCAGGCAACTGAACCATCCTACCGCAACTAGAGAGTGGTCCTGTGAGCAGAACTATCTGCCTCACTGGTGACCCTCGGACTATCTTTGATCGGATTTTACTAGCTTTACCTTGGATTAAACATAATTCCCTTATGATGTACACTGAATGGCTTGATAGTAATCATGTATTGTCATTCCGCTGCCTGGTTAGCACGCAACAAAACCTTTGTACATCGGTACAGGTGGCAGTAAACTAAAACCAAACTAAACTAAGCAGACAATGTAAATATTATTTGGGCAAAGTAATTTTAGAAACAGCTCCCTAGTTGTGAATTTCTCTTTGCATGACCTTAACTGTATAATTTTGAACTGAAAGGCTATTTCATAGGAATTTAGTGCCAGAAAGCAACATGCTGATCTGCAGAGTGTAACTCATCTCCAGCAGATGTATAAGTATCACATTCAAAATGGCAGTCAGAAATAAATCCAGCACTCCCAATATTTCAACAAGTTTATCATGTGCTTATATCAGGCTTGCTGGCCAGGAAAGTCGCAGATTTGAAAGTGAGTTTGCTGATCTTGCTTGGATGAGTGCAAAGGTCCACATGTGAATTAAATCATGTCAAGTTTGAAGAAAGGATGAGTTATGTTCGAACGGAACTGTTCAAAGACCTTGTGCCTGTGTTTTTGTGAACAGGACATAAATTTCGTGGTGAACCAACTGGTACCTAAACTGGCAAAGAATCAACAGTCTTGGGGAATGTTTGGTTGAGAATATTATCAAGAAAAATAATATCGCATAAACATAGATATGTTAAATCATAGAAACATAGAAAATAGGTGCAGGAGTAGGTCATTCGGCCTGTTGAGCTGTGCAATATGATCATGGCTGATCCTCCAAAATTGGTAACCCATTCCATCTTTCTCCCCATAACCCTTGATTCCGTTAGCCCTAAGAGCTAAATCTAACTCTCTCTTGAATACATCCAGTCAATTGGTCTCCACTGCCTTCTGTGGCAGAGAATTCCACAGATTCGCAACTCTCTGGGTGAATATGTTTTTCCTCATATCAGTCCTAAATGGTCCACCCTTTACTCTTAAACTGTGACCCCCTGGTCCAGGACTCCTCCAACATCGGGAACATTGACTCACATCACTGAATCACATAATTGAAAACGAAATGGCACTACCTTGATATCTTTTCTCTCCCCTTGCAGAAGAATTAATATGAGTTTGCCCATGAACATCAGCCTTCCTGCGAGTCTTAGGTCAGAAGTCCACTTCTCAATGCTTTTGACGTACTTTCCCTTGGCTCTCATGTGGTCTAAATGTAGCAATGCCGTCCATATTCCATCCTCTGCGCTGGTCTGGTGCTGCTGCTTGTCACCATCTTCTGCTGGCTGGTCCAGGCTGTTCTGGACGTTCTGCTGGAGCCACGCCATCAGCTCATACACCATGGGGTGGGAAAGAAAAGTCTCTGCGTACCGTAACAGGTCCCCCTTCAAATCACAGCACTGCTTGCGACTAAGTTGATCTGAGCTGATGGTGATATCCGGCAGGCAGAACGGGTACCCAGGCGACAACTGAAAAGTAACCTTCAACGGCACGTTATTACAGACGTTATAAATTTGGAAAGTGATCCCCTCGGATTCTGTAATAAATTGGAGAAAGTCAGCACTGATTCAATATCGTAAAGTTAGCACTGATATCTGAAACCTTACACAAGATGCAAATGATTCTCAAAATATAAATGGAAACGGATTTCAAGGACAGGTCATTTCTCATTGGCAGGAATATGTTCTGTTAAATTGGGCAGAAGAGCTATGGTTTCTACTGTAACTTGCTACGGGTCTCCCTTGAATCGTGAATGCACCAACCCTCTCACACTTCCCACATAGGACAATACTATAATGACAAAACCAAATGCCATTTTTAATGGACACACAAGGAGCTGCAGATGCTGGATCTTGAGCAAACACAAAGTGCTGGAGGACCTCAGCGGGTTGTTATTGGTATTGTTATTGTGCTGTACTCTCACTGGTGCTGGAGGAGAAAGGTTAAGCATTCATTTTATTGCTTCTAAATCTACAGCAGAATCCATTTTGTAACGTCTAAATCTTTAAACTCTTACAGGGTCAGGCAGCATCTGTGGAGACAACGTACAGGCAGTGTTTCAGTTCAGGACTCTTCCTCAGACTCTTTCCTGAAACATCACCAGTTCATTCCCTCCACAGATGCTGCCTGACCCGCTGAGTTACTCCCGCATTTTGTGTTTTGCCACTTTTTAATGATCCTGTGCATCCTTAAACCAAGTGGGAACCGGCCTGTTCAGACAGGCAAAGGAATGTCACTGATGCATGAGATAAGATGTGACCTGAGATAACCCAAAGCCCACCAAGCCCCAATGACTCAACGCTCCAAGCCAGGTAACTCGAGACCTGTTGCTTTGTTACAGCTTTCCCCCATTTAGGTGTGGGGGTGGGGTGGGGGGAGATTTAAGTCGGAACCCGAAGGACAATTTTTCACACAAAGAGTGATAAGTGTCTGGAACGAGGAACCGGCAGAGGTAGTTGGGGGCAGGTACTATCCCAACATTTAAGAAACATTTAGACAGGTACATGGATAGGATAGGTTAAGAAGGATATGGGCCAAACGCAAGCAGGAGGGACTGGTATAGATGGGACATGTTGGTCAGCGAAGGCAAGTTGTGCTGCGGGGCCTGTTTTCACACTGTACGATTTGAAATCTACCAACTTTGAAAATTGAGAATCAATCTCAATGTTACTCATTGTTGAAAAATTCCAAATTCGATCAGATAATGTAACATAAGATTTTTGTAGATTTTTCAAAATGTTAAAAGTACAAATTCATAGCAATAAGCCATTATTCAAAAATGTGTTAGTGACAGAGGAATACTTGAATGGTAGTTATAATGGAGACAAGTCTTGGAGTCC
Source organism: Raja brachyura (assembly GCA_963514005.1). The sequence continues at coordinate 61,261,994 of OY740790.1, forward strand.
CAAAGTCCCCAAATAGCAGTGAAAATTCATTATTTGTAGAGATGTCAGTTTATGGATAAATATTAGCCAGAACACCAGGAAAACTGTTCAAGTGGTGTCAAAGGATCTTCCACAGTCACCCACAAGAGGTCATCTTAACATCACATCTGACAATTGTCATTTAAAGTATCTGCCAGCCAAGATTTTGTTCTCAAATCTAGTGAATGTTAAGGCCCAATCAGAGGTAAAGGGAAATACGGGTGGCATTTATTTGATTATATTGTTTTTAATGCCGCATAAATGTAAGTGCTTTTAGATTTAGCAGTGCGATCTGTATGTTTTCATATCTCACCAGGGATTCATATCTCACCAGCAGCCTAGTTAACACCTGTCCTGAATGTTGCCCGGACCACCGTGCAGTTTACTTATCAAACCTCACCCACCTGGTAACACCGAAGATGGACACAAAATGCTGGAGTAACTCAGCGGGACAGGCAGCATCCCTGGAGAGAAGGAATGGGTGACGTTTTGGGTCGAGACCCTTCTTCAGACTGAGTCAGGGAAGAGGGAGACATGGAGATATGGATGGGGTAGGCGTGAAAATGACATCAAAAGGGCACGACGAGCAAAGAAAATGTTACATGGTTCATTGTTAGTTGAGGGGAAACGAGTTGGAGAACTGGGGGGGGGGGGGGGGGGGGGGGGGAGAAAGAGGGGGGGGCAAAGCAAGGGTGACTTGAAGACCCGCTGAGTTACTCCAGCATTTTGTGTCTATCTTGGATGTAAACCAGCATCTGCAGTTTCTTCCTGCACACAAGAGGTTAAAGCCCCCCTTGTGGGACGCCGCTGGGCACCAAAGATCCTAGAGCTCCTCTAGTATCTTTGGCTGGCACTAACACCGAGTGCAAGGATCTAGTCTGCCACCTCGGCCCTTAACCTCAAGCTGCCCGAGAGGCAGGATTATTCCCCCCCCAAACTTTGCTTTGGGCTCCTTGCAGCGGGACCTCGGGGTGTGGGTAGAAGGAGCCCTTCACCTGACTGAGAGAGGAGGTGGAAGTCGCCGCTGTAAATGGCCCGGAGTGCGGCCACCTCGTCCTCCTTCCCCTGCTCCTCCTGTTGCTGTTGCTGAGTGGCCATGGGGCGGGGACGAGATCGCTCCCTGCCGCTGCTGGAGCTCCAACACCGGGCAGGGTCAGCGGGGAGCGCCGCTGCCGGAGCTCCGACACCGGGCAGGGTCAGCTGGGAGCGCCGCTGCTGGAGCTCCAGCGCCCGGCAGGGTTGAGGAGGGAGCACCGCTGTCGCCGCTGCTGCTGCTGCTCTTGCAACACACAGAGCGCCGACTGGCCGGCTTGCTGCTGCACGCCGCTTATTCACTCCGCGCTGAAACAAACAGAAAAAAACACAGGCCTCACCAACTGAACCGAATTTACAAATAAAAAGGAGACCAACGAATGTCCATATCTGCAGGAAATATTAGAGCAATTGCAAAACGAGTTGCTGCCGTTCCTCATTTTGTGGCAGCAACCAATTCTGTTTGTGCAAAGGCTTGCATGCAGCAAAACCTTCCCATTTGCTTCATTAAAGCACTTGCATCAAACCATTTAACGAGGTACTACAGCAGATGGTCAAAATTTGGGAGTTCAACATGCTCAAAGATTTTAAGGATATATTTTTTTTAATGCAAAGAGGTTTATCGTTATATTTCCTTATGAGATGAAAAGGTGGCCATTCGGCCCATTTAATATATTCCGGCTCACAAGGTAATCTTATTCTCCACTGTTTTTCCCTGTAAGTATCCTTTTCATGTTCCCAACCACTCCCACCAGATTCCAGCGCTCACCAACACATCAGAGACATGGTCAGACAGCATGGATACAACACATCCATGAACACCAAGATTCCCATTTGTCCCATTGGCTTGTGTGTGACCCATATTCCTCCATGCATGGAACACAGAACAGTACAACACGGTGTGTAGGAAAGAACTGCAGATGCTGGTTTAAATCAAAGATAGACTGTTGATTATGCTGGAGTAACTCAGCGGAACAGGCAGCATCTCTGTAGAGAAGGAATGGGTGACGTTTCGGGTCGAGGTCTGAAGAAGGGTCTCGACCTGAAACATCACCCATTCCTTCTCTCCAGAGATGCTGCCTGTCCCACAGTACAGCACAGGATTGTTTGTGCTGAACATGATGCCTAGCTGAACTGATCTCATCTGCCTGCATATGATCCATATCCTGCTATTCCCTGCACTTCCTAAAGCCTCTCAAACGCCACTCTCCTATCTGCCTCCACTACCACCCCCCTGGCAATGCGTTCTGAGTCACCACCATCCTCTGCACAAAAATCTTGCCCCGTACATCTCCATTAAACTTTCTCCCCTCTCACCTTACAGCTACGCCCTCTAATGTTGGACATTTCCACCCTGGGAAAAAGGTTCTGAATGTCTACCCTATCAATTCTTCTCATAATTTTATATACTAACTTGACCAAGTGGGACCACAATTCTGACATTCCACAGAGAACAATTTAAGTCTATCCAACCTCTCTCTGTAACTGAGACTTTCATACAGGTAATGTTCTGGTAAACCGCCTCTGCATGCTCACCAAAACTTCCTCATCTTTCATGTGACGAAACAACCAAAACTGCATGCAATATGCCAAGTGCAGCCTAACCAAAGACCTAAAGAGCTACATCATGCTTCTTGACTCTTGTATTCAATGCCCTTAGCAGTGAAGGCAAGCGTACCGTGTCTTCTTTACCACCCTATCCACTTGGGTTGCCACCTTTAGTGAGCTATGAACTTTTCCTATTCATGCACCTGTCCAAGTGTCTTTTCAGTGTTGTTATCGTACCAGCTTCGTCCACTTGCAGTTTGCAGTCATCAAATGCAAAGACGTTGGCATGTGGAAGGAAAATGGAGCACCCAGAAACTAGACTGAACCTTGCAGTTTCAGAGAGAACATGCAAAACAGAAAATAACCCATATCTTTAATCATAACTATTTAAAAATTGATAGAATTATGGTCATTGGACCCAAAATGCTTCCCCTCTGACACTTCAGTGCCCAGGATGAGGTCCAGTGTTGTACCCACTCCAGTTGGGACCTCTGTATATCATTAAAGGAGCTTCCTTGGATACATTTAACTAATTCTACCCCATACAAGTCCTTTCCACTTGGATGTTCCAGTGTGTATGATGGAAGTTAAAATTTCACACTAATACTACCCTATTATTCTAACAGCAATCTGCATTCATTAGTGTAGTTTAGTTTATTGTCATCTGTACCGAGGCACAGTGAAAAGCTTTTTTTGTTGTGTGCCACCCAGTCAGCAGAAAGACTATACAATGATTACAAAGGAGTACAGTCTGCTCACCGCCATCACCATCCTCTCACCAGGTGCGGCCCCGCGGGGTACAGACCCCCCTCTCACACCGCTTCACCTCATCCGCGCGTCTCCCTCGGGGCAGTTGTGTCCTCGGCAGGGGTCACTCTCTGAGTCAGGGACCCGGCCTTGGGGTGAGGTCAATGGGTCAACGCTACCAAATTGGCCACTGTATCCAAGTACAGTGAAATTCATAGATAGACACAAAAAGCTGGCCTAACTCAGCCGGTCAGACAGCATCTACGGAGAAACGGTTTGGGTCGAGAGCCTTCTTCAAACGTCTTCCGAAGAAGGGTCTCGACCCGAAACGTCACCTATTTAGAAACATAGAACATAGAAAATAGGTGCAGGAGTAGGCCATTCGGCCCTTCGAGCCTGCACCGCCATTCAATATGATCATGGCTGATCATCCACTTCATTTTTCTCCAGAGATGCTGCCTGACCCCTGAGTTACTCTGTCTTTTTGTGTCTGTCTTCGGTTTAAACCGGCATCTACAGTTCCTTCCTACAAAGTGAAATTCATATGCTATGTACAGTTCAGTGCCAATCCTACTATACAATAGTTGAAGGCAGACATAAAACGTTGGATTAACTCAGCGGGTCAGACAACATCTCTGCAGATACAAACTGGGTGACGTTTCGGGGTTGAACGCTTCTTCTCTGTAACACTTTGGTTTGGCTGCATTTGGAGTATTACGTGGAGATCTCGGCCGTCCTCGATGATGGTGTGGAGAGGGTACGGTTGAGGTTTACCTGAATTATGCCGGGATGAGTGGGAGAGGCACAGAGTGCTGGAGTAACTCGGTGGATCAGGAAGCATCTCTGGAGATAGAGGATGGGTGACAAGGGTGTCGGCCCGAAACGTCGCCTATCTCCTTCGCTCCTTAGATGCTGCTGCACCCGCTGAGTTTCTCCAGCTTTTTGTGTAACCCTCGATTCCCCAGCATCTGCAGTTCCTTCTTTAACACAGTAGAACTGGCAGGACGTCCATGATGGAGGAGGGGCCGAGAGAGATGGAATGCAGCGGTTACTTGAAATCAGATAAATCTACGTTAATATCGCTAACACACACACACACAAAATGATGGAGTAACTCAGCCGGTCTCTGGAGAAAAGGGGACAGGTGACGTTTTGGGTCGAGACCCTTCTTCAGACTGAGAGTCAGGGGAGTTCCACTGTGTGGAATGATCTTCCTGCAGAAGTGGTGGAGGCAGGATCGATTTTAACATTTAAAAGTAAAGTGGATAGGTATATGAACGGGAATGGAATGGAGGGGTATGGTCTGAGTGCAGGTAGATGGGACTAGGGGAAAATGAATGGTCGGCACGGACTGGAAGGGCCGAGAAGGCCTGTTTCCGTGCTGTAATTGTTATATGGCTATATGGTTAATGATTACAATCGAGCTGTCCAAAGTCTAGAGATACAGGATAAAAGGAATCATGTTTAGTGCAAGATAAAGTCTGGTAAGGTCTGACCAAAGATAGTCGTAGGGTCTCCAATGAGGTTGATGGTCGCTCAGGACCACATTCTAATTGGTGATAGGATGGTTCAATTGCCTGATAAAGCTGGGAAGAAACTGTCCCTGAATCTGGAGGTGTGTGTTTCCATACTTTTGCACATCGTGCCTGATGGGAGAGGGGAGAAGAGGGAGTGAGACTCGTCCTTGATTAGTCTGGTAACCTTGCTGACGAAGCGTGAAGTGTAGATGGAGTCAATGGAAGGGAGGTTGGTTCGTGTGATGGTCTGGGCTGCGTCTACAATTCCATGCTATTTCTTGTGTTCTTGGATGGAGTTGTTCCCAAACAATGCTGTGATGCATCCCAATAAAATGCTTTCTACGGCACATCTGTAGAAGTTGGTGAGAGTTGTTGGAGACATGCCAAACCTCATAAGCCTTCTATGGACACAGAGGCGTCGGTGTGTATTCTTGGCCATTGCTTTGGTATGGCTAGTCCAGGATAAGTTGCTGGTGATATTCACATCTGCTCTTCTAATTCCCACGGACTACAATACAGTCACACCAAGGTACACAAAAATGCTGGAGAAACTCAGCGGGTGCAGCATCATCTTTGGAGCGAAGGAAATAGGCAACGTTTCGGGCTGAAACCCTTCTTCAGACTGGTGGGGGGAGGCGGGGACAAGAAAGGAAAAAGGAGGACGAGGAGCCCGAGGGCTGAGGAAGAGGTAGGAAGGGGAGGAGACAGCAAGGGCTAAAAGAATTGTGAGAATTCAACGTTCATGCCACCTGGATGCAGACTCCCCAAGCGGAATATGAGGTGCTGTTCCTCCAATTTCCAGTGTTGCTCACTCTGGCCGTGGAGGAGGCCCAGGACAGAGAGGTCGGATACAGAATGGGAAGGGGAGTTGAAGTGCTGAGCCACCGGAAGGTCAGGTTGGTTATTGCGGACCGAGCGGAGGTGTTCAGCGAAACAATCACCAAGCCTACGCTTGGTCTCACCGATATAGAGCAGCTGACATCTAGAGCAGCGGATGCAATAGATGAGGTTGGTGGAGATGCAGGTAAACCTCTGTCGCACCTGGAACGCACGCTTAGGTCCTTGAATGGAGTCGAAATTGCAGATGCTGGTTTACAAAAAAACACACCAAGTGCTGGAGTAGCAATAAATAAATAAACTGTTGGAATAATTCAGTGGGTCAGACAGCTCCTCTGAAGAGCATGGACAGGTGACGTTTAGGTGAACACAGGTGTGGGGAGGGGGGTTTGATAGGCAAATGTTGGACAAAGGCCAGGGGTGAAAATACAGAAGGTGTGGGACAAAAGGATTGGAAATTGTGAAGCTAGAGAAAGGAATATAGGTGGAAGGTGAGGGTGAGAAATAGGTGTGTTCAGGTGGGGCATTGGGAAATTGCAGAGGCCAATTAACCTACAGATCCATGATTGCGGATGATCAGCCATGATCACTGTGAATGGTGGTGCTGGCTCGAAGGCCGAATGGCCTACTCCTGCACCTATTGTCTATTGTCTATCTTTGGGATTTGAGAGGAAACTGGAAGACTGGAGGAAACCCACATGGTTACAGGAAGAATATGTAAACTCTGCACATATACAGCACCAGAGACCAGAATTAAACCCAGGTCTCTGGTGCTGTGAGGCAGCAGCTCTACCAACTGCTCCAACATGCTGCCTAAAATTGCCCATGAGGAGGTAAGTAAGGGATGCTTTCTTGAACCACTGCAGTCATTTAGATGAAATTACTCCCGCGGTATTGTCGGGAGGATGGTCCAAGATTTAGACCCAGTGACAATGAAGGGACAGCCATTCAGCCCAACAAATCCATGCTGACCCTCATGCTCTGCACAAGCCTCCCCCTATTTTGACTCATCTAGATCCTTAAACTATTTTTTTCATCTTGCATAAAAAGCTAATTTGAGAAATGGAGACACAAGAGATTACAGATTAAATTGGAATCTGAAACAAAGAAAATAAACTGCTGGAAGAACTCAGTGAGTCAAGCAGCATCTGTGGAAGCAAAGAGATGGATGTTTTAAAAGTAGTTACTTTAAATGTGAGGCAAACCTTGCGAATACAAACAGTTCATAATTACATTCTGACTAAGCTAAAAAATGGCAAAGCAGGACAATCTGCAACAGCACTAAAGTTTTCTGTGAACTAGTGAAAAAGCTTTTTGTGAATCTCACTTTTGTTTTACAGAACAGAGTTGAACATAGAACTGTAAAATATAGATTAAAAATTGCAGAGCGGTATTTTGCAGTGTAAGAGGAAGCCATTTTAAAATACTAAAGGCATTGAGAGAAAAAAAACATCTTTCCATCGGGTAAATACAAGGATATTAAACTCTTCATTCATTTCTCAAAGGGAGAGTTGGCATTTACATTGTCTATATGAAAGTCGTTCAGACTTGTAGAGTTTCAGAGGTCACATATAAAGACTTTATCAAACACATTGTCATTCTTATCAATAAACTACACAATCTGCGATGAAGACACGTTTTTAATAATGGGATGATGCAGAGAATAACAAAATTAATTAGGGAAAATAACATGTAACTGCTGGTCTGAGTGAGAATCTTGAAAGGTGATAAATCGACTAAATTCCCTGCAAAATATTTTATCACACATAAGATACGTTGCCAAAAAGTTAATGAAACTCATTGTGACAGACAGTGTAAAGCTTGGAAAAACACTGTTCCATCAATTGTATCCTCGACCTCCTAACATAATCTAAATGTTATCAAATCTGCAGTAGATGTTGATGTGCAAGTCTGTAATTTGAAATTGCATAAATCACAAGCAGGAAAATAACAATTGGGGTTTTGTTTTGTTCAATGTATTTGGAAATACTTGAAAAACTATACAGCTTAACACTCTAACCTAAGTTGAGTAAGTCAGTGTATGGAGCCATCTCTGGAAACTGTTACAATCCTGGGGCCACATTGAGGACATGGGAATCGTTTTGATTGCTGCTCCAGTACCATGAAGAACTATGTCCTTTGGTGGGTGAACACAGGAAAGAAGAACACTTCAAGTCACAGAGACGAACAGCACAGAAACAGGCCCTTGGGCCCAACTTGTCCATACAACATACCCCATCTAAGCTAGTCACATATGCTTGCATTTGATCCATATCCCTCTAAACCATTCCTATTCTTGTGCCATTGGGAATTCCAGCCTTAGGTAAGGATATATAGCATATGCGCAAATCAGAATTTTGCATAATTTTGAGGTGTTTTTTTTCATGGTATTTCATGGTATTTGACCTTCTTAGTTGTTTAGTTTGGAGAGAGTTTAGAGATACAACGCGGAAATAGGCCCACAGAGTTCCTGCTGACCCAGTACACTAGCACTATTCTACACACTGGGGACAATTTACAATTGAACCGAAGCCAATTAACCTACAAACCTGTACGTCTTTGGAGTGTGGAAGGAGCCTGGAGCACCCGGGGAAAATCCACGCGGGTCACGGGGAGAACGTACAAATTCCATGCAGGCAGCACCCGTAGTCAGGATCGAACCCGGGTCTCAAGCACTGTAAGGCAGCAACTCTACCATTAGTCACTACGCTTATAGCCTTGGCTCTATTTTCTCTATACTGCCTTTTGCCTCATATTTCACCAAATGTACCACCTTCTGTGGGCTATCCAATTTTTCCAGCTTGGGTTTGGGTGGGTCAGCGGATTTGTATGCATACAGTATATGGATTCCCCCAACATCAGAAACATGTTCCTGATGGTGGCGGAGTCCAGAGCCAGAGGCCACAGTTTAAGAATAAGGGGTAAGCTATTTAGAATGGAGATGAGGAAACACTTTTTCACACAGAGGGTTGTGAATCTGTGGAATTCTCTGCCTCAGAGGGCGGTGGAGGCCAATTCTCTGGATGCTTTCCAGAGAGAGTTGGATAGAGCTCTTAAAGATAGCAGAGTCAGGGGATATGGGGAGAAAGCAGGAACGGGGTACTGAGTGCGGATGATCAGCCATGATCACATTGAATGGCAGTGCTCGTTCGAAGGGCCAAATGGCCTACTCCTGCACCTATTGTTTATTGAATCTGTGCTCTTCATGTAGTAGCCATTCCCTCTGGCTAGGAAGTCAGATATCAAAAATAATCTATCAAATATTTGCCAGTATGATTATCTACTAGCAGTCTTAGCTGTGTTAAGAAAGTAAGAATTGTTTTCCCCTCAAAAGCCAAGCACGAGAGGTGCTGGAAATCTGAAGTAGAAACAGGATATGGTGGATAATCCTATCAGGCTAGGCAGCAATTGTGGAAAGAGTTATTGTCTCAGATCTTTGATGTCCACACATCATTGATGCCCTGAAACATGAACATATAAACTAAAGTACCACTGTATTGAGTTTAGGTTATTGTCACGTACACCTACAACGGAAAGTCAGCAGAAAGATAACACATGATTACAATCGAGTTATCCACAGTGTACAAACACATGATAAAGGGAATAACGTGTAGGATCCTGGAGACATCCTGAGATCATGAAGGACTAATTATTTTGATTTAATGGCGATTTATACAAATGATTGCTTGCAGACTTCAGAAGAATCTCCATAAGAAATAACAGGGATCACAAAATGTATCACAAAACACAAGACAGAACATTTCAGGTCTAATTTGCAACTACATCTTCTGGTCAGGGTCCTCCTACCAAGGTTATGGACCTCTCTGTTGATGGATACAATGCAAAACGGTGTAAGCACACCACAGTATAGATTGGTGCCCCAACCTTACGTCTTGCAAACTTTAATATAATCCTGTATCGACACACTAATTGCAGTTAACGTTATTTTCTGATTTAACACCATTGTGCTATGCTTCTCATCCTTACACCATTTAAAAATACTTAATGTATGTTGAATTTGCTTTAACCCGTGTGGTACAGTGGCACAACAGGTAGAGTTGCTGCCTCACAACACCAGAGACCCGGGTTTGATCCTGACCTTGGGTGTTGGTTGTGTGGAGATTGCTTGTTCTCTCTAGGACCGCGTGGGTTTCCTCCAGGTGCTCTGGTTTCCTCCCATTTCTCAAAGACGTGCAGGTTTGTAAGCTAATTGGCCTTGTTAAAATATAATTGCTCCTGTCATATAGAGAGTGGGTGAGGAGGTGGGATGGCATAAAAATAGTGTTAATGGATGGTCGATGATGTGGACTTTGTGTTTTCATGCTATATCGCCAATAAACTATACTTTACACTAATCCATTAAATGATTGATATCAATTCAATAAGACATTCCAGGAATACTTTAAAATAAATATAAATTTTAAATATTTTATTATTCATTTACATTACTTCTTATTCTTGTAGTTTAATGGAAAAAAAGTAGTTATTTACAGAAAGTCTAAATGGCTCTGCTGCTTCTCCCAGTGTTTCCATCGACATGGTTTTAGCTCCCCCTGCTGACTCTGTGGATAATGGCACCCAATGATATTGCAATCTTAGTTTATGGAATGGAATATTTTATGGTGGAGGCATGTGACAAGGTACAGTGAAATTCTTTGCTTGCATACCCAATGTATACAAATAGCAGCCACCTACGGCGTTGACAAAGTTACAGAGCATGGCGACTCCTCCTTTTGGTCTCCACACACGCCCCCCACACTCCACAGCAGTTCTCCCACGCCTCAATCATGGCTGATCCATCTCTCCCTCCTAACCCCATTCTCCTGCCTTCTCTCCATAACCTCTGACACCTGGACTAATCAAAAATCTATCTATAAAATATCCACTGACGGCCACTACAGCTTCTGTGGCAATGAATTCCACAAATTCACCACCCTCTGACTAAAGACATTTCTCCTCATCTCCTTCCTAAAAGAACGTCCTTTATTTCTAAGGCTATGACCTCTAGTCCTAGACTCTCCACTAATGGAAACATCCTCTCCACATCCACTCTCTCCAAGCCTAGAGTACTACTGTACATGTGTAAATATGGTAACGTGCAAATCATTCAGCTTTTAATTTAACATTTAGCTTTCTAGACACATTTAAACTGATCACCTTTTCATTGTTTGCTCGTAATGGTAAGACTCTCTAAGGCCTGGTCAGGCTGCATTTTGAGTACTGTGAGCAAATTTGGACCCATATCTGATGAAGGATGTGCTGCTAGCTCTGGAGAGGGTCCAGAGGAGGTTGACAAGAATGATTCTAGGAATGAGTGGATTAGCACATGATGAACGTCTGACACCACTGGGCCTGTACACGCTGGAGTTTAGAAGGTTGAGGGGTGATCTCATTGAAGCTTACAGAATAATGAAAGGCAGAGATAGAGTGGATGTGGAAAGGATGTGTTCACTGGTGGAACAGTCTAGGACCAGAGGTCATGGCCTCAGAATTAAAGGGCGCTGTTTTAGAAAGGCGAGGAGGAACTTCTTTGGTCAGAGGGTAGTTAACCTGTGCAGCTCAGTGCCACAGAGGGCCGTGGAGGCCAAGTCAGTGGATATTTTTAAGGCAGTGATATTCTTGATTAGAACGGGTGTCAAGGGTTGTGGTGAGAAAGCAAGAAAATTGGATTAGGAGGCGGAGGTCAGCCATGATTGAATGACTGAGTAGACTCGATGGGCCGAAAGGCCCAATTCTACTCCTATAACTTGAGAAATTGTTTCAATCATGGGGTAAGTTTATATTGATATCAGGACCAATTTCTTTTTAAATACCGGAGGTTTGCTGGCCCCCAAGCTGGCCGGCAGCGCTTTCTTCAGGGCGGCCAGCGAGATGCCCCACCACTTGGTGGCTGACAGCAACATCAGGAGCATGGGGTCACCCTGGGGCTCCCTCCTCTCTCGCGGTGCTGTGGCACCCGGTGACACGACCACTCCTTCTGGTCGATCGTCATGTTGTCCACTCCCCCACTCCCCCTCCCCTGGTGGCGCCAACATCTTTCACTTTATGGTTCTCAGCCATGTATTGGGAACCTATTTTGTGTAGAGCAAAAAGCCCCCTGTTGGACTTATGGAGTCTGCAATGTTGAGTCGCCTACTAATGTGATTGCCTGTGATTGAAGAAAATAATCAACCAAACTGTAGCCTGATTTTTCCTGCAGCCCAGAGTGACTGGAATAATTCAACACTAAAAAACCTAGTGTTACAATATGATGTTGTACCATGCACCTCAGCAAGGCTCCATATTGAATTACTGGCAATGGTAGATCGACTTTTTTAGAATCACTCAGAGCTTCAGTCTATTTAAATATCTGGGAGCTGGCACAAGATCAAAATCACGTGTAATTTCTCATCTCAGTTATCACTAACCCCAGCTGGAAGCCTATATAAATTTGTGTGCAGGAGGATGAATGGTGGTCTTATAGAAGTGTACAAAATCATGAGAGGAATAGATCAGTGAAACGCACGTCTTTTACCCATAGGAGAATCGAGAACCAAAGGACTTGGGTATACGGTGCGGGAGACAATAGACAGTAGGTGCGGGAGTAGGCCATTCGGCCCTTCGAGCCAGCACCGCCATTCAATGTGATCATGGCAGATCATCCCCAATCAGTACCCCGTTCCTGCCTTGTCCCCATATCCCCTAACTCCGCTATCTTTAAGAGCCCTATCTAGCTCACTCTTGAAAGTATCCAGAGAACCGACTTCCACCTCCCTCTGAGGCAGAGAATTCCACAGACTCACAACTCTCTGTGAGAAAAAGTGTTTTGTCATCTCCGTTCTAAATGGTTTACTCCTTATTCATAAACCGTGGCCCCTGGTTCTGGATTCCCCCAACATCGGGAACATGTTTTCTGCCTCTAGCATATCCAAACCCTTAATAATCTTATATGTTTCAATAAGATCCCCTCTCATCCTTCTAAACTCAAGAGTATACAAACTATATTGATATTTATCAGATAGCATGTCTCAGCATATGACAGTCCCGCCATCCCGGGAATTGACCTTGTAAACCTACGCTGCACTCCCTCAATAGCAAGAATGTCCTTCCTCAAATTAGGGGACCAAAACTGCACACAATACTACAGGTGTGGTCTCACTAGGGCCCTATACAACTGCAGAAGGACCTCTTTGCTCCCATACTCAACTCCTCTTGTTATAAAGGCCAACATGCCATTCGCTTTCTTCACTGCCTGCTGTACCTGCATGCTTACTTTCATTCACTGATGAACAAGGACCCCCAGATCCCGTTGTACTTCCCCTTTTCCCAACTTGACACCATTTAGATAGTAATCTGCCTTCCTGTTTTTGCTACCAAAGTGATTAACCTCACATTTATCCACATTAAACTTCATCTGCCATGTATCTGCCCATTCACCCAACCTGTCCAAGTCACCCTGCATTCTCATGGGAAAGATTTAATGGAAATCTGAAGGGTAACTCTTTTTTTTACACAAAGGGTGGTGGATGTATGGAACAAGCTGCTGGAGGAGGTAGCTGAGGCAGGTACTATCGCAACGTTTAAGAAACATTTAGACAGGTACATGGATCGGATAGGTTTGGAGGGATATGGACCAAAAGTAGGCAAGTGGGACTGGTGTAGATGGGCCATGTTGGTCGGCAGAGGCAAGTTGGGACAATGGGCTGGTCATCTACAACGACCCCAGGAAGGACATAAAGGCTATGTTCACTGTTCAGCAGCAAACACACACACGCAACAGATATTTGGACAGCATGCGAGGTAATTATGATTGCTTATGTATTCACAAGATAATATTTACTCAGTGGTGGGTGCCAGGGATGCGCTGCCAGGGATAATGGTGGAGGCAGCTAGTGACATTTAGATAGGTACATGGATATGCAAGTTATAGAGGGATATGGTTCATATGCAGGCAGAGAAGATAGTTCAACTTTGCATCATCTTCAGCACGAAGTGGACCAAAAGGCCTGTTCCTTACAATGGACCTACATTGCTTTCTTCCCAATCTTCCTGTTTCTAGAAGTGACATGAGCTTTTTGCTTTGAATTGTCACAGTGCTACTTTGAAGCATGTTCTTCAATCTAACCCAATTCCACGATTTGGAAGAGCGTTCGTCATGTTCAAAGTTTAATGGAACTTTTTAAACAACCGGGTTATAGCTATGCTGTCTAAGAAAAGCAGCTAACATAATCAAAGATGGGCCCTACCCCAGTCATTCCTTTTTCTCCCTGCTCCCCCAAGTTTGAAATCGTGCACCACTCAATTCAGGAACACTTCTTCCTCTGTTATCAGGCTTCTGAATAGTCCATCCATAAGTTAGGGTACCATCCAATTCACCTCTACCCCATTGCAAACATTAGACTTTGTCTATGGAACTGAGGCACTAAAATGCTGAGAACATTATTCTGTACTCTTTATCTTTTGTTTTGTTCTAACTATTGCACTTAAATTTGACTTGATTGTATTTATATATAGTATTACCTGATCTGATTGGATAGCATGCAAAACAAACCTTCAGTTCACTGTACCTCAGTACACGTGGCAATATTAAACCTAAACCATTTGATGATAATCATCTGCAATTGCAGCCTCCCGTCAGGCAGGAGGTGCAGAAATGTGCAAACACACACCTCCAGATTCAGGGTCAGTTTCCCCCCCCCCTTGCTGTTATCAGACAACTGAACCATCCTATTACCAACTAGAGCAGTCCTGACATATCATCTACCTCATTGGAGACCCCAGACGAGCATTAATCAGACTTTTCTGGACATTATCTTGCACTAAACATTATTCCCTTTACCCTACATCTGTTCACTAAGGGGGCTTGATTGGAATCATGTAAAGGGCCATTCTTTGGAAAGTGAACCTAACTTCACATATGTGACCAGATGTTATCACAATTATTGTAAGAGATTAATATTATTCATTGCTATTTTCCTACCTACAGAACTATAATGAATGTCTGCTAGAGATATGAACATTCTAGCTTTTTTTAAATTCAGTGTTTGTAAGACAAAACTGAGTTACGAAAAAAATGCTTTCGTGTAAGGGCACACCGTGACCAGTCATATTTGACCTCTGACCCTAAACAAACATTGTCAGCTTAAAATTTTCACTTGATAACATTAAAAAAAATGAATCATATATACAGTACAAAACAATATACCTGTAATGCTTTCAGAATTAGAAGAGATGTATTCCACAAATTTTTGTTTGGTCACACACGTGACTAAGAATGGGCCTAAAGTCTTCCGCCGACTCGATAGCAGGCAACAAAAAAGGTTTTCACTATACTTTAGTACACGTGACAATAAACTAAACTCATCCACCTTCATGCAGCTAGCTTTACTGCAGCTGCCTGTGAGGTGGATGTATTACATGGCAAAACTGAATTAATATATGGAATAAACCGATCTCTATAAGAATCCTGGTAAATATTAACATTGATTTTAGACCTGGTGAAATTATTAAGCAATAACCACCCTTCTGTGCCAATAAAACAATTTATCAGATAGCATGTCACCATGGTACCATAGTGATTATGTCACTCAGCTATAATTCAGAGATCTGGACTAATGATCCTGAGACACGATTCATACACGAGATCTGGACAGCTGGGGGATTTAAATGCAGTTAATAAGTCTGGAATTTAAAAATCTGGCATTAGTAATGTTAACCATGAGACCTTCATTTTATTAAAAATCCATATTAATTTCAAATGTCTTTTAGGAAAGAAAATTCACGTCCTTTTTAAAATGACCTGTACATGACTTATGACCCAAAGTTGGACATGAACCTAACATGCCAGAGCAGAAAGAACACATAATTGGAGATGACTAAAGATTTGGTCAGAAAGGTTGATTTTAAGGGAGGGAACTCTGTGAACTAGAGTATTGACAACTGAAACCAAAGTTACCTACGGCAGGGCAATCAAATTACTTCATGACCAAGACCAGAATTTGAAAGCAAATATCTCAAGAGGTTAGCAGATGGAGGTTACAGTCAAGATGAAGAAAGGATTTGAAATCGAGGGTGAAAATTTTACAAATGAGCAATTCTTAAGCACGAGTCAGATAGCAAAGTGTAATAGGATCCACTGAGAGTTTTGGAGATTTACAGCAAAGATAAATGAAGTTAGTTCAATGTTCAATAAAATACTGAAATGTAGAAGTCATTAATGAGCCAACTAACTGAGGCAGAGACGGAAATGAGTGATGCCAGAGGTGGAAAAGACTATCCTTTAGGGTCACCCAGTTTGGATATTATGCCAAACGGTGGGAAAGCTGATCGAGACTCCAGTGCAGCTAACATCTCTTGACTCTTGACAACTTAATGGGTGGAAACACCTCATCTGGCCAGCAGCATAGATTCTCCAGAAATGACAGCCCAGCTGGTGCCGTGTGGTCAGAAGGGAATGGCTCTGAAGTCCTCAAGTGGGCTCCAGGCAGCTTTACAACATCAGGTCAAACAATGGCAAGTATATCGCTTAGTCTCCTTCAGCTGATGAATCAGTAATCCTACGTAGCGGATGTCTCTTTGAAAAAGTTAGCAGTGGCGGCTAGAGTACAGAATGTACCAAGTCAGAGACTTCACACAACTATTTATGAAGTCCAAGGAGCAAAACTGCCAGATTAGCCCAGTTGCCCAGAAGGTAGTACATAAAGATCTCCTCATTAGATGACAGAACCAATTTTATGCCAAATTAATTTGGCTGCAACATCAAAAATATCAGAGCTTATTGGAGATGACACCCAATATCTCAGCTACAGTGTTTAAGGTTTGGGCTCAAACAGAGTTATTAGCCAAACTGTTCCAGTACAGCCTCAACAGGTAAAAGTGACAACCCTGGACATCTTTTGGCCAGCAATTGGATTGGTAAATCAAAGTAAAGGGATATAATAGGAAAGCTCTCCACATGCTTATAGAGACAAGCCTCAGGGATCATTACAGGGGTTACACAGGGAGGGGCCTGGAAGCAACCATTTCAGGTCATCTTGCTTAAGTTCCATTTGTAATTATTTATAATTATTCCAAGATCTGGACAACAATCCAGCTTAAAATGGTGCACATTCATGCCACAGCAATACCACATACATCTTCAAGCGAGTCTAACCACCTCCCATTGACATTACCTTTGTCAAATGTTCCCATCGTCAACATTGCTGATTGGAGACAGACACAAAAAGCTGGAGCAACTCAGCGGGTCAGGCAGCATCTCTGGAGAAAATGAATAGGCGACGTTTCAGGTAGAGACCCTTCTTCAGACTGAGAGTCAGGGATATGGGAAACGAGAGATATTGAAGGTACAGAGAACAAATGAAAGAATATACCAATATTGGAGTCAGTCCAAAAGAGATTCACTAGGCCTTCAGAATATCCCTTGAAGAGTGATCTGCAGTCACTCAATCTGCATTTCTCTAATGATTAGGAGGGGGGTAGACTGGGAGGGGGATGAAATTAAGTACCATAAAGACAGGAGGAGATAAGTCTGTGATAGGAGAAGCCATAGTTAAGGTAAAGGGAAAGCACAATGAAATCACTGATGGGGCAGCCTTGCCAGAGGACATAACACATGGAGAAACAAACAAGAGTTTGGAAAGAAGCCACTACAAACCACAAGATGAAAATGTATCTACACAAGACTGGTGTGGCAGTTTTTGGAATTGGCATGAAAACTAATAGCTGACCCAAGGGGATATCAAAACAATGAGTCAAATATGATCCATGTGAACACAATGGCAAGGTGGAAATTGGATTCAAAAATAACCAAGTCCATTTCACTGCAAATCCATTTGAGATAAATTTATTGTCTGCAATAAAGATGACAAGAGCACCATGAAAATATTAACAAGGCAAACCAGTAGTTTTCTGAAGCTTTTGTGGGAAACCTAAAAGTGGTAGCTGGAATTTCCATTTTGCAGAACTCATCAGCTCTTTGGTGCATATGGACGATTACTAAAATTCACCCACTCCCATGAGTGTTTTTGTGCTTCAGTTCAGTACTGAAGACCAGAGAGCATGGGGCTTACATCTAATAATACCATTTTAAAGTACTGCCCATGCAAAGCATACGATCAATCTAATGGTTACAATATTCCTGGAATTCCACTCAGACTCAAATTCGAAAAAATTAAATGTAATCAGGTCCAACTTTGTTTGAACTAAAATTGGAACTTTCTTAAAAGCAATTCCTTGGAGCATTCTTTTTCAATAACTTCACACTCAATGAGAAGATGGATGATTGTGCCCATCTGATAAATTACCAACAATGCATGTATAGAATACAATTGAGCATAAATAATACTAGCCATACTCAAATTATATGGATAAGGACCAGCTGTTTGAACAGAAATAGCAAATGGTATAAAATAGCTGAACATTGAAATGAGAACCATCTGGACAAAGGCAATGCAGAGTGCACACAAATGTGTCCAGTTATTACTCATGGTTAGTTCCATTTTAATTTAAAAATTGTAATGCATAGGTGCAAGTGCAGTGAATAATACAATTCAAGTAAAGTTCACGATGTCAAGCGCCACCATGCCACTTTCATCCTGTCCCACACTGCAGTAAGTGAATCCAGTGCAGGACGCACATCCAGAGCAGTAAACTGGTATGTTGACTTGTCAACCTCGCCTCCATCATAGTAGTCAATTACATATCGGACGTCTTTCCCACAACGATTCACAATCCAATCATGCCGATCAAAGGGTAGTTCATACCTAGTGGGGTTTAAAATAAATCAACTGAATGCAAGTTATCTTACAGAACAATAAGCATCATCTCTGACCCCTCTCACCCTGGCCTCTGGAAGGCGACTCCAGACTGTCAAAGCTGCCACAGCCAGACATAACACCTTTTTTCCACGAGTTGTAGTTCTACTCAATAACCAAAAATCTGTAGCCTCCCTTTGTGCTGGTATTTTATTTAATTCACATGTTTAATCAATAATGTTTTATTATTAATGTTTAATGTTTTTTGTGTCATTCCTAACAGTCACTGTATGTCATGTTGTCACTTTGTTATTTCGTCATTTTTTATTATTTTTTTAGTATGTCCAAATGTTTGTTTTAGTGTCTTTTGATATGATGGGGGAGAAAAGGGGGAAACCGTTTTTCAGTCACTTCCTCGGCAGAGAGGCGACCTTTTCCATGTCGCTTCTCGCCTTCCCTCTCGCAGCCGAACAGCTTGGATGGAACGGCCTTTCCCGGAGTCGGGCCCGGAGCTTCAACAGTGGGCGCAGCATGGATTTTTCCATCACGGAGCGGGGGCAAACCCTTGCCTGGGGTCGCCAGAAAGGAGTGCTCCGATCGCTGGCCTGGTGACTTTGGCATCATGGAGCTGTGGTCTGCGGAGCTTCTAGCCGCGGGCGTGGCGTGGACCTACCATCCGGAGACTGGGATCCCTTGCCGGGGATCGTCGGAGAAGAGCTCCGACCGCCGGCCTATAACATCCTGAAGCCACAGTCTCCGGTAAGAAAGTGGCCGATTTGGGTACTCCAAGCCGCAGAGTGTGTTCAACCGTCCCGACGTCGGAGTTTCGATCATCCCAATGAGAGGGCCTGTACATCCAGCCATCCATAGCGGCCACTACGGAGGGTTTATGGCCCGACCACAGATGAACAAAGGAGGACTGACTAAACTTTGTTGCCTTCAACCACAGTGAGGGATGCTATGGTGGATGTTTATGTTGAATTCTATTATGTATTGTGCGTTCTTTTTTTCAACTATCGCTGCATGGTAAATTCATTTCACTGTACCTCAATTGGTGGTGCATGTGACAAATAAATTTGACTTTGACTTTGCGGGTGGAGCACCAAAGCAAATTCCTTGTATGTGAATACATGGCCAATAAACGTATTCATTTATTCATTCATGCTTCGTACCGATATTATGGGCAGAAGGGCCTGTTCCCATGCTGTACTTTTCTATGTTTTAAGTATAACATTGACATCTTTATCATGAAGCATATTTCCCTGCAATTAATGGAAGTGATATCATGGAGGACATTAAATTCATGGAATTTAAAATATATAATTTCACAAGCATTTTAATCAGTGTCTCCGTGTATTTTTTCGTTAAAATTCTGATTGCTAGTATTGAGGTTCCAGAACACTGGAAAGGTAGCTTACGTTGTTCCCATATTCAAGAAGGTTCGTAACCTTTCCTTAAATGATAAAGTATTGCTCCAAGCAAAGCACATGAACAATTCAATGGCTACAAAATTCTAGGTATTCCACACAGCCTCACACTCATATAATGAAATATAATCAGGTCTATGATTTGAAACTAAAATTGGAACATTCTTAAAAGGTAAGAATCAGGTCAGTATCCCCATTTGAAAAGGTCAGTATCCCCATTTGAGGATAAATGGGGATACTGTGGATAGGGTGAGCTGTTTTAAATACCTGGGAGTCCACATCTCTGAGGATATGACATGGATATCGCACGCTGCAGCACTCGTGAGTAAGGCAAGGCAGCGCCTTTACCACCTCAGGCAATTGAGGAAATTCAGAGTGTCTCCGAGGATCCTCCAGTGCTTCTACTCTGCGGCTGTGGAAAGCATCTTGTCCGGGAACATTACAATCTGGTTTGGGAATTGCTCTGCCCAGGACAAGAAGGCTCTGCGGAGAGTAGTGCGTTCGGCCGAACGCACTATGCGAACTTCTCTCGCCCCTCTGCAGGAACTATACATCAGGAGGTGCAACTCCAGAGCCAATAAGATAATGGGAGACCCCTTCCACCCCTGCAACGGACTGTTCCAGCTCTTACGGTCAGGCAAACGCCTTCGTTGCCTTGCTGTGAGAACGGAGAGGATGAGAAGGAGTTTCTTCCCAGAGGCCATTCGGACTGTAAACTCCTATCTCACCAGGGACTAACTCTACTAACTTGCTGTACCACAATATTTAATATGGAAAAGAATATGTGATTCTGTTTGTAGTTTTTTGGTTGGTTGTTTGTTTGTTTTTTGCACAAAGTCCGCAGGCATTGCCACTTTTCATTTCACTGCACATCCCGTATGTGTATGTGACGAATAAACTTGACTTGACGACTATAAAAGCAATTCCTTGGAACAAGCGAAGAAACTACAGGCTGGTGAGCCTGACATTTCGATTAGGGAATTGTTCTTACGGATAGGATTTACAATTACTTGGAAAGACAGGGGATGGTGTTGTACATGAGAAATCCTGCCTCACAAATCTAATTAAGATTTTCAAGGAGGTTAATTGATGATGGTGATAGACTTGGTCATATAGGCTTTTAATCAGGCCTGCACGGTAGGAAGGTACAGAAAATTAGAGTTTACTAGACCAAGTACAGACCCGTTGGGTCTGCTCCAACACACCCGTTTCCTACCCACGGTAGCCCCCACGGTAGGCATGGTCCTCCAACTCAAGCCATTCCCGAACGTAGTGATCTTTAAAAACAAATTCAATTGCACTTGCCCTGCATGTTGCAATAGCAATTTGCCCACGCCCTGCTAGTCTATCTGTTGTGACATCATTGGTTGAAGCTGCCATTGTGACGTCATCAGTTGAAGCTGGTCAGTTAGAAATTGAATTTATTTTGATTTTTTTTAACTATAATTTTTCTCTGTCGAGAAATAAAGCATTAAATGTTCAGTGAAAGTGATCTCTGCCTAGAGGGGAAAATGTGAAACAGAATATGTAAAAATCTTGTGAAGGTTGGCATTTTTAAACCTTTAATCGCGAATAACGTGTCAAATATAGGATGAAATCTTCACTGAGGCTCAGCACGGCTCGCTGAACCATTGTGACATCTTAATTTGAAGCTGGTGGTTTTAATTTCAGTCTTTTATTTTAATCAGGAATGAGTAGAGAATAAGTCGAGAAATAAAGCATGAAATGTTCAGATGAGATGATCCCTGCCTCGACGGGAAAAATGTCAATCGGAATATGTAAAAATGTAATCGTTACCGCGTAGTGCTTTTGCAAAGATGTAAAGACAACCACATATACGCGCACACACACACACACACATATACACACTAATAAGATCAGAGTTTAAATAAGTATATGATGGTGTCTTAGCAAACTGGATCTAAAATTGGCTTGGTGATAGGAAGCAGAGAGCTGAGGCAGACAGTGGTTTCTTTGACCATTAGGTCTATAACCAGTGGTACAAGAATCGATGCCACAAGGGTTGTTGATCATCACATGACAGATGAGAATGTCTGTGGCCTGATAAATTTGCTGATGGCACGAAGATTGGCAGAGCTGTTGATGGTGTGGATTGGTGCTCAAGGGATCGAACCAAGGAGGCTGTGGGATGGCCGAGAAGAGGTTTATAAAATTATGAGGGAAGCAGACGGGATTGTAAATAAACAGAAAATTTGCATGGAGCCGTGGCAAATGATATTCAACCCAGATATGTGTGATATATTGTATTGTGTGTCATCTAATGCTGTCCAGACATGGAGACACCCACGACCCATTGATGCACGCAAGGACCTTAGGCCGCAAGATCATAGTTCAATGAAAATGGCGACAGAGTAGTGAAGACAGCATTTGGTTTGTTTACGTTCATCAGAGCTATTGAGTCTTAGGAGTTGGGACTTCACTATTAACTAGGGAGAGAATTCAGAAATCGGAGGTGCAAAGGGACTTGGGAGTGCTGGTGCAGGATTCCCCAAAAGTTAATTTCCAAGTCAAATCGGTAGTAAAGAAGGCAAACGTAATGCTAGGATTTATTTAGAGAGGACTAGAATACAAAAACAGGGATGTAATGCTGAGGCTTTACAAAGCACGGGTCAGACTGCATTTGGGTTATTGAGAGCAATTTTGAACCCCATATCTGAGGAAGAGTGTGCTGGCCCTGGAGAGGATGCAGGTGCACAGTAGAGAGCATTCTGACTGTTGCATCGTGGCCTGGTTCGGCAAGTTGAATGTCCAGGAGCGGAAAAGACTGCAGAAAGTTGTGACCACTACCCAGTCCATCACCGGCTCTGACCTTCCCACCATCGAAGGGAGTTACCGGAGTCGCTGCCTCAAAAAGGCAGCCAACTTCATCAAAGACCCACACCATCCTGCTCACCTTCACTCATTTCACCAATGCCATTGGGAAGAAGGTACAGGAGCCTGAAAACTGTAACGTCCAGGTTCAGGAACAGCTACTTCCCTACAGCCATCAGGCAATTAAACACGACAACATATAAGCTCTGACCTACAACAGACTATTATTATTATTGCACTACAGCACTTTTTTTATTTATTATGTGTGCATGTGTATATATACACACACTGAACTTATTTTCTCCCATTATGTACTATGTTTACATATCCTGTTTTGCTGCAGCAAGTAAGAATGTCATTGTCCTATCTGGGACATATGTCAATAAAACACTCTTGGCTCTTGACTTGATCCAGAGAAGGTTTATAAGAATGATGCCCGGATTGAGTGGGTTAACATATGATGAGCATTTGATGGCACTGGCCCTGCACTTGCTGGAGTTTAGAAGGAGGAGGCAGTATCTCATTGAAACTTACCGAATAGTGCAAGGCTTGAATTGAATGGATGTGGAGAGGATGTTTCCACTAGTGGCAGAGTTTAGGACCAAAGGATTAAAGTATGTTCCTTTAGGAAGGAGATGAGGAGGAATTTCTTTTGTCAGCTGTGCAAGACATTGGTTAGGACACAATTGGAAAATTGTGTGCAGTTTTGGTTACCACACTATAGAAATAATGTAGGTATGTTACAAAACTTACCTTGAGCAGCGCTGCAGTTCTGCCGCTCCCCGTGTGCGTGACTTTGGCGCCTTTCAGAGGGGGGCGGGCTTAAAGTGCCGTTTTTCTACAGACTGGGAAAATCGATCAATGTCGGGCGATTTCGTTGCGGAAGAAAAATCGCTCCGACATTTCATTCATAAAGGTATTTTTAAATTACGCTAGATTATTTATTAACTAGAGTAATTTAAAAATCACCTTCAAACGCCGTGAGCGCCGACAGCGGGAAGGATTTTGCGTAGGGGAGAAAAAAAAAGGTAGAGTTTATTTTTATATTAAAAGTTGGTTTTTATGGAGGCTTTAATCCTATTTTCATGTTGCGAAATGGGGTCCAAAAAAATGTATGAACCAACAGTATTTTTCCTCCCGACTTCACCGCAAACCGCAACGTTCCAATCCACCGCATTCCACTAAAACCCACTCGCTAGTTGATTTAAATGCCCATTAATTTACAGGCATTAAACACTAAATTCCTTCCATTTGGCCCAGAAATTCATGAAAATGAGATTTAAAAATTATGTTATATTGTGGATTATTGTGTGAATGTTATTTGGACACTTAGGAAATTTTAAAAAAGTTTATCTTTTCTTAAGAAATGGATAGATGTTTAGATCTACTCATTGAATTTTGTAATTAATGTGGTAGAAAAGAGTGCAGAATGGTGCTTGGACTGGAGGGTTTGAGTTATAAGGAGTGATAGGATAGTTTTGGGCTGTTTTCCTTGGAGCAAAGGAGGCTATGGGGTAAAGGTTTATAAAATGATATAAAGGGAAGCCGACAGGGTAGGTAATCACAATGCCTTTCCAAGGATAAGGGAGTCTTAAACTAGAGTTCATAGGTTTAAGATCAGAGTTGAATTTAGTTTAATGTCATGTGTACCGAGGTACAGTGAAAAACATTTGTTGCGTGTGAACCAGTCAGCGAAAAGGCAATGCATGATTACAATAGAGCCATCTGCTGTGTACAGATACATGATAAATGGAATAACGTTTAGTACAAGATAAAGTCCAGTAAAGTCCAATCAAAGATAATCCAAGGGTCTCCATTGAGGTAGATAGTAGCTCTGGACTGCTCTCTAGTTGTTGGTAGGATGGCTCTGATGCCTGAAAACAAGAACTATTTAGATGAGATAGGAACTGTTTAGAAATCTGATGGTCAAGTTCTTCCCACTTACTGGGTATATGGAGTAAGATACTAGATGGTGCTAAAGGCAGCATATAAAAACTAATTTGGGGCAAGTGCATGGGTTGGAAAGGAAAAAGGTGAATATGCGCCAAATGCAGGAAATGGGATTAGCGTACAAAGGCCTTTCAGTTGGCATGGAGTAGCTAAACTCTGGAATTCTTACCCTACCAACTGCCTCCTTAAACTCACTGCTTAAAATGCTCGTTCTTTGACCAATTGTTTGGGTGCTTGCCTGATATCTCGCAAGACCGAAGACAATTTCCTGTTTGGCAACATCCTATGAAGTGCTTTGTAACGTTTCCACTGTGGAAACAAGTAGTTTATCAGAATTATGCTCACTTAAAAAAAGAACGTAATTGTCAGTGTATGCTTTCCATAACAACTACATTCATAGCATCCAGAAGAACATCTTTTTTCCATTCAGCAATACCTGCTCTGAAATCACCAATTTCTCAAAAACATCAAAAAGTTCTCATTACATCAAGCAAGACAAATAAATGAATGCATTATCTAATCATTAAATATTAATTCCAAAACAGTTTGAAACCTACCCCATTAAAGAACGAATTCGAGCTCGTGGTGAATACTCGTTCGCTTTCCCCCCAAAGCGAACTAGTGTAGGCCCACAGGGACATTCTCTATAATACCAAACAAAAATATTAATGCTTTTAAATTTGCATAACTGACATTAACATCCAACAACATTACCTACATTGATGTAACAAGTGGCTGTGCATTCATGCTTTGTGAATGCGGTTCATTAACATATATTCCTGTCACTAATCTTGCAAAGAGGCGTCCACATCTCAAACGTACTAATACCGGAGAGCTCCTTTTTATTGCTGCCTGGAGAGTCCTAAAATAGGGGACATCATATGGATGGAAAATGAGCCAGGCCTTTCAGGTATATAATTAGGAAACGTGCACAACGCTTGCTTCTCCAGAAAATGACAACCAAAGCTGCTTCAAATGCTAATTTTAACTTTAGAAACTGACATCATTATGTTAACCCGAAGAAATAAAGAATATTTTGCAGAAAAGGCAAGTATATGGAATTATATCGCAGATCAAACATGAATAGCAGAACATCAACAATCTAAACATTCTCTTTACAGTCTCTCCTGTGAATCAATTGTTTTCTCTACTCTCAGAAAATCACTAAATGGTCAGATATTCTGGCTACAGCAGCTATGAACATAAAGAGAAACTTGTAAAAACATTATGGAATCTGTTCTACTGGACTCTTACTGAATTACGTCCATAATATTCTGCCACCCCATCTTTCATAATTATTATTCTATGTGGACCACTATAAACAGTTTACAGTATCCCAGCTGACTAAATATATAGCCGTGCATGCAAGAGTACAATGTATTATTGTGTGCAAGTATGTTCACAAGTCATAGTGGCCTGAAAATCGTATTCAGTGGCTGCAAGGACTTTTAGAGTTCACTTGCTTATTCGAGAAAAGAGACAAAAGAATAGCAAGAACGTGATTTCAGCACAGGAGATAACATACCCTAGTGGGTAATTCACCTTTGCAGGCACCACTGTCCCGATAGTATTAGGAAGCTGGTGACAACAATAAAATTTACATCATTTATTTCTAACCTTCCCACATTGTTGCATCAAAGCTGTGAAAAACAAAAAGCTTACTACAGGTAGTAAATAACATGCATTCAAAACCAAAATGCCATTTATTACTGAGAAGATCAGAGGACATTTAATCTACCAAGAATTTACTTTTGCATAAGAATTCAATAACCTGAATTTGACACTTTAAAGATAAAGTTCATTCATGAAGTAAAGTAACAAGCTACGGCAAAGATCACTGCACCGTTCAATTGCCGCATCTACTTTCAGCAGTTGTACTAACTTGGCATGGAGTGCTTCCCACTTGAGTATTTCATTCCAGGCTTGTTCATTGTTCTGATTATGGATCTTGATGATATTTGTCATATCATGAGGTGCTAAGTCATCTTTATGCCAACGCCATCTGTAAAACAACAGGAGAACAAAATACTACTTTGAAATATAGGAATATTGGCTCAAAACCATGGCTCAAAAAGGTAAAGAAAGTCATACAGCAAGAACTACGCCACTTGGCCAAACACATCCATGCCAACCATACCATTTCTATCTCTATCAATACTATTTACTACCACTTGGTCTGAGGCTTCTATGCCTCGGCAATTCCCGTGCTCATTCGCAAACTTTGCAAAAGTCTGCTTTGGGAGAGTGTTCCAGATTCCAACCAACCCCAGTGAGAAAGTTCTTCCTCCGATCCCCTCTAAACCTCCGTCTTTATCCTGAACCCACACCCTGTTGTATTAGATATCTCTTCTACAGTGAAAAGATCTTACTCTGTATGGCCCTCAATTCTGTAAAACTGACAGGACCCCCTAAGCCTTCTCTGCTCCAAGGCTCTATTCCTGCACTCTCTTCTCATTGCCTAAATACTTCCCCCCCCACCCGGCAAGTGAATTTCCTCAGCTTTCTCTGCAGTCATATATCTTTCCTAGAGAGTGACAATCAGAAATGAATGTAGCTGTTTCCAATAAGGCTGCACCATAACCTTCCTTTTCTTGCATTCTATATCTCAATATTCCACAAAGGTTCTTCACCAACCTTTTTACCTGGGCACTACCTTCAGGTATTCTTGCACTCGTGCACAGATGTCCCCGCTCCTCTATCATTCATTGTGTATGCCCTGCCTCGAATCATCCCCTTGCACATCAGCATTAAGTTTATCGTGGCATTGCTCTGCCTATTTTACCAGCTAAATGAGCATTATCATTCTGCAGCCAAAAACTTTTAGTGTTTCACCTAATAGTGAAATTTAGAACAGAGGTATATCTCAAATTAAAGGGGCATTAGTCATAGTGTGATACAGTGTGGACAGGCCCTTCGGCCCGACCCGCCCACACCGACCAATGATGTCCCAGCTACACTAGTCCCAACTTGCTTGCACTTGGTCCATATCCTTCCAAACCTGTCGTATCCATGCACCCGTCTAATTATTTCTTAAATGATGGGATAGTCACAGTCTCAACTACCTCCTCTGGCAGCTAGTTCCATACACCTACCACCCTTTGCGTGAAAAAATGACCCCTCAGATTCCTATTAAATCTTTTCCCCTTCACCTTGAACCTCTGTCCTCTGGTCCTCGATTCCCCTACCCAGGGCAAGAGACTCTGTGCATCTACCCGATCTATTCCTCTCATGATTTTGTATACCTCTATAAGATCTCCCCTCATGCTACTGCGATCCATGGAATAGAAACCAGGCCTACTCAACCTCTCCCAAGGCCGAAGGGTCTCGACCCAAAACGTTGCCATTCCTTCTCTCCAGAGATGCTGCCTGTCCCATTGAGTTACTCCAGCATTTTGTGTCTATCTTCCAAGAGCAACACGACATCCCAACTTTTATACTCAATATTCCGACTGATGAATGCCAATGTGCCAAAACCCTTTTTGACCACCCTATCTACCTGCGCTACTCGACCTTCAAGGAACCATGCACCTGTACTCCTAGATCCCTCTGCTCTACACGACCCAGAGGCCGACCATTTAGAAACATAGACATAGAAACATACATTTACTCAGGATTTACTGTGTAGATCCTGACCTTGTTACACGTCCCAAAATGCAACACCTCACACTTTTCTATATTAAATTCCATCAGCCATTCCTCTGCCCACCTGGCCAATCAATCCAGATCCTGCTGCAATCTTCCACAACCATCTTCACTATCTGCGAAACCACTAACTTTTGTATCATCAGCAAACTTGATAATCTTGCCCTGTATGTTCTCATCCAATTCATTGATGTAGATGACAAACAGTAACGGGCCCAGCACCGAACATCTCTAGTCACCCATTCTGAGAAGCAACCTTCCACCATCACCCTCTGCTTCTTTCCATGGAGCCAATTTGCTATCCATTCAGCTATCTCTCCTTGGATCCCATGCGATCAAACTTTCCAGAGCAGAATACCATGCGGAACATTGTCGAACACTTTACACAAGTACACAACATCTACACCCCTCCATGTACACATCTGCAGCTCTGCCCTCATCAACCTTTTTGGTCACGTCTTCAAAAAAATCAATCCGATTTGTGAGACACAACCTCCCACATACAAAACCATGCTGACTATCCCTAATCAGTCCTTGCCCATCCAAATGCCTGTATAACCTATCCCATAGAATGCGCTCCAGTATTCATTTCAGGAGCAGGCAAACAACAACTTCCCAGGAGTTATGTCCCTTTAAGCTTCTCCAACGTAAAGAACCGTGAATGCCAAGTCATCAAGTATGTCAAGAGGTGTACAGATTTCAAGAAGGGAAAGCAAGGGTCAAGTAGAGCCAAAACTATAATCAATTCAGTGATCTCACTGATTAGCAGAAAAATCGTACAGGGCCATGGGGCCTACTGCTCTTTTTTCTTATGTCAAAAAACTCAAGTAAAACTGCACAATGAAATATGGAGCTTTGTCGTTTTTTTAAGTTTAGTTTAGAGATGCAGCGCGGAAGCAGGCCCGTCCGCACACAGAGTGCTGACCAGCAATCCCCGTACACTAGCATTATCTAACACACTTGGGACAATTTACAGTTTTTACCAAAGCCAATTAACCTACAAACCCAGTACATCTTTGGAGTGTGGGAGTAAACCGGAGCACCCTGTGATCATGGGGAGAACGTATAAACTGCGTACAGACAGCACCCGTAGTCAGGACCGAACCCTGGTTCTATGGCATTGTGAGGAGCAACTCTACCGCTGCGCCACCGTGCTGCCCAAAGGGATTTTGTACACCAGTTTTGTAGACAAATGTAATTCTCACTAGGCTACAGCAGTAACAATCTTTGGACAGACAACCCCTGTTTTAATCCTCTTTTAAGCACGTTTCTCATTGAGCTCCATGGAAAAATGAAGGCATTTAAAAAAATCAGAGTATCTGTGATACAAGCTAGAAAACATCTATATACCCTTTCTTAAGCATGGCATTCCAAAACATCTGTTCAGAAGGATATACCCAATGCTTCTCCGAGTTAGATCGAGGAATGGAAGATTCTTCTCTGGATACAGAAAGAGGGAATGGTTGATCTGGTGCTGGCTGCTGGTTAGGTGGTGGCATCTACAAAACAGAAGTAACAAGGTTACAATATTAACTGAAAAATGTCCAAGTGCATAATATCGAACACAAGATTAATACAGCTGCAAAAAATAAAATCGCATTTGACGTCATCTTTGAAAGAAAAAACTTTAAAAACCTAAAATCACTATTTATACTCATTGCTTTAATGGTATTTCAGTTGTAGTTTAATTTTCTTCATTATATCGGGACTTAACGTTTCTATAATTTGTTGTAAGTTTTTAACTAATTTTACAATTTATTTGTACATGAAATTTATTCAAATTCATACGGTGGCATAAAAAATTATTAATTTCATGAACATCACTATGCAATACCTCTTGGGCGTGCTTACTGACTGCAACTAACTGGGGTTCAAATTTCAATTGTGCAGCCAAACAGTTTTCATTAATAAATAGATTAAAACTAAACCAGAGGGGAACAACATTTATAGTCTACCTAATGTATTCATTGAATCCTTTATAACCATGGGATTTAAAACCAATGCTTAACTATGGTAACAGCAAAATAAATTGAACTGGAAAAACATGAAAAATATTACTTTGTGGCGGCCCCTGGTGGTTAGCCACTCGTGGTGTGAACCCTCAGTTCTGTGGGTTGGGTCCTGTGACCTAGTTTGGCGGGAAGAGCAGGTCTCGGGTCTCTCCTGGGGTATATATACTGCTGGTAACACCATTGCCCCTTGTTGTGGTTCTGAGAGCTGTTCTGTGTTAATCTAATAAATATCACTTGTTTGACAACACGTGTCTCGCTATATTGGTGATCCTGACGGTCCAAAATAGTCATTTTGGATCTCAAATATGGACTGCCAACGCTCAACTGGCCGTTGCTGCCGATCAGGCCCAACAAAATGCTGTTGTGCTTAAGCTGCCAGTCTTCTGCACCTCGCAGCCCCAGGTGTGGTTCCAGCAGGCCAAGGCCCAGTTCCACATCCACCGAATCACAGCCGACGGCACCCGCTACTATTACGTGGTTGGCACGCTCGATCAGGAGACGGTGGTAGCTTGGTTCGTTACCTGCACGAGCACTCAGCTGCCGACAAGTATGAGGGCCTCAAGGCGCTGCTTCTCCGTACCTTCGGGCTCAGCCATTTGGATCGAGCGACGCAGCTCATCCACATGGGCGGGCTTGGCGGCTGCAAGCCATCGGTCCTCATGAGGAAAATGCTCACGCTGGTGGACGGTCACCGGCCCTGCCTGCCCTTTGAATATGCCTTCCTGGGGCAGTTGCCGGACGACATCCGCCTGCTCATCGCAGATGAGAACTTTGACGATCCCCTGCAGCTAGCAGAACGCGCCGATGAGCTGTGGCTGTCTAAGCAGCAGGGCAGCGGTTCGCTCAATCGGGTGTCGACAGCCGAAAACACAGTGACCAGGGGCCTTGCCCACGTGGGGCACAGCTGAGTCTCCCGCTACGGGGGAAGCTGGTAAAAGGAAGTGGTGCTACGAGTGTCCACCAAGGATGGGGTTCCGCAGCCCGCCAATGCCGCTCGCCCTGCTCGTTTCTGCGAATTGCAGAGGCCGGCCGCCAGTAAGCACCTCGGCAGTCTGCTAGATACACCGCCTCTACGCATGGGACCGGCACTCAGGACGGCGATCCCTGGTGGACATGGGCGGAAGTCAGCGTTTTGCCCCTCGTTCTGGGAAGCAGGGGCCCTCGTTAACTGCCGCGAATGGCAGCACCATACAAACTTACGGCGTCCGCACAATCCCGCTCATCTTTGGCTGTTGCTATTTCGCCTGGCTGTTCACCGTTGCCGACGTGTCCCAACCGTTGCTGGCGCCGATCTCCTGTGGAATTAATGGGTCTTGCTATTACTTGATTGATTAAAATAAAGCTGTTCCTTCTTACCATATTACTGGGATCAATTGTGTCTGTTTCTGGTCTGTCACCCGTTCTCATGGGGCACTCCACGTATTCATATGCCCTCTCCTGATGTGATGGAATTGGACACGATCCATTCTCTGCTGAAGTGGCCGCTGCAGTTGTCTGATGCATTGGACAACCTGCTAGGATGCACAAAGGTAAAAATATCAATAAAACAATGTAATTAAAGACATCAATGCAATTTCATTGCGACAGCCCTGAAATCCTCCCCTCCGCAATTTATTTTGCTCATGGAAAAAGTTTGGTTACGGACATTAAGCATTTGCACAGTGATTAATGTTACCTCTTAGTCGGTTGTTACCTCACGACTAAGATGTGCAAAATACTCATTCACATGGAAGATAAATGGTCATGTGCACAATACCCTTATTTTCTAACATGCCAAGTTGTCATGCTCAATTGGCTGAACCCATTATGAAGACCATGCACAAATCCAAGAGGCATCATAAACTTCTCAACTGTAAAATCCTCCATCTTTAAAATATTTTGAAAACAAAACACTGTTTAATATGAGAAATTTACTGGTCGGTTTCAAATAAAATCATAATGCGAGACAATAGACAATAGGTGCAGGAGTAGGCCATTCGGCCCTTCGAGCCAGCACCGCCATTCAATGTGATCATGGCTGATCATCCACAATCAATACCCCTTTCCTGCCTTCTCCCCATATTCCCTGACTCCGCTACCTTTAAGAGCTCTATCCAAATTCCTCTTGAAAGCATACAAAGATTCGGCCTCCACTGCCTGCTGAGGCAGAGAATTCCACAGATTTCACTACCCTGTGTGTGAAAGTTCTGGACTCCCCTAACATCGGGAACATGTTTCCTGCTAGTGTGTCCAATCCCTTAATAATCTTAAATGTTTCAATAAGATGCCGTCTCATCCTTCTAAACTCCAGAGTATACAAGCCCAGCTGCTCCATTCTCTCAGCATGAGGCACATGAAAAATCTAATCATAATCATACTTTATTAGCCAAGTATGTTTTGCAACATATGAGGAATTTAATTTGCCATACAGTCATACCAATGACAAGCAACAAGACACACAAAATACATTTTAACATACAGCATCCACCAGTGACTCCTCCACATACCTCACTGTGATGGAAGGTGAAAAAAAGTTCAATCTCTTCTCTTCCCTCAAATTCAGACTACAATCACATTAAAATATTTACCTTCCTTATTGGCTTGATGCATTGGACATTCGGACAAAGTGGACTTTGCCTGCGGTGCAGTAGAGGATGTTTGCACATCAATCGATGGTGTTGAAGTGGATGCTCCCATTCTCTGAATCAAGACCTCAGTTAAGATCCAGATGTACAACCCTTCTATAAAAAAAGGTGAAAAGGCAAACAATCCTATGATTAGCTGAAAGTTATATAAATTTACAATATGGCAATTTTTATTTTTTTTAATGGCCTAAAAACGCAGTGTGGTGTTGGAGTCCTGGCCCATCTCACTGACCACAATAAGCCAGGGTTTGGGAGGCAGCGGAGGTTAGGTGGGGAAGGGAGGCTCGTCCCCAGGAATGTGTGGAAAGTCAGAATAGGGGTGACCTTAATGTTTTGTGATGCTCGAGATCGATCCTGGGCGACTTCCCACCATGTGTGGCCAATAAGGAAGACAGCTGGCAGATGGAATACAGTGTAGAAAAATGTGGAACCACACATTTTGGTAGTAGGAATAAAGGCTATTGGAATCTTTTCTAAATAGGGAGAGAATTCAGAAATCGGAGGTACAAAGGGACTTGAGAGTGCTGGTGCAGGATGCCCAAAAAGTTAATTTGCAAGTCGAATCAGTAGTAAGGAAGGCAAACACAATGCTAGCATTTATTTTGAGATGACTATAATATTAAAAATAGGGATGTTATGCTGAGGCATTATAAAGCCGGGGGGGGGGGGGGGGGGGGGGGGGGGTCAGACCGCATTTGGAGTATTGAGAGCAATTTTGGACCACATATCTGAGGAAGGATGTGCTGGCCCTGGAGAGGGTCCTGAGGAGGTTTACAAGAATGACGCCAGGAATGAGTGGTTTAACATATGATGAGCATTTGACAGCACTCGGCCTGTACTCGATGGAGTTTAGAAGGATGAGGGGATATCTCATTGATAGTGCAAAGCTTGGATCGAGAGGATGTTTCCACTAGTGGGAGGGAGGATCTAGGACTAGAGGTCATAGCCTCGGAATTAAAGGACGTTCTTTTAGGAAGGCGATGAGGAGGAATATATTTGGTCAGAGGGCGGTGAATTTGTGGAATTCGTTGCCACAGGCGGCTGTGGAGGCAAAGTGAATGGATATATTTAAGGCAGAGATAGATAGATTCTTGATTAGATACTGTGTGGGTGTCAGAGGTCTATGGGGAGAAGGCAGGAGAATGGCGGTAGGAGGAAGAGACAGATCAGCCGTGATTGAATGGCGGAGTAGACTTGATGGGCCGAATGGCCTAGTTCTGCTCCCGTCACTCATGAATTTATGACCGGAATCCGCAGCTCCCGGGACCCCCTCGGCCTGAAGCCTCCGTCCGTGTCCCGGCCAAATCCACACCGGGCCCCGGGCCCCGACCCTTCCCAATTCTCGGCCCTCCAGCCCCAATCTCGCCGCCCTTCAGCCCTTCAGCCCTCGGCTCTCCCTCCCCTCTCCTCACCTCCACTCACGCCGCCGCCGCCGCCTCGTCCTCGTCGTCCTCAAGGTGAAGCCGCGCGCCCGCTGGACTCCGCTGCGCCGATAGACCACTTTCCCGTGACGTCACATCCTGCGATTGTTCCGGGTCACACACGCGGCTCAGTCTCAGGCAGCGTCTCTGCAGAACCTACACAACACAGGCGCCTCGCCGACTCACTCACTCACTCACACCCCTTCTTCAGTCTCGACCCGAAATACCACCCGTTCCCCTTCTCTCCAGAGATGCTGCCTGTCCCGCCGAGTCACTCCGGCATTTTGTGTCTGTCATCGGTTTAAACCAGCATCTGCAGTTCCTTCCTGCACATTGTTCTGATCACTGATTTAATCTGTGCAAGGAACTGCAGATGCTGGTTTAATGTTAACTGCAGATGCTGGCTGATCATCCACAATCAGTATCGAAAGGTGGTGCTCGCTCGAAGGGTCGAATGGCCTACTCCTGCACCTATTGTCTCTGTATCTATGTTCCAGGTCACTTCTCACCCACTCCCTAATTGCTTTGCTTATCCTTGCACCACCAGCCCTGCTGGCAACCTCAGCCCTTATTGCGTCGCTCCTGCTCGCCCTTGAAAACGTGGTGGTTGTGAGCCGCCTTATTAAGTTACCGCGGCGTTCTTGGTAAATGCACGTTCATAAAACTCCCAGCATTTTGCTTATTTTTAAACCCAAGATTTCTACATATGCTTTCTCTAGTGCCTAAATCCAATGTTCTCGTAATTGCAACATCCTGCCGAGTTGGGTGGAAGATAATTCGCTTCCACTGAAGTTATGTGAATAAACCTTGGTCACAATGTTGGCAGTTGTACTGTTCTGGGGGAAATATTTTTGCAGATGGCGGAATCTTGAGCAGAAATCCATAAGGCTGGAGGAAACTGATTTTTTTAAACAAATCTGTTAAGGTTTTACGTTGATGACAGATATGGAGTCGGTGTGGTATATATTAGGTTTTTAAAGTGATTTGATATGGTGCCTAGATATGCTGGTGATTTGATATGCTGGAGAAACTCAGCGGGTGAGGCAGCATCTATGGAGCGAAGGAATAGGGATGTTTCGGGTCGAGACCCTTCTTTGCTTCAGACTGATGTAGAGGTGTGGGGGGACGGGAAGAAAAAGGAAGAGGCGGAAACAGTGGGCTGTGGGAGAGCTGGGAAGGGGAGGGGAAGGAGGGAGGAAGCAATGACAACCTGAAATTGGAAAAGTCAATGTTCATATCGCTGGGGTGTAAACTACCCAAACAAAATATGAGGTGCTGCTCCTTCAATTTGCGGTGGGACTCACTCTGGCCATAGAGGCAGCTGAGGACAGAAAGGTTGGATTCGGAATGGGAGGGTGAGTTGAAGTGCTGAGCCACCGGGAGATCAGGTTGGTTAATGTGAACTATGTGGAGGTGTTGGACGAAGCGATTGGCAAGCCTGCGCTTGGTCTCACTGATGTAGAGCAGTTGACACCTAGAGCAGCAGATGCAATAAATGAGGTTGGAGGAGGTGCAGGTGAACCTCTGCCTCACCTGGAAAGACTGCTTGGGTCCTTGGATGGAGTAGAGGGGGGGAGGTAAAGCGACAAGTGTAGCATTTCCTGCGGTTGCACGGAAAAGCACCAGGGGAGGGGGTGGTTTGGATGGGAAGGGACGAATTGACCATGGAGATATGGAAGGAGCGGTCTCTGCGGAAAGCCGAA
Organism: Raja brachyura; assembly: GCA_963514005.1. The sequence continues at coordinate 61,298,035 of OY740790.1, forward strand.
AGGGGAGGAAATGGGAAGATGTGGCCATTGGTGGGATCCCATTGGAGGTGGCAAAAATGTCAGAAGATTATCTGTTATATGTGATGGCTGGTAGGGTGGAAGGTGAGGACAAGGGAGACTCTGTCCTTGTAACGAGTGTGGGGGGGGGGGGGGGGTGAATATAGTGGAGTCAAGATTAAAGCGCATGAATGTAATAAATTGTGGCCGCATTAATGGAAAAGACTTTAGGAGCAAAGGTTTCGTGGAACACGCAGAGTGGAGTTGCCCTAGGATCGGTATTACCTCCCCAATCTTAATTTATAATAATAACTTGGATGTTGTACAGGCACAATTTCAAAACTCTCATGAAATGTGGAGGCAAACTGTACAGTGCAGTCATCAATAAGAGATATAGAGAAGCAGAAATTACAATATGTTGTAAAATGAAATTTAATGACGAGAAAAGTGCCAATATAAATTGGAATGCACAATTTGAAAATTAGAAGAGGTTGTTCATATATAATTCATTGATCGCAGTAGGGCAGATTTGAGAAAGTGGGTCAATGAGCATACAGGACCCTAAGCTTTTTACATATACATTATAATGAATCTTTATAATACATAACTGGAAACATTGTATTTGGTTTGGGGGATTACATTTTAGGAAAGATATAAGGCTCTATAGAGTGATTAAAATGATTCTATGGATGAGGACTTGCATTAAATTGATAGTCTGGGGGAAAAGGCAAGAACAAAAGGATTGTATAAAGGGATTTGATAATGCATTTGAATCCATGAAAAGTTTGGACTGGAGCAGGTGAAGAGAAACTGTTCACATAATAGAAAGCTCAAGATGTAAAATGGATCTAGCAAAGGGCTAGGGTAAGGAATATGTGACCCAGAGATAGCAATGGGGGGGGGGGGGGATGCAGTAATAGCATCCAAATGAGCAATTAATTTGCATGAGTATGGGGGGACGTTGTGTGTGTGTGAGACGAGTTGGATCACTCTTACACAGATCCACAGTATGGATGTCATGAAATTGTTTATTACAGCACAGAATGAAGCCACACTCTCTGCGGATGCCACCTGGTCTACCGAGTATTTCCAAAGTTTTCATGGTTGAATTCATGGATATAGTAGTTCAAGAACCTACAGTCCTTGTGTTGGAAATTGAAATTAGCACTGAAATCATTAACGTTACCTCTTCTGACCACATGGTGGATGTGAAGCAACTTAAGATTGTTTGGGCTTCGAAATTGATCCAAGAAACCCCAGAAATGTGGAGTATGATGAAAGGCCACAACAATCACAATCAAGGTCCATGGTTCAAAATTTCTTCCTAGGACTGTAGAATTGTTCCCAAAATTTAAATCGACTTTAGTTGGACAGGGATCCCGGAAGCCACATTCAATTTAAACTGTCACCATGTATTTTGGAATCTAGTTTTTTTGTCCATCTGGACCAATGTCTGGAAATGAGCAATCCCAGTAGAACCTAAAGTACACATTAATAAGCAGGTAAATGGTCAGCAACCACTTTATGCCCATTTGCCAATGTCTTGAGAGCAAGCTTTTAGGCCAGTATCACATTAAATATGTGCCGATGCTTGTGAGGATTTTCCAGTGCATTTGTCCACATCATTACATTACAGCTTCCTTGACGTGTGTTAATTGCCTATCTTGCAGTTTTTTAATTCTCATCTTCATTTTTCAAACTCTCCATGATCTTGTCCCATCCAATCTCTGCAACCGGTTCCACAATTTAGAGAACTCAGCTCATCCAATTCTGGCCTTACACAAACCTGTTTTTCCTCATTTTATCACAAACAACACCCATCACATAACCTGCTGCCAATCATCGTTTAGGCAAGAATATAGACAATATGTGCAGGAATGTCAAGAATATAGACAATAGGTGCAGGAGTAGGCCATTCGGCCCTTCGAGCCAGCACAGCCATTCAATGTGATCATGGCTGATCATCCCCAATGAGTACCCCGTTCGTGCCTTCTCACCATATCCCCTGACTCCGCTATCTTTAAGAGCCCTATCTAGCTCTCTATACAGAGAATTGGCCTCTACCGCCCTCTGAGGCAGAGAATTCCACAGACTCACAACTCTCTGTGAGGAAAAAGTGTTTCCTCGTCTCCATTCTAAATGGCTTAACCCTTATTCTTAAAGTGTGGCCCCTGGTTCTGGACTCCCCCAACATCGGGAACATGTTTCCTGCCTCTTGCATGTCGAAACCCTTAATAATCTAATATGTTTCAATAAGATCCCCTCATCCTTCTAAACTCCAGAGTATACAAGCCATCCATTCTCTCAGCATATGACAGTCCCGCCATCCCAGGAATTAACCTTGTAAACCTACGCAGCGCTTCCTCAATAGCAAGAAATCAAATCCTTCCTCAAATTAGGGGACCAAAACTGCACACAATACTCCAGGTATATCACAAACAATATACAGAAGAAACTGTGGGTTAGGAATGATACAAGTAATTCTTCAGAAAACCAATGACCAGAACATCTGCTTTATTGCCATTTATAATGGGATCTTTCAGCAAATTATTTCCATTTTAAGCTATGGCCTTTTACAACTGAGTCATGTAGGTTAAATTTAATCACATATGAAAATTACAAAAATCATCACGGCACTACATAAAATGCTTTCAATACCAAACAAGGAGGTATAGTTTCCATAAGGTTAAGTTTTGAGAAATGCAAAATTAGATTTAAATGATATTTACATTGGATAGAGCAAAATTGAATTTAAAGGTTTTTATTGATGACATTGAAAGATTTAATCACATAGAAAGACAGGACACAAAATAAAGGAATGCGGCTGTCTATCCCATCTTGCCATTCTTACGCTTGGAAATTCGATTCAACCCACTTCCATGCTTCTTCAGCCATCAAATATTTGTTCTTGAATATTTATCCAATTCTCTTTTGAAAATCACCACTGAATCTGTTTTCACTGCCTTATCGGGCAGGTCATGACAAATTGCCTCCAATTTTCTTCCCGTACGGCATCAGAGTATTTGTGATTCATCTTAAGTCCGTTTTCTCTTATTCACATTCATCTTAAGAATGTATTAAAGCAATATACACATTTATAGCAATGGAAATCAGTTACCCTTACTCATCACAATTCTCTGTAACAACTCACAAATATTTCAAGATATTTCACATAGATATCAAATAACAAACAAATTATATTAGCATTTCAAGATGTGTTATTTAGCTCCATTTATTGACAATGCGATTGGCAAATGCAACCATTATCCTTCTTAGAAAGTCACAAAAACACCGGTTTTTAAAATGACTAGAATTAATCAACATTTAAGACACCTCAAAATAATTTACCAAAAAAAGCCACTTTCAGATTCATGAACATAACATACAGATGACATGGGCAAAAAGACAATAAACACAAATACAAGTTATTTAAAGATAAAATTAAAAAGTAAATAATATGTAATCACTTTTAATACAATGATTAAATGTATTAAAGCAATATACACACTAAAGTTAGCTGCAAATCAAAAATAAACATCTTATTGCATGTAACACCTTGGCCCAAAGCAAGCTTTCCTCCATAAGAATAAATAGTTCTGGAAAAAAAAGTCTAACTGGAGATTATTTCTTTTAAAAAATAGGCTATAAATATATATATTTTTTTAATATAAAAAGAATAATTTTCCTTTTGCATATTGAAGATGCTGGTTCTTTCTAGTGCACAGCTGCACAGGTACACTAACACCTAACATGCAACACCTGGGGAAAGTCCATATGTGGGGTTGTGCAGAGCAACATTTCAACCTGTTATTTGATCAGTGACAACATCACTGGCACATCTAACATATCAGACAATCACATCGGTACACTTTTTCAGGAGAACCCATCGATTAGGGCAAGAATCCCTTGCAGATTTTCTCTCTCATTTACTACAAAAGGGTTATGCCCTCTTTGGTGGTCTAACTGCCAAATTCAACTGGGATTAAGAAATTCACAGTACAGAATTGAAAACTAGAACTAGTTTGTCCAACTGGCTCGGCAGTTTTCATGTACTCTTGTACATGAAAAAAGTTTTATATCTGCTCAAAATTACAATGGGAGTTCAAATGGAAAGCAAAAAAAATTGCAGTGTAACAATCAAAGAATAATTTCTATCCTTAAATTACTATTATCAGGACAAATACAAAACAAGAGAGACAACAAAATATCGTGGAAAATGAAAACAATTTTCCAAAGTTCAAATCGCCCCTTTTGATCCTTCCCCATTTCGGTCATAAAAATATTACATAAACACATAATCATACCTCAAAATATTTGCTGAAACAATAAATAGTAACATATTCACTGTTGTGTTAAGATTTCCCAGATACTTTTGCATAAATGTGGCATATAATAACCCTTCTGCTGTTTCATCATATATAAACCTATATTTGGTATGGAACAATGGAACCAAAAGATCCTTGCATGCTAACTATTGGACTTAGAACTGTAGGATAAAATAATTTTTTTAACAATTATATTTACAGCAAAATAGTTAGACTATGTTTTCCCAAACATAAAGACTGCTGAATCACACAACTTGAACACCTGACACGCTGAGTTACTCCAGCACTTGGTCTTTTTTTTGCAAACCTGCATCTGCTGTTCCTTGTTTCTAAATCGAATATTGGGGTGATTACTGAATAGAGTTGTTGGGTCAGCAGCTTCAAATAAACAGTTCCCACAACTTGATAGGTTGTTTAACTTTGCAAAAGTTTCATTTGCAATATACAATCTAAATTCCAAAATGAGTCAAAAGCTTTTCACATAAAGTGTGATTTTTCTGTTTTCCTTGATTCACTGGAAGAGAAAAAGACCCACTGCTTTTTCTGAACGGAATGGAAAGCCATACTTTACCAATAATAAATAAGGCAATTCATCCCTCTATTTAGCTTGTATATCATGGTAAAACATGTTCTTAAAACAGTTACACAGACACAAGCAACAACTTAATGAGTAGAAACAATTATAAAAAGGTTTCATAAACTAATAAAGTTTGAAAAAGTTTAAAAGAAGCATATCCCAGGAGTACGTACGTATGTACGTACGTACAATACAGCCTAAAGACATTATCTATCTGATTTGACTCAGCCTGGATAAACTCCTTCTTAGATGCCCATTTAGATTCCGATACTCATTCCTTTCATCATGGTTAATTTGAAAACTTTGCATCAAAGTAGAGCATGGAAACAGCCCCTTTGTCCCACTGAAACATGCTGACTGTCTTACCCTAATCTGCTGCATACTGCCCACCAATACCCCCTAGTTTCTAATACTCAATGAAACTCTCGAGACAATTCCCAGTGACCGATTAATCTACTAACCAGCATTTTATTTTAGATTAGGGAGGAAACGGGACCTCCTGGAGGAAACCCATATGATCACAGGAATAATGTGCAAATTCCAGGCAGACAGCACCAGAGATCAGGATTGAATCTGGATCACTGGAACCAAGCAACAACCCACTACTTATGCTACTGTGCTGCCATAACTTAAGTTGGAATCTAGTTCACTAATAGTTTAACCAACTTCCTCCACAGGACCTCTATTTAAACTTGTTGTCTAAAACAAAAGACATCACCTGATGCTAAAAATCCTATCCTATAGTTCCACCAAACTTATGATATCAGCTTATGATACTTCATGATGTAACCATTACACTGCACATGTGTACAATATTAAAATCTGCAGTTTAAAATCATCCTCAACATTGGACAAGCATTAGAATGAAGAAAACCTTGGTATAGATTCTATATTATAAACACCAGAAATACCAATGCCTTGGAGGACTTGATTTAAGAGGTATTTGTCAATATTACAGTGATAGATTGATTAGACTAACAAAAGGTCATATGAAACTCTAATCAGATGTTATTGCTATATTCAAGGAACAATCAATATGTTCTCATCTACCACACGTGAACTATGGTATTAATGCCTATTCAATATTCCTCAAAATTAAAATTCGTAGTACTGTTAAAATCCACAATACATTGTTTTTGCCCAGATTAATACTCAACCTAAACATTACTCTAAATAAGTAATTATTGATAATACAAGGATTTGTCAGAACACTGTCACCGGTAAATATTTCACAAGGCAAAATCTTAAAATTATATATTGGTGGCTACAATTCTTGTGAATGCATACACCTATTTTTTTTTTTAGTTTAACATATATGAAGGTTCCTATATCTAGTCCGCTATTAATAAGTCCTATGCTAATCATCAATCTATTGTGCACGGTAAGTGTTGTAGACAGCCAGCAGATCAACTTTGACTTCACATGATGATATTTCTTAAAATTGGACAGTAAAATGTAGATTAAAAACATGTTAAAAGGAGTTCTTCTCTGCATGGATTTTGACAAATTTGATCCTCCCAGCCAGCAGGAATATAACTCGTCTTTGTCATAGATGGTCAAAGCACCTTGGGACTCCTTTTCTAAGCTGAAGGCACGATGTAAATGCACATCATTCTTTCGCAAGATTCCAGGGAAGAATATTGTTGGACGTGGTTGGCATGAGAATCTTCAATGCTGTCAGTTTCCAAAACAAAATCGTGCTTCCCTCACGGCAAGAAAAGATCAAGGCATACAATTGGTTCACAACATTCATGGCATTACAAAGACTTCCAAAATAAAGAGTCTAATGTGCTATTATGGAGATATCCCAGAGTTGGATGTAATCAGCATACAACTGAAGTGCCTCCATTTCCTCTTTTGATCAAGATAAAAGTCAAGCAATAATTAATCAGTAAATAGTCATTTTTCATACTTCACCTTTGTATGGTCATAAATGTTACGGAGTTATAAATTCCAAAATGCAACGGTCACCTGTATTTATGTACAGTTCTTTGAACTAACACAGTACGCCGATGGATTATGTCCACAAAATTCCAACGATAAACACCTTTGTAGAAATAAAAACCTAAAGATGACAGAGCAAAAGGGAGTGTCTACTGTTGCTTTCCATTTTCTTGGATGGCTGCCTTTTCCTTCTTGCAGGCAATCAAAACTTTGTTGCATCCCTTTCCAATTTTATACATCCACATTACATTCATAATATCCAAGCAAATACTAGCAGTGATCCAAGCAAATTGTGCTCGCAGTCCAAGATTGGAAAAGGCCTCCGTTCCAAATGTAGAGATCATTTTGTTATAGTACAGGGGCATGACAGCAATTCTCGCCAGGAAGAATACCATTGCCATCAGTAGCCCATTAATAATATTTGGTTTGGAAGTTTTTGGGTAACACAATGCTTCAAAAAACCACCTGAAAAGCAAACAAAATTATAAGAAATGCTTTAAATCTAACACCCAATGAAAATACGTTATGCTTTTATATCATGATCATATGACAATTCAAACATAAAATGACAACCACATTAAAACACACTTAAAGGCAAAGAAACGTAACTGTGGTCTTGACCACAAATCTGTCAGCTCTCTCTTCCCAAGTAAAATAGCTAGAATTTCATAAGTGGGACAATATTTCATGCAAAACTGACTAACATAGAAAATGGGTGTAGGAGTAGGCCATTCAGCCCTTCGAGCCTGCACCGCCATTCAATATAATCATGGCTGATCATCCAACTCAGTATCCTGTACCTGCCTTCTCTCCATACCCCCTGATCCATTTAGCCACAAGGGCCACATCTAACTCCCTCTTAAATATAGCCAATTAACTGGCCTCAACTACCTTCTGCGGCAGAGAATTCCAGAGACTCACCACTCTCTGTGTGAAAAACGTTTTCCTCATCTCGGTCCTAATGGAATTCCCCCTTATCCTTAGACTGTGACCCCTTGTTCTGGACCTCCCCAACATCGGGAACAATCTTCCTGCATCTAGCTTGTCCAACCCCTTAAGAATTTTGTAAGTTTCTATAAGATCCCCCCTCAGTCTTCTAAATTCTAGCGAGTACAAGCCGAGTCTATCCAGTCTTTCCTCATATGAAAGTCCTGACATCCCAGGAAATCACGGACTAAATAATAAAAATCTCACCAATGTAATTACAGATCCACCACTGCTTTTCCGGCACCCTTGGTTCCAGAGCTTTGCTGGATTATCCATTTTGCCGGATCAACAGAGGTCACGGCCAACGAGAGGAGTCCAACGGTACCGGAGCGGTCTGCCAAGGCCACATGGGGGCCGAGATACCCATCCCCCAAAGTCAGCCTTAGAAGTCGACAGTGGGAATGGATCCACCAGCTCTGGCCAGGCCACAGTTCCAGAGCCCCAGCCACAGGGGGCAAATTCAACCTGCCGATAGGATGTCTGGCCGTGGCAGTCTCAATGAGATCGAGATCGGCCGTTTCATCCGACCCAGGCGCCACATTTTCAGGGGGATTTCTAGTGTGTTCTTGTAATTTAGACCGGATTAAAAGGGGGGTGTCAGACCACCAGTTGCCAGAAGAGAGGAGAAAAAAAAAGAAAAAACAACGGTGGTGGACCTGAACATTGATTGCTGGTTACACAGAATTAATTCTACAGCAAAGCAACCAGACATTTCTCCTTTCCAATTCTCTTTAAAACTTTCCAACCAAGATGAAGAATGTTGGGTAATTATCATTTCTGAGAGTGTTCTTTCAATAACGATTATTGGTGTGGAACCTCTAATTCCAGGCAAAGCATACTTTATAATCAATACAAAGTTAGAATTACACTAGAACAGCTGGCATGAATACAGAAGCACAAGTCCCTGTACAATTTTTGCCGTCATCGTTCTGATGGATAAAATTGCTTGTGACAGTAATTAGTCCGCTTTCCTTCTTAACTATTCACAGAGTTTTAATCCTTGTGGCCATAAATTAATCATTGTGGCCATAACTAATCTGATTAAACCCCTAGTCTTTAGCCAGACACAGGTTGTTAATTATGGGAGAACTCGCATCGACGATAGACAGTAGACAATAGGTGCAGGAGGAGGCCATTTGGCCCTTCGAGCCAACGCCGCTATTCACTGTGAACATGGCTGATCATCCATTCAGTATCCCGTTCCTGCCTTCTCACCATATCCCCTGACTCCGCTATCTTTAAGAGCTCTATCTAACTCTCTCTTGAAAGCATCCAGAGAATCGGCCTCCACTGCCATCTGAGGCAGATAATTCCACAGATTCACAAATCTCTGAGTAAATTCTTTTTTCCTCATTTCCATTCTAAATGGCCTACCCCTTATTCTTAAACTGTGGCCCCTGGTTCTGGATTCCCCCAACATCAGGAACATGTTTCCTGCCTCTAGCGTGTCCAATCCCTTAATAATCTTACATGTTTCAATAAGGTCTCCTCTCATCCTTCTAATTTCCAGAGTATACAAGCCCAGCTGCTCCATTCTATTAACATATGACAGTCCCACTATCGGGGAATTAACCTCGTGAACCTACGCTGCACTCCCTCAATAGCAAGAAAGTCCTTCCTCAAATTTGGTGTCCAAAGCTGCTTACAATACTCCAGGTGTGGTCTCACTAGGGCCCTGTACAACTGCAGAAGGACCTCTTTGCTCCAATACTCAGATCAGGTGAAGGTTGTTGCTGTACAGCATTCACAGGGGGTGAATATTGCCAGATAACCTGTCGATAGAATATTGCCAGATAACCTGAAGGGCATCCAGGTTGGGGCAAAACATATTTCAGTACTATAGGCACTGGCAGTACTGTACGAGGGAAATTTGTGCTATACCCTGGACTGAACTTTATTGGCTTCCCTCACAGTGGGAAACATTGATTCTGCTGTGTGGGGATGTTTATGTTTAATTCTATTGTGTATTGTGTTCTTTTTATTCATATGGCTGTATGGCAATTCAAATCTCTCTGTACCAATTGGTGCATGTGATAATAAATGTCTCTTGAACTCGTACCCTGTATCTGGCATTACTCAGATAGGCACAGATACAAAATATAACAGTTTGTAGATTAGTGGCAAGTTGATGGAACAAGTTGGTTTCCCTCAACAATGTGCACAGGAACACAGAGAAAACCCAAAGTGTTTTCAGAGTACACTGTTAAGGTCGTCAATAAACCAACTTGCTTGATAGAATCACGATTGATCTACAAGATGTTTTATTTTGTGTCTATGCCTATCTGAGTAAAGCAATATACAGGGTGCGGGTATAGCACAAAATTCCCTCCTGCAATACCCTCGGGGGAGTGTGCATTTAGCTCCTCTTAAACCAATACCGATGAACAGTTGATCAAAATTGTACTCCTCATGCCCTGTGCTACAGGCTCTCTGTTGAAAGTAATTTCAAAACAAAGTGAGGCTGCTAGTTGAAGTAGTCGTGAGAATTCATTTCCTCTAAACATCTATCGTCTACCATATCTTTCTTGTGCACATTCTAATGCAGTCAACCACACCTTAAGGATAAGGGGGGAATTCCTTTAGGACCGAGATGAGGAAAACCGTTTTCACAGAGAGTGGCGAGTCTCTGGAATTCTCTGCCACAGAAGGTAGTTGAGGCCAGTTCATTGGCTACATTTAAGAGGGAGTTAGATGTGGCCCTTGTGGCTAAAGGGATCAGGGGGTATGGAGAGAAGGCAGGTACAGGATACTGAGTTGGGTGATCAGCCATGATCATATTGAATGGCGGTGCAGGCTCGAAGGGCCTAATGGCCTACTCCTGCACCTATTTTCTATGTTTCTATGTCTACACTTTCTTAACAAAGTCTTGCAGTTGTATTTGTTACCTAGTAAAACAGAAATCCTTTCGAAAAAGTCATTAAAAAAAAAATCCAATGAGGCCTAGGGTATCTGAACACTCACTCAACACAGTTACCAGACTTCAAACATCATGCACGCTTCAGATATATTATTTCCATAGCATGACTCTATCACTCCTTCCTACGACTCAAACGCCAGAACAAAGTTCAAACTACCTCAAATTCAAAAGTATAGCAGACCTCTTCATCATTTGGAAGAAGCTACTAGAGCCCAAGCAGAGATTTATGTGTCTTCATTGACCCCGAGTGAAGTACTGGAAGACTGGAGGGTAGTTAACGTTGTCTTCATTTAAGAAGAGCTACAAGGAAAAGCCAGGGAACCACAGGGCAGCAAGCCTCATGTCAGTGGTGGATAGATTACTGGAGGGGATTCTGAGAGATACAGAGTCTGGTCACGATGCGATTAACCTGGAAAGATTCTTAGGAATATTGCCTGTACTGAGGGCTTGAGTTATTAGCTGGGTGGCAGTGTGAACTGTGAGGAGGATGCTATGAGAATGCAGGGCGACTTGGGCAGGTTGGGGGAGTGGGCAGATGCATGGCAGATTAAGTTTAATGCGGATAAATGTGAGGTTATCCACTTTGGTAGCAAAAACAGGAAGGCAGATTATTATCTAAATGGCATCAAGTTGGGAAAAGGGGAAGTACAACGGGATCTGGGGGTCCTTGTACATCAGTCTATGAAAGTAAGCATGCAGGTACAGCAGGTAGTGAAGAAAGCGAATGGCATGTTGGCCTTTATAACAAGAGGAATTGAATATAGGAGCAAAGAGGTCTTTCTGCAGTTGTACAAAGCCCCAGTGAGACCACACCTGGAGTATTGCGTGCAGTTTTGGTCCCCCAATTTGAGGAAGGACATTCTTGCTATTGAGGGAGTGCAGCGTAGGTTTCAAAGGTGATGGCGGGTCTGTCATATGCTGAGAGAATGGAGCAGCTGGGTTTGTACACTCTGGAGTTTAGAAGGATGAGACGGAATCTAATTGAAACATATAAGATTGTTAGGGGCTTGGACACGCTAGAGGCAGGAAACATGGTCCCGATGTTGGGGGTGTCCAGAACCAGGGGCCACAGTTTAAGAATAAGGAGTATGCCATTTAGAACGGAGACGAGGAAACACTTTTTCTCACAGAGAGTGGTGAGTCTGTGGAATTCTCTGCCTCAGAGGGCGGTGGAGGCCGGTTCTCTGGATACATTCAAGAGAGAGCTAGATAGGGTTCTTACAAATAGCACAGTCAGAGGATATGGGGAGAAGGCAGGAACGGGGTACTGATTAGGGATGATCAGCCATGATCGCATTGAATGACGGTGCTGGCTCGAAGGGCCGAATGGCCCCCTCCTGCACCTATTGTCTATTTTCTATTAGGAGAGAGGGGGGAAACCCATGACTCTTTTCCCTGGAGTGAAGGAGGCCAAGGGATAATCTTATAAAGGTTTATAGAATCATAAGTGGCAATAGATATTCATCACCTTTCTCCCCCCCCCCCCCCAACCCCCAAGATACAGTGTCCTCCATAATGATTGGGACAAAAACACATCATTTGTTTATTTACCTCTGTGCTCCACAATTTGAGATTTGTAATAGAAAAAAAGCACATGTGGTTAAAGTGCACTTTGTCAGATTTTAATAAAGGGCATTTTTATACCATATAACATATAACCATATAACAATTACAGCACGGAAACAGGCCTTCTCGGCCCTTCCAGTCCGTGCCGACCATTTATTTTCCCCTAGTCCCATCTACCTGCACTCAGACCATACCCCTCCATTCCCTTCCCATCCATATACCTATCCACTTTACTTTTAAATGTTAAAATCGATCCTGCCTCCACCACTTCTGCAGGAAGATCATTCCACACGGCCACCACTCTCCGAGTAAAGAATTTCCCCCTCATGTTACCCCTAAACTTCTGTCCCTTAATTCTCATGTCATGCCCTCTTGTTTGAATCTTCCCTACCCTCAATGGGAAAAGCTTATCCACGTCAACTCTGTCTATACCTTTCATCATTTTAAAGACCTCAATCAAGTCCCCCCCTTAACCTTCTGCGCTCCAAAGAATAAAGACCTAACTTGTTCAACCTTTCTCTGTAACTTAGTTGCTGGAACCCAGGCAACATTCTAGTAAATCTCCTCTGTACTCTCTCTATTTTGTTGACATCCTTCCTATAATTAGGCGACCAAAATTATACACCATACTCCAGAATTGGTCTTACCAACGCCTTGTACAATTTTAACATTACTTCCCTATTCCTATATTAATTGCTCTGATTTATAAAGGCCAGGACACCAAAAGCTTTCTTTGCCACCCTATCTACATGCGATTCCACCTTCAGGGAACTATGCACAGTTATTCCTAGATCCCTCTGTTCCACAGCATTCCTCAATTCCCTACCATTTACCATGTACGTCCTATTTTGATTTGTCCTGCCAAGATGTAGCAGCTCACACTTATCAGCATTAAACTCCATCTGCCATCTTTCAGCCCACTCTTCCAAATGGCCCAAATCTCTCTGTAGATCCAACACAGATCCCTGAGGCACCCTACTCGTCACCGGCTTCCAACCTGACAAACAGCCATCCACCATTACTCTCTGGCATCTCCCATTCAGCCACTGTTGAATCCATCTTGCTACTCCGCCATTAACACCCAACGATTGAACCTTCTTAACCAACCTTCCATGGGGAACCTTGTCAAAGGCCTTACTGAAATCCATATAGACAACATCCACTGCTTTACCCTCATCAATTTCCCTAGTAACCTCTTCAAAAAATTCAAGAAGGTTTGTCAAACATGACCTTCCAGGCACAAATCCATGTTGACTGTTCTTGATCAGACCCTGTTTATCCAGATGCTTATATATATTATCTCTAAGTATCCTTTCCATTAATTTGCCCACCACTGACGTCAAACTAACAGGTCTATAATTGCTAGGTTTATTCTTTGAACCCTTTTTAAACAATGGAACAAGCGCAGTACGCCAATCCTCCGGCACTATTCCTGTTTCTAATGACATTTGAAATATTTCTGTCACAGCCCCTGCTATTTCTACACTAACTTCCCTCAATGTCTTCGGGAATATCCTGTCAGGACCTGGAGACTTATCCACTTTTATATTTTTCAAAAGTGTCAGTGCTTCCTCCTCTTTGAACCTCATAGTTTCCATAGCTACTCTACTTTTTTCCCTTACCTCACAGAGTTCAATATCCTTCTCCTTGGTGAATACCGAAGAAAAGAAATTGTTCAATATCTCCCCCATCTCTTTTGGCTCTGCAGATAGCTGTCCATTCTGGCTCTCTAATGGTCCAATGTTATCCCTCGTTATCCTTTTGCTATTAATATAGCTGTAGAAACCCTTTGGATTTACTCTCACCTTTCTTGCCAAAGCAACTTCATATCTTCTTTTAGCTTTTCTTATTTCTTTCTTAAGATTCTTTTTACATTCTTTATACTCATCTAGCACCTCATTTACTCCATGACTCCTATAATTATTGTAGATATCTCTCTTTTTTCAAAACAAGTGTCCAATTTCCCTTGAAAACCATGGCTCTTTCCGATTTTTACTATTTCCTTTCAACCGAACAGGGACATAAAGATTCTGTGCTCTTACAATTTCCCCTTTAAATGTCCTCCATTTCTCTTCTACATCCTTCCCATAAAACAAAATGTCCCAATTCACTCCTTTTAAATCATTACGCATTCCCTCAAAGTTAGCCTTTCTCCAATCAAAAATCTCAACCCTAGGTCCAGTTCTGACTCTCTCCATAATTATATTGAAACTAATGGTATTGTGATCACTGGTTCCGAAGTGTTCACCAACGCATACCTCCGTCACCTGACCTGCCTCATTTCCTAACAGGAGGTCCAGCACTGCCCCTTCTCTGGTCGATACCTCTATGTATAGCTGCAAAAAACTATCCTGTACACATTTAACAAACTCCAAACCATCCAGCCCATTTACAGAATGTGTTTCCCAAATACATTTATACATTTTGGTTTCACCACGTAGAAATTACAGCAGTGTTTATAGTCCCCCCATTTCAGGGCACCATCATGTTTGGGACACAGCAATGGCATGTAAATGAAAGTAGTCTTGTTTAGTATTTTGTTGCATATTATTTGCATGCAATGACTGCTTGAAGTCTGCGATTCATGGACATCACCAGTTGCTGGGTGTCTTCTCTGGTGATGCTCTGCCAGGCATGTATTGCAGCCATCTTTAGCTTATGCTTGTTTTGGGGGCTAGTCCCCTTTAGTTTTTGCTTCAGCATACAAAAGGCATGCTCAGTTGGGTTCAGATCGGGTGATTGACTTGGCCACTCAAGAATTAACAATCTTTTTTGGAGCTTTGAAAAACTTTGTTGCTTTAGCAGTATGTTTTGGATCATTGTCTTGCTGTAGAATGAACCACTGGCCAATGAATTTTGAGCCATTTGTTTGAATGAGCAGATAGGATGTGTCTAGACCCTTCAGAAATCATTATGCTACTACCATCAGCAGTTGTACCATCAATGAAGATAAGTGAGCCAGTACCTTCAGCAGGCATACATGCCCAGGCTATAACACCCCCACCACCGTGTTTCACAGATGAGGTGGTATGCTTTGGATCTTGGGCAGTTCCTTCTCTCTTCCATACTTTGCTGTTGCCAGCACTCTGATATAAGTTAATCTTTGTCTCATCGGTCCACAAGACCTTTTTGCAGAAGTGTGGTTGTTCTTTTAAGTACTTCTTGGCAAACTGTAACCCGGCCATCCTATTTTTGTGGCTAACCAGTGGTTTGTATCTTGCAGTGTAGTCTTCATATTTCTGTTTTTGAAGTCTTCTGCAGACAGTGGTCATTGACAAATCCACACCTGACTCCGGAAGAGTGTTTTTGATCTGTTGGACAGGTGTTTCTTTATTATAGAGATAATTCTTGTCATCAGCTGTGGAGGTCTTCCTTGGCCTGTCAGTCCCTTCACCAGTGCTCTCTTTCTTCTTAATGATGTTCCAAACAGTTGATTTTGGTAAGCCTAAGGTTTGGCTGATGTGTCTAACAGTTTTATTCTTGTTTCTCAGTCTCATAATGGCTCATTTGACTTTCATTGGCACAACTTTGGTCCTCATTTTGATAAACAGTAATAAAAGTTTCCAAAGGTGATGGAAAGACTGGAGGAAAGACTAGGTGCTGAGAGCTCTCTTATACCTGCATTAAGGAGGCAATTAAACACACCTGAGGAATTACATACGCCTGTGAAGCCATGTGTCCCAAACATTATGGTGCCCTGAAATGGGGGGGGGGGGGGGGGTCTATGTATAAACACTGCTGTAATTTCTACATGGTGAAACCAAAATGTTTTAAAATGCCTTTAATAAAATCTGACTACGTGCACTTTAACCGCAAGTGATTTTTTTCTATTACAAATCTCAAATTGTGAGGTACAGAGGCAAATAAATACATTATGGGTTTATGTCCCAAACATTATGGAGGGCACTGTCGGAAGCTCTAAAAGTAGAAGACATAGATTTAAGATGAAAGGGGAAAGACTTAAAAGATATCTGAGGGGCAAAAATGGTGGTGCATGCATGGAATGAATTGCCACAATAAGTGGTTGAAGCATGCACAATTATATTTAAAATACATTTGGACAGGAAAGGTTTAGAGAGATACATGCATGGTCTTAGGTTGGCACCTTGGCCAGCATGGACACGTAGGGCCAAAAGCCCTTGTTCTAAATTGTATAACTCTTTGCAGGGACAGTGCTTGGCAAAGCTACAGCAAAGGCATTTGGAGGGTCATGAAAGAGACAGCTTGTCAGTCTACACATAAACCAGATGCACAAACTTACACAGTAGTTGAAAACAAATAGGACTGCAGTTGCTGTAAACACTTAACAGGTCACACAGTTTATGTGGAAAAAAGCTACTGAGTTAATGTTTCAGCTTAGAAACCCTTCACCAGAACTATTCCCAGTTCTAAAATGTGTTAATTTTTCCACCTTTCGCAGAGATTCTTACTGACCTGTTGAGTGTTCCAAGCATTTTGTATTTTTAATGCACGTTTACACAACCTGATGCTACTGAGAGGATGCAAAAATTACAGCATCAGGTAAATGCACAGACCAGGTGAATCAAGGACCAAAGGGCATAGGTTTAAGGTGAAGTGAAAAAGATTTAATAGGAATCTGAGGGGTAACTTTTTCACACAAAGGTTGGTGGGTGCATGGAACATGCTGCCAGATGAGGTAGTTGGGGCAGAAACTATCCCAACTTTTAAGAAACAGTTAGACAAGTACATGGATAGGACAGGTTTGGAGGGATATGGACCAAACAGAGTCAGGTGGGACTAGTTGGCCGGTGTGGGCAAGTTGGGCCGAAGAGTCTGTTTCCATACTTTGACTCTGTGATTCTTTAACTACCAGAAAACAGAAAGAGGAACACGGAAAATAAAAATAATTACAAATAATTTTATATTATATACATATACATATTATATATGTGTATATATGTATGTGTGTGTGTGTGTATATATTATATATCAACACTGCACCTTCTAAACCATCAATCAAAAAAGGATCAATAACAGAATGGAAACATGGTGAACTGAAGTCATATCAGCAACAGAATGAGTGGGGGGGGGGGGGGGATTCTAGTGGAAAGCAGGAGAAACAAAAAAGAGATTTAAAATTAAAATTTTACAAGAACTTACTGCCTGAAGGAATGTTTAAATGTTTCCTTTTTCAGAGCCAGGAGGATTACATTGTATTGATGGAACACAAAATATATAATTTATTCAGTAGTCCACAACTTTCTACAGTGTAGATAGTGGAGAGTTTGTGAAAATGCAGCAATTTCTTGAAACACACAAGAAGATTTTCATTAAGTTAAAGGCAGAAGTGAGTAAATCTTACAGCAACTTTGTGCATTTGGCAATTCACAGAATCATCTCTGAACTTGCTTCAAATTGGTGGATGATTTACACGTTGACACCTAGTTGCACAGTAAGGTCAAATATAAACAATTCAAGAACACCCTTCGATTTCACAACCAAAATACCTTTTTTTGTTGGCATATCAAAGCTTTGCATATTATGTGTGACATTTGATTCATAAAGTCTATTATACCTACCGCTGGTTAACAAATGGAGTTGAAAACTCTGCAACCAGACGAAAGTTAGCAAAATAAGGCAGCATTCCTTCACCCTAAAACAGCAAGTTAAAAATTAAAAGATTTACATATATCCCATATCACTAAACAAATTTGATTGTTTAAAGCATCACTGGCTGGAAAACTAAAATTGACAACAATGACTGCTTTTGGCATTTAGTTTCCATAAATAATCAACAATCATTAAGCTTTGGAGGAACAAAAAAACAGAATGAATGTTAATGGTAATCTAATTTTCACTCCCAGTCTGCTAGTATAAGAGTTAATGTTAAGATAATCAACACCAATAAAACACATTGCATTGTTTGAATATTGAATGAACTGTAAACCAGAACAAAGTAAAATGCAGTTAGTCAAATATAAATCTAGTTACATATTGGTATGTTTAATATGTCACAAGTGTAATCTGACAAACACAGCCTTTTATAAAGTTTTATCATTGGTGCATATTGGGTTACCTTATCAGCATGCCCTCACCTGCGAAATTGAGCACTGTACATTGATTAATGCCCTTACGATGACCTTCTTTTGTTTAATTCCCAGTTCATAGTGGAAAGTGGAACTTCAATTCCCCCCCAACCACATTTTTCATCAAAGACCTTTATAAACTGTTGAACAGGGGTGGCAGATTGCAATCTTCACGTGGTCCGCCCTGTTTCGACTAATGCAATCAACCCGATGTGCACAAACAAGATCAAATAGAACAAGTTGACCTACAACTTTAGTCTGTGCATGCTATACGCAAGACGACGATTGAACCATACAGAAAATATTTTAAACAGGAAACTAGTTTACTAGAAACTAGCAAGAAGATAATGAGCTTTCATCCATGTCATTAAGATATAGTCTAATAGTGTAGAAACAGAGCAAGAGAAGATAAATTCAATACTTAATGCGAACTGATAGACATAGCATCGAAAATGCATGGTATTTAGAAGAAAATATTAAGCATTATTCTACATGTGAATTGAAGAGACAGAATGTTTCATTCAATTGCAGAATTCCATATACAACCAAACCAATAAAATAAATTTGGTTTCTATTCTTCAAGGGGAAAGTAGCATGAGATATATGTAGCACCAAACAGATATTATGCAGCTGGTAACTTTGAATATACAGCTCTTTAGAAGAAAGTCAGAGAGGATAGATTCAAGACAAGGGACATACGGTTTAAGAGTTGTTGGAATCTGGAAGGTGGTTGGAGTCTGGAACACACTGCCAAAGGGAGTGATGGAGGTGTGGCATGTTACAACGTTCAAATAGTATCTAGACAAATCACCAGTGCATGGAACTCAACAGATCAGTGCTGGACTGCATGGATTAGGCATGAATGTGGAGTTGTGGTCAGTAAGGTCATGATGGGCTGTATGAATTTATAGCTGTGGGTAGATTTAAGTTTATTATTGTCATGTGTACTGAAGGTGGAAAGATATTTTTTGTATGCTACCCAATTAAATCAGATTATACTAGCCATGAATAGTCAAGCTGAACACAAGTACAAAAGGGAGAGCTAAGAGCAAGATACCACACAGTCTGAATATAGTTTCTCAGCAGTGCAGCGTAACAGTGCACAGAAAAAGGTCTAATGTCCGCAATGAGGTGGGTAGGAAAATCGGGACTGTGCCCTAACTTATGGGAATATCATTCAGAAGTCTGATAACTGAGGGGAGGAAGTTATCCTGAGTCTGGTAGTATGGGCACAGAGAAAGTTTCAGCTCCCATGCTATCATCATCAGCATGGAGATGAGCTTACAAAAAAAGCTAAATTAAGATATATCATCTAAATAACTCCCATTATGTTCACATTTTAATCATATATCTTATAGTGAAGGATTCCCTATGAAATAGTTGCCAATAAGGAACTTTAGACCTGAAACTATTGTCCTAGATTTAAATAACAGCAACTACAATGGGGCAAGGTTAAAAATTTCTCTAGAATGGACCAAGAAAATAAGCTAAAGAACAAGACAATAGTTGCCGACATACAAAGGGATATTTCATAAAATTCAACAGGGGTATCTTCTGGTGAGAAAGGAAGACGTTACGAGAAGGATGCATGATAGACAATAGACAATAGGTGAAGGAGTAGGCCATTCAGCCCTTTGAGCCAGCACCGCCATTGACTGTGATATTGGCCGATCATCCACACTCAGTACCCCGTTCCTGCCTTTTCCCCCATATCCCCCGACTCCGCTATCTTTAAGAGCTCTATCCAACTCTCTCTTGAAAGCATACAGAGAATTGGCCTGCACTGCCTTCTGAGGCAGAGAATTCCACAGATTCACAACCCTCTGTGTGAAATAGTTTTTCCTCATCTCCGTTCTAAATGGTTTACCCCTTATTCTTAAACTGTGGCCTCTGGTTCAGTTACCTATTAACAAAGTTAATCGTTCTGTTAAATTGTAAGAAAGGGCATGCAATGTTATGCAGGGTCAGGGAATTAAGAAATGCTTTGAAACCAACAAGAGAATTAAAAAAAAAGATGGATAAGATTATCAAATGAGTAAACTATCAAATGAAAAAAAATGACAATTAAATTGTTTTCACGTGAATAAAAAGTGAAACAGTAGCCAAGTACATTTTAATCACTTACCGGATGAACTGAGAAAATAAAAATGGGACTAGCAAAGTGAAATTGATTCTAGTCGATTACTTTGGATCATTCTTCATGGTAGAAGATTGATATCCCAATAATAGATATTCAAGAGGCTGTCGGGAGGGAGGAGGGAATGTATCACGTTGCAAAGTAATGGGGCCAAAGGCCGGCATCCTTGGGTCTTGAAGGAAATCGCGGCTGACAGCAAGTTGTTGAATCTTCTCAGTTTTGGAGACATCCCAGAAGACTGGAAAACTACAAATTTAATGCCACTATTCATGAAAGGAAACCAACAGAAACCGTACACCAGTTCACCAAATATCTGTCATTGGGAAAATGCTGGAATCAGCAATCAGTTTTGGTCTCCTAATCCGAGGAAAGACATTCTTGCCATAGAGGGAGTACAGAGAAGGTTCACCAGACTGATTCCTGGGATGGCAGGACTTCCATATGAAGAAAGACTGGATAGACGCAGCTTGTACTCACTGGAATTTAGGAGATTGAGGGGGAATCTTATAGAGACTTACACAATTCTTAAGGGGTTGGACAGGCTAGATGCAGGAAGATTGTTCCCGATGCTGGGGAACTCCAGAACTAGGGGTCACAGTTTAAGGATAAGGGGGAAGTCTTTTAGGACCGAGATGAGAAGATCATTTTTCACACAGAGAGTGGTGAGTCTGTGGAATTCTCTGCCACAGAACGTAGTTGAGGCCAGTTCATTGGCTATCTTTAAGAGGGAGTTAGATGTGGCCCTTGTGGCTAAAGGGATCAGGGGGTATGGAGAGGCGGCAGGTACAGGATACTGATTTGGATGATCAGCCATGATCATATTGAATGGCAGTGCAGGCTCGAAGGGCCGAATGCTGCACCTACTTTCTATGATTCTATGAGATGAGGAGGGTGGGGGTCATGAATCTTTCTCTCCTACAGAGAACTGCAGGGACAGAGTCAATAAATATATTTGAAACAAAGATTAATAAATGTTTAAACTACAAATGAGTTACGGGGTATGGGGAAAGAGCTGAGGCCGAGGTTAGATAACCCATGATCTTATTGACTGAAGGAGCAAACTGAAAGGACCAATTGAGCTATCTTTGCTTCTTATATTTTTTACATCAGGGCATGTTATTTTCAAATTAGGATGAATATCAACTTTTGAAGAGGATGGGCAATTAATAGAAGAATAGGTGTCCACCACACCCTACAAAGCTGAGGAACAAAGGGCTCACTATGTTCCAAAACAGACAAATGGCACAAATGTTCTTTAGAAAAAAAAAACCATTGACATTTCTATATTTCACCTTTAAGATTTTTTTTCTTTTACAACCTTCTACGCACCATGGCACTTCAAGCTTCATCCTGGCTTTGTATCTTTGGGCCAATAATTATGCTGGTTTAATTTTTCATCAGTTAACTGATACTCTGGCATGCAAAACACTTCCAAAACAAACAACACAGCAACCACATTCACCCCACTGAACTATCAAAACAAAAGGTAGAAGCTTGTTCAACAAAGAGGCAGAAAGTGCAAATTTATAAGCCTTTTTTCCAATATCTTTGTACAGATGGGCTTAGAAATCTTTGGATTGTCCTTCAAGAATTGTCATCATCTAGTCGACCAATATACTGTATTCCAGACCAAATTTAAGAGATGTGTAAGAAGCAACTGCAGATGCTGGTTTACACCGAAGATAGACACAAAATGCTGGGGTAATTCAGCGGGCCAGGAGAGAAGGAATGGGTAACAAAGGTAAACGGTCAAAAGAGTTTATTGTCATGTGTCCCTGACGAACAATGAAATTCTTTCTTTGCATAGCACAACAGAACATGGTAGGCATTGACTAAAATTGTATACGTAAATACACACATGAATTAATAAAGTGCAAACAACAGATGGAGGGATATTAATGTTCAGAGTTTTGTCCGAGCCAAGTTTAATAGCCTGATGGCTGTGGGGAAGTAGCTATTCCTGAACCTGGTTGTTGCAGTCCTCGGGCTCCTGTACCTTCTACCTGAAGGTAGCAGGGAGATGAGTGTGTGGCCAGGGTGGTGTGGGTCCTTGATGATGCTGCCAGCCTTTTTGAGGCAGTGACTGTGATAGATCCCCTCGATGGAAGGAAGGTCAGAGGCGATGATGGACTGGGCAGTGTTTACTACTTTTTGGAGTCTTTTTCTCTCCAGGGCACTCAAGTTGCCAAACCAAGCCACGATGCAACCGGCCAGCAAGTTCTCTACTGCGCACTTGTAGAAGTTAGAGAGAGTCCTCCTTGACAGACCAACTCTCCCTAATCATCTCAGGAAGTAGAGGCGCTGATGAGCTTTCTTAATAATTGCATCTGTGTTCTCGGACCAGGAAAGATCTTCACAGATGTGCACGCCCAGGAATTTAAAGTTCTTGACCCTTTCAACCATCGACCCGTTGATATAAACAGTACTGTGGGTCCCCATCCTACTCCTTCCAAAGTCTACAATCAGTTCCTTGGTTTTGCTGGTGTTGAGGGCCAGGTTGTTGTGCTGGTACAAATGGACAGTTGCTCGATCTCTCTTCTATACTCCAACTCATCCTCATCCCCATCTCATCCCCAGATGAGAAGAGCTCACCTCCCCCATCCCATCCTCATTACTTTCTACAGGGGCACCATAGAGAGTATTCTGACCAGCTGTATCTCTGTCTGGTTTGGGGACTGTAGAGCCTCCGACTGGAAGTCTGTGCAGAGAGTGGTGAGGACCGCGGAAAAAATTGACCTCTCTCCCCTCAATCGGGGATATTGCGACCAAACGTTGCGTGTCTAAGGCCAGCAGTATTATAAAAGACCCCACACATCTCCATCACGGTCTGTTCACTCTGCTGCCCTCGGGAAAAAGATATCGCAGCATAAGGAGCAGAACATCAAGGTTCTGCAACAGCTTCTTCCCATGAGCCATCAGACTCCTGAATACCATGTAATGGGCTGCCACCATTGTCTATTTATCCTTTTATCCTTTTTATCCATTTTATCCATGCCTATCCTTCTGTTAATTTATCATGTTGCACAGGGAGCCAAATGCAACGAAATTTCGTTTGGAACTGCATATATCAATGTATTTCTAAATGACAATAAAGTTTGACTTGACTTGACTTTGATCAGTGATACGTCCCACAACAGTGGTGTCATCAGCAAACTTGATGATGGAGTTCGCACTATGACCGGCTACACAGTCATGAGTATAGAGTGAGTACAGCAGGGGGCTAAGCACACAGCACACAGTCTGACACATTTCCACCAATACGAACAGACTGTGGTCTATGATTGAGGAAGTCGAGGATCTAATTTCAGAGGGATGCACAGAGACCCAGTTCTGCGAGTTTGGTGACCAGCTTGGAGGGCATGATTGTGTTAAATGCCGAGCTGTAGTCAATGAATAACAGCCTGACATATGAGTTTTTGTTGTCCAAGTGGTTCAGAGCAGAGTGGAGGGCCAGCGAGATCGCGTTCACCGTTGATCTTTTGTGGCGGTAAGCGAACTGCAGTGGGTCCAGGTTTTTGACGAGGTAGGAGTTGATTTGTGCCATGATCAACTTCTCGAAGCACTTCATCACCACAGGCATTAGTGCCACAGGTCGATAGTCATTGAGGCACGTCACCTTGCTCTTCTTGGGCACCGGTATTATTGATGCCCTTTTGAAGCAGGTGGGAACCTCAGACCTCAGAAGTGACAGGTTGAAAATGTCCATAAAAACGGCAGCCATTTGGTCCACACAGGTTTTTAGAACACGACCAGGTATGCCATCAGGTCCAGACGCTTTTTGAGGGTTCACCCCCCCTGAAGGATTTCCTGACGTCGGCCTCTGTGAGTGAGACTGAAATACCATCACAGCGAATGGGGGCTCGGGAAGGCACATTGGTGATCTCCCTATCAAAGCGTGCGTAAAACGCATTGAACTCATCAGAGAGTGATGTATCGCCGACATCCAAGCTGCCTCCTGGTTTCGCCTTGTAGGAGGTGATTGCATTCAGTCCCCGCCACAGCTGCCAAACATCTGTCTCATCCTCCAGCTTGGAGCAGAACTCCCTTTTGGCCTTTTTGATGACTTTACCAAGGTCGTATCTGGACTTCTTGTAGACCATTGTATCATCAGACATGAATGCCCGGTGTCCGGTCTTCAGAAGAGTGCGGATCTCACAGTTCATCCAAGGTTTCTGTTTGGGAAACACTCGGAAGGTTTTGGTGGGGATGCAGTCCTCCACACATTTCTTAATGAAGTCTGTAACGACTGTGGCATATTCATTCAAGTCCATTGCCAAGTACTGGAACATTGCCTAGTCTACAGACTCCAAACAGTCCTGTAGTTGTTCCTCTGCGCACCCCCCTGCCCGACCAGCTCTGTACTGTCTCACCTGTGGGGGTGCGCTCTTTAATTGCTGCCTGTAGGCAGGAAGAAGCAGCACCATGGTATGGTCAGATTTACCGAAGTGAGGGCGAGGAATAGAGCGGTAGGCATTCTTGATGGTGGTGTACTAGTGGTCGAGGGTGTTTGGTCCTCTGGTGCAGCAGGAGACATGTTGGTGGAAGTTGGGGAGTGATTTCTTTAGGTTTGCCTTATTGAAATCCCCAGCAATGGTGGTAAATGCCTCGGGGTAAGACGTCTGGTGTTTGTTGACCACGGCGTGCAGTTCCTCCAGTGCCAGACGGGCGTCTGTCTGGGGTGGGATGTAGACCGCGGTCAGGATGATGGAGGTGAATGATGGAGGTAGAAGGGAAGGCACTTCACCGCCAGATGTTCCAGGTGTAGAGAGCAGGAGTTGGACAGGACTGCCATGTCTGAACACCACGCAGATTTGACCATGAGGCAGACGCCCCCTCCTCTCCCTTTCCCCGATGCCAGTGTACGGTCCATGCGGTGGAGGGAGAACCCATCAGGCTGGACCGCTGAGTCTGGGGAGCTGGGGGTGAGCCATGTCTCTGTGAAACAGAACACAGAGCATTCCCTCAGCTCCCTTTGATAGAGCAGCCTTGCCCTTAAGTCCTCCACTTTATTTTCAAGGGACTGTACATTGGCCAGTAGGATAGTAGGGAGAGGGGGCCGAAGTCCCCTGCGCTTCAGTCTGACCTGAAGTCCTGCCCGCTGGCCACGTTTCCGAACACAATGGAGGCTTCCCCTTTGCTTCCAGATACTGTGTTGACTGTACCTGCTGTTTCTGCGGACCTGCGCTGGAACGGGAATTCCCTCACAGATGGCAGCTCCAGCTCCGTAATGAACGGGGGTTCCCTCAGAGTCAGCAGCTCCAGCTTCATTTTATCTGGGATATCCAGCCCGTCGGCTCTGGAGGTCATCCCGGGGTTTCCAGGTTCCGTACCCGGGATCCTCAGTCGGGTCAGGAGTTTCACAGCCAGGGTTGAGACCCTTCGTCAGACTGAGAGTTAAAGGAGTGGGAAACTAAAGATATGGAAGGGTATAAAGATTGCAAGGTATGCAAAGGACAGATCAAAGCAGACAACGATCAAGGAAATGTACAATGGGTCATCAATGGCTGTGGGGAAGGTGACAACGAGGCATACAAACAGTAAAATTAATCAGGAGGACAGTGAAACTAGTTGGAGAACTAGGGACGGAGAACAGTGAAACTAGTCAGGCAAGTTTTCCGAATAGTTTCACTGCCCTCCAGATTAATTTTACTATTTGTCTACCTCATTGTTGCCATCCCCTCACAAAAACAATTACTCAGAAAACATCTTTGTTCTTGGTGGGAGGATAGGTGTGAGGAATAAAGAAGATGCGATTGAGATTCCTGTCAACGATGGTAGAGGGGAAGACAACACAAATATATTGGTGCGGGAAGGAGGAGACACAACAGAGACAAAGATGGGAAGCAGAATAAAATTCTTATTTGAAACATAAAATTCTTAGTGAGAAACATAGAAACATAGAAATTAGGTGCAGGAGTAGGCCATTCGGCCCTTCGAGCCTTCGAGAAGAGATGCAGTTGAGGTTTCTGAAGGAGTTGGTTGGCTTCATGGATTTTTGTTCGGATCCCACGAATAGTGAGAGAGATACATCTTCCAGAAGCGCTGGGATGCATCCTCAGTGATGTGACCTGGGGTCATCGGGTGTTTCGGGTCTCACAACATCAGACATCCTCGCCCAGGCGACCAAGCTGAAATTGATCAAATCCTGACTTCCGACCCAGCAGCAACCGCCCACGGATCAGGCCTCTTAATCCAAAGCCACCTAGTGGCTTTCTCTGCCTCTTCGCTTGCGGATTGACTGGCCCTCTTCTTTGCCAGCCCCGTAATGCCCAACTGGTTGAGGACTTTGCAGAGCGAGTGGCCTGCAACGCCTCTGCAGCCCACCTCAATGGGCTCATAGTACGTCTTCCAGCCGCTGTCCTGGCACTTTGCGCGTTTCCTCTCATTAGCCTCTTCAATACGCTCTTCCCAGGGCAATGTCAGCTCAAGAATGATCAGCTGTTTTGTCACTTCGGCGGTGATCATGTCTGGCCGGAATGATGTTGCTGTGATGTGCTGTGGAAATTTCAGCTGTTTGCTCAGATCGACGTGCAGCTGCCAGTCAGTGGCTGTGTAGAGGAGGCCCGTCATTGTTTTTGGTTGTAGTCAAGTCTTCTCTCCAGCTTTGACAAAAGTGATTGATTTCTTCGTGGCATGGTGGTGTTTGCAGTTATCGATGGCAGTGGCTATGCTCTCAGCAACCAACTTGAGCACCTGGTCATGGCGCCACCGATAGCGACCTTCCCCAAGGGACTTTGGGTAGCTGCTGAGATTTTCTAATGATCCATTCCAGAGCAAAGTGGGCAGGAAAGTGTCTCGCTCTTTCCCCAGACGTGGAGGTTTGCTGGGCTTGGTAGGGCATCGTAGACAGCTTGGACAAGGAACCGGAGGCGCTGGAAGTCTTGCGCAGCATTACGCTCTCCCACCTTGTCCACGCTCCCTGCTGCCTGAGCCCCACCGTCCTGCTCACATGCTTTTCCTGGATTAGATGGTGTCTCTCCTTGCCCCGGGCCTTGCCAACCGGTGTCTTGGGGAAGTATCCCAAACCCGCTCTGCCAGTTGCCACGACTCCCACCAATGACTTTTGCCTTAGGTGCGACTCTGCCACCTCCACTGCTTTCTCCACCCTCCATTTTCTCCCTGTTCTCACCTCGATGTCAGCTGATGACACCTTCTGGTCCCTGGAGTCCCTGTACTGCAGAGCTTCTCTTGTTCGCGCCACCATAAATTCTTCAGTGAGGCCACTGAATGGGAGCTGCAAGATGTTACTGGTACCATACAGTGACGTCAAGAAAAGAAAGTATCAGGTATCATGTGAAAGTCTCAGAGAAAGGTGCGTAAGAATTTTATTGTTCTGTTATCAGTACAATTGACAATTAAACACTCTTGACTTTCGTAGTTAGCAAAAGGAATGTAATTTTTAGAGTTCTGTACAAATGCAGGAAGCAGTACCAAGGCATTACAATTTGTTTTTTTCTAAATGGTTGGAAGGTTTGAATAAAACTGAAATAAGACTAATTTTACAGACCTTTCTTGCAGAAGAAATCCCATCCTGTTACACACCAGACAGGGCAATTGACCATACCTTTTTATGAACAGCAGGGTAATTTACACTTAATAATTAATCCACCGATGTATATATCTTTGGGATCTAAAAGGAAGCCGGAATACCCAGAGGAAATGCATGTGACCACAGGGTGAATGTGCAAACTTCACACAAACAGCATTGGAGTTCTCAATTGAACTTAGACTGCTGGTGGTAAGTAGCCGTTCTGCCATCTGAGCTACTGTCTCCTCGTGGAATAATGGAAGAATAAACATAACATAACATTTCATATGGCTCATGAAAGAAAATAAGTTGAAGGTACTAGTTTCTGATCTTAAATAAAAGATGAGTAACCTCTTAGTTTTAGTTTGTTTTAGTTTTGAGATACAGCACAGAAACAGGCCCTTTGGCCCATCGGGTTCGAGCCGACCAGCAATACCCGCCCATTAACACTATCCTACACCCACTAGGGACAATTTTTACATTTACCAAGCCAATTAACCTACAATTTACGTTGGGGGTGCTGTGAGTCAGCTGCCTACGGAGAGGCGACTTTTTCCAGCTTGGATTGGAGTGGACTTTTCCATCGTGGAGCAGGCAAACCCTTTTCGGGTGGGTCGCATCGCTGGCCTGGTGACTTTGGCATCATGGGGCTGTGGTCTGCGGAGCTTCTGTGGTGTGGTCTTACCATCCGGAGTCTGGGATCCCTTGCCGGGGATCGGCGGAGAAGAGCTCCGACCGCCGGCCTATAACATCCTGAAGCTGCGGTTTCCGGTAAGAAAGTGGCTGATTCGGGCACTCCAAGCAGAGTGTGTTTGACCGTCCGGACGTTGGAGTTTCGATCATCCCGACAAGAGGGCCTGTACATCTGGCCGTCTGCAGCAGCGACTATTGAGGGTTCATGGCCCAGACCACAGATGAACAAAGGAGATCGACTGACTTTGTTGGCTTCCACCAGTGAAGAATGCTGTGGTGGATGTTTATATTAAATTCTATTATGTATTATGTGTTCTTTTTTCCAAATTGTATCGCTGTATGGCAAATTCATTTCACTGAACCTTAGTTGGTGCATGTGACGAATAAATTTGTATTGTATTGTATAAACCTGCACATCTTTGGAGTGTGGGAGGAAACTGAAGATCTTGGACAAAACCCAGATCAGGAGGAGAACGTACAAACTCCATCCAGACACCACCTGTAGTCAGTATCGAACCCTGGTCTCTGGCGTTGCCTTTGCTGCAAGGCAGCAACTCTACCGCTGCGCCATTGTGACCGCCCTTCAGCGATGAGGAGGAATTTCTTCACTCAAGGGAGTTGTGGAGGCCAAATCATTCAATGTCTTCAAGATTGAGATAGATTTTTGGTCTGCAGAGGAGCCATGAGAAACAAGCGGGAAACAAGCAGGAAAGTGAGATGTCGGTAGACACATAATACTGGAATAACTCAGTGGGTCAGGCAGCATCGCTGCAGAAAAGGAAGAGGCGATCTTTCAGATCAAGACCCTTCTTCAGGCTGCGAATCAGGGGAGATGAAAACTAGAGGTTCCTCACTTGCTGGGTTACATTCTTCTGTCAGATATGACATTTTAATTTAATGACAAAGAACCTTGAGGTCTGCCATTTGCCATAAACTCAATGTAACACTTAGTAGATCATTAGGCAAAGTCCAATGCTGGCAAATAACTTGAAGTACATTAGCAAGTTAGCTCAATATTCTGTGTAGGAAGGAACTGCAGATACTGGTTTACACTGAAGATAGACACAAAATGCTGGTGTAACTCAGCAGGCCAAGCAGCATCTCTGGAGAGAAGGAATGGCTGGCGGATGATTGGAAAACATCACCCATTCCTTCTCTCCACAGATGCTGCCTGTCCTGCTGAGATACTCCAACATAATGAGTCTATCTTTGGCTCAATATACTGTCATGTTTAAATTCTCAAATTGTGAAAATAACTGCAAATCAAGTCACAAAACACATACTCCATTAGTGGTGGAGGTTGTTTACATAATGCGCTGGTGTAGACTGACAGCAGAGAAAAATAATTGAAGAAATTATCCTGCAGATGAAACTTTAGATGAGATAACAGTCTAGTTTTCTTTATCAGCATTCCTGTTATTGGCAGCCGTTTTTGGCAAACTTATACCATGTTTAGCTTCTTTATTCAAACTACAGAAAGACCCAATTTCAGTAATAACAAAGTCAATAATTATGATTGCAATACTTTGCTTAATATGATATTTTTTCTGTTACTCAACATTAGTTATTTCCTTTCAAATGGATTTCAGCTGAATTTACAGATTCAATATTTATTCTTCCTCAATAAATGCATGCAGTTGACAACCAAGGCTCCATCTGTGAATAATTCATTGTGGTATACTTAGAACAAGGCATCACATTTCTTTGTTTTTGAATCAATCATTTTGTAACAGGAATTGGTCATGTGCTGGTTTCAACATTACAGCTTATCACTTCAGTTGCAATAACCTCCATTTCCCCACATATCTCAGTCGTAATACTTACAAACAGGTGCCTTCCTAAAAAGTAATGCAATTCGTTTAGCCATTGTGGTGTTCTCCACAACCTGCTAAATGCAAACTTTTGAGATATGAGCATACATTTGTGAGCACGATAACCTGGTACGCTGCACCCCATGTACCTAATTGCGCTGCAGTTCCAGCAAATATTAGGATACATTCTTCCATACTCAGGAGCTAGGCATGTAAAGGAACGACTCCAAGAAAAATTATAACTAAATAAGAAATAAATCAATTTTATGTAATTTGTACTTCCAGACATTTGCTTTTTGATTGTTGCTATTATATCCTAGTAAATATAAAATAAATACAATTTGTTTGCACATGCATTTTGGCATTTGAGAGGAAAAGTAATCTTACCATTTACTTCTAGTTAATAAGTATAAGTGTACTTACTGCGTTACGAATGCAAGAACACAAGATAATAGCACTGCATACTAGTACCATTACATTCTGGTAAGTCCATACTATTACTAGACAATGTAATTGTTCAGTGTACAGCAACAGCATTTAAATGCAGGCAATCAGTTACAGAAGCTCACTAGGTAAATTGATTTCCTCATCATTTCGTAATTTTACATTTTCAGCTTGCGAAGGAAAGTAGGAATGAAGCAAATTAGAGGAAAAAGTATAAAAGTTAAAACGATTATACATAGATCAGCTGGCAGAAAAGGACCACTGTCATGCATCCAGCACTGTGAAAGGAAAGCCACAACATTAAGTACAGACTATATATTTAAACACACAAATCGAGGAAAACAGAAGCCGTTGCCAATAGATAAAATTAGTGACAGTGCAGGTTAACACAAAATTCTTGTTTGACTTGCGTCCACAGTTACCACAGACTTCACTTTTCTTGGAGAGCATGCCTCCAAGAAATTACAGGAAAGAATTTGCCAATCTCCATAGCATAGTGAAAACAAAAATATCAGTAGGTCCTATTAGGTCATCTCGAAGGCAATGGATGGTGCCATTTTATTCAAAAATAATATCGGGTAAATTAGCTGTTCCTTTGGTATAATTCATTCATTATTTTGCTTTATAAAAAATCAATAAACAATATTGTAGAAATATTTTAACTAAATAGAACATGCTCAAAGCAAATAAATTTAAAATTCTAATTAGTATGTAGTTGACTTTAAGTAACGTATTCAGTTCATCAAGGATTTTCAGCACTCAAAGTGGGGTTTTTACCGATTGCCATTAAGAGCAAGACTCCCTGTTGGATTGCAACCTTGTCATGGTCAGGGCGCTTGTGTGTCTCAGTAACCCCAAGAGCTATGCCAGCGGGAGATTCGTCTCCTGTTAGGGTCTCCCATGCTGGACTGGTCGAAGGGTAAGAGGCAAGACGAAGAGCGATCCACTGGTCCTCCAGGTTGGAGATTGAACACAGGGCTAACAACCCCGTCTCGTAAAACAAATATGTTATGGAAACAGCAACTGAAGGAATCAACACTACTGAGTGGAGGACCTTCGATGCTGCCCTACATGCCAGGAGGCATAATAGGCAGTAAGTAAGTATTAAGGGCAAGAACCCAGCGGTTTAATTCCAATCAGTTCTTATGATTGAAATAAATATTGCAAACAATTTTAAATGTGTTTTTTTTTAATTTAGTTTACTAACGATTAGTTCACAAATTATAGTAGAATTAGGCCATTCTGCCATTCGATCATGGCTGATCTATCTTTTCCCCTCAATACCATTCTCCTACCTTCTCCCCATATCCCCTGACACATATTAATGAAGAACCTATCAATCTCCACCTTAAAAATATCAACT
This sequence comes from Raja brachyura, assembly GCA_963514005.1. The sequence goes on from OY740790.1 coordinate 61,330,371, forward strand.
GACGGCCTCCACAGCTTTGTGACAATGAATGCCACAGATTCAACACCATCTGACAATAGAAATTCCTCCACGACTCCTTTCTAAAGATACATTATTTTATTCTAAGGCTATGATCCAATTACAAATTGATAGAACATTTGTAAGAAAATCTTTGCACATGCAAGAAAAAAAATATTCTGCATCAGAATATTTGTCCAAGGAACATTATTAGCAATGTGATTGGAAATGTCTCTTAAATAAAATATGGCTTCAATTATAAAATAATGTTGAAGGCACAAACTAAAGATTCACCTAAAAAAACAGGTCTAATTGCATTCCTGCCTGCAAACTGCACCTTGGTTGGCAACAGGAACTATGGAATTATTTTTCTCATTTTGGTTGCTGCAGAAATTCTTACAGCATTTGTGTGACTATATCCTCATTCACTGTTTTGGGTTCACAATTTTACAAAGTAGATGCCTACATACAGAAAGAATAGATCTGTAAATACCAACAGCAGAAGCCTTTAAAAAAGGTAGCAATGTTCAGTGCTTATAATCAGGCAACAGTGAAGCCAAAATCAGGACGTTAATTAATTGTTACATTTTTATTCATACCAAACTGTGGTACTGGGTTACTATTTGTTTGCTAGTGTAGGTTCAATTCAGAACAGTATTCTAGTTACACTCAAAATCACCTCATGCAGCAAAAACCCAAATAAATCAGATTTAAAAAGACGATCAATAAAATAGCTTTTCAATGGGCCTTTTTTTTTTTTTAAGTACACACTTCTAAGTTTATCACTTGTTCTATTAAAATGGAAGATATGATGATTACCACCTGCCCTCTGCAAATATTCTCATATGAAGGCGTTCTCAAACTATTAGGACAAAAAGAAATCTTAAAAGCAAGATTCCCTTAGGCTCATTAGGCATCTCTATCTTTGTGGTATTGAGCCAAATATTTCAAATACAACACAATATTCACATTTTACTTTGGAGTCACGTGAGTGACTACGTCAAGAAGCGCCCGCCGGGCGCATGCGCTGCATTACGTCGACGCATGTCGATAAGGAAGGGCTGCAGATCGCAGCTTCACCGGTGGTGAGTAACAAGCCCGCAGGTAAGTGGGTTAAAAATGACTTCCTGGGTAGAAACTCCGTGACGCTGGCTAAAATAGCCAGGAGGTGTTCGGGAAGTTTTAAAATGGATACGGTGAAAAAATTAGCGCGGGGAAAGCGCGCGTTCCGGGTGGAAACACAATTAAGATCGGGAACTCAGATTAGTATGGAGCCGGTTCCGATACCGGTAGCCGTTCACCATGCCGTAGTTCAACCTTTAGACGCTCCACAGCCACAGGCCACGGAGGGTTCTCCAGTGGAAAGGCAAAAGAAAAGGAAGTCTCCTAAGCCTGTAATATCAGATGAATCTGATGAAGAAGAGGCAGGGCCAGGCAAAGGAGCCCTGTGGCTCAGGATGGACCAAATGGAGAAAATGCTTCAAATTATTAATCAAGGGTCTAAAGACCCAGAATATTCCCAGGCAGCCCCTGAGGGGGTTCCATGTCATTAATATGATGCCTTTACAACATGAGAATGTGAAAATCTAGAGCCTTGTTTAGGTCTGGAAGAAGTCTCCTTTGAGCAAGTCTCAAGAGTACCAGGGAGGCAAGTGACTGACCCTGAAAGTGATGTTTCTGGTCTTGAATACCCACCACAACACAAAAGTCATTCTACAGTGACTTGTTAAGGGCTCAAAATCACATTGTCATGGCTTATCTTGATGATGTTTTAATTGTTAATGCCACTCAGGAATCAGCTGAAGATTCAGTTTCAGCAACTATAAGTCTGTTTGAAAGGCTAGAGTTTCTGATCCATCCAATGAAATCTAAGCTACAGCCATTGCAGACAATTGAGTATTTGGGATTTGTCATTGTTTCAGTTGCTATGTCAGTAATTTCACCAACAGATAAAGTTGTGGATATTACAAATGCGTGTAGTTGTCTTGCTGACAAACCTTATCCCTCCATCCGAGAAGTAGCTAGGGTTATTGGGAAGATGGTAGCAGCATTTCCCGCTGCTGTGTTTGGTCCTTTGCATTATCAAAATCTTCAAAGGGCAAAAGTATGTACTAAAAGAACGTGCAGGTCATTTTGACAGACCCATGCATTGCCAACGGAAGCGTTGGTTGAATTGCGGTGGTGGATTGGGAATGTGGCACAAGCTACTAAAAACATTATTATTCAGCAACCTACAGTGGTATTGCAAACTGATGTTAGTGCTCTCGGATGGGGGGCTACGGACAATAACACCAGCTGTGGTGGTAGATGAACTGTCCAAGAGGATTTAATTCTCCAAACATATGGTATTAATTATTTGGAGTTATTGGGGGCATTTTTTGGATTAAAAGCATATTGTTCTACAATGGAGAACTTGCATGTTCAATTACAAGTAGACAATACTACAGCTGTAGCATATATCAATCAAATGGGTGCAGTAAGGTCAGTATCATGTGATCATCTGGTCAACTTGATGTGGAATTGGTGGGTATCTAGGAATATCTGGCTTTCAGCTATTTATCTCCCAGGGAAAGACAATGTTGTGGCAGACAACAGATCACGGGAGTTTAAAGACAATACAGAATGGATGTTAAATCCACAAATTTTCCAAAAACCGTCAATCGGTATGGTGTGCCAGACATTGATCTATTTGCGTCCAGATTAAATCACCAATTGCCTAAATACATGTCATGGGAGCTTGATCCAGGAGCTGTAGCGTTGGATGCATTCTCGCTACATTGGGGAAATATGTTTTTCTATACTTTTCCCCCATTTTGCCTGATTAGGCAATGTCTCAGGAAAATAGAGCAAGACTCTGCCACAGGTGTTTTGGTGGTTCCAAACTGGCCTACACAGCCATGATTCCCAATGATGCTTAGAATGATAATTGAACCATTTATGACGATTCCCAGCTCCAGGGATTTGTTGGTACAACCAGTGACAGAACAAGTTCATCCATTGCATGATCATATGAATTTATTAATCTGCAGGTTCTGACCAGACCATTACAAGGGCTTGGACTGTCGGATAGGACCATGGATGTCATAACGTCAGCATTGAAAGGTATAGCACTAAGAAACAATATATGTCTCACTTAAAGAAATGGGAAGCTTTTTGTATTCAGTCAGATATATCTTATCATACTGCAAACATATCGGATGTATTGGAGTTCCTTGCTATGTTGCATTTTGATCAGCACCTTAGTTATAGGGCCATTGATAGTGCTCATAATGCTTTGTCTTCCTATTTACGACAATTTTCAGAACATCTATCGGGTCTCATCCATTAATATCCCGATTTATGAGAGGGATGTTTTATAAAAATCCTCCTAAACCCAGATATACAGAAATTTGGGATGTTAGTGTAGTTTTCACATTGCTCCGGCAAGGGCTCCAATTACGTCACCGTCTTTTCAGAAATTAACATTTAAAGTAGTAATGCTAATGGCGTTAGTGTCAGTACAAAGAGTATAAACATTGCAAATGTTACGTTTAGATTGTATGCATTTGTCTGCAGATAACATTACTTTTTATGTTTATGATCTAATCAAACAAAGCAGAACGGGGAAGTCCAAACATTGTGCGTGGTTAAGCATTTGACTCAATATATTGAAGTAACCAAGAGTCTCCGAGGTTGTGAGACAACAATGCTTATTGCCCATAAGAAGCCATACAAAAAAAGTGTCAGTACAAACTATTTCTAGATGGTTAAAACAGGTTTTGGATTTAGCTGGAGTAGACACCGATGTGTTTAAATCTCACTCCACCAGGGCAGCGTCCACATCCGCGGCGATGGCACAGGACGTGCCGCTCGACCAAATTTTAGAGGCCGCAGGATGGTGTGAAGAAGAAACGTTTTCCAAGTTTTATAATAAACCTATTATCACGGTGCCAGAGTTTGGACATGCAGTGTTGGGTTCTGTTTGATTATTTGCTTTCTGTTATGTAATGATTCATATCTTTTGTTGTAATTTCCCTTATGATAGAAGGGTATTACTTTTCTTTCTTTTATTATTATTAAAATACTTATTGCATTATTTAAGCAATGTTTAATAATATTATTTACTCACTACTGTGTCAATTGAAGCAGTGTGTCGTATGGAATGAATTGACGGACTGAAAATCACAGAGCTTCAAAATCTTCACGTAGTCACTCACGTGACTCCGAAGTAAAATAGTGAGATTAAAGGAGAACTTACCTGGTCGAAGTTTGACCTTTATTTTATGAGAAGTTACGATGAGGGATTACGTGCCCTCGCTCCCGAACCCTCATAATCTAAAAGATCATCTGGTAGTTCTAGTCTTGTGTGAGCCTTACTATCTTACTTTGGCTATTGGTTCTGTGATTTTCACGCCGCTGCTATGAAGTATGCCGAGCATGCGCCTGGCGGGGCTTCTTCACATAATCCCTCATCGTAACTTTTAAAATAAAGATCAAACTTCGAACAGGTAAGTTCTCCTTTAATCTCACTGTTAATGACTCCAGTGAGAGGGAAGGGATAAGTAATTTAGAACTTGTTTCATGACACTGGAAATGTGCTCTTTGGAAATGTGCAGACGAATCCCTACTGCTGGCTAATCCAAAACGCAATGAGGTCTCACAACAACATTTAGATCAGTCCACTTGTGGAACTACATGCAAACACAAGACACATTTCAAAGATATGGCGGGGAAAACAAAATTAGGACAATATGGAGGTCTTAAATCGTTAAATACATTTTAATCAAGATGACAATACAAGCAAACGTATGAGAACACAGATGAAGCAGGAAAGCACATGCTCTATTTGAAAACAGAAGTGCAAGAACATGCTAAGTTACAATAGTTAAAGACAGATGAAGAACATTCCAATTCCAAGCAATCACAGCATGCAAAAATACTAATGGTGAGAAAATTCATCTAACCCAGTGGCACTAAACTCTCAAACCTTTGGACCAAGAGTGAACAGCCAGAGGCCAGCCTACAGCCAAAATGACTTCTAACAATTTGAATACGGCATGACATTTTAATAATACAGATCTGCCAATGCACAGCAATTCAAAACATTTCAGCACAAGTATTTATAGTTTAAACAGCAGCATAACAAGTTTTAAACCCAAAGTAGTTTTAAGGCAACATAAAAGCTTCTACATTAGGTAAGCTATGCACAAATCTCTGATACTACACTACAGCTTTTAATGGCTCAAACATTACAGCTAAACATATACTTTTTAAGCCATATTTCCCTTCAAAATGTCCTCCTGCTGTCTGGCTGCCATTACTATAAATCTCTTTATAGGTGACTAAATCAATTATTTTCCTGATTCTCGTGATCTCCATCGTTCAGCATTTTACCACCACCATCTTCCACCTGCTCTATTATTGACAATTTATAAAAAAAGGAAGTCCTAAGTCCCAAGCTTCACAGAGTTTCAATTGCAACATTTAAATTCTAAATGTTGTATAGAATTAATTCAGTACTATATTCAGAGATATCAAACTAATTTAATCTACCAACTACCGTTAAGTTTAGCTTTTTACAGCGTTAATCGAGAGCTAATTCCCGAAACGCGAGGTTTAATTTAATACATTCTTCTTCCATTAGTTAATTTTTTCCACTTTCCCCAACAGAAGAATTATTGACTCATTTTTTTCATTTTTATACTCCTGTTCTTAAAATAATAGGAGGCTCCATTAATATGACTATTCTCAACAATGTCAGGACAATAAGCAGCTCATTTGTTTGTGAGATATTGATTGTAAAATAGATATGGGCAAGAACACTAAGGTTAACTTCCCTGCTATCTGTCAAACTATGAGGTTACTTACATTCCCTTGAATGGACAGGTAGGCCCACAATTTGGAGTTTTGTCAAAAAAGAAAAACATACCCAATGCAGATCTCTCCTGCATTTAGGTGGCACTTGGGATTAAAGAAAATCACAGGGAATTCAAATCCAAAGTCTTCTTTCTGCCCCAAGAGGTGCAAATGTCAAACAGATGTGCTCCTGAACTAACAGCAACTAACCAAATAGTTGCAGCAGGACCGTGTCCGAATCCTTCCAACAATGTGGAACCCTTCCTCAGTGTACCTTTCCCATAAAAGATTGGGCATATCAAACTAGATACTGCACCATTGATGAATTAAATAAAATATGTTAATGTGAACGATTGAAAAAATAATATTTATTTAAACTAAAAAATTCTAATTATGACCACATTTCTAACACCACTGTTAATTAGGGAAGCTGAAAATAGAATTACATGAAGTAATAACTTTTCAATGAGACATATGGAGTATATGTCTTGTATGACATCTTGCAGCAATGTTCACAAATTTACTTCACAGCTCAACTACAAGTGATTTACTTAACTGTGAAATGAAGGATGTGTGAATTACCTCATGTCTAAATGAGAGTTCTTGCTATACACAGATCACATTAACACATGGGTAAAAAGTATGCTCACCTGCTAATTCTATGATGTCATTTTAGAAAGTGAATAAAGAATCAATGAATTGTCACACCAAATGTAATTCAACGGTGAACCGTAACATTGATTAATTTGACACCTGTAATTATTTATTTCCACAATATTACCGTATAATTTGATCAGCCAACATAATCTACATAGCAAAGCACAAGCCTGTCGTTGTTTCCTCTTGGTCCTTTCTTGCCTACAAATACTGCTATTGTCTAATACAGCACTCACCAGTACATAATAGTAGGCATACAGCGCTGTCACATGGTGGATTATAAAATACACGTCTCCAATTGCTTGCCAATACCACAAAAGAAGGAGCAAATCTAGAAAAACAAGGCAAAACATCAAATTAGAAATAGGTTTGTGAGAGTTTATTCTACTGCTTACATTAAAAGACAACAAATGTTACATAATCCATAAAAGCAGCTGTCATTTGAAAAGCAAACTTGCAATCTGGTTCTCTTTTACTTTAGAGATCAGCATGAAAACAGGCCCCGTGTTCCACCAAGTCCACGCCGAACATCGTGAAAAAAGTTACAAAAAATTCAAAACAATTGCTATTTTTTCCACAAACACACCATTTTATTGTGTATGTTCCTAACCAAGTATTCAACACAAGTTAATTAACACATTTGTTAACTCTAGTTCTCTATTTGTTAACACAGCAGGTAGAACATTTAAGGTAGATTGTTAACGGCTCGGAAGATTGTTCAAGGGGTTGGACACGCTAGAGGCAGGAAACATGTTCCTGATGTTGGGGGAGTCCAGAACCAGGGCCACAGTTTAAGAATAAGGAGCAAGCCATTTAGAACTGAGACGAGGAAACACTTTTTCTCACAGAGAGTGGCGAGTCTGGAATTCTCTGCCTCAGAGGGCGGTTGAGGCAGGTTCTCTGGATGCTTTCAAGAGAGAGCTAGATAGGGCTCTTAAAAATAGCAGAGTCAGGAGATATGGGGAGAAAGCAGGAACGGGGTACTGATTGGGGATGATCAGCCATGATCACATTGAATGGCGGTGCTGGCTCGAAGGGCTGAATGGCCTACTCCTGCACCTATTGTCTATTATCTATTAACATTTTTTCATTGGTTGCCCATGTATCTGAGGTATACGATATTATGAACTACTTCAAATAGAGGGTAAATCGCAACGTTTAAGAAACATTTAGACAAGTACGTGGATAGGATAGGTTTAGTAGGGTATGGGTCAAACAAAGGCAGGTGGGACTAATGTTGGTCCAAAGGCCCTGTTTGCTCGCTGGATGGCTCTATGACTCTAGATCTAAAGGCTGGCGTCAATTTGCAGGCAACAATTTTGTTTTGAAAAGCAGTGTAATTTGATGAATTACAGGCATCTTTTATGCAACTTTGTGCCTTGCAATAAAGTTGATTAATTAAATGGGTACATGGCAGCAATAAAGCCATCGCTTTGTAGAAACATAGAAAATAGGTGCAGGAGTAGGCCATTCGGCCCTTCGAGCCTGCATCACCATTCAATATGATCATGGCTGATCATCCAACTCAGTATCCCATACCTGCCTTCTCTCCATACCCCCTGATCCCTCTAGCCACAAGGGCCACATCTAACTCCCTCTTAAATATAGCCAATGAACTGGCCTCAACTACCTTCTGTGGCAGAGAATTCCAGAGACTCACCACTGTGTTGTAAATGCATTTCATTAAAAATACAATAATTTTAAACCTTTAAGAAAAACTGCAGATGCTGGTAAATCGAAGGTAGACACAAAATGCTGGCGTAACTCAGCGGGTGAGGCAGTATCTATGGAGAGAAGAAATTACCGACATTTCTGGTCGAGACCCTTCTTCAGTCTGAACGTCTGAAACGTCGCCAATTCCTTCTCTCCATAGATGCTGCCTCGCCCACTGAGTTACTCCAGCGTTTTGTGTCTACCTACAATTTGAAATCTGATAGCTCAGTAATCCAGATTGTTCGGACCATGAGCCAAGGGTATAGAGTGTGACTGGAGCCTGGACTGTAGGCCTGGTGGGTGGCCAGAGCAAGGGTTGGGGCTTGGATAACTACAGTACAGGAACATGGGTAGATCAGCTGCCAAAGCTGGGGTCCTCATACTTTTCCCTCTCCCTTATAACTCATGGGGTTCAGTGGAAAATTAAATGTACGTTTGGGTAGTAGCAGAAATACCCGACGCTAAGTACCAAAGATGGCAGATTAACCCAAGTTCCACTACAATTCCTTTATATTCCCTGTCCTTTGGATTCAGATACAAGACATTGATTTCCTTTTAACATTAAATAAATATTTTCCACATATTTACTATTTTCAGTAAATGATCCTAATATTATTGTATTACTATATGACAGTCTTTATTGATAAATGCATGCTGTGGAAGTGCAAGCACATCGTCAATAGCACATTGGAACTTTTCCCCCCACATTTTGAGTCAAATAATGGGTATCTCTATAACTAGTATGCACAATGCTGAGAACTGTATTCTGCACTCTGTATCTTTTCTTTAGCTCTGCCTTTTGCACTTACGTTTGACTTGATATCTATGTGTCGTATTATTTGAATCAAAAGCAAAGTTTTTCCGCTGCATCTCGATATATGTGACAATAACAAACCTAATCTTAAGCCTATATAAGCAGGTGGACACAGGCAAAACAGGCAAGTTAACATTTGACTTCAAAACTGAGTTTGACCCAAATGTTAATTGTATATCGTTCTACAAAAGGTCTTGATGCCGAGTGTTTCTTCAACATTTTCTGTTTGTATTGCCCATTTAAATCTTAATAACTGCAAACATATTTCTTAATGTAATCAAGTCTCAAAATCCCATTAGAGTCAACATGTTGCATACAAAATACCTCTCCTCTCTTCCCATTCAAAGTCTAACTATATTTCTGAAAATGAAACACAACAATGTTGAATCTCACAGGACCTTCACTGGAAGGAAAACAGAGGTGCTGGGATATATTAACTTCAGCCTTCAAATTTACACAAGTCATTCAAACGAGTCAAAAACAGTAATAAGTAAACCAGCATCAGCACTTCATAGTTTCTACAATAAGTAACATGTTTAAATTTGAATCTACAAAATAACCAAAGCAAGACGTTTTTAGAAACTTCTATTCTAAAATCAATTCTAAGAATGAGGCAAAATTATCTTGCAAAGCTGTTCAAAAAGCCTCTGTGAAAACCGATTTTTGAAAAATACCCAAACGAATATGGATGTTAAATGTCTATTCACAACAGAAACATTGGGGAAAACAATTATTTTAGTACAAGGAAGATAGACACTGGAAATACTCAACACGTCCAATAAATCTGACAAAGAAGAGGCAGATTAGTGTTTTGGTTGTGATTAAGTTCTGATTTATGGAAAAGAATAAGGAGTAAGCCATTTAGAACAGAGACAAGGAAACACTTTTTCACACAGAGCGTGGCGAGTCTGTGGAATTGTCTGCCTCAGGTGGAGGCAAGTTCTCTGGATGCTTTAAAGAGAGAGCTAGATAGGGCTGTTAAAAATAGCGGAGTCAGGGGGGTATGGGGAGAAGGCAGGAACGGGGTACTGATTGGGGATGATCAGTCATGATCACATTGTATGGCGGTACTGGCTCGAAGGGCCAAATGGCCTACTCCTGCTCCTATTGTCTAAAAGATGCGGCATAAAAACAGGTTCTTCTGCCCACCAAGTACACACCAACCATCGATCACCCACTCACACTAGTTCTATGTTATCCTATATTCATATCCACTCCCTACACATTCAGGACAATTTACAGAGGCCAATTAGCCACAAATTCACATGTGTTTGGGAGATGGGAGGAAACTGGAGCACCTGATGGAAACCCAGACGGTCAGAGATCATGCAAACTCCACATAGACAGCACCCAAGGTCAAAATTGAAGTCTAGTCTGTGGTGTTTTTTCACATTCAATCATACAAGCACGGAAGGATCATTACAAAAATAAAAGGGATTCCAAAAACCCTGTCGTCTCCAGTAGAACACTCCCTTAACGTGGACAGAAAGATGATGAAACTAGCATTTCCACATCACATAATTTCAAAGTACATTTCTAGCCCAGACTTGAAGCAACAATTGTTCCTAGTTTAGTTAACATAAATTTAAAATAACACTCACCCGAAATGAGGTAGCCAGCGGCAAGACCAACATTTAATTTTACATGTGTAGGATCCCCCCTGTAAACATCAAGATATTTACATTTAAACAGAAACATTAATCAGTGCTTGCAGCATGAAACCAATATTATAGAGTCCAGATAGTATGTCCAGTAATCAAAGCAGACTCGCTAACCCAGGAAAGACATCCTCGATACTGCAGATATTCAAATACTGCGTCCAATTGTGATAGCTTTGCAGATGCATAGCTTGCTGGAAACATCAAAACTCAGATAAGTTATTTCAACTGGAAACTGTTTTCCTATAAAGGGGACAATTACTGCAAAGAAAATTTGGCGAAGGAAAAATTGAATAAGAAAATATAGTTAAGAGCTGCACAATGCAAACGTAGTGGAACTTTTACACCAATTTCAAGTGACAATTAATTCCAAATAGATCTGTACGGGTTAGGAGAGTGGATAGAGAACTAGATGGAGTGTGACTACAAAGACATCACAGACTCAAATCTGCCAAATAACGTAATATTATGTTGCAGCCTGCAATTTATCAGACTGTTTAAATTCCTGGCAAATTTATGATAAGATCTATATTAAAATGGAAATCGCAAAATACTTAACCCATTCACAATTTCGAATTGAAAAAAAGTGACATTTAAAACAGAAAATTATCTTCACATCCTTCAACATGCAAACAAATTTGACCAATACGCCGAAGCTACATAATTTTTAATTAGTCTCTATTCTTGTATGTCTGTAATACATTGTCCCTTTTTCTATCATATACGGGCACTAGTCATTGCTTCCAACTATGTCTGCTAGTGTCAAAGTTAAATTAGACATTTATTTTCTCATTTGGGAGAAAGCGAACAAAAAACCCTCTTAATCACTTAAGACAATTCACCATTAAACAGGTATACAAGAGATATCATTCTAAGCAGGGATTTGCATAGGTGGAGAAAACAAAACTTCCTCTTCTTTATATTCTAGTCTGTGATTATAAAACCCAACATTACTTTTTATGAGTAAGAGAACTGATGGCATCATGATGTTTATGCAGTAATTAGCTATGTTTCTTAAAATAATCATAATATAGATTATATTTTCAACTCTAGTGTCTGGTCGGTGAAATTAACAGACTCACGCAGTGAAGGCAAACTTAATTACTCAAGTAGATTTCTTACCAGATAGGATCCGCATTAACAGCATCATCATACCACAGCAAATACAGACACAATACCCCAACTAGCAACGCATGGACTGTGGACACTACCCTACGAAATTAAATTAAACAGAAAATTCAGATGGAGTATCATTGATTGCACATCGATAAACGTTTTCATTTATGGTGAATTTTATACTTTTGGCAGCCAAATTGCACCTGCCTGTGTCCTATACCTCCCCTCCATTTCAATCCTAACCTCAGTAAATGTTTCAGACTATCTCAAATCCAAAATCCCATTTATCCAAACTATAGTCTGACTGCTCTCTCTCTAATATCGACTTACTGACTAGAATGACTTTCTAGTATTATAGAAACGTAGAAAATACGTGCAGGAGTAGGCCAATCGGCCCTTCGAGCCTGCACCGCCATTCAATATGATGATGGCTGATCATCCAACTCAGTATCCCGAATTATTATATAATTTATTATTATATTATTACTTATTATTGGATGATCAGCCATGATCATATTGAATGGCGGTGCAGGCTCGAAGGGCCTACTCCTAGCAATGTTACAAAATTTTGAGATTTAAAAAATCAAGTCTGCAATTTTTCCCATCAGATAAAGCATAAAAATAAGTTTACTTTGACACCTAATTCACTTTCATATCTTCAGTATTAAAAAAGGTATGGCCATTTTCATACTCGGAAATTAGCATCTTGTCCCCATTGCCTTTCCATTGACTTAACACAAAAGCTGTGATCTAGGACAGTCAAAAGCCCATAACTTTCTTAAAAATTAAGAGAACGCAATGACATTTTCAGTTATTATAGATTGAAGCATTCTGAAAAATATGAAACAATATTACTTGGATGACCTGAAATTAAAGCATATAATTAGTTAGTTACCTAATTGTAGCTAATTACAAAATTCAATGAGTAGATCTAAACATCTATCCATTTCTTAAGAAAAGATAAACCTTTTTTAATTGCCTAAGTGTCCAAATAACATTCACACATTCACAATATAACATGATTTTTAAATATCATTTTCATGAATGTATAGGCCAAATGGAAGGAATTTAGTGTTCCTGTGAATTAATGGCCATTTATATCAACTTGCGAGTGGGTTTTAGTGGGACGTGGTGGATTGGAACGTTGCGGTTTGCGGTGAAGTCAGCATGAAAATTACTGCCGGTTCATACATTTTTTTTGTCCCCATTTCGCAACATGAAAATGTGATTAAAGGCTTCCTAAAAAACAATTTTAATGTAAAAAGAAACTGTGTACTTTATTTTCTCCCCTACGTAAAATCCTTCCCGTTGTCGGCGCTCACGACTTTAGAAGATGATTTTTAAATTACTCTAGCTAATAAATAATCTAGCATAATTTAAAAATACCTTCATGCATAAAATGTGGGAGCGATTTCTCTTCAGCAACGACATCCCCTGACATGGATTGATTTGCCCTTTCTGTGGAAAAACGGCACTTTAAACACACCCCCCTCTGAAAGGCGCCAAAGTCACGCACACAGGGAGCGGCAGAACTGCAGCGCTGCTCAAGGTAAATTTTGTAACATACCTACTACTCCTGCACATATTTTCTATATTTCTATCATATAATTCTGTATAATTATTATATAATTATTGGGGTTTATTATTATATAATTCATTATTATATTATATAATTTATTATAATACAAATTTGATCAACCTGCTTGGCCCAATGTTAGTTCATATTGAAAGTTAATTGCTGTTTACAACATTTTCCTGATATAAATGCACAAATTCTCAGATTTATTGAATTCACTATCACAATTTGCCACGGGTGGATATCTTAAGTTCATGTCGGTTAAATCACCAGTTTAATTGCAAACACTGTACACCAAGTTTTTTTTTAAACTAATTGCCAATTTTTGGGATTTGTTTTTAATTTTTTAAGTCAGTGCAAAGAACTCTAATTTAGTGGGCAAAAATCTCTGCTTTCTCTCTGCAGCCATCGTTTCACTCAGCCGAACCCACAGCTCGATTTTTAACTCTGTTCTCCATTAAAAAGAGCCCCAGTCGTTTCAATTTTGCTGACAATACACATTGGAACTGCTCTAACTCTGCAAATGTTACATGACTACCCGAACAGGTTGGACTTTAGCCACTCATTTACCCCAATGAAGGGAATGGATTCTGCAGGAGGAATTAAATATTAATCAATATCAGTTTTATTCGTCACTCGCACACATAGTGCAAGTGAAATGAATCTGCCAGCAGCAGTACAATGAAAAAAGAACACACAAAAACACAATAAAAATTGAACACAAACATCCACCACAGCATTCATCACTGTGGTGGAAGGCACAAAAATTGGCCCGTGCTCCTCCATTTTCCCCCGTGGTCGGGACCTCAACCCTCCGCAGCCGCCTCTGCGGGCGTCCAGATGTGTAGACAGGGTAAAGTCCAGATAGTCCAGGTAAGTCCTGAATCTGTGCCTCCCCACCGGAGACTGCGGCTTCAAGATGGTGTAGGCCACACCATCTAAAGACCCCGCCACGCTGCAGCCGGAAGCACCGCAGACCGCAGGGCCGGCGGCGAATGTAGAACTATCGATGAAAAATGTGGCAATTTCAGGCAGAATCAAATATTAATTACAAGATCAATAATTTGAACTACAGAGCACTCCCCCCCCCCCCCCCCCCAAAGATGGGATATAAAACAAATGGCATCTTGTTGAATACAAAAAAAACAGCAGATCAAAAAGTCATACTGTTTCTCCATCTTATCTCACATCACCCAGTGAATCTTTCCAACTAAGAAATATACATGAACTTTAGTATTTGGTTATCAGCATTGCAGATCCTTTATTTATAAAACTAAAAATCCAATTAAAAAAGTGCCCGTTCCCAGTATAACATTTTCGTTCAGCAACATACAGCAGAGATATTTGCCAACTAAACTAGAGGTCTTTGCACTGGCTGTTTTAAAATAATTTCCTAAAGAAAGGCATTTCTTAAAAAACTTGATGATTAGTGTTTTTGCAATTAAACTGGTGGTTTAACAGACTTGAACTTAAGATATTCAGTTGTGCCAGATATTTGTACCAGGAAATTCAGTTGTATAGGGTCTTGGTGAGGCCACACCTGGAGTATTGCGTACAGTTCTGGTCTCCAAATCTGAGGAAGGACATTATTGCCATAGAGGGAGTGCAGCGAAGGTTCACCAGACTGATTCCTGGGATGTCAGGACTGTCTTATGAACAAAGACTGCATAGACTCGGTTTATACTCTCTAGAATTTAGGAGATTGAGAGGGTATCTTATAGAAACTTACAAGATTCTTAAGGGGTTGGACAGGCTAGATGCAGGAAGATTGTTCCCGATGTTGGGGAGGTCCAGGACAAGGGGTCACAGCTTAAGGATAAGGGGGAAATCCTTTAGGACCGAGATGAGAAGGATTTTTTTTCACACAGAGAGTGGTGGGTCTCTGGAACTCTCTGCCACAGAGGGTAGTTGAGGCCAGTTCATTGGCTATATTTAAGAGGGAGTTAGATGTGGCCCTTGTGGCTAAGGGGATCAGAGGGTATGGAGAGAAGGCAGGTACGGGATACTGAGTTGGATGATCAGCCATGATCATATTGAATGGCGGTGCAGGCTCGAAGGGCCGAATGGCCTACTCCTGCACCTAATTTCTATGTTTCTATGTTTCTATATCCACTCTTGGCAAATTGTGACACTGAATTCAGTAAATCTGACAATCTGTGCATTTGTACCAGGAAAATGTTGTAAAAAGCAATTAGCTTTCAACTCCTGTACGCCAGAATGATAGGTACCCATCCCTGAAGGAATGTAATAGACTTTGAGGGTGGGAATCTATCCGTCACATGTTGGTCAGGCCAATGGTCCATTATAGCCCACATGCTTGATTCCACATTGAGACATGTAAAAGTAAAAGAGAAAGCAGCTGTCAGTTGTTCATAAGATTACCTTGCTTTGGAACAAATAACTAACTGCTGTTGCATTAGCACGACTGACTGCCCACAAATAAAAATGTTCCAAGGGAAGTATGTAGAAACAAGGAACTGCAGATGCTGGTTTACAAAAAGGGACACAAAATGCTGGAATAACTCAGCAAGTCAGGCAGATTTACTCCAGCATTTTGAGTCTCTCAGCGGGACAGACAGCATCTCTGGATAGAAGAAATGGGTGAAATTTTATGTCAAGACCCTTCTTCAGAATGAGTCAGGGGAGAGGGAAACAAGATATAAGGAATGGCAAGGTGTGAAATCAAGAGAGCAAAGGGGGCGAGGGTCAAGGAAAATGTAAAATAGATCATTGTTAGCTTGGGGAAAGTGATAACGAGGCATAAAGTAAATTTTAAATAGGAGGAAAGTCAAACTAGTCGGAGAACTAGGATGGGGGGGGGGGGGCACTTTTGGAGAACATGGATAGGTGATGTTTTGGGTCCCGACCCATGTACAGAGAGAGATGCTGCCTGACTCGCGGAGTTACTCCAGCACTGTGTCCTTTGTGTCCTGAACTTACTTTGATATTTTTTAACCAGACCATAAAAGAATTTTGTTAAAATTATAGTCAGTTCATAAGTAAATCTTCACTTTAGGAGCAATACAAATGTTTTGCAACTCCACCTTAAATTATAAATATTAGATAACATTTAGTTTTCTTTAGTTAAGTTTTCTTCAGTTAATATATCAACAGGGAATTCATTTTGAAGGTTGAAGCTGATATGCCCCAAGAGAAATTTCAGAAGACAGAAGCTTTCATCTTTCTTATAGGACTTCACTGAAAGAATGTCAAGCCTACAATTATAAAACAAAACAAAACAAAATATTTCAAACATGCCTTTGTTTGAATTTGTCTTTTCGAACACATAATATCTCCTGTAAATAAAATTTCAGGACTACATACCTGGAATTCCATTCAATCTTTTGATAATCGGTCAAGGTTCGATAACTGTTGCAGAAATAAATGGATATCTTTGCACTTAAATAATGGAACAGAATTTGAAATATCGTGAAACTAGTTACTGAAACAACCAGCCAGTCAAGTGAAGCCATCACAGCTGGACCACTGCAAGAAAATAAAAAGTGATAAAATATTCCAAGTAAACTTAAGACAGTTAACAAATTAATCAAACAGCCCAATACTACATTTGTTTATGTTCATATTTTAGATCTATCTAAGCTTATGATACCACAATAGTTAAGCTTCAAGACTAATGTCTACAGGCTAGTTATGTGGATAAAAGTTTAAAATCCACCATGGCAACTGGAGAATATAAATTAAATTAATAAATAAAGCTGGAATTTATAATAAAAGTTTAGCATCTGTAATGGCAATCAGTGGATATTAACTGATAGCGTTATCAGTTGGGAAAATTACTTATTATGAGGCCGGCGAAATTTCCATTCTCACTGGTACATGTATCCAGGCTTATTAACGTAGTTAGACACAAAATACTCAAGGGTCCAACAACATCTCTGGAGAAAAGGAACAGGTGACATTACTTTTGTGTCTGCCTTTGGTTTAAACCAGCATCTGCAGTGCCTTCCTATATATTCTATCAATGTGGTTGATGGTTAATGCCTCAATGGAATGAATTAGGATGTTCAAGAACCGATGATAATGTTGTCCTTGTAATGTACTTATCCAATGAACAAATAATTTTAAAAATGCATATTCAGTGAGCAAGTGCATGATCACGCACTTATGTACAAGTGTTCATTCCAAAAGTGTTAACCTGGTCTCATGCCAATTCTCTGGATACTTTCAAGAGAGAGTTAGATAGAGCTCTTAGAGATAACAGAGTCAGGGGATATGGTGAAAAGGCAGGAATGGGGTACTGAATGTGGGCGATCAGCCATGATCACAGTGAATGGCGGTGCTGGCTTGAAGGGCCGAATGGCCTACTCCTGCCGTATTGTCTATTGGTCTCCCCATTTGACTGGACCAAAATGTAGCTATCCCGATCCAAAACATCACCTGTCTATTCCCTCCCCAAGTGCTGCCAAACCCAGCGGGTTCCTCCAGCAGTTTGCATTTTGCTAACACAGATAAGGTATGAGGCCCAGCAGGAACCAAGGTTGATAAACTTGCCAGATTATGTGTGAACCTACTTGAAAAATGATTGGATTGCTCCCCTGGACATTGCTGCCAACAACCTAGGAAAAAAATACCTTGTAGCTCCAAAGTTTCCCTGGCAATGTTGGAAGAGTAACAACATTTACCATATGAACACACACTGTTCTACAAGGAGAGTAGAAATAACCCCTCTCTTCATTCAAGCGAGAGAAAAAAAAACAGTACAGATGGATCCACAAAGCGTTGGCAACTGTTTTGGATGATTTCATTCCAGAACAATGGATCAACCATTCCTTCTATCCAGAGATACTGCCTATTCCACTGAGTTAATCCAGCATTTTGGGTCTATCTTCAGGTCAGAAACATGACATGACTGGCCTCTGACCAGAACACCCTGACCACACTCTCATTTCATGTTGGCATCAGGAACCCATAAACTTTAATGTCCAGGTTCCGGAGCTGCTTCATCCCTACAATCATCAGGCTATTAAACACCACAGTCTCCAAATAGGCTCTGAACTATATAGACCGGGGGCGGGGGAGGATTATTTTTTACTTTGCACTACTATTGTTTATTTATTCTTCCATTTTATTTTACAATACAATACGATAGAACTTGATCTGCCAACAGTCATAAAAACACACAATAAATGGAATTAAAGTGACGAGTGGAAAGGATTGGGGATGTGCAAAGATTGGGGAGTGAGGGAGTCGGTCTATATATGCTTTTTTTCAGTTTTTTTATTATGGGTTTTACAGTGCAAGATGTTTACATATCTGTTGCGCTGCTGCAAGTAAGAATTTAATTGCTCCACATACCAGAATAAAACATTCTTGTAAACATTGGTAAATTTCCATAACTTGCCCCGACACCATCTTCTGCTCTGGTTTTGAGGAGAAAATAATTTACCTCCACACATGCACAAGAGTATTCCTCAATAGAATAAGCATCAAGTAAGAAGGGTCAACATCCCCACCTATTCACTAACCTGGCTGCTTCAATCTGCAGCCTGAACTTGCAGTCTCCCACTTTCTAGCATCTACTGGTTTGCACTCTTGGAGATTTTACTTAATTCCCAGAGACTTCTAAATAATGTTGACAACCCGAGGTGCAGATTTTGCATGGACTTTAATGATGACGTTAATTAAGCTCGCTGTTGTCAGGAGGTTAACAAGAGACAGTCAATATGTTCAGTTAAAGACAGAAAGCCTGCAGAATTATCACACGCCTCAACAAACTCAATGTACCACTCAAGGTCATCAAAACTTTGCATTCATTCGAAGTAGCAGTATAAATTAGCAGTATTTGTCCACTGTAAAAATTCTCACACATCTACAATTCCTTCCAGGGGCTTGTCTCTCCATATCTCCCAGGCTGCATAATCTTCTTCAGCCCATGTCTATAAACAATTCATCACATCTGCACATAATTAACTGTTGTGGTATCACATAACAATAAATAATAATGCGGTCTTGATTTCATGATAGAAACGTTCGAAAAATAAATTGTAACATTTGGATTCAAATAGGAACAAATCAATACAAGGATATTAAAGAAACATATTTGAATACTATTAAAACCCAATTTCACTAATTGTGCAAATCAGGGCTTATCAAAATTTTATTGCCTTTTTTTAACTTGCCTACATCAAAAACATCCAATTTGAGAAGTTCCAGAGTCTCTTGGCTTGCCTCAAATTAAGTTTAAATATCACAATTATACCCACTTCTAACACTCCCTCTAATAGCTGCTACGATATATACACCAACCATTGTGCAAAAAAAGTTGGCCCTCAGGTCCCTTTTGAATCTTTCCCCTCTCATCTTAAATCTATACCCTCTAGGTTTAGACTCCCCAACCCTGGGAAAAGACTGGCTATTCACCTTATCTATGCACCTCATGATAAATTCATGCCTCAGCCTCCTACGCTTCAAGAAATAAAATCCTAGCCTAACTAGACCCTCCTTATAATTCAAACCTTGCAGACCTGATTACATCTTCATTGATCTTCTTTGCACCCGTTCCAGTTTAATGACGTAAAACCTCGTGTCCACAGTGGAAGATGACAACAGATTTTATAAATATTTTAAGACAGAGGGCAACTAGATATTTGGTAAGTAAAAACAAGGAATTGCAGGTGCAGGTTAATACAAAAAGCACACAAAATGCTGGAGTAACCGAAACGTCACTTATCCATGTTCTCCAGCGATGTTACCCGACCTGCCGCGTTACTCCAGCACTTAGTGTGCTTTTTAGATATTTGATAAGCAAGGATATGAAAGTTTAGTTTTAGTTCAGGGATACAGCGCAAACAGGTCCTTCGGCCCACCAAATGTGCGCTGATCAGCGATCGCCGTACACTAGCACTATTCTACAAACTAGGGAAAATTTACCAAAGCCATTAACCTGCCAACCTGCACATCTTTGGAGCATGGGAGGAAACCGGAGAAAACCCAAGTGGTCACGGGGAGAATGTGACAAACTCCGTACTGACAGCGCTCAGAGTCAGGATTGAACCCGGGTGTCTGGCGCTGCAAGGCAGTAGCTCTACTGCTGTGCCACCGTGCCGCCCTTAAAAAGTTGCCACAGGTGGACAAGAATGAGGTTAGTGAATTTAAAATCAACTCATCTCCGATCTTATGAAGGTGGAAAAAGAGCCAGCCTGCTCCTGTTTCTCATTCATTTGTATGTATGCATAATAAAAATGTGGTTGAAAGATATCTAGCTCACAAATCTGATTACCCACAAGGACATTCACATCACCCCTTCCATGCTGAACCAATATTTACTATCTGAAGCATTTGACAGCAACACTTGTTTGCAATAAGATAAAGCATAATTGGTTTTACAATGTTTATATTTGGCTTATTATCCAACAATTTAAGATCACAGAGACAGGCTGTCGTCACAATTGCTGCCAACATAGTTGATAACTCAGTAAACTAACACAGCTCTTCCCTATTCTGACAACTGCACTTCCTCTGCCTCAGAGCTCAACCACAAATCTGATTATTTTGAAGAAAAATAATGTATTCAAATTATATTTAAACTATTGTAACTATGTCAGCTACAACAAACTCAAAATACTTCCAGATAACTCTGTTTAAATACTAATTGAAAGATACAGCAGGGAAACAGACTTTCGGCCCACCTCGTCCACCGAACACATTTCCACATACCTTGACTCCATCCTATCCCCCTTTGTTAAATCCCTCCCCACCTATGTTCAAGACACCTCAGACACTCTCCGTCGGCTCCGCACATTCCGTTGTCCAGGCCCCCATCCTCTCATCTTCACCATGGACGTCCAGTCACTATACACCTGCATCCCCCACCAGGATGGTCTCAAAGCCCTCCGGTACTTCCTCGACCAGAGGAGCAACCCATACCCATCCACTGACACCCTCCTCCGCCTAGCGGAGTTGGTCCTTACCCTAAACAACTTCTCTTTTGACTCCTCCCATTTCCTCCAAACACAAGGCGTAGCTATGGGCACACGCATGGGCCCTAGCTACGCCTGCCTCTTTGTCGGGTACGTCGAACAATCTTTGTTCTCGACGTACCAGGGCCCCACCCCCGACCTTTACCTCCGTTACATTGACGACTGCTTTGGTGTCACCTCCTGCACCCACGCAGAACTGACTGACTTTATCCATTTCACCACCAACTTCCATCCGGCACTCAAATATACTTGGACCATTTCCGACATTTCCCTACCATTCCTTGACCTCACCATCTCTATTGCAGGTGACACACTCCTGACTGACATCCACTACAAACCAACTGACTCCCACAGCTACCTGGACTACTCTTCCTCCCACCCTGCTTCCTGTAAGGACTCCATCCCCTATTCCCAATTCCTCCGACTACGCCGCATCTGCTCCCAGGATGACGTGTTCCACACCAGGTCATCGCAAATGTCCTCGTTCTTCAGAGAACGGGGTTTCCCCTCCCCCACTATCGATGAGGCTCGCACCAGGGTCTCCTCCATACCCCGCAACACTGCCCTCTCTCCCCATTCCCCCACTCACAACAAGGGCCGAGTCCCCCTGGTCCTCACCTTTCACCCCACCAGCCAGCGCATACAACAGATAGTCCTCCGCCAGTTTCGCCACCTCCAACGTGACCCCTCCACTCGCCACATCTTCCCATCTCCCCCCCTATCTGCCTTCCGCAAAGACCGCTCCCTCCGCAACTCCCTCGTCAATTCTTCCCTTCCCTCCTGCTCCACTCCTTCCCCGGGCACTTTCCCTTGCAACCGCAAGAGATGCTACACTTGTTCCTTCACCTCCCCCATCCACTCCTTTCAGGGACCCAAGCAGTCATTCCAAGTCCGACAGAGGTTCACCTGCACCTCCTCCAACCTCGTCTACTGCATCCGTTGCTCCAGATGCCAGCTAATCTACATCGGTGAGACCAAGCGGAGGCTAGGCGATCGTTTCGCCGAACACCTCCGCTCGGTCCGCAATAACCAACCCGACCTCCCGGTGGCTCAGCACTTCAACTCCCCCTCCCACTCCGTATCCGACCTCTCGGTCCTGGGCCTCCTCCATGGCCAGAGTGAACAACACCGCAAGTTTGAGGAACAACATCTCATATTCCGCTTGGGGAGTCTGCATCCTCTGGGCTTAAACATTGAATTTTCTCAATTCTGTTAACCCAGACTGCTCCTTTCCCCCCACCCCCCCACCTCTCCCTCAGCCCTCAGGCCCTGACATTCCTTCACCATCTCCCCCCCCCCCCCCCCCCCCCCCAAGTCGCACTAGCTTCTCATTTTCACACCAGAAACAGCTTACAATGGCCTGCTTTCCTTATCACCAATACTTTTTTGCATATCTTTCACTCATTGTTCTTGCTTTATCTCTCCATATCACTGTTTATATCTCTCGTTTCCCTGATCCCTGACCAGTCTGAAGAAGGGTCTCGACCCGAAACGTCGCCTATCTCCTTCACTCCTTAGATGCTGCTGCACCCGCTGAGTTTCTCCAGCTTTTTGTGTAACCCTCGTCCACGTTGACCATCGGTCACCCGTTTACACTAGTTCTAAGTTATCCCACTTTTGCATATGCTCTCTTCACTCTGGGGGCAATTTACAGAGGCCAATCAACCTACAAGCCCGCACATTTTTGGGATGCGGGAGGAAACCGGAGCCCCCTGTGGAAACCCACGCGGTCACAGGGAGAATGTGCAAACTCCATACAGGCAGCACCTCGGGTCGAGGTCATACCTGGTTCACTAGCGCTGAGAGAGCAGTTCTACCAGCTGCACTAATGTACCGTCGACTGATCCCTGGTTTGAATTAAGAGGCTATCCTGTAATCTTTATTCCTCCAATAAAAAAAATTCAAATCAGACATTCAACACTGGTAGGTTAGAACACCCATAAAAATATATCCACACTCAAATTTACCAAATTCAGTTTGTTAATCAAGGATTCTCATGTAGCCATTATAACTCAACATTGCTCTTTGAAATTTGAGCGACAAAGCAGCAATAAGGAAAACGTTAAATATTGCAAGCTGAATACAGCTTAAACTGTTTCTTAATATCGCAATGGCTAAGAAACCTGCAATGCTCTAGCACGATTCCAGACTCCAACAATAAGTCTCAAGAATTACATTTTTCATCAAACAATCATTGTTCGCTCTCTGACACAGTAGCTCCAAAAATATTCTGCCAGAAAGTAATGCTGGAGGTGTTGTATATTACTGCCCTATCCATTCATCTAGAATATCATTCTTGGAAAGTTCAAAAAGAGAGGGGGAAAAAAAAAAATCAACAGTTCCCCACAAACCAAGACTTCAACTTCTGCCATGCAAGTCCTTTTGGACGTGCAACCTACTTTAGCAACGCAAGATCAAAGCTAAAGCTTGGAAACCAAACAAACCTTACAAGAAATGCAACAGAGTTGCTAAAGGCCCAAAGTTTTGGATTATTTAGATCTTCCAATTAAGTTCAAGATGTCTTTGATCCTTCACTGCTCAGGGCGAATCTAAAATTGGTAATATAGACACAGACACAGTTACACTAGTGATTTAAAAGCTCCCTAATGTGTGTCAGTGGTTATTTTAAACAGGCTATGGAGCAAGGAACCACTTAATTATTTCTAAACAAAAATATGCCACAGCAATATAGCTCATTACTCCTTATATAATTAAGTTTGCACATGAAGTGTGTATATGCAGCCGACATGATCACGTAATTGCACGTGACATCTTTGTGGAACACCTTCCGATCCCCAATAATGTTCAGGTCGGCGGCATAGCCACTGTCTCATAGTGCCAGAGACCAGGGTTTGATCCTGGCCCTGGGTGCTGTCTGTGTGGAGTTTGCACATTCTCCCTATGACCACGTAGGTTTCCTCCAGATCCCAAATCCCAGATCCCAGTTTCCTCCCACATCCCAAAGACGTACGGATTTGTAGGTTAATTGCCCTTATCGTGCAGGGATTGGATGGGAAAGAAAGATAACATAGAACAAGAGCGAACAGGAGATCCATGGTCGGTATGGACTCGGTGGGCCAAAGGGCCAATTTACATGCTGTATTTCTAAATTCTAAACAAAAATCTAAACAAACAATCCACTGGAGGAACTCTATTGTTTGTGCAGCATCTGATGAGAAAAGGAACTGTTGACACCCTGTGACAGGATGCTAATTCTTCCCTTCCCCACAGATTCTGCTTGTCCCGCTGAGTTTTTCCAGGAGGTTGTTTGTTGCTCTAGATTCCAGCATCTGCAGTCACACTGACCTCCAATAATCCTGGATCCCCTCTCCTTTAGTTCGTCAAGACCGGGAACTCCCTCAGAGAGTAATTATGCTCGCTAATGAACATTGACCACTACACTTTATTGCAAACTCCACAATGCCACCTTCCACTAATTAGAATATTTGCGTTGGCCGTGTGAAATTGAACTCGTGATTACTGTTTTCTACCTACACACGTTACATGAAAATAATTCAATAATCCAAAGGCCACAAAAGTCTTATAGTCTTTACTTGTCACAAACAACATCAACACTACATACAGAGATTGGCAACCTGCATTACCCAAACAAGAGAGCACCATTTATTTTAAATTTGGGTGAAAGGAAAAAAATGCAAGGACTTCTGAAAAAGAATCAGAATTAAATTTTATTCACCAATCTGATTTGCCTTGCTGTATCGCAAACTTAATCAGCATTGCAAACACAATTGCAAAATTCCTATAATTGTAATTTTACCTGAGCGCTGATTAGAAGAAAACAGCTGTCCTGGCGATCGACTAAAATAAGTCAAGAGTTTGATTGCTGCGTTCTAGCTCCTGCCCGCTTTCCGTGTACACATGCCAAGCTAAAATAAGCGGAATTCAGGCAAAATAAAATGATGAAGTACCACATATCTTACCATCTCCCTTATTTCTCTAGTCAGACTCCGTTAAATGCATACATTTATCAATCTTAAATGTTTATCAATATTTAATTTGTTTTCAAATCTGTAACTATGTTGTTTCATTCACCAAAACGCCAACATTTAGTAGTAGGCCCAAAGATGAGTATAAATTCAGAAAACAACTGAGGATATAGAAAAAAAAACCAGGGAGCCAAAATAAACTCTGAAGGCGAATTAGCAAGACGTAACAGCTGACCAAAATAATTTATACTAGTATATTAACAAGACAAAGTTAAAGTATAAACAGGTCCACCAGAAAAAAAACTTGGGAAAATGATAGAGGTAAACAGAAATTCTTAATCAAACCTTACAGAAGATTATATGTTATTTAAAAAAAACGGGAGGAATTAAATGCCACCATCATTACTTGAGAATTAGTATTTGGCAAACTAATGGGACCAAAGGCAGACCCCGGGACTCAATGGTTTGTATCCTAGAAACATTAAAAGATGTGGTTACACAGATGCTGAATGAAGTAGGTTTGGAGAGATACCAAAGAATTGTCAATGTGATACATGTATTCAGAGTGGGAGAAGAAAGTAGGTAACAATGGAACGGTGAGCCTAACATCTATTATTGGAAGAAAGTTAGAATCAATTGTTAAGTCACAGCGGAACATTTGGAAAGTCGCAATCTAAGGGTGAGTCGCAGTCACGGTGAGATGTCCAACAAACCAGAAACAAAACAAAGACAGACAAAGCCTTCATGAAAAGGGAAATCATTTTCCACAGGTCTATTAGAGTTCTTTGAGAAAGCAGCAGCCAAATTTCATGGCAGGCAACCAAGAGATTCAATTTGGATAATACAAATAGTGTTGTATGAAACCACGGGCCACACGGATGTCTACTATGCAAAAGTATGAGTTTGAGGCATCGGACATAATAATTAGCACTGACAAAAGATTGGCTAGCTAGCGGAATTCAACAACTATGTATAATGGGTCATTTTCAGGTTGACAACCTGCAAATACCTGTGTGCCATAGGGATCAGTGCTGGGATCAGTTATTTAAGTCTGAAGAAGGGTCTTGAACCGAAACGTCACCCATTTCTTCTCTCCAGAGATGCTGCCTGTCCCGCTGAGTTATTCCAGCTTTTTGTGTCTATCTTCGATTTAAACCAGCATCTGCAGTTCCTTCTTTACGAAATATTTTACTGTTGTACAGAAAGGAACCAAATGCACTGTTTCCAAATTGGTCGATGACACAAATGCAGATGAGGACAAGCGGCGAAGATGCAGCAAACATTTAACAGCAATACATTAATAGGTTAATGAGCGGGGGCAAGGAGAATAACATGGAAAAAAGTGACGTTGTTCAATTTGGTAGGAAGAATGATGAAACGGGTTCTTATTGAAATGGAAAAATACAGAAAGACACAGCAGAGATTTATGGGTCCTAGTACATGAAACACAGCTAACACACAAGTGCAGCTAGTAAACAGAATGGTTAATGAAGTGCTGCCTTTTATTTAAGAGGATAATAAAAACAAGTACTCCAAAAAGGATATGGTCTGCAGGAGATGTACTTAAAAAGCAAAACATGAACTACTGTACAAGCTAATGGTTTCATTCTACAGCATACAACTAATTGTGCTGCCATTTACAGATACATTTTCCCCACATTACAAATAGTGTAATAACTAGAACTAACATGTGATATACATATATATAGAAAGTATAGTTTCTTACTCAATCAGACAAAGTACAGAAAACAAAATTAAACAATTCATTCCAGGCCCAAATCAACATCTGAATTAAAACCACCATGGCATATTACAGTTCTGCTATATACTTGCACCTCCCAATGCAATTGAATCAACACATGAAGTCACCATAGTCTTCTACTTTCAAAATGTCCACAGTGCAAATCTAACCGCAGTCAATATTTTCTTCCAATAACTTTTTTGAGGCTTTTAAGAATCTAAGTTTGGTTTCACATATGACTTTCCGATGAACCCAGCTTCCTTTTCACCAAAAAGCTGCCATTATTATTTAATAAATCAAGCAACTGCTTTTTTCCCTCTCATAAAGTGAAAATCACTTCCAGGACAGTGAGCTTTCTTATTCAGATGATTTTCACCCTTTCGCCAAATCAAGCAACAGTCGGTTTTAAACTTGGTTCATCTTAGGCAGTGCTTTTGACTAAGGGTTTATTTTCCAGAGAACATAATTTTTTCCTGATCGTCCCCATGCCCACAGGGTTTACCTGATCCCCATTCACCCTACAAGCTAATGTATTCCACAGCCACCAAAAAGCTTCCCCTCCATCCCATCTCCTGCCAACCTACCCCATTCTGAAGAAGGGTCTCGACCCGAAACGTCGCCTATCTCCTTCGCTCCTTAGATGCTGCTGCACCCGCTGAGTTTCTCCACCTTTTTGTGTAAACCCCCCTACCCCATTCTCATTTCCCTGCCTTTCCACCTCCCCTCCCTCCCCGCGTATTCCACCTCTTCCCCAAATACCCCTTCTCCGTCATCTCACCATTCCCCATCATCCCACCTCCTCCCTACACCCTCATCCCTCCGTAACAACTCCCCCACGCTCACCCCTTCCTCTTTCCCCTCATCCTTCATCCCTACCTCCGCTTCATCCTTCCCCCCTCAAACCTTCTCCCTCCTCCCTTCCCCTAATCACTTGCCCATCCCTCACTCACTGCCGTCTTCCCTTTCTCTGCCCCTCATCCATTCTCCTCCCCCCCTCATTCCTCTTCTCTCATTCTCCCTCATTCCTCAACCCTCCGCCTCATTACTCTTCTCCTCATTCCTCTTCTCCCTCTAATTCCTCACCTCTCCCCCTCATTCTCACACCCCTCATTCCTCTCCCTCCCCCTCATCCCCTCCATCCCTCTTCCCCTCCCTCATTCCTCCTCCCTCATTCCTCTTCCCCTCCCTCCGCCTCATTACTCTTCTCCCCCTCATTCCTCTTCCTCTCATTCCTCTTCTCCCTCACCTCTCCCCCTCATTCTCACACCCCTCATTCCTCTCCCTCCCCCCCCTCCATCCCTCTTCCCCTCCCTCATTCCTCCTCCCTCATTCCTCATTCCTCTTCTCCCTCCAATTCCTCACCTCTCCCCCTCATTCCTCTCCCTCCATTCCTCTTCCCCTCCCTCATTCCTCCTCCCTCATTCCTCTTCCTCATTCCTCTTCTCCCTCCAATTCCTCACCTCTCCCCCTCATTCTCCCTCCCTCCCTCCTTCCCCCAACGCCCGCTGCAACCGTCTCTCCCGGGGATGGCGCGGCCTTCACCTGGGGGCCGGGGGCTGAGGCGGCGGCGGCGGCGGCGGCGGATGGGGACAGGCTCGGTGCTGGGGACCGGAGGGAAGGGGAGAGGGAGGGGGAAGGAGGAGGGGGAAAAGGTGGCGGCGTGTCTCTCGCCCCGGCCTCCCTCCTTCCTCTTCTCCTCCTCCTCCTCCTCCTCCATCAGAGACGGGACCAGAGGTGAGAGAGAGTGGACACACACAGACACACACCCTCGCCGGTCCCTCCTGTGAAGAGTCGCCACCGCCACCGCCACGCTGCTGCTGCCGCCGCCGCCGCCGCCATCGGCGGGACACGAGTTGATCTCTGAAGTAAAAGTCAACTAAAGTTGGGAGTTTGAGGCGCCCCCGCACTCAGCCAGATCCCCTCATCCTCACCTCATCCAGCATTGCTGAGCTCCTTCCCTCAGCTGCTGCCCTCCACCTCCACCACCACCACCACGATATCTGTCATCTCTTCAACAGGAAACCCGTCCACTCCTTAAACCCATCCCTTCTCCTCTCCTCTCCCTCCCTCCCTCTCTCCCTCCCTCCCTCTCTCCCTCCCTCTCTCTCTCCTCTCCCTCCCTCTCCCTCTCTCTCTCCACCCACAAGAAACTCCTTCTCAACTCTTCCAAACCTCACATCATTTGTTTCCCCCTCCAGCCAAATAAACAGGTCTGCTCACTTCACCCCCACGCCTGCTAATGGGTAGGGAAGTTAATAACACTATTTATTTACAGTCTCTTTCATCTATATTTGTTTTGCTCTGTTAATTGCCCATCTTGCGAATATGCAGGCGCCAGCAACAGTGAATTCTGATGAAAAGTTTGCATCATCTTATCAAATACGTGCCTTTTGTTAGGTTTTATTGATAAATTGCAGAAAAGTTTAGACTATATTTTAAAATGCATGCTTTACTAACTTTTAGGGTTTTCCAATTGGTGAAAAGTTTAGATTCGCATTTAAAAGATGTGCCTTTTACTAACTTTTAGGATTTATGAATGGCTGAAAAGTTAAGATTTTGTCTTTTTAGGTTAAACTGAAAAGTTTATATTTTTAAAATGTGCATCTTACTCAATTTTAGGTTTTAAAATTGCTGAAAAGTTTAGATTATCTTTTAAAATACATGCTTTTTATCGAAAGCATCCTGACCACCTGCTTTACGGTATGGTACAGCAGTTGCACCGTGGCAGACAGGAAGGCACTACAACGGGTGGTGAAAACCGCCCAGTACATCATCGGTGCCCCGCTTCCTGCCATGGATGCCCTCCACCGTAAACGGTGTCTGAAGCGGGCCGGGAAGATCATCAAGGACCCCTCACACCCTAACCATGGACTGTTTGCCCTCCTACCATCGGGGAGGCGGTACAGGAGCCTCAGGTCCCGCACTAGTAGGATGAGGAACAGCTTCTACAACTACACCATCAGACTGCTGAACTCGGAGTCCCGCTGACAGATTTGTCTGCACCCTGTATTTATTTTCCATATTGCTATCACTGCACTCTGTATTTATTTTTCTATATCGCTATCACTACGAACGACGCTAAACTGCATTTCGTTGTACCTATACTTGTATTTGTGCAATGACATTAAAGTTGAATTGAATTTACTAATTTTTAGGGTTTGTAAATTGATGACTAAATTAGATAATCCTTTAAAAAGATGTGCTTTTTATTAACTTTTAGGTTTTATCAATAAATTGATGAAAATAGAGTAAAACAGCATGGAAGGTAGACACAAAATGTTGGAGTAACTCGGCGGGACAGGCAGCATCTCTGGAGAGAAAGAATGGGTGACGTTTCCTTTCAGTCTCCAGAAGGGTCTCGGCCCGAAACGTCACCCAGCGAGAGAAACCTGTCCTGTTGAGTTACTCCAGCATTTTGTGTCTATTTTTGGTTTAAACCAGTATCTGCAGTTCCTTCCTAATACACCCTGGAAGCAGGCCCTTCAGCCCAGCTTGTCCATGACGACCAAGATGCCCCATCTGCGTTAGTCTTACCTGCCCATGTTTGGCCCATGTCCCTCTAAATATTTGCTATTCATTTACCTGTGCAAATGTCTTTTGAATGCTGATATAGTACATGCCTAAACTATCTCCTCAGGCAGTTCATTCCATATACCCATTAACCTTGTATGAAAAAGCTTCCCCTCGGGTTCCTATTAAACCTTTCCCTTCTCACCTTAAACCCATGGCCTCTGGTTCTTGTTTTCCATACTGTGTAAAATACTCTGTGTATTCACCCCATCATGATTTTATAAACCTTGATAAGGTAACCCATCAGCTTGCTGTGATCAACAAGGGCTGCCAACATTGGGTGAGAGTTCAGAGTGAGATATTGCAAGAGAGCGTAGTAACTGAGGGGGGGGGGGAGGGTGTGGGAGGGGGTGTGGAGGGTAGGGAGCTTTCGTATTTTTCAGCTTGAAATTGCGCAATCTGGTGCATATTGTAGCGAGTCTTTTAACTTATACTTGAATGCAACATTTATGCTTTAAATTGGATTAGGTATGAATAAGGTTAGGCTAAATTACATTCCTAATTACATTCCACAGTAGAGCCAGGCTCTGATCAACAGGTGCAGCCCATGAATGGCTATATTCATGTATGGAAATCAGATTATAATTCATGCTGTTATGCATATATATATAGAGAAAAAAAAAGAGAAACAAGGAAAGAGTCAGACTTCCATCACTGTTCTGCACAAATAAATCAATCAACCTTACCCTTTAACTATAGAAACAAGACAAAAATAATGCCACTTATTCAATCGTATATGGTTCAATGAAATTAAGATATAGGTAAAACATATATATGGAAACAGGCCCTTCAGCCCAGCTAGTCCACACCTACCAGCAATCTATCATACACCAGTTCCATCCTACATGCCAGGGACAATTTACAGAAGCCAACCTGCACTTCTTTCAGATGTGGGAGAAACCGGAATATCCAGAGAAAACCCATGTGGTAGTAAGGCAGCAACTCTACCGCTGTGCTATGGAAAGACGTTGAGCAGGCTCGGACATTATTCATCCATTATTCGCCTACCGCGTGCCACCCCATTAAATTATTTTTTATGTAATATATTTGTTATGGTGTCACATCAATAAAGATGAACGCATGATTTTGATTTCTGCCCTTGGTTGGATAATACACATCTCCAGTCATTGTGTTTTAGGGCTGTTTTTTAACCTCTTCAGTCTGAAGGTCTCGACCCGAAACATCACCCATTCTTTCTCTCCAGAGATGCTGCCTGTCCTGCTGAGTTTTTCTAGTTTTTAGTGTCTATCTTCAGTTTAAACCAGCATCTGCAGTTCCTTCCTACACTCTTTGTTAAATGAAACGGGTCCTATTCTCATAATATTATTCACCTCAACTTTCTTCACCTCCGTTGCTGCAGGGAATACAATCGCAGTTATCAAATCTTTCTTGAAAGTGAAAAAAAAAACCCAGCCCTGTCAACGCCTTCATAAATCGCCCCTGGATCCTCTCCAGAGCAATTGCACCCTTTCTACAATGAGTCATAGTCTTACAGCATGGAACCAGGCCCTTCATCCCAAGCCTGAACCTCTCTGTACCTTCCTCAGTAACTGGATCCTTGACTTCATCAAAGGCAGATCTCAATCAGTGCGGATCAGTAACAACACCTCCTTCTCACTGATCAACTACGCTGGTGCACCTCAGGGCTGCGTGGTTTGTTCTCTGCTCTGCTTCTTAGAGATACAGCGTGTAAGCTGGCCCTGCGGCCCACCGAGTCCACGCCGACCAACACTAAGCTACACACTAGGGATAATTTACAATTTTTACCGAAGCCAAATATCCTTCAAAACCTCTATGTCGTTGGAGTGTGGGAAGAAACTGGAGCACCCTGAGAAAACCCACGTGGTCACAAGTAGCAACTTACCAACTCAATACAGACAAAACCTGTGACCATTTGCCAAAGCACAGTTCCAATACCATCTATGAATTGGTTGACAACTCTACCGTGGTTGGCCAAATCATGGGTGATTATACGTCAGCATATAGGAGAGAGAAAGATAGAACATCTGTTTGAGTGGTGCCACAACAACCTCTTGTTCATCGTCAATAAAACCAAGGAACTGATAGTTAACTTCAGGATGGGGGAGTCGGGAATCAAGCACCATTGGTGGGTCGGTGGTGGGGTAGCGTCAGTTGCTTCAAACTCCTGGGCATTAACATCTTGGCTTACCTGTCCTGGCACCATAGATGCAGTCATGAAGAATGTTTGCCAATGCCTCTACTTCCTTCAACGTTTAATTTCAACACTAGACAAAGTGGGGCCCGTTCGGTCCCAGTCACACTGGAGGCCTGGTCCCCCAACATAACCCGTTCCCCCAATGCGACATTCCACCACTCGCCCATAGCCCCTAACTGCGCAGGTGCGGCTAATTTCCCCTCATTCCCGAGCACTCCTTCCCCCTCCTTTTCATGTGTGGGAGGGGAGGGGGGAGTAAAGTGGGGTGTGTGATTGGGGGGGGGAGTGTGGGGTGGGGAGGGTGTTTGTGGGGGGAGGGGGGGTTGTTGGGGAGGAGGGGTTGTGGGGTAGGGGGGAGTAAGCTCGGAGAAAAGACGGGGAAGAGCCATGGGGGAGAGGGGGGCATCACAGGGGAGGGGGGAGGAGCCAGTGAGGGGGACCAGAGGGGTAATGGCTGGAATTGGCAGTGCGATGGGGACTCACAGCGGGCACTGGTCGCTGGTCGTTCTCCTCTGCCGGGATCAGAGTTTCCGTTTGGCGACATCTCCGACTCTGAGCTGGGCTGGGTCTCCCACCCTGAGCTGCGCTGGGTCGGGTCTCTGACGCTGGGCTGCTGCTTGGGGTGGGGCTGCTGCTTGGGGTGGGGCTGCTGCTTGGTGAGGGGCTGCTGCTTGGGGCTGGGCTGCTGCTTGGGGCTGGGCTGCTGCTTGGGGCTGGGCTTCTTGGGGCTGGGCTGGGCTGCTTCGGGTCCCTCCGAAAGTCTGGTTGGAAACCTCCGCTGGCCATCCTCACTCCAGTAAAGACGCGATGGGGCAGGAAGGGGCGGACCATCCCGGGAGTGACAGGGGAAGAGACTAATCCACGCGGCACCAACTGACAGGAGAAGGGATCGATTTGCGCACGCGCGGTTTTTAAGGTTTCTAAACCTTGCTAACTATTGCGACATTCAACCGATCGGAACAAAACTTAGTGCATTCGGAGCGCAGGAGAACAGTGAGTGAGCTGGCGAAAAATCGCAGCGCTATCGCAAACTGTTTTCACGCAGATAGAAAGACCGCCAAACCAGAAGATAATGAGATCAGAGTTTTAGTTATGTATAGATGTCACCAACAAACTTGCACAGATGCACTGTAAAAGATACCCTGACTGGTTGCATCATAGGTAATTCCAATGCACAGGAACACAAGAGGCTGTAGAGAGTGGTGGACTCATCCGGGTCCATCAAGGACACTGCCATCCATACCGTTGAAAGCATCCACAGTAGGCCTCAAGAAGGTGGCACTTATCACCAAGGATCCTCACCATCTGAGCCATACCTTCTTCTCAATGCCACCCTCGGGCAGGAGGTACAGCAATCTGGAGTCCCACATCGCCATGTTCATAAACGGCTACTGACCTACCGCACAGTGGTGCAGCAGTAGAGTTGCTGCTTTAAGGGCCTGTCCCACTAGGCGATTTTTTAGGCGACTGCCGGTGACTGGCATAGTCGAAGCAGGTTGCCGAAAAACCGGTGACTGGACTAATGAGCCTGTCCCACTTAGGCAATTTTTTAGACGACTGTCGGCGACTACGACAATGGTATTCACCGGTCAGCACCGGCGACAACTTACGTCATCCTGGCGACGACTTACGTCATCCTGGCGACAACTTACGACAGCACCTATGTCAGGCGAAGACAAGCTACGACAAGTTGCGGTCGCCAACTGTCGCCGCAATTTTTTGAACATTTCAAAATCTAGCGGCAACTAGATAAACGCTACGACTCTTTGGGCGACTGAGGAGACCATACAGGTGACACCAGTTTCCCATGCTCCAAAGATGTACAGGTTTGTAGATTCATTGACTGGTAAAATGATAAATTATCCCTCGTGTGTAGTTACGGGGTGATCGCTGATTGCTGCGGACTTGTTGGGCCTCCTTCTGCACTGTATTTCTTTAAAAAAGTTTAAAAATCAGGTTCTTGAACCAAACTCACACAACCCTAATCCTACTTCAGACCATTTCTCACAGTGCTAAAGACTTGTTTTCCTGTGTGTTTGCTCTAATGTCTTTTTTTTTGTGCAATATTTTTTCTTTCCATTGTCTTTGAATGGTTAGATACAATTTATGTTCTTAGATGTTGGCTGAGTCACTGTGCCTGTGATGCTAGATTTTTCATTGTACCTTTAGTTATGCACATGACAATATGTACCTGACTGATCTTGATACTGTAGAACGGAGCCGGCATAGTAGGACTCGACCCCATTGAACCTGATTGTATTATTAAAATACCAACCAAGACTGGAAGATACCGACTCAGAAAGCATAGACCAAGATGTACCCAACACATACAGTCAGGTCTCATTGGACTCAGTATAGGTAACATACTCTGCCTTGCATAGTTCCTCAACAACATGTCATGTGT
The DNA here is from genome assembly GCA_963514005.1 of Raja brachyura. The sequence goes on from OY740790.1 coordinate 61,365,515, forward strand.
AGATGCAAGGAACTGCAGATGCTGGAATCTTGAGTAAAACACAAAGTGGTGGCGTAACTCAGTGGATCAGGCAGCATCTGTGGAGTAAATAGAAAGGCAACATTTTGGGTCAGGACCATTCTTTGGACTCCTGGTGTACCTTGTTTTACCCATTTCCTTGCAACCGCTAATGATGACGGGTTGTCAGAGGTTATGGGGAGAGGGCAGGAGAATGGGGTTTGGAGGGAGAGATAGATCAACACAGAGAGTGGTGGATCTCTGGAACTCTCTGCCACCGATGGTAGTTGAGGCCAGTTCATTGGCTATATTTAAGAGGGAGTTAGATGTGGCCCTTGTGGCTAAGGGGATCAGAGGGTATGGAGAGAAGGCAGGTACGGGATACTGAGTTGGATGATCAGCCATGATCATATTGAATGGCGGTGCAGGCTCGAAGGGCCGAATGGCCTACTCCTGCACCTAATTTCTATGTTTCTATCAACCATAATTGAGTGGTGGAGTAGACTTGATGGGCCGAATGGCCTAATTCTGGTCCCATCACTTATGACTTGGGATGATGCTCTGCATTCCTTCGTTTGACCACTGGTTAACAAACTTTCATGAAATTTAGTGTACCCCTACTAAAATTAATACACATTAAATAAAACCGAAGAGCCCAAGTATGAAAGCATTATGGAATTCAGCTGTGCAAGTTTTACAAAAGTCATCAATGAATGAATGAAGAAAGGGTCCATATTGTGCCATAAGCAAGCGTACTTAAAAAAAATTAAATTGAGATTGCGTTTGACATATTCATACAGGTAGTGGCATTATTATAGAGAGCAAATTGCCTATTACAAGGATCAAACACTTCTTGCTGCAAATATAGCTCAGTGTAGCTTAAGAGCTAAATCTGTCAGATGGAGATTCCCTCAGCAGTCTAATAGAGGCCTGGAGCTTCTGAAACATGAGCCACTTGTTTTTTTTCATCACTTGCCCAGATTAGAACTCTAGTCATTAATTAAATTAGCATCGGTTAGACATGAATAGAACTGTATTTTGCTTGACGTGATTCTGTTTTGAACCAAAGCTATATATTTTTTATCTTTTGAAGAGTTGGATATTTAAGACACTTGATAAATACTTTTTTCCCTTTCCTAATGGATCAACATGGGATAAATTTGCTAAGGATTCACGCTCTCGATTGTGGTTCACAGACCTATGTTGGACTAAAGATAGAAACATAGAAACATAGAAAATAGATGCAGGAGGAGACAATTCAGCCCTTTGAGCCAGCACCGCCATTCATTGCGATCATGGCTGATCATCCCCAATCAATAACCCGTGCTTGCCTTCTCCCCACATCCCTTGATTCCACTAGCTCCTAGAGTTCTATCTAACTCTCTCTTAAATTCATCCAGTGACTTGGCCTCCACTGCCCCCTGTGGCATGGAATTCCACAAATTCACAACGCTCTGGGTGAAAAAGTTTTTTCTCACCTCAGTCTTAAATGGCTTCCCCTTTATTCTACAATACAATATACAATACAATACAATGCAATACAATATTTATTCAATGTCATTTGAACCTCAGTGAGGCTCAAACGAAACTCTGTTTCAACAGCCATACAAACAAAACAATTCCTACAAGACACACAAACAATTCAATTCACACAAACATCGATCACAGTGAATTTCCTCCTCACTGTGATGATGGAAGGCAAAGTCTTTTCTCTCCGCTGTGCACCATTTTTCTCCAGATGTTGAAGCCCGAGGCGGGCGATGGTAAGTCCCACGGCCATTAAGGCCGCTCCGGGCGATGTACGGTCCCGCTCCAGGTCTAAATGTCACAAAGTTGGAGCCCCCGGCGTGCATTGGAATGTCCCGCGGCCACTAAAGCGATGTACGGCCCCTGGTTCTGGACTCGCACAACATTGGGACCATTTTTCCTGCATCTAGCTTGTCCAGTCCTTCTATAATTTTATATGTTTCTATAAGATTGCCCCTCATCCTTCTAAACTCCAGTGAATACAAGCTTAGTCTTTTCAATCTTTCCTCATATGACAGTCCCGCCATCCCAGGGATCAATCTCGTGAACCTACGCTGCACTGCCTCAATCACAAGGATGTCCTTCCTCAAATTAGGAAACCAAAACTGTACACAATACTCCAGATGTGGTCTCGCCAGAGTCCTATACAACTGCAGAAGAACGTCTCTACTCCTATACTGAAATTCTCTTGTTATGAAGGCCAACATTCCATTAGCTTTCTTCACTGCCCGCTGTACCTGCACGCCAACTTTACTATACTGCATCTGCCACGCCTCTGCCCACTCACTCAACCTGTCCAGGTCACCCTGCAACCTCCTAACATTCTCTTCATAGTTCACTCTGCCACCCAGCTTTGTGTCATCCACCAACTTGCTAGTGTTGCTCCTAATTCCCTCTTTCAAATCATGAATATATATGGTAAACAGTTGCGGCCCCAACACCGAGCCTCGCGGCACTCCACTCGTCACTGCCTGCCATTCTGAAAAGGACCCGTTCATCCTACTCTTTGCTTCCTGTCTGCCAACCAATTTTCTATCCATGTCAACACCCTACCCACAATGCCATGTGCTCTAATTTTAGTCACCAGTCTCCCATGCGGGACCTTATCAAAGGCTTTCTGAAAGTCTAGTTACACTACATCCACTGGCACCCCTTCATCCATTTTACTTGTCACATCCTCAAAAAATTCCAGAAGATTAGTCAAGCATGATTTCCCTTTCATAAATCCATGTTGACGTGGACTAATCCTTTTACTGCTATCCAAATGCCCCATTATTACCTCTTTAATAATAATGCCAGCATCTTTCCCAGCACCGAAGTCAGGCTAACTGGTCTGTAATTCCCCGTTTTCTCTCTCGCTCCTTTCTTGAAAAGTGGGATAACATTAGCTATCCTCCAGTCCACAGGAACTGATCCTGAATCTATTGAACATTGGAAAATGATCACCAATGCGTCCACTATTTCTATAGCCACCTGGGGACCCTGGGATGCAGACCATCAGGCCCAGGGGATTTATCATTCTTCAGTTCCATTAGCCTACCCAATACTATTTCTCGCCAAATGTAAATTTCTATCAGTTCCTCTACCCCCTTAGATCTTCTGTCCTCCAATACATCTGGGAGATGGTGTGTGTCTTCCTTAGTGAAGACAGATCCGAAGTACCTGTTCAACTCTTCTGCCATTTCCTTGTTACCCATAATAATTTCACCCGAGTCTGCCTTCAAGGGACCCACATTTGCCTTTGCTACTCTTTTTCCCTTTACTGTCCTTCTTTATATTCGTGGCCAGCTTCCCTTTGTACTTCATCTTTTCAGCCCCTATTGCCTGTTTTGTTTCCTTCTGTTGTCCTATGAAAGTTTCCCAATCCTCTGTCTTCCGGCTACTCTTTGCTGTGTTATACATCTTTTCTTTTAGTTTTATTCTATCCCTAACTTCTCTTGTCAGCCACGGTTGCCTCCTACTCCCCTTAGAATCTTTCTTCCTTTTTGCAATGAAATGATCCTGCGTCTTCCGGATTATGCCCAGAAATTCCTGTCGTTGCTGTTCCACCATCTTTCCTGCTAGGATCCCTTTCCAGTCTACCTTGGCCAGCTCCTCTCTCATGCCTTCATAGTCCCCTTTGTTCAACTGCATCACTGACACTTCCGATTTAACCTTCTCCTTCTCAAATTGCAGATTAAAACTAATCATATTATGATCACTACCTCCAAGCGGTTCCTTTACCTCGAGTTCTCTTTATCATATCTGGAGTTCTCTTATCATATAGACACAAAGTGTTGGAGTAATTCAGTGGGTCGGGCATCATCTCTGGAGAAAAGGGATGGCTGATGTGTCGGACATTGGACTGGTTGGAGCTCAGCTACTGTCGCATTATTCTCCCACATTATTCTCCCACATTAGTACCAGCATGTAAACTTTGCAGCCAGGGGAATCAATACACTGGACCTAGCCTACACTAACATCAAGAAGGCATTCAAGGCAGTCCCCCGCCCCCGCCCCCGCCCCCACCTTGGCTCCTCAGACCATATCTCTATGATGCTAATTCCTGCATACAGGCCCCTGTTTACCAGAGAAAAACCTACTGTGAAGCAGGTTAGGGTCTGGCCAGAGGGAGCTATGACAACACTGCAGGACTGTTTTGAATGCACGGACTGGGACATGTTCAAGAAGGCTGCAACTGTCAGCCAACACATCAACCTGGAGGAGTATGCTGCGTCCGTGTCTGCTTACATGGAGAAGTGCATAGAGGATGTCTGTGTCACCAAGACCATCACTGTACGGGCCAACCAGAAACCCTGGATGACCACAGAGGTACGTGGAATGCTGAGAGCACGTAATGCCGCGTTTAAATCCGGCGACATAGTGGCACTCAGATCCGCAAGAGCCAACCTGAACCGTCATCAGGCTGGCCAAGCGTGCCCATGGTCAGAAAATCCAGAGCTTCTTCCATGACCCCAAGAACACCAGGCGCATGTGGCAGGGAATTAAATCAATCACGGACTATAAGACTGCTTCACCACCCTGTGATGACAACATTGAGTTCCTCAATGAACTCAACAACTATTTTGGTCGGTTCGAGGCATTAAATAACACACCTGCAAGCAAAGGTATTCCTCATTGTGAGGAAAAGGCACTCAGTCTTGACATAGTGGATGTTCGGAGGACCTTAAAATGAGTGAACGCACGAAAGGCGGCAGGCCCTGATAACATACCAGGGCGCGTGCTCAGGGAATGTGCTGATCAGCTGGCACATGTCCTTATGGACATATTTAACACCTCGCTGAACCAGGCTGTCGTCCCATTATGTTTCAAGACTGCCACCATCATACCAGTGCCAAAAAAATCCAACATACAATGTCTCAATGACTACCACCCTGTAGCACTCACCCCCATAATGATGAAGTGCTTCGAGAGGCTGGTCAGGGACCACATTACCTCCAGACTCCCCTCCACACTCGACCCATACCAGTTTGCTTACAGGCCAAACTGCTCCACAGAGGACGCTATATCCTCCGTACTCCATCTGAGCCTGGAACATTTAGAGGAGAAAAACACCTATGTGCGAATGCTGTTCGTGGATTTCAGTTCAGCATTCAACACCATTATCCCCCAGCACCTGATAAGCAAACTGGTTCCATTGGGCCTCGGCACCCCCATGTGTAACTGGCTACTGGACTTCCTCACTGACAGACCTCAGTCTGTGAGGGTTGGAAATAACACCTCCAATACCATCTCTCTAAGCACCGGCTCCCCTCAGGGCTGTGTCCTGAGTCCACTGCTGTTCACCCTGATGACTCATGACTGTTGTGCCAGGTTTAGTACAAACCACATCATGAAATACGCAGATGACACAACAGTGGTGGGCCTCATCAGGGACGACAATGAGCTGGCTTACAGGGAGGAGGTGAAACAACTGGTGGACTGGTGCAATACGAACAACCTGATCCTGAATGTCGAAAAAACAAAGGAGGTTATCGTCGACTTCAGGAAAACCCGGCACAGTCCCACACCACTTCACATCAATGACAGCGATGTGGAGGTGGTCAGTAGCACAAAGTTCCTGGGGGTGCAGATCACTAACACTCTGACCTGGTCGAATAACATCTCATCAACAGTTAAGAGAGCGCAGCAGCGGTTGCACTTTCTGCGCCGGATGAGAAGAGCTCATCTCCCCCATCCCATCCTCACTACTTTCTACAGGGGCACCATAGAGAGTATTCTGACCAGCTGTATCTCTGTCTGGTTTGGGGACTGTAGAGCCTCCGACTGGAAGTCTGTGCAGAGAGTGGTGAGGACAGCGGAAAAAATCATCGGGACCTCTCTCCCCTCAATCGGGGATATTGCGAACAAACGTTGCGTGTCTAAGGCTAGCAGTATTATAAAGGACCCCACACATCTCCATCACGGTCTGTTCACTCTGCTGCCTCGGGAAAAGGAATCGCAGCATGAGGAGCAGAACATCAAGGTTCTGCAACAGCTTCTTCCCACGGGCCATCAGACTCCTGAATGCCATGTAATGGGCTGCCACCGTTGTCTATTTATCCTTTTATCCTTTTTATCCATGCCTATCCTTCTGTCAATTTATCGTGTTGCACAGGGAGCCAAATGCAACGTAATTTCATTTGGAACTGCATATATCAATGTATTTCTAAATGACAATAAAGTTTGTTTGACTTTGACTTGACTATTGTGGAATGGGTACAATAACGATATAGCATTTTCAAAAAATTAGAGCGTTTTGGATATTTAGTCATATTTAGTTAGGACAGGAAGAGGAGGGAAGTGGGGGGCGGGGGGTGGTTGGGAAATGGAATGCTCTCGTCACAGATTGGTATTGGCATTGGTTTATTGTCACATGTACCGAGCTAGATGTACATGTACCCACACTTCAATAAGGATAAGGTTTGTAGGTTCATTGCCTTGGTAAAATTGTAAATTGTCTCGAGTGTGTGTAGGATAGTGTTAATGTGCGGGGATCGCTGGTCAGCCGAAGGGCCTGCTTCCACGCTGTATCTCTAAACTAAACTAAACTAAACAAACGGACAGAAACACCAGAAACTCAAAGCCAGTGTGTGAGGGCTGACATCTGGGTTAAAAATAACCCAATTATTGATTGCTTAGCTGAGGATGCTTGGTTTGATGTAGACCAATTAATGTTGTCTGTATATTTAGTCAGTGTGTATGAGAATGTCCCATGCTGCCAGTTACAAACTATTATCTCTAAAGCAACCGCCCCCCCCCCCCCCCCCGCCCCCCCACTGTGAACAGCAGTAGTCTCCCTTTAGATAGTGGTGCTTATTCATGCAGCTGAGCTTTTAATTTTAAATCCAATTAGTTTGCAATTTACATTTTGAAATAGTTCACTAAGACTGGTTCTTGTATGCATTAATAATGACAATATCCTGAACTTTATACTTTGACTATGCCCATTTGCCCCGTACAATCTCTTCTCAGCTTTCACTCGTTCTCTGTTCATTTCATACATATAGGAGTCAGATAAGCTTATTTCATAAGAAACATTTTCAACATGTAGAAAATTCAAAGCTAATATGTTTAGTATAAGCTTTGACCAGTTGAGTGTAGCTGCCTGGGGAGACTCTTCATGATGTATCTCTGCCCTTTGCCACACTGCATAAAAATACATAAGAAATATGAGCAGGAATACCCCATTAGGTTCCTCAATCTTGCTCCATCATTCACTGAGATCGCGGCTGATCTGACGTTGGCCTCAAATCAATATCTGTATGATCTCCATAACTCATTGCACTTTGGTCCACAAATCAATTTCAGCCTTGAATATATTCAATTACAATTACACACATATTCAATTACAATACATATTCAATTACGCACAACTTCTGCTAGAAAATTTGAATGATTTATGATTAGTAGAAAATTTGAATGATTCATGATTCTCACAAGTTCTTCCATATTTCAATTCTACCTTGCCGATCCCTTATTCTAAAATTGTATCTTAGGTCATGATCCTCCTACTAGGACAGGTGACATTTTGGGTCAGGATCCTTCTTCAGACTGATGGAGATGGGAAAAAAAGATTTGGTTATCATCAGCATGGGATGGGATGTAAACTGCTGTCAGGATAGTTTGAGTGAATCCCCATGACAGATAATAGGTCGGCATTTCAGCATGACAGTATTTACTTTCGAAGGAGTCTGAAAAGATTCAGCATATTCAAAAGGATTCTCTTAAACTTCTACAGATGGGTCTTAAAAGGTATTCTGATGGGATGCAGTTACAGGTACAGTTTAGTTTATTGCCACATGTACCGAGGTACAGTGAAAAGCTGTTAAAGAAGGAACAGCTGGAAAATCGAGGGTACACAAAATGCTGGAGAAACTCAGTGGGTGCAGCAGCATCTATGGAGTGAAGGAGATAGGTAACGTTTCTGGCCGAAACCCTTCTTCAGACTGATGAGGGGTGGGGGGAGGCGGGGGGAAGAAAGGAAAAAGGAGGAGGAGAAGCCCGAGGGCTGAGGGAGAGGTGGGATGGGGAGGAGACAGCAAGAGTCAACAGAATTGAGAGAATTCAATGTTCATGCCAAGAGGATGCAGACTCCCCAAGCGGAATATGAGGTGCTGTTCCTCCAATTTGCGGTATTGCTCACTCTGGCCGTGGAGGCGGCCCAGGACAGAGAGGTCGGATACGGAATGGGAGGGGGAGTGCTGAGCCACCGGGAGGTCGGGTTGGTTATTGCGGACCAAGCGGAGGTGTTCGGCGAAACAATCGCACAAGCCTCCGCTTGGTCACACCGATATAGATCAAAGATTTACAGGTCCGACAGAGGTTCACTTGCACCTCCTCCAACCTCATCTATTGCATCCGCTGCTCTAGATGCCAGCTCCAAATACAAGGCGTAGCTATGGGCACACGCATGGGCCCCAGCTATGCCTGCCTCTTTGTCGGGTACGTCAAACAATCCTTGTTCGCGGCGTACCAGGGCCCCATCCCCGACCTCTACCTCCGTTACATCGATGACTGCTTTGGTGCCACCTCCTGCACCCACACACAACTGACTGATTCCATTTGTTTCACCACCAACTTCCATGCGGCACTCAAATACACCTGGACCATTTCCGACACTTCCCTACCATTCCTTGACCTCACCATCTCCATCGCAGGGATAGACTCCTGACAGACCTCGATTATAAACCCACTGACTCCCACGGCTACCTGGACTACTCTTCCTCCCACCCTGCTTCCTGTAAGGACTCCATCCCCTATTCCCAATTCCTCCGTCTGCACCGCATCTGCTCCCAGGATGAGGTGTTCCACACCAGGGCATCACAAATGTCCTCATTCTTCAGAGAACGGGGATTTCCCTCCCCCACTATAGTTGAGGCTCGCACCAGGGTCTCCTCCGTACCCCGCAACACAGCCCTCTCTCCCCATCCCCCCACTCGCAATAAGGGCAGAGTTCCCTTGGTCCTCACCTTTCACCCCACCAGCCGGCACATACAACACTTAGTCCTCCGCCAGTTTCGCCACCTCCAATGTGACCCCACCACTCGCCACATCTTCCCATCTCCCCCCGTGTCTGCCTTCCGCAAAGACTGCTCCCTCCGCAACTCCCTTGTCAATTCTTCCCTTCCCTCCCGCTCCACCCCTTCCCGGGCACTTTCCCTTGCAACTGCAAGAGATGCTACACTTGTCCCTTTACCTCCCCCCTCCACTCCTTTCAAAGACCCAAGCAGTCCTTCCAGGTCCGACAGAGGTTCACCTGCACCTCCTCCAACCTCATCTATTGCATACGCTGCTCTAGATGCCAGCTGATCTATATCGGTGAGACCAAGCAGAGGCTTGGCGATCGTTTCGCCAAACACCTCCGCTCGGTCCGCAATAACCAACCTGACCTCCCGGTGGCTCAGCACTTCAACTCCCCCTCCCATTCCGTATCCGACCTCTCTGTCCTGGGCCTCCTCCACGGCCAGAGTGAGCAACACCGCAAATTGGAGGAACAACACCTCATATTCCGCTTGGGGAGTCTGCATCCTCTTGGCATGCATATTGAATTCTCTCAATTCTGTAGACCCTTGCTGTCTCCTCCCCTTCCCACCTCTCCCTCAGCCCTCGGGCTCCTCCTCCTCCTTTTTCCTTTCTTCCCCCTGCCTCCCCCCACCCCCCATCAGTCTGAAGAAGGGTTTCGGCCCAAAACGTTACCTATCTCCTTCGCTCCATAGATGCTGCTGCACCCGCTGAGTTTCTCCAGCATTTTGTGTACCCTCGTGTGTATAATATACACACATACATACCAGACAAAGTGGGACCCGTTGGGTCCCAGCATTACACGGGAGGGCTGGTCCCCCAACGCTATTCCACCTCTCCACCAATTCCAATATTGGTGGCCAGTGGGGGGGAGGGGGGGAAGATTTTCTGGAGCGCTAGTATGGGTGTTGTGGGCTGTAGGGACTAGTTTCCAGAGGGCTAGTATGGACATTGTGGGCCGAATGGATTCTTAGACTGGCGGCTCAGTCACTCAAACCTGTGTGCTGGCAGCACACTCACTCATGGATGGTGGGCTGGCAGTTCCATTTCAAGCAGGGTACAAGGCCACCAAATTCAAGTGCAGTTTCTTACCACTTTAAGCAGGGTGCAAGGCCACCAAATTCAAGTGCAGTTTCATACCATTTCAAGCAGGGTGCAAGACCACTAAAGACAGTGAGTCATGACCTCTCCCTCCTCCATCTTGCAGAGACTGAGCCACGGCCACACTTCTGGGTTTTATAGTCCCTCCCCCTCAATGGGCGTGGTCTTCTTGGCGTGATTGACGGGAGAGAGAAACTCAACATTTTTTAAACACTAATAACTTTTATTTTTCATCGATGGAAAAAATTCTCGGAACCTGATGAGCAGAGGGGGACTGAGTAAGATGGCCAAAAATCACAGCCATACGTAGCAGCATTCTTCCTAAAATCAATATACAGTGCAAACAGTAAGTGGTCAAGATTAGACTTTTAATTATATAGACAGCAAGGTAACTTTAGAATTCTCTCACCAACTTTTCAATTAGGCAAGGCAACTTTGGCACACTCAATCCAACGTTTCAATTAGGTAAGGCAACTTTGGCATTCTCAAACCAACTTTTCAAATAGACAAGGCAACTTTAGCATTCTCAAACCAACTTTTCAGTTAGGTAAGGCAACTTTATCATTCTCACACCAACTTTTCAATTAGGCAAGGCATTCTCAAATCAACTTTTCAATTAGGCAAAGCGTTCTCAAACCAACTTTTCGATTAAGCAAGGCAACTTTTGCATTCTCAAACCAACTTTTCAATTAGGCAAGGCAACTTTAGCATTCTCAAACCAATTTTTCAATTAGGCAAAGGTAACTTTAGCATTCTCACACCAACTTTTCAATTAGGCAATGCATTCTCAAATCAACTTTTCAATTAGGCAAAGCACTCTCAAACCAACTTTTCAAATAGACAAGGCAACTTTAGCATTCCCAAACCAACTTTTCAATTAGGCAAGGCAACTTTTGCATTCTCAAACCAACTTTTCAATTAGACAAGGCATTCTGAAACCAACTTTTCAATTAGACAAGGCAACTTTAATTAGGCAAGGCAACTTTAATTAGGTAACACAGCTTTAGCATTTCCAAACCAAAGGCAGCACAGCTTTAGCATTTCCAAACCAAAGGCAGCACAGCTTTAGCATTTCCAAACCAAAAGCAACACAGTTTTAGCATTTCCAAACCAAAGGCAACACAGCTTTAGCATTTCCAAATCAAAGGCAGCACAGCTTTAGCATTTCCAAACCAAAGGCAACACAGCTTTAGCATTTCCAAACCAAAGGCAACACAGTTTTAGCATTTCCAAACCAAAGGCAACACAGCTTTAGCATTTCCAAACTATATTTTCAAACCACGTTAAGGGCACTGATAGGTCAGTAAAACCACTCACAGTTTGGTAGACATTTAGTAGTTTGGTGTTATTCACAGCTCAGACTGAGGGACGTGACCTTCTCGCTCCCCCATCTTGCAGAGACTGACTTCTGGATTTTATAGTCCCTCCGGAAGGGGCGTGGCCTTCAGGAGAGAGAATTGCAACATTTTTTAAACACTAATAACTCTTTTATTTTTCATCAATGGGAAAAATCCTCTTGTCCAGCGCAGCGGAGGGGGACCCTAAGTAAGATAGCCAAAAATGACAGCCGTAAGTGGCAGCGTTTTTTCTAAAGTCAATATACAGAACAACAGGAAGTGGTCAAGATCAGACATTTAGTAATATAGATGACAAAAAATGAAACACACTATCTAATTAATCAGATTGTTACCTCTCTCAGTGCACATTTCAGCTGCCATGTTACCACGGTGACACTCAAGGGAACTTCTTTGGGCTAAAGTGTTTTGAGATATTTTGAAAAGGATATAAAAGGTATCTATTCTGAATAAGTGGAAATGTTATTTGTATCATTCTTTTTAGTTACTTTCTTGTTCATTGTTTGTTATATGGGGTTGATAATTATGAGGGTATTGTTCACATTGACTCTGTTCCATCTACGATTAAAGGCACAGCAAATGTGAAACAAACTTTGGTTTGGCCTGGACAGAGTGAATGTAGAGAGGATGTTTTCATGCGTGGGAGAGTCGAGGAACAGAGGCCATAGCCTCAGAATAAAAGGACGTACCTTTTAGAAAGGAGACGAGGAGGAAATTTAGTGGAAGTTGAGGAATCTGTGGAATTCATTGCCACAGACAGCTGTGGATGCCTCGTCAATAGATATTTTTAAGGTGGAGATTGACAGATTCTTGATTAGTACGAGCGTCCGGTTATGGGGAGAAGGCAGGTGAATGGGGTTGAGAGGGAAAGATAGATCAGCCATGATTGAATGGTGGAGTAGACTTGATGGGCCGAATGGCCATATTTTGCTCCTGGAACTTATGAACTTAAAAGCCTAAAGGGTGTCCTTATAACTGCATTGCCATCTTTCCCGTATCTATTAAACCATCAGGCTAAAATGGCCAAATGTTCAGGCTAAAATGAATGGTGTTAAGATCTCACCATTACTTTTTTTCTCAACTATCCCACTGTCACCAGTTGCTGTCCCCAATCACTAATCAAGTTGAAGTTTGGCCACTGGCTGATTCAAGTTGGAGTGTTGCCATTTCTAGAGATAAATATAGGATCCTCCAGCTGTATTCAGGAAAAGCTGAATGGATTTTGGCAAACGTTTTTATGACTGTCAGTTGTAAATTCACTAGTAAATTCATTTAGAACATACTTTTTCAAAGTTGGATGATCATTGCTCCAATGAGAGGATAATGATGTTAGTTTGTCTGTCTCCGAAGTGTTTATGCAAAATCTTGCTTATTGACGATATTACTCCAGTGCCTTGAGGTATCTCCAATACATTGCCCATCGAGAAGGTTAAAATATCACAACTGGATACAGAGAGACTGCAGATGCTGAAATCTTCAGCAAAAACTATCTGCTAGAAGACATTTCCAGGTCAGGCAGCATCAGTGGAGAGAAATGGACAATCAACATTTTGGGTCAAGACTTTTCCTTTGGAGTTATAGAGTGGAGAGGGGAGTGATATGATGACTGTGATAAATGAAAAGCTTAATTTCAAATTTAACATCACAGTTGACAAAAACTCATTTCCTTAGTTGACCAAAGACTGCTATTGCTTAATGACTGGACTATAAATATGAGCGGCATTTCATAACTGTCTGAATATTTCGAAATCAGATTAATAGATATTAGTTTTAGTTTAAGTAAAAAACAAAATGTTGGAGGAATTGGCCAGGCAGCATCAGTGGTGGGAAACGGACAGACAATGATTCAGGTTGGGACCCTTTTCAGACTGTTCGTATTAGTTTACGCTGTTATCATTCACTGAACCCAGAGTCCAATTTCACTCAAAGTAATATTATTAGAAAATTCACTGCCCTATCTGATAGCAGGTAGCATGCATAACAATGTGTAAGTGATGCTGAAAGCAAATTTACAGTCTTGTCTATGTTCGAGTCTTGAAATAATTTGGGTTATACAAAGAACTAGAGGTAACTACGGATGTGGGAAGGAACAATGGAGTAATACATAATAATGCCTGGTAGAGGCTAAGAGGAGATTTGGAGTGCTCAGATTACAGAAATTCTTTGGGCATTATTTACCCGTTTGTTCCGAATTTGTAACAATGTTACTACAGCACTGCTCTGAATTTCAAAGTACATCAGTATCACTTTCAGTCTGGCTGCAAATCAATCGTTAATGCCAAGTCAGCAAAGCTATATTGGATATGTTCTCCCATGTGAGAAAATCAGGCAGACCAATGCTTAACTAATCTGGGCCTGTAAAATTCATATTTAATTTAGTTTAGCTTAGCTTAGAGATACAGCGCGCAAACAGGCCCTTTGACCCGCCAAATCCGCGCCGACCAGCGATCCCCGCACACTAACACTATCCTACACACTATGGACAATTTACAATTATACCAAGCCAATGAACCTACAAACCTGTGCGTCTTTGGAGTGTGGGAGGAAATAGATCACGGTGAAAACCGATGCAGGTCACGGGAGGAATGTACAAGCTCCGTACTGACAGCACCCGTATCAGGATCAAACCCTGGTCTCTGGCGCTATAAGGCAACAACTCTACCATCGTGCTGCCCCTATGTTAACACCTTTATATATCACCTTACCTATATGTTATATAAAAAGGTTTTAAAACTTTCTAAAGACTAAATTGATTGTGTAATGTGCATGAAAATAGATATTTTCATGAAAAAGAACGGTGCAGCTTTAATAAAAAATTACAATAATTGAAGTAGAAAATTGAAGCAGAAAATACCAAACATTTAACAAAACAGCCCAAGTTTTATGTCAAGAGAGTCATGGATTCATTAAGATTGAGATTGAGTCCTGAGAAGACTGAGGAAATTTGGCATGAACGCCAGCATCCTCACAAACTTCTACAGTTGCACCATCGAGAGTCTGCTGATGGGCTGCATCACAGTCTGGTACGGGAACTGTTCTGCCCACAGCCGCAAATCACTACAGAGAGTGGTGAAGGCGGCACAGCACATCATTGGCATCCTTTTTACTCTAGAGATGCTGCCTGACCCACTGAGCTACTCCAGCACGTTGAGTCTATCTTTGGTATAAACCAGCATCAGCAGTTCTTTGTTTCTACTAATGTTTCAATATTTGCAGGTAGCCAATTTTTAGAAAATGCATCGACCCTGCTCTGTTACACCTGTAATAGCAAATTTAATAATTCCATTCAATGCTGCATTTGAATCATGAAGTTTTCTTATAAGTTTCATAGATTACTTAGGTTACACATATTTTGGGTGATGAAAGTATCACTAAACAACATGGGCACAGAATGCCACAGGAGATCGTTTTTCCCTGTGGCTATCAAACTGTACATGGGGTAGACTGACTCCCCTTCGACTCCCTCCCCAACCTTTGCATATCCCCAATCCTGGACTTTCCACTTGTCACTTACGATGTCATCCGATGGCAGCCTTGCCAACAGTCAGTCTCGTCCTTTGTTGTTTTTAGTCTGTTGTTAAATGTATGTTTTAGTGTATCTTTAGTTTGGTATTATGTGGAGGGTGGGGTCTGGCGGAAACTTTTTAAAATCTCTTTCCTCGACGGAGATGCGACTTTTTCAGTATCGTATCTCCGTCGGCACTGCGGCCTAACATCGTGGAGTTGGCGGTCCCTTTACTGGGGATTGACTTCAGGAGCTCCAACCACAGGAGCCTGCGGACTTAACATCGTGGAGCTCGTGGTCCCTTTGTCAGGGATTGGCATCAGGAGCTCTAACCCGGGGAAATTATGCTTGACTAATCTTCTGGAATTTTTTGAGGATGTGACAAGTAAAATGGATGAAGGGGTGCCAGTGGATGTAGTGTATCTAGACTTTCAGAAAGCCTTTGATAAGGTTCCGCACGGGAGACTGGTGACTAAAATTAGAGCACATGGTATTGGGGGTAGGGTGTTGACATGGATAGAAAATTGGTTGGCAGACTGGAAGCAAAGAGTAGGAATGAATGGGTCCTTTTCAGAATGGCAGGCAGTGGCGAGTGGAGTGCCGCAAGGCTTGGTTTTAGGGCCGCAACTGTTTTCCATATATATTAATGATTTGGAAGAGGGAATTGGGAGCAAAACTAGCTAGTTTGCGGATGACACAAAGCTGAGTGGCAGTGTGAACTGTGAAGAGGATGTTAGGTGCAGGGTGACCTGGACAGGTTGAGAGAGTGGGCAGATGCATGGCAGATGCAGTATAATATAGATAAATGTGAGATTATCCACTTTGGCGGCGAAAACAAGGGGGCAGATTATTATCTCAATGGGGTTAGATTAGGTTGGGGGAGTTACAGCGAGACTTGGGTGTCCTTGTACACAAGTCACTGAAAGTTGGCGTGGAGGTACATCAGGCAGTGAAGAAAGCTAATCGAATGTTGGTCTTCATAACAAGAGGATTTCAGTATAGGAGTAAAGAGGTTCTTCTGCAGTTGTATAGGGCTCTGGTGAGACCATATCTGGAGAATTGTGTACAGTTTTGGTCTCCTAATTCGAGGATTATTGTCCTTCCTGTTTCCTGCAGTCCATTTGCCACCTTTGTTTGCAATTGCGGACTAGACAGTTTCATAATTTTTTTTTACCATTTTTCTTCAGTATTGCACACTATAATTTTGCCCCACACACACATTAAAAAAATCTGAAGACATATAAGAGACTGCACATGCTGTATTCTGGAAACTGTCCATCATCTGTCTCTTATCAGATTACACTTATCATCTTACATTCTTATCATATTCCAGCATCTGTTTCTTGTGACTTCCCTTATCATCTTCCAGCCTTTGTTTCTACCTCCACCCTCCCCTCTCCCAATCTGGCTCCATTTGCAGCTTTCTATTTTGATGCATTTAACTTCAAGTAACCCTTGCATGCCCTCTCCCTCTCTCTCTCTCTCTCCCTCTCTGTCCCTCCCCCATCCTAGTCCTCTTGCTAATTTCACCGTTCGGATTCCTTTGTTATCACCTTGTACCCAGCCAACAACGGACCATTCTACCTTTCCTGAGTTATCAATGCACGCTCTGCTTTGTTCTGTACCTTTCTATACCTCTAGTTCCCCCCTCCCTCACTCTCAGTCTGATGAAGGGTCTCAACCCGAAACGTCACCCATTCCTTTTATCCAGAGATACTGCCTGACCCGCTGAGTTACTCCAATAGTTTGTTTCTATTATTGCCGGGTTTTTTTCTCTCTTATCTGTCCCTACCTATCACCCACCAGTCACAGTCTCCCTACTCCACCCCTCCTCAACCCACGCCTTGCTCCATCTGCCCTCATTCCCCTCCTCACCTAGTTCCACCTATCGCCTGCCAACGTCTTTCACCCCGCCCTCTCGCCTCTCCATACTGGAGACCCTGCAATCTCCCCAGTCGTGATGCAGGGTCTCAACCCAAAATGTCAGCTGTCCCTTTTTCCCCACAGATGCTGCCTGACCTGCTGAGTTCCTTCAGCAGTTTGTTTTTATTCCATTTAAAAATATGATGTTCAATTCAACATCATGTAAGAGAAGATCATGTAATTGATTAAAATTGTCGAAAAGCTCAAAGGTTTTCAAGTCTCTGCACTCTTCCAACAGTTTTCCTTCGACCACTTGTTGTTTTTTTAACATTCCTTTGAATTCTTTTTTTACTTAATTGTGTGTGTGTAAGATATTAATTTCCAAGCCTGGCTATCTAGTGTGTGCCTGTGTTTTGATTGTGTCTATCAATGTGCCTATGTGTTAGTGTGAGTGTGCGTGAGTATGAATGTACATGTATGGACTTTGTTTCTCTCAAGGTTGATCAGCTGAAACAATTCACGTGGCCACATATATCGCTGCTTCTCACTGTGTTCATCTTAGATTTCTATCCCAGCTCACATTTCACAGCTCTCCATTGTTTGGGAGCCGATCGGGAAAAGAGAGTTGATAGCATTGCGCGCTAATATCATCATTTTCTTTCTCAACAGACCACCCATTAGACAATTGCAGCCATGAGTAATGAGTATAAAAATGTATGGTAGCTGCTAGTATGAGCCAGAGCCATCCTTCAAACAGCTTTTGAATGTAACCTGCAAGCAGCAATCATTTTTCAAATGATAAAGTTACAGTGTAGCTGCGTAAACTAATACCACTATGTGTGAGAAACCAGATCAGCGGATCACAGTGGGATATACTTAGGAGGTACTCTATGCTTTGGAAACTGAGAAGACATGTATAAAGATGGTCGATTAAATAACGTAACATTCATACAATACCATTATTGGGATTTAGGGCATTAGCAGTGAGATATCCTGAGCTTTGTACCATCGTAACACATAGAAAGATATACGATTGTTAAATGAAGCTACTGTCTACAAACCCACAACTGCTCTGCCCAAGACTGCAAAAATTGTGGAGAGTTACAGTCAGGCATGTGCCATCAGGGTAGGCAAGGTAGGCAGTGCCTACCCTGACTAAAATTATAAAATAGTAATTATTTTCTGTAAAATATATTTTTATTAGAAGTAAATACAAATTAAGACGAATTAAAATGTGAGAAAAAAGAAAAAGAATATATTATTCGTCACATACATTCTTAATATTTTTAAAGTTTACAATCATTCTTGTTTGTACTTATATACTTTTTATTATTTTTAATACAGAGAGAAAGTGATAGCGAGAATTAATAGAGAAAAATAAAATAAGAATAAAAATAGAAAATCAATAATGTGAGCGCAGTATTAAACAAACTATACTTCATTGGAGATATATCAGTGGTCTATTGTATATAATTCTTCATCTATTCCTTCGTTCAGGATTCAGTCAGGCCCTCGAACCGAGCCAATTTGTCCCTTTAGATAATCAATAAATGGAGACCATGTTCCTCTAAACTGGTCTAGCCTGTCCAAAAGGACAAGTCTTAATCTTTCCAAATGAAGTGTCTCCAACATTTCTGTGATCCACATTTTGATAGTGGGGGAGGTAGGACCTTTCCAAAATCTTAATATTAATTTTTTACCAATTATTAAACTATAATCAATAAAAAATATTTGTTTTATTGTTAGTGATTGATCAGTTTCTAATATACCTAATATAATTCATTTTGAATCTGGAGTCAAATTTGTATTAACTACCTTCGGAATTATCTTAAAAATTTCTGACCAAAAATTAGTAATTTTTACACATTTTGTAAATGAGTGCGTTAGATTAGCTTCTAAGTGTTGACATTTATCACATATAGCAGAAACATTTGAGAAAATTCTGTTTAATTTGGATTTCGAGAAGAAAATAGTAATTATTTTATATATAACTATAATATGTATAAAATATATATAAAACATACATAAAATGGTCATAAATAGTAAAGGCACGGGAGAATTATGCCTCCCTAAGAGATGAATCTCTTAGGAGGCATTATTCTCCCATGCCTTTCATCAGCAGTACATTTTAAACGCGGAAGTATGTGCTACTCACGTGCCGTCGACGCTGTTTCAAGCCATCAGTGGGAACGGTCCGTAAAGGCAGCTGAAACTCTGCCTTTACACTGTGAACCAGTGCATGTGCTGCGTTGCGCACTGCGCATGCGCACCAGCCTATTGCGCATGCGCAAGTTTCTTAGCGGGATTTTCAAGGGTGGATAGTGATTACCTGAAGAGTTTCAAGAAGCAACCTTATGGATATTTTTTGCTGCAAACAGAGAAGAATGCATTTTGTGCACAAATAATATGGTAAGTAAATTTTTTGGAGCTATATGTTTTTAAATACTTTATTAAGAGATAGGACCTATTGAAAACAAATTACGATAAAAGTCGAGAGAACAATCTGCGCATGCGCGGTTTCCACGATTTAAAAATAGCCGAATGACAGTACACCGGGAGGGAACAATGTGCGCATGCGCAGTTACAAGATTAAAAAAAGCCGACTGACAGCTCACCGGGGAGAGAATAATCTGCGCATGCGGGTTTTCAAGATTTTTAAAAGCTACTGCCTACCCTGGCTGATTACTCACGGCACGTGCCTGGTTACAGTATAGATGCAGCCCAGTCCATCACACAAACCAGCTACTCCTCACCCCGAACATCAACTCCATCTGCACTTCAAGCTGAAGATAGACACAAAATACTGGAGTAACTCAGTGAGCCAGGTAGCATCTCTGGAGAAAGGGAATAGGTGACGTTCTGGGTTGAGACCCTTCTTCGGACAGAGTCAGGGGAGAGGGAAACTAGAGGTATGAAAAGGTACAAAGAAAAAAGAAATGAAAGATATGAAAAGAAAAAATCAAAGACAGCAACGATGATCAAGGAATGGTGGATCCCACAATACTTTAGGCAGCCTAGTGAATGCGACCAATGTAATCAAGGACACTTACACCCTGGTCATTCTCTCATCTCCCTTCTCCCATCAGGCAGAAGATATAAACATTTAAAAATACATAGACCAGCCTCAAGAACAGTTTCATCCCGGCTGTTGTTAGACTATTAAATGGACCTCTCATAAGCAAATGGTGTCCTGATCTTCCAACCTACCTTATTGTGCCCTTGCACGTTTTTTATCTGCACTTTTTCTGTAGTTTTCTGTACTGTAATATGTTTTGTAATATGTACATTTTTGCTGAGGCAGCATGAAGTGTGGACTGAGTCAATGGAAGCGAGGTTGGTTTGTGTGATGGTCTGGGCTGCTTACACAATTCTCTGCAATTTCTTGTGGTCTTGGATGGAGTTGTTCCCAAACATGCTGTGATGCATCTCGATAAAATGCTTTCTACTGCGCTTCAATGGAAGTAGCTGAGAGTATTGGACAACAGCAAGTGGGAGAACCTGGACCAACCACTGATCGTAGAGGAGCTGACTAGCTCCATCTGTTCCTTTGTGCCGAATAAAATCCTGGAAGCAATGGCTTACCAGCTGAATATTACTTGGCTTTGCTGGCTAGGGTGGCAGCATGTTAGACTCCATGAGGAAAGGTATCAGCACCCTCATCTACAAGCAGAAGGGGAGAAGGATGACATCAAGAATTGGAGACCCATTTCACTGCTCAATGTGGACTATGAGATGATGTCCAAGGCTATCGCCAACCAGGTCACAATAATTCTGAAAATGCACAGGCAGCCTCACACTGTTGAGGAATACCATCACCTATGTGCAGGACAGATCTGCAGACACCTGGCTGGACAGCTTGGACCAGGACAAAGCCCTCGACAAGATATCACACACGTACATGATGGACATGCTCTCCAAAATGGGTTTTGCAGAGAAAATCAGGATTCTGCTCTACACAGCTGTTGGAAAGCATGCAAAGAAGGGTCTGACATGAAACATCACCTATTCCTTTTTTCCAGGGATGCTTCCTGACCTGTTGAGTTACTCCAGCATTTTGTGTCTATCTTCAGTGATCTACACAGATATCCATGGTCAGTCTAAATCAATGGATGGGAAATGAATGGCTTCTCTATCAAGTCTGGAAGCCGGTAGGGTCTCCCACTCGCCTCTATTTTGTTTGTGTGCTATATAGAACCCTTTGCTGAATCTGTCAGGAAGATCGAGAGCTTAAGAGGAGTGACATTGCCAGGCGGTGGGGGAACTCAGATCAACATCTCCCTGTGCATAGACTATGTCGCTATCATGTGCTTGTATCCAAGATGGGTCTGCAGATAGATAAGCATCTGTGATCAGTTTGAGTGGGCATCAGAGGTCTGGTGCAGCCAACGAGGTCCACAGTGCAGGGTCCGTCCGCTGCCTGACATTGAGGAGGGGAACCCCTCATACAAGGGAAGGGATATTACCCCAGAGTACTACATGAGTGAGAAGGGTGTTTTGTTTAAAGGTAGGCGCAAACACTACTGAATATGACACTATAGAATGTACGGACACTTAAGGGGTTGGACAGGCTAGATGCAGGAAGATTGTTCCCGATGTTGGGGAAGTCCAGAACAAGGGGTCACAGTTTAAGGATAAGGGAGAAGTCTTTTAGGACCGAGATGAGAAAATCATTTTTCACACAGAGAGTGGTGAATCTGTGGAATTCTCTGCCACAGAAGGTAGTTGAGGCCAGTTCATTGGCTATATTAAAGAGGAAGTTAGATGTGGCCCTTGTGGCTAAAGGAATCAGGGGGTATGGAGAGAAGGCAGGTACAGGATACTGAGTTGGATGATCAGCCATAATCATATTGAATGGCGGTGCAGGCTCGAAGGGCCGAATGGCCTACTCCTGCACCTATTTTCTATGATTCTATGATAAGGTATGAAGAGTTTTTTGCACAGCTTTTGTTTTATATATCTTTTTTATTCTGAATAAAGTGTTTTTTTTTAATTAAAAAAAGTTAGGCCCATGGCTTCAGTCTTCCCATGGCTCAATCAATGTGACAACACACTCCAACAACTAAATAATCCATTGGCTGGGCACTTTTTCTATCACTACTCCTCTCCAGGAGTGCAAATAATCATTTTTGGTGAACTTACGATTTTCCTTCTCTGTTGTATGTCCATGAATCTCTTTGTAATGTGTTAACATTACAGATTCTAATGCATCCAGCCAAGATGGTGAACTGTGGATGTGACTTTATTCTTTGTATAAGGACATAAAGATTTGTTTTCCTTCAGTTAACTATCTTTAGAACAAATTTTGAGAGCTCCTTGGTGCAGGAAATGGAATATATTTATTTACAACAATTAAACACAAATCACCAGAATCGTCATCATGTTTCTGACTCCGTTTATTTCAGACACCATACAGAACTCGTTTGTATTAACCACAGGCAAGCTGAATGCTGGCTCTGCATTTGCTTTAGGTTTTAAAACTTATCTCTGTAATTGCAATAATTTTTAAAGAACTGAGTTGGCAGATAAGTTAGAACGTTTTTCTTTCTGCACCTGATCAACAATTGGATGCTTGAATGTTACAAAAATGTTTTTATTTCTCCATTTGGAAAAAATGACATTTAATTTTAAACAAACCAGCGTTTCTTCCTCTTGACAATTTGGTGAGACGGTGCGTTTGTCGCACGAGGTGAGGTTAATCAGACAAGCAGTTTTTGCTCAAGATAGACACAAAATACTGGAGTAACTCAGCAGGTCAGCCAGCATCTCTGAAGAAAAAGAATAGGTGACATTTCGGGTCAGAACCCTTCTTCGGTGTCCCGCTGAGTTACACCAGTATTTTGTGTCTATCTTTGGTATAAACCAGTATCTGCAGTCCCTTCCTGCATAGCATTACAGGCTCGTAGGTTTAGAAGATTAAATGATGAACACATTGAGACTTACAAAAAAAAAAACTTGACAGGAGAGATGCAAAAACGATGTTCCTCCTAGAACGAGAGACCACAGAATGTTTACAGTAGAATGTTCACAGTTTTCAGTCCAAGTTGAGTAGTGTCAGTCTTTGATTCACAAAAAGACCACCAGGTTAACTGGTCCTTGTAAATTACCCTTTTGCTGGGTAACTGACAGAAGATTAAAAAGAGGTAGTTGGTGGGCATGTGAGAGAGAATAAGTTGTAGGGCATCATGTAAAGAGGAGGAAAGCCCAGGATCCCAGATCTTTATGGATTGGTCGGCAGTGGCGAGAGTCAACACCTTCAAGTCTTTGGGTGTGAACATCTGTCCTGGACAGCACATTGATGCAATCAATGGCAAGCAATGCCTCCACTTCCTTAAATGCTTGAAGAGATTTGGAATGTCGACAAATACGCTACTGGTAGACGCACAGGAACGAAGATTGCAAAAAGTGATGAACACTGCCCAGATCATCTTGGGGACTGACCTCCCCAGCATTACAGGGAATCTATAGGCGGTGCTACGGTATTTTACTTGGGGTAAGGGAGTCTGAAACTAAGATGCATAGATTTATTGTGACAGGGGAAAAATTTAAAGGGAACCCGAGAGGTAACTTTTTCACACAGATAATAGTGCATATATGGAACAAACTGCTAGAGGACGTGGAAGAGGGAGATGCAATTCAGTGTTTGAAAGACTTTTGAATAGGGACATAGATAAGAAAGGTTTGGAGAGATATGGGAAAAATGTAGGGCAATAGGACTAGCTCAGGGAGGAGGCAAGTTGCCCAACATGGAAGAATTGGGCCGAAGATAGACACAAAATGCTGGAGTAACTCAGCTGGTCAGGCAGCATCACTGGAGAGAAGGAATGGGTGATGTTTCGGGTCGAGACCGTTCTTCAGACTGGTGTCAGGGTAGTGGGCGGGACAGAGATAGAATGTAGTCGGAAACAGGAAGAATGGTGGGAGAACTGTGAAGGGGGAGGGGATGGGGATAGAAGGGGAAAGCAAGGGATATTTGAAGTTAGAGAAGTCAAAGTTCATACCACTGGGGTGCAAGCTACCAAAGTGAAATATGAGGAGCTGTTCCTCCAATTTGCCCTGGGCCTCACTCTGACAATGGAGGAGGCCCAGGACAGGAAGGGCAGATTGGGAATGAGATGGGGGGGGGGTTAAAGTGCTGAGCAACTGGGAGATTAGTTAGGTTAAGGCGGACTGAGCAGAGTTGTTCAGCAAATCGATCGCCGAGCCTGCGCTTCGTCTCGTCAATGTACAGGTGTTGACATCTTGAACAGCGGATACAGTAGATGAGGTTGGAGAAGGTGCAAGTGAACCTCTGCCTCATCTGAAAAGACAGATGGGTTCCTAGGATGGAGTCGATGGGGGAGGTAAAGGGACAGGTGTTGCATCTTCTGCGGGTGCAGGGGAACATACCTGGGAAGGGGGTGGTTTGGTGGGAAGGGTCAAGTTGACCACGGAATTGTGGAGGGAACATTCTCTGCGGAAAGCAGAGAGGGGTGGAGATGGGAAGATGTGGCCAGTAGTGGGATCCCGATGGCGATGGCGAAAATAGTGGAGGATTATATGCTGTATGCGACGGCTGATGGGGTGGAAGGTGAGGACAAGGGGGACTCTGTCCTTGTTACGAATGGGGGGAGGGGGAGCAAGAGTGGAGCTGTGGGATATCAGGGAGACCCTAGTGCGGCCTAACATCGTGGCGTTGGCGGCCTCTCCTGGAGACCGACGGGCGCTCCAAGCCACAGGAGTCTGCGGGACTTTAACATCACGGAGCTCGCGATCCCTTTGCCGGGGATCGAAGCTCCAACCGCGGGGTCTGTGGGCTTTACATCGTGAAGCCCGTGGTCTCTGATAAGAAGAGACCGACACGGGAGTTCCATGCCACGGAGAGAGTTTCACCTGCCCCGACCCGGGAGTTTTGATCACCCCGACGGGGGTTTCGATCGTCGGCTGCGGGGGCTTTGATCGCCCTGACGATGGAAACCCCCGTCGGGGTGATCAAAATGGTTTGACTGCATCGACCGCGGGAGAACAAGAGGAAGAAGATTGGACTTTATTGCCTTCCACCACAGTGAGGAATGTGGAATCCACTGTGATGGATGTTTATGTTAACTTTTATTTTATGTGGGTGTGTGTCTTATTGCTTTTCACTTAGTATGGCTGTATGGTTATTCTAATTTCACTGTACCTTATCTGATACGAGACAATAAACTGACCTCGACCTTGAAACCTTGAGAGCCTCATCTATAATGGAAGATTGGAACCCCTGTTTCCTAAAGAATGAGGACATATTCAATACCCTGGTATGGAAAACCTCATCCTGGGTGCAGGTACGGCATAGACGGAGGAATTTGGGAGTAGAGGATATAGTCTTTACAGGAAGCAGGGGGGGGAAGATGTGTAGTCTAGATAGCTATGGGAGTCAGGGGGTTTGTAGAAATGACGGTCAATAGTCTGATTCCTTTGATGGAGACGGTGAGATCTAGAAACGATAGGGAGATGTCGGAGATGGTCCAAGTGAATTTGAGTGCTGGATGGAAATTGGTTGTGAAGTTGATGAAGTCAGTGAGTTCTGCATGGGTGCAGGAGGTAGTATGCCTGGGACAGTGATTGTTCAACATACCCTACAAAGAGGCAGGCACAGCAGGGGCCCATGCGAGTGCCCATATGTGTCTTGGATTTGGAGGAAGTGAGAGGAGTCGAAGGAGAAGTTGTTGAGGGTAAGGACCAGCTCTGCTAGGCGGATTAGAGGATTAGTAGATGGAAATTGGCTGGTTCTGCGGTCGAGGAAGAAACTGAGTGCTTTAAGACATTCCTGGTGGGGGATGGAGGTGTAGAGTGTCTGGACATCCATAGTAAAGATGAGGGAGTTGGGGCCTGGAAAACGGAAGTCATTGAAGAGACAAAGAGCGTGTGAGGTGTCTTGGACATAGGTCGGGAGGGATTGGACCAGGGGGGATAGGATGGAGTCGTGGTATGTGGAAATTATTTCAGTGGGACATGAACAGGCAGAAACAATGGGTCTGCCAGGACAGTTCTTTTGTGGAATTTGGGGAGAAGATAAAATCGGACCCTGCGGGACTGGGGAATGATAAGGTTGGAGGCTTTAGAGGTCAGAGAGCCAGACATGATGAAATCAGAAATGATGTGTGATATTAAGGTCTGGTGCGCGTATGTGGGGTCATGGTCCAAGGATAAGTAGGAGAGGATGTCTGAGCACTGTCACCTGGCCTCAGCCCGGGAGAGATGTGGACAAAAGAGTCTGCTTCCATGCTGTATAACTCTATGAAAGCCCAGCTTATATGTTTCAGCAAGGAAAGTAGCCTTGAAAGGGAAAAAAAGTACTTGCAAGTGCAGAGAATGATTTACAGCAAATAAAGAATTGAGAAAGTACAGCTGACAACTCAACTAAACTCAACTGGATATGGAATATGGAAAAGTTCAATGGTGCCCACACACATTGACATCAAAGAAATCAGAATTTTACTGATGTTGTTTGAGGTAAAGCCCAGAATTATACAATACTGTTTAGTTTTTCAACCATGTACTTCCCACATGTATTTTCCAGCTTAAAACTTTAGACTTTAGCGATACAGCGCAGAAACAGGCCGCTAGGCCCACCGAGTCCGCGCCAACCAGCCTATCACACACACACACTGGGGACAATTTACAATTTTACTCAAGCTGATCAACTTAGAGACCTTACAGACCTTACGTCTTTAGAGTGTGGGAGGAAACCGGAGCACCCAGAGAAAACCCACGTGGACACAGGGAGAACGTACAAACTCCGTACAGACAGCACCCGTAATCAAGAACAAACCAGGGTCTCTGTCACTGTGAGGCAGCAACTCTACTGCCACTACGGTTGCCAATTTTCTCAGTCCCAAATAAGAGACAAAGCGCCAATATACGGGACAAATTCCCAACGGCAATTCGTTAACTGACTGGGTTTGGCTTGGTGAATGATGAGTTGGCCCGGGGTGCTGGACTACACCGGCGGACCAGCTGAGGAGTTTTAGCCCGGGCGACGTTGCATGCAAAGTCCAGCACCCCATTCAACTCATGAACCGATGATCGGCCATGAGAAGGAGGGGTGCTGGTGTCAGCGGTAAGCGAAGGTCCGAAGGTCGGACAGCTGGCCGGGCTGCCGACCGACGGGGCCATGGGCAAGGCGCTGCTGCTGCACTCCATGGGCTGCACTACGTCGGGACGGGTGAGGCAGGGCCGGACGCGGCGCTCCGACCCAACAGTCCCCTCGACCCGAGTAGAAGCAGTCAAATACGGGACAAGGGCAGTCTGTACAGGACAAACCAATTTAGCCCAATATACGGGATGTCCCGGCTAATACAGGACAGTTGGCAACCCTAACTGCCACGTCACTGTGTTGCCTCATTACCCCAATATCTTTCTCTCTCCTCCTCCCCGATCCTCCAATGAATCTGAAAAGGGGTTTTGACCCAAAACGTTCCCTGTCCATTCCCTCCACGGATGCTGCCTGACCCACTGGGTTTCTCCAGCACTTTGTGCCTTGCTGAAGGTCAAGAGACAAGAGTGTTTTTTATAGGTAGACAAAAATGCTGGAGAAACTCGGGTGAGGCAGCATCCTATGGAGCAAAGGAAATAGGCGACGTTTCGGGTCGAAACCTTTCTTCAGACACAAGAGTGTTTTATTTTGTCACATGAACAATGAAATCCCAGCATCTGCAGTTTCGTGTGTCTCCACGGTCTAGTTCTAATCGGGCAAAGAGGTTGAAAAGTTATTTTCATCACAGGAGAGTACCATCAGCTCTAATGAAGCGTCTGCTTGCGATTTTGAACTCGGGAGAAGTACAGCACAGCACAGCACAGGACTGGAGCAGTTTAGTTGCTGGTGCTCCGTACTGTGTGCAGCGGGGGCGTGAGTGAGTGAGTGGCAGCTATTCCCGGGCTCAATGGGTCTGTGTTGCGGGGCGGCCGCTGCGCTGTTGGCGCTCGTTTGCATCGTAATCGCACGGATTTTCATCGTCCTCAGGAGAAGCGAGACGCCAGAGGCTCGGAAGCGGGGTTCGGCCAGCGTGCTGGTGGTTGTGGGCTCTGGTAAGTTTGCATTAGCAGAGGAAGCGAGGCCACGGCGCACAGATCCCATATTTGTAATGGAATAGGAACCCGGAAGCGAATGAGATTTCTGCGCTTGGTGCACCCTGGTTCATCAGTTCATAAGTAATAGGAGCAGAATTAGGCCATTCGGCCCGCCAAGTCTTCTCTGCCATTCAATCGTGGCTGATCTATCTCTCCCTCCGAACCCCATTCTCATGCCTTCCTCCCCACAACCCCTGACACCCGTACATTACACCTCGTTACATTGATGGCAAATGTAAAATGTTTCAGCACATTCCGGAGCGAATTAGCTGATCCACGTGTTATTTCCCATTCTGCAAACAAAAAAAAACCCAACGGGACATTGATAAGACACACAAGGAAGTGCAGACCCTGCAATGTAATAAGGACGAACTGCAGCTTTTTGTGTCTATGTGCAGATCCTGGAACTTTGTGTAAAACACAAAGTGTTGGAGTAACTTAGCGGGTCAGCTCAGCAGGTCATGGATAGATCACGTTTTGGATCAGGACCATTCTTCAGATTGTAGTAGGGAAGAGAAAGAGAGAGAAGAGAGGTGGGAGTAAAACAAAGCCTGGCAAGGGTGTGGACTGGAACTGCAGATGCTGATTTATACTGGAGATAGACACACACACAATGCTGGAGTAACACAGCGGGTCAGGCAGCATCTCTGGAGTAAAAGGATGGGTGACGTTTCAAGTCATGACCCTCCAGGCTCCTGGCAAGTGATGGGTGGATACAGTGGAGGGATGGGACTGAGAGGCAGTTGGGTGGACAAATGATAGAGATGGAGAGGCCACACTAGAATGTCAGATGAAGAGTGAAGTGTCCAAGAAAGGACACAAAGTGTTGGAATAACTCAGTAGGTCGAGCGGCATCTCTGGAGAACATGAATAGGTGATGTCTTGGATCAGGACCCTTCTTCAGATGATGGCCTGATGTTCGACGGTGGGGTCATTGTCAAGGAGTAGATATGAGGAGGTGGCTGAGAGCTGGCACCTGGCCTCAGCATGGTAGAGATCAGCCTGCCAGACGGAAACGGCACCTCCCTTGTCGGCGGGTTTGATGACTATGTTTGGATCGTTGCTGAGTGAGCGGAAGGCTGTGCCTTCAGAAAGGGTGAGATTCGAATGTCTATATACACACACACACACTCACACACACTCACACACACTCACACACACACATACACACTCACACACACTCACACACACACACACACACACTCTCACACACACACTCTCACACACACACTCACACATATACACACACACATATACACACACACACTCACACATATACACACACACATATATATGATCTATATATTGGAAATGTGTAAGAAGGAACTGCAGATGTTGGTTTAAACTGAAGATAGACGAAAGCTGGCGTAACTCAGCGGGATGGGCAGTATCTCTGGAGAGAAGGAATGGGTAACGTTTTGGGTCTCGCTGAGTTACCTTCTGTACCGTAGAATTACTCCATTTTTTGTGTCTATCTTCGGTATAAATCAGCATCTGCAGTTCCAGTCTACGCACTTTTTCTCTCTCGTTTATTATATTGTTTCTGCACCAGTTCATTGGCTATATTTAAGAGGGAGTTAGATGTGGCCCTTGTGGCTAAGGGGATCAGAGGGTATGGAGAGAAGGCAGGTACGGGATACTGAGTTGGTTGATCAGCCATGATCATATTGAATGGTGGTGCAGGCTCGAAGGGCCGAATGGCCTACTCCTGCACCTAATTTCTATGTTTCTATTAATAATCAGTAAACATTAATATTGAGAAGAATGAGGGGGGACCTAATGTGCAGAATAGTGAAAGGCTTGGATAGATATAGTTGATGTGGAGAGGATGTTTCCACTAGTGGGGGAGTCTAGGACTAGTGGTCATAGCCTCAGAATTAAAGGATGTTCTTTTAGGAAAGAGATGAGGAGGAATTTATTTGGTTAGAGGGTGGGAATCTGTGGAATTCTTTGCCACAGAAGGCTGTGGAGGCAAAGACAGTGGATATATTTAAGGCAGAGATAGATAGCTTAGTACGGGTATCAGAGGTTATGGGAGAAGACAGGAGAATGGGTTAGGAGGGAGAGATAGATTAGCCATGATTGAATGGCGGAGTAGACTTGATGGGCCAAATGGCCTAATTCTGATCCTATCACTTATGATCTTATGACTACCAGGTAGCCATACCATGATAGTGCGATACCAAAGTCGATAGTGCAACCAAAAGGAGGGAAGGGGGGAGAACCGAGGGTTGTTGCGAACAGACTTTGTCCCACCCCAACATTTTCGCCAGCTTTCTCCTGCCGACTACAATTAGTCTGAAGAAGGGTTTTGACCTTTGATTTTAGAGATACAGCGTGGAAACAGGCCCTTTGGCCCACTGTGTCCACGTCGACTAGAGATCAACCCCGTACACACACACTATCTTCCACACTATGGATTATTTACAATTTTACCAAGGCAGTAAACCTACAAACCTGTCCCTCTTTCTAGTGTGGGAGGAAACCCATGTGGTCACAGGGAACACGTACAAACTCCGCACAGACAGCACCTGTGGTCAGGAATGAACCCGGGTCTCTGGCGCTGTAAGGCTACAACTCTACCACTTCAGCACCGCTGGTGGTTGTAAAGATTGTCAAGCGGATGGATTCAGACACTTGTTCGATGGTCCCTCACCTGTTTGCCTTCACGTCTGACTCTCTTGCAGGGGGACACACTACTGAAATTCTCAGGCTGGTGGGCAGCCTCTCCGCCTCGTACGCTCCCAGGCATTACGTCATTGCAGACACGGACAGCATGAGTGAAGACAAGGTCCGTGCACTTGAGGCTGCAAGAACCGAAGAACATTCTCAACCTCAGGTAGGTGCTACATGAATGAACATAGAGCAGTAACAGCGCGGGAACAGGCCATTCGGCCCATAATGTCTTCACTGAACACGATACCAAGACACACTAATCACATCTGCCCCCAGGATCGATATTGCTCCATTCTCCGCATGTACGTGTGACTCTTTAAAAACTTCTCAAACGCCACTATCGTATCAGCCTCCACCGCTACCCCTTGCAGTGTGTTCCAGGCACTCACAACACTCTGTGTGAAAAAACTGACCCCGTACATTTTTGGGGTTTAGAGATATAGTACGTAAGCAGGCCGTTCGGCGCAACAAGTCCGCACCGACCAGCATCACCCCGTACACTATCACTATCCTACATACTAGTGATAATTTACAATCTTTACCAAAGCCAATTAGACAACAATTAGACACCAATACGTCTTTGGAGTGGGAGGCTTGGCACCCGGAGAAAACCCACGCGGTCACATGGAGAACGTACAAACTCCGTACAGACAGCACCCATGGTCACCCATCGAACCCGGGTCTCTGGCGCTGTAAGGCAGCAACTTCACCGCTGCGACACCGTGTCACCCCAGAGGGCATAGTAGAAACAAGGAACTGCAGATGATGGTTAATATACAAAAGGAGACAAAGTGCTGGAGTAACTCAGCGGGTCAGGCAGTATCTCTGGAGAACATGGAATGGTGACATTTCGGGTTGCGATCATTCTTACCTTGTACATCTCTTTAAACGTTACCGCTCTCGGCTTATTACGCCCTCATTTTCTCCCCTATACCCCCCCTCCCTCCCCCTGTGCCCAACCTGGGATCCCACCTATTTGTCCCCTGTATTTCCACCCCTCCCCCCGCCCCCCGCCCCCACACAGTCTCACACCTACTGTTCTTATCTCTGACCTTTGTTCTAACCTTCTATCAAAGCCCCACTCCCTCGCCTGTGTTGCCTTATTACCTGCCACGCTTTATCCTTCATCTGCCCTTTACCAGCATTCTTCCCCCTCCCCCTCCCCCTCCCTTACAATCAGTCTGAAGCAGTGCCTCAACCTGAAATATCATCTCTCCATGTTCTCCGGAGACGCTGCCCTGACCCGCTGTGTTACTTCATCATTCTGTGTCCTTTTGTGTATTAACCTTCCTCTGCAGTTCTTTGTTTCTACTATGCCAGCTAGCGTTTGACATCTCCACCCTTGGGGGAAAAAGATTCTGACTGTCTACCCAATCGATATCTCTCATAATTTTATACGCGACTATCAGGTTTCCCCTCAACCTCCGGCCTTCCAGAGAGGGTGTCAGCATGAGCTGGAAATGCCGCCGAGAGCAGTGGTTTGTCCCGCGTGTGTTTTCTGCCTGTAGAACAATTGCCAATGCAGCTGATGCTGTCTGATCTGCAGTGTGTGAGTGCTTCCAGCAGAGGGCAGTGATTGGCAACCTGTGGTGAGAATCAGCGATACACCCCTCTCTGTCACTAGTTCGAACACAGTCAATTCTAGCCAGGATCAGATAACTTCCAGTCAATTGTGTAGCTGGCTTCGATTCTTGTGCTTCCTTTTGTACCAGCTACCTTTGCTGGAAAAATGTAACATTCAATCAGGCATCTGGCCACTCCCGCTTCTCCCCTCTCCCATAGAAACATAGAAAATAGGTGCAAGAGTAGGCCATTCGGCCCTTCGAGCCTGCACCGCCATTCAATATGATCATAGCTGATCATCCAACTCAGTATCCTGTACCTGCCTTCTCTCCATGCCCCCTGATCCCTGTAGCCACAAGGGCCACATCTAACTCCCTCTTAAATATAGCCAATGAACTGGCCTCAACTACCTTCTGTGCCAGAGAATTCCAGAGATTCACCAGTCTCTGTGTGAACAATGTTTTTCTCATTCCAGTCCTAAAAGACTTCCCCATTATCCTTAGACTGTGACCCCTTGTTCTGGACTTCCCCAACATCGGGAATAGTCTTCCTGCATCTAGCCTGTCCAACCCCTTAAGAATTTTGTACGTTTCTATAAGATCCCCCCTCAATCTTCGAAATTTTAGCGAGTACAAGCCGAGTACTGGATAGTCTTTGTTCATAAGACAGTCCTGCCATCCCAGGAATCAGTCTAGTGAACCTTCTCTGTACTCCCTCTATGGCAAGAATGTCTTTTTTCAGATTAGTAGCCCAAAACTGTACGCAACTCCCATCAGGCAAAAGGTATAGAAGTGTTAAAATGCACACCTCCAGATTCAGGGGCAGTTTCTTCCCAGCTGTTATCAGGCAACTGAATCAACGTAACACAACCAGAGAGCAGAGCTGAACTACTATCTACCTCAGTGGTGACCCTCGGACTACACACAATCGGACTTTGCTGGCTTTACCTTGCACTAAACATTATTCCCTTATCATGTATCTCTGTACACTGGAAATGGTTCAATTGTAATCACATATTGTCTTTATGCTGACTGGATAGCATGTGACCAAAGCTTTTCACTACATGTACACGTGACAATAACTAAACTGTAACTAACTGGAGGGGATCGTGCCGAGTTAGAGAAGATATGCACATGGATAGGCAGGGAATGAAGGGATATGGATGACGGAAGGCAGAGGAGATTAGTTTGAGAGTCCAGAGAATATTATTGTCAAAAAGGAACCATCAAATTCTTGAAGATGGACACAAAAAGCTGAAGTAACTCAGTAGGTCATATCTGGAAAAAAGGAATAAGTGACTTTTCGGGTCGAGAACCTTCGTGAGATTCTTGCTTGCGGCAGCACTGTGGACATGTCAACATGGTGTACAGTACGAGCCATAATAAACAACAATAAGAAGTTCAGTAATAAAAGAGTACAAAAACAAAGCCCCAAGTCCCTCGAGCAGTCAAGGCAGTTCGTAGTTCACAGTTTAGTTGGAGGTCGTGGTCTTCAGTAGCCTGATGGTTGTTGGGAAGAAGCTGCTCCTGAACCTGGACGTTACAATTTCCAGGCGTGGCCAGGGTGGTATTTTTAAACCAGAGATTGATTAGTAAGGGCGTCAAATGTTACAGGGAATAAGGCAGGAGAATGGGGTTGAGAGGGAAAGATAGTTCAGCCATGATCGAATGGCAGAGCAGACTCGATGGGCCAAAAGGTCCAATTCTGCTCCTATGCTTATGGTCTTATGATTTTTGATAGTTCTTATTCCTCTACAAGTGGGGGCATTGCTGGCAAGGTTGGCATTCATTGCCTCATTATATTTACGTGGGAAACATTGCAGACGTTTGTTTGAGGTTTGATGGGCGCTTAGGATGCTGACCTTTATGACATGAGGGTTGGAGTTCAAAGGCGAGGAAGTCTTGGGTAGGTATATGGGCGATTGCTAAAGCCACATATGTTTTAGTCTCTGTACCTAAGGAAGGGACTACTGACCTGGTAATCAGACAGTATTTATTCACATTTTAGGTTGTCCTCCGAGATATCTATCTATACTAATACTAAAACTCTCATCTAGACCACTTCCGGTCTGCGTTGTATTTAAATTTGCGCAAAAACGCTACCATTGATCGCTAGGATTACTCGCCACCTTACTCACCGCACTCTGCTCCAAGCCACCAAGTTTTGTTCCGATCGGTGGATGATTCCAAAAGTTATGAAGGTTTAAAAAATCGTGAGATTGGTCTTCTCGCCTGTCAGTCACCATGTAGGTAATGCCCCTTCTGGCACAGGCTGTTAATCATTCCACCGGGCGGGGCGAGGAGAATAAAGCCCCGGAGATGGGGCTGAGTCCACAAGCCGTGCGGCCCAGCGAGGTGACCAGCGCCTGCTGTGAGTCCCCATCGCACCCCAACCCCTTCCCCTCTGGTCCCCCTCGCTAGCTCCTGCCTCCCTCCCCCATAATACCACACTCTTCCCCCATAGCTCTTCCCCCATCTTTTCTCCGAGCTCTCTCCCCCATCTGCCCACACATACTCCC
The DNA here is from genome assembly GCA_963514005.1 of Raja brachyura. The sequence goes on from OY740790.1 coordinate 61,400,211, forward strand.
CCCCCACACACCCCTCACCCCCCAACAACCCCTCTTCCCACACATTCCCCCCCACAACCTCTCCCACCCACAACCACTCCCCCCACAACCCCTCCCTGCCCACACACCTCCCTCCCCCCCACACCCACTCCCCCCACAACCCCTCCGGTGCCCACACACCTCCCTCCCCCCCACAATGCCCCCACCCACACCCCCCCCACAATGCATCCCCCACAACGCCACAGACCCCTCCCCCACACACCCCCCCCACAACTCCCCCCTCCCACAATGCCCCTCTCCCCCTCCCCCCACAACCCCCCTCCCCTGCCCACACAACCCCCCCCACACAAACCCCCTCCCCCCCACAGAGACCCGGGTTCGGTCCTGACTACGGGTGCTGTCTGTACGGAGTTTCTACGTTCTCCCCATAACTGCGTGGATTTTCCCCGGGTGCTCCGGTTTCCTCCCACACTCCAAACCCGTACAGGTTTGCAGACTAATTGTCTTTGGTAAGAATTGTAAAATTGTCCCTTGCATGTAGGGAGTGCGAGTGCACGGGATCACTGGGCAGCGCAGACTCGGTGGGCTGAAGGGCCTTTTTTCCACGCTGTATCTCTAAACTAAACTAAGCTCATGCTTCTCTATGTACAACTGCAAATATTTTCTCCTTTATCATTAAGCTCGGGCAAAATACCATTCTTCAGACCTGCTTCAGCCATATTCTATCAGCAGAATGGGATGTAAAATGCTCTTGCACTGGTCTCACCTTCAGCAGCCACATTCCAGAAATAATAGTCTGAAGAAGGGTCTCGACCCGAAACGTTGCCTATTTCCTCCGCCCCATAGATGCTGCAACACCCACTGAGTTTCTCCAGCATTTTTGTCTACCAGAAATAATAACGTCATAAGAGGTCATGGAGTCATATAGCACGGAAGCACGACCTTCTGACCAACTCGTCCATGCCGAATAAGATGACCCGTCTAAGATAGTGCCATTAGCCCGCATCTAGTCCATATCCCTCTAAACATTTCCTATCCATGTACCTGTCAAAGTGTCTTTCAACAGTTGTTATTGTACCAGGTGAGATGAGATACTGTATTATAATTTTGCTGCATGACATTGTGGTATATATCATGTCTTGATTGGTGAATATGTTTAGTTTGTGACTTTATTTGAAGCAGAAATAATATGTGAAAGCTTCATTGACCATAATTCCGACTGGTAACTACGCACTTCGTCCGAGCACATTATCACACGTGTCATGCAAGCCGTCTTAAATGACCACCTAAACTGTCATTTGGCAACCTAAAAAGCTGCCTAGGTTGCCCGGCTGGCAAAAGGGAAAAAAAGTTAAGCGAGAGTCCTGCATTAGTGGGAGAGTCTAGGACTAGAGCCTTCGAATTAAAGGATGTTCTTTTGGGAAGGAGATGAGGAGCAATTTCTTTAGTCAGAGGGATGTAAATCTGTGGAATTCTTTGCCCCAGAACGGTGGAAGCCAAGTCAGTGGATATTTTTAAGGCAGAGATAGATAGATTCTTGATTAGTACAGGTGTCAGAGGTTGTGGGGAGAAGGTAGTAGAATGGGGTTAGGAGGGAGATATAGATCAGCCACGATTGAATGGCATAGACTTGATGGGCCAAATGGCCTAATTCTACTATTCCTTATGATTTTATGTACCTGCTTCATCGATCTCCTCTGGCAGCTCATTCCATATAGCCGCCATCCCATGAATGAAAAGGGGTTTAGAGGAGGAATTCCAGAGGTTAGGGCCCAGGCAGCTGATGTCAAGTCCAGAAATATTCAAGAGACTTAAATCATTGGAGTGTGTATACCATGGAAACTGGAAGAAGGTGAAGAAATTGTGATGAAAAGGCCACAGAGACACTTGGAAATGCGAATAAATTTTCAAACGGAGGCATTTCTTAAAGTGGAGCCAGTGTGGTTCGGCAAGTTAAGGATGAAGAGAAGGACTTGGTACGGACCACACGGCTTGGATGACATGTTTACAGAGGGTAGAATAAGGCTCACCCAGCGCTGTCAGTGACATGAACAAAGACATCCAGATTAGTTTTATTTAGTTTATCATCATATGCACCAAAGTTAAGTGAAAAGCTTTTTGTTGCGTGCTATCCAGTCAGCGGAAATACTCCACATGATTCCAATCAAGCGGTCCACAGTGTACAGATATAGGATGAAGGGTATAACGATTAGTGCAAGCTAAAATCCAATAACAGACAGTCTAGTTGGTGAGAGGGTACACTAAATGCTGGGGAAACTCAACGGGTGCAGCAGCATCTATGGAGCGAAGGAGATAGGCAACGTTTCAGGTACCCTCGATTTTCCAGCATCTGCAGTTCCTTCTTTAACACTAGTTGATGAGAGGATGGTTCAGTTGATAACAGCTGGTTAGCAACTATGAAAGTGGGTCTCGACCCGAAACGTGACCCATTCCTTCTCTCCAGAGATGCTGCCAGTCCCGCCGAGTTACTCCAGCATTTTGTGCCCATCTTGGGTAGAAACTGCCTGGCACCAGAGTTACATAGAAATAGTAGTGTATAGGTGGGAAATCATCCCTTGGAGAACGAGAGGCAGCAAAGTTACGTTCGAATCAAATTGAGTGTGTGAGCAACCTAGCTGATGTCAAATTTACATGAACGCCAAATGGCGGACAATGATGAATGTTGTTCTTGGCTTGAATTATCAAATTGATGGAATGATTACGATGATTGATAGCATCATTGTCTGCCTTTGAAGGGAAAGTTACTTGGCCCTTGTGTTATGTAATCTCTCCAGACTCCCACAAGACCAGTACGATGGGGGTATCATTTCCCATATCTCTTGTTTCTTTTTCAGTTGCCAATTTCCAAATTGAAATTGTGAGGAAGAGATCTGTGGGAAGCTTTTGCTGGAAGTTATTAGATAATATAGAGGGAATTGCTATCATTCTTCAGCGCAGTTTGAATAATGCAATTTTAACAGTAAACGGTTGCTGTCTTTATTTGCCTGATGAGCATTTTCCTTGCAAATTAGGTGTAGTCTGTTGATGGTGGACTATTATCTCATGTAAACGGAATAATTTATGAAGGAAAGAAGTCTTTTGGTGAAATTGCTTTGTGATCAAATTAAATATCAAAACTTATTATGCTATAAGCTGTTCCTATCTGGAAGTTCTTCCAAAATGTCAGGCAATTAAAAAAAAAACGACACAAATATAAAGACACAAAGTGCTTGGGTAACTCGGCAGGTCAGGCAATGCCTCTGGAGAACGTGCATGGTTAGATGACTTTTCAGTCAGGGAGGGGGAGGGGGGGAGAGGGGGAGAGAAAGCTGGAAGAGAGGAGGGGCAAGCTTTGTAAATAATAGGCACATACTCATAAAGGGAATTTTCGATTTCAGATGGTTGGACAAAGACCAGTGGTGAAAAGAGAAAAGTGTGAGACAAGGAGATAATGATAGAAGAGACACGAATTGTGAAGCCAGAAGAAACAATAGAGGTGGAAGGGGACGGGGATGAGGAGGAAGGGAAATGGGTGCTGCGGATCCAGGTGGGAAACAGGGGGGAGGGAGGTAAAAGTGGGGGGAGGAAGTTATTTGTAGGTTAGTTACCTACAGTTACCAGGACGGCACAGTGACGGAGCTAGAGGGGCTGCTGCCTCACAGCGGCAGAGACCCAGGTTCGATCCCGACCTCGGGTGCTGTCGGTGCGGAGTTTGCACGTTCACCCTGTGGCTGCAAGGGTTTCGTCCTGATGCTCTGGTCTCCAACTACACTACCTCCAACATCCCAAGACACGCGGGTTTGGAAGGTGCTGTTTGGTGCCTAAAACGCAGCGAGTCTTTAAATTAAAATTCACTTTACTAAGGTGCACGTGACAATCAAATGCCATTGAACCATTAAATTTGCCCATACAAAATTTAAGATGTAGAATAGTAGTCGATCTCATGGAATTTAGGTGAAGAAAGTAAATAAATATAAAAATGGTTCATTTTTTACACAATTTCACATTAGAAACATAGAAACATAGAACATAGAAAATAGGTGCAGGAGGAGGCCATTCAGCCCTCCGAGCCAGCACCGCCATTCATTGTGATCATGGCTGATCGTCCCCTATCAATAACCCATGCCAATCACAAGGATGTCCTTCCTCAAATTAGGCGACCAAAACTGTACACAATACTCCAGATGTGGTCTCACCAGAGCCCGATACAACTGCAGAAGAATTATGGGGAAAAACCGCATTTCAACCTTGTTTGTATGAACGCAATGTCACCACCACCCTCTGCCCCATAACACGGGGGTCACCTGTACACGGGCCAGACCCACAACTCCCCCTCCCATTCCCAATCTGACCTTTCTGACTTGGGGCTCCTCCATTGTCAGAGTGAAGCCCAGCACAAATTGGAGGAACAGCACCTCATATTTCGCTTGGTTTAGTTTTCACCCCAGCGGTATGAACATTGACCTCTCCAACTTCAGGTAGCCCTTGGTCTCTCTCTTCATCCTTCCCCCCCCCCCCCCCTTCTCAATTCTCCAACTAGTCCCACTGTCTCTGCCTACATTATTTATTTGTCCTACCCCCCCTCCCCTGACTCGACCCGAAACGTCACCAATTCCTTGTCTCCATAGATGCTGCTTCACCCGCTGAGTTTCTCCAGCATTTTGTGTCTTCACTCCATGTACAAAATGGTCAGCAAAGCAAACAATACGTTTCTATTTAGGGAGAGGAGGATTTGGACTTTTGATGTGTACTGAGGAAATCTGGCTACATTCGAGGAGATGTCAGCTTGAGGAGAACAATGTTGTTGCTGCCTAGTGTTGTGGACAGGACGCCACATTAGCTGAGTTGAAGGACATGGTCAGGGAAAGTGGAATTGGAAGCAATGTTTGTTTATGTCCTCTGCTTGTGACTGTGGCCATGAATGATTTCATAAAACACCCAGCAGGAATCAAATCATTGTATTCCTTTTTCCTGTTTTGGGCAGGACAGGATAGAAAATAAACTTTATAACAAGGACTCGCTTGTCCGTTCTCCTTGTGTTCTAATCCTTCTTCATCAAAAAACTGTGCCTGGCTTCAATTTCTTGTGTATCAAAGTATGGAAGGCAGGAGAATGTGGTTAGGAGGGTGAGATTGATTAGCTCTGATTGAATGGCGGAGTCGATTTGACGGGCCAAATGACCTAATTCTACTCCTATTCCTTATGACCTTATGACATGGATGCCAATGGGGTGTGGGGAAACACAGGTCATAGAGCGGGAGGAAAGGGGGGTAGCTGCTACCAAATATTCTCCAATGGTGGAGTAGTTGAGACAATTTGGGTAGGTACATGGATAGGAAAGGTTTAGAGGGAATTGGACGAAACACTTGTAAATTGGACTCGCCTGGAGGGGCGTTTTGGACGGCAGGGATCAGTAGTTGCTGTATGACTGTGACGATTGTGATGTTTAAAATACTTTTCGACACATACATGGATAGGAAGAGTTTGGGACTGGGGACAATTTTACATTCATACCAAACCAATTAACCTACAAACCCATACGTCTTTGGAGTGTGGGAGGAAACCGAAGATCTTGGGAAAACCCACGCAGGTCACGGGGAGAATGTACAAAGTCTGTACAGACTGCACCCGTAGTCAGAATCGAACCTGGGTCTTTGGCACTGTAAGGTGGCAACTCTACCGCCGCACCACCGTGCCGCCCCTAATTGTTTGAGAGTTTTGTTTGATGTAACAGTGCCAAACATTTATTCACTGTTCTGCATCGTTCTACTTCCACAGGAGCAACAGAAGGTTGTGTATATGGGCTTTTTTAAAGTAGCCATGAGGATGTCAGTGTTCCATGTATCCTGTAGCTTCACAATGACTCAATAATTAGCTAACTCTGCTTAAGTAGACTGTGAATCCACATCCTTTCTGTTGGTTTCACTCCAGCAGAGCTGTTAATGCATCATTGTGTCTTTGCGTGTGATTGAACATAGTGCAGCCAGTTGTGGCAGAAACCGTGGAGCAGCTGCGAGTAAAGCAGTCGGCAAAGGCTGGACTCAAAAGAAACACAACTTCATAATTTCATGAGCTATATGAGCAGAATTAGGCGATTTGGCTCATCATCTACTCCGCCATTCAATCATGGCTGATCCATCTACTTTGACCAAGTGAAAGAGTTCAGGGCCTGTCCCACCTGTATGCGTTTGCATGCATCTAGCGCGACCAAAAGTGGTTGCTTGAGGCATATGGCCGCGCTGGGCCGGTCCCACTTCGAACCGCGGAGGCGTATGGAGTCGTGCGCGGCTGGTCCCGGCATCATACTCACCAATCAGCTGGGCAGGAGGCGGGCCGACTGAATTTGGACGTCGTACGACGTCGGGCGATGACGTCATCACGCAATGGGACGCCGGGCGATGACGTCATCGTGCAACACCACCCACTAGGCGTACGCCGTCAAGCCGCTGCGTACACCTGTCGAGACGCTGTGTTCGTCCTCAATGCGGCTGCGGGCTGACAGGCCATTGGCGTGCGGAATTTTTGGACAGTGTCAGTTTCTCAGAACCCCGCGCTATGTCGGGACCAACCCACACAACTCCATATGCCTCCAGCGATCGAAGTTGGACCGGCCCCACGAGGTGGTACGCCTCAAGCGACCACGTTAGGTCACGCTCGCCGTATGCAGTCGCATGCTGGTGGGACAGGCCCTTTAGAGTCAGCAGATCAGGTAGCAAGAAAGAGACTAGAGAATGGAGCTTCAAAAAAGCAATCTTATTTTTTGTCTCAGAATGCACTATACTCTGGATAGAAAATCCAAAATGTCTGTGTTGATCAGGTGATAGCACCTGTATCCTGAAGATACTGAGGCGATTTGTACATTCAAAGAACTGCAGATACTGATTTACAAAAAAAAAACACAAAGTGCTGGATTACTCAATGGGTCAATCAGCTCCAGAGAACCTGCATAGGTGATGGTTAGGGTCGGGACTCCTCAGTCTGAAGAAGGGTCCCCACCCGAAACGCCACTTATCCATGTTCTCCAGAGAAGCTCCCTGGCCTGCTGAGTTACTCCAGCACTTTGTGTCTTCTTCACTCTGATGAAAGCAGCAAGGATCTGAACATCACATCATTAGGAGTGTTGCTCAGAAAGTCCAGAAGTAGGTTGCAGATAGAGGTCTCAGTCTGTAGTCCAGAGGTTTAGAGATGAGCTTATTCACTATTATGATGTTGAGTATGGTGTATGGTATGGTGAATTCAATGAATAGCATCCTGACATAGATGTTCTTAATGTCAAGGTGATCCCAAGCAGAATGTAGGTGAGATGGCATCCTCTGGGACCTATTTTTCCTGCACACAAATACAAGGGATTTAGATTGTCCAGGAGACTCAGGGGTCTGCCTGTACAATCCCCAAAACATCAGTGTCAATTCATACTCATTATTTTTCCTCTCCGGTGTATTCCAAGCATCTTTTCTCTTTCACATTGCAATCTTAATACGAGATAATAATAAATACTGAACTTTGTTTTCTATTTTTTGAATTTTTTGGTTGTTGTTCACCGTGGTGTTTACAGAGTACATTAATGCCAAAGACTTCCATCCGTAACTTTCCCTCTTTCCACTTGTTTTGCAGTATACCATTCATCGGATTCCACGCAGTCGTGAGGTCCGCCAGTCCTGGACATCTTCAGTGGTTTCAACATTATACGCGCTGTTGTATTCCGTCCCGTTGGTGTTCCAGCTGAAACCAGACATGGTATGTATGACCAAGTGGGATCTATGCACGTCTGCAAGACCTTTACCTGGTCCACAGGCGACATGTCTTGCTTCTATTTTCATCTGTCCCAGATGTGTGGAAATTTTAACATCAAACATTTTTGGTTGTAAAGTTCGGACAGTTGTACAATGTGTTGATAAACTAGCGACCAGTGGGGTGCCACAAGGCTCAGTGCTGGGACCCCAGTTATTTACATTATATTAACGATTTAGACGAGGGAATTAAATGTAACATCTCCAAGTTTGTGGATGACTCAAAGCTGGGCGGCAGTGCAGGGCTCTCGCTTAACTTTTTTCCCTGTTGCCAGCCTTGGCAGCTTTTTAGGTTGCCAAATGACAGCTTGGGTGGCCATTTAAGACAGCTTGCATGACACGTGCGATAATGTGCTCGGACGAAGTGCGTAGTTACCAGTCGGAATTATGGTCAATGAAGCATTCACATATTATTTCTGCTTCAAATAAAGTCACAAACTAAACATATTCAACAATCAAAACATGATGTATACCACAATGACATGCATCAAAATTATAATACAGTATCTCAACTCTTTTTACACGTTGCAATTTCTATTATTTCTTTCCACTTCCAAACAAAAATGTGGTTGGATTATTCAGCGTATGATCAGCTTGTGTCAATAAATCCAATCTGTAGGATCTTTGGTGCAACTGCTTCAGGCGGCGGAAGGAGACCTCCCTCTCCCTCTCCCTCTCCCTCTCCCTCTCCCTCTCCCTCTCCCTCTCCCTCTCCCTCTCCCTCTCCCTCTCCCTCTCCCTCTCCCTCTCCCTCTCCCTCTCCCTCTCCCTCTCCCTCTCCCTCTCCCTCTCCCTCTCCCTCTCCCTCTCCCTCTCCCTCTCCCTCTCCCTCTCCCTCTCCCTCTCCCTCTCCCTCTCCCTCTCCCTCTCCCTCTCCCTTCCTCCCTCCCTCTTCCCGGCCTCGGCGTGCGAGATGGGTTGTTTTGAAAGCGCCGTTAACGGATTTGCAAGCAGCGGCCGTTATCAGGGCGATAGCGGCCGCTGCTTGCAAATCCGCCAACAGCGTTTTCAAAACAACCGCTCTTGCACGCCGAGGCCGGGAGGAAGGAGGGAGGGAGGGAGAGGGAGGCCTCCTTCCACTGGGCGGGGTGCGGGAGGAGGAGGCGGTGGAGGCGGCCACTGTTGCCGCTGTTCGGGGCCCGTTATTCGCTCCGACCCTTCGTCACCATGCACCTAGTATCTTTGCCCCGCAATACAGCCACCACCGAATGTCACGTTCCTATTCTCCAGAGATTCTGCCTGACCCGCAGAGTTACTCCAGTTTTTTGTGTCTATCGGTATAAACCAGTATTTGCTTGCCAAGCCGGGCAAAATGACTCGGCGTTTAGGTTGCCCGGCGGCACTTTGGGTGGTCAATGGCACCCGGGCAACCGCTAATTTCGAGCCCTGCAGTGTGAGCTTGAGGCTGCAGGGTGATTTGGATAGGTTGCGTGAGTAGGCAGCTGCATGGCAGGTGCAGTATAATGTGGACAATGTAAGGTTATCCACTTTGGTAGCAAGAACAAGAAGGTAGATTATCTGAATGGTGTCAGATTAGGAAAAGGGGAGGTGCAGCGAGACCTGGGTGTGCTTGTCCATCAGTCACTGAGAGTAAGCATGCAGGTACAGCAGGCAGTGAAGAACGCTAATGGCATGTTGGCCTTCATTGCGAGAGGATTTGAGTTTAGGAGCAAGGAGGTTCTACTGCAGTTGTGCAGGGCCCTGGTGAGACCACACCTGGAGTATTGTGTGCAGTTTCCTAATTTGAGGAAGGACATTCTTGTTATTGAGGAAGTGCAGCGTAGGCTCACCAGGTTAATTCCCGAGATGGCGGGACTGACATATGAAAGAATGGGTCAACTGGCTTGTATTCACTGGAATTCAGAAGGATGAAAGGGGATCTTATAGAAACATATAAAATTCTTAAAGGATTGGACAGGCTAGATGCAGGAAAAATGTTCCCCATGTTGGGAGAGTCCAGAACCAGAGGTCACAGTTTAAGAATAAGGGATAGGCCATTTTGGGCTGAAATTAGGAAAAACCTTTTCACCCAGAGACTTATGAATCTGTGGAATTCTCTCCCACAGACGCAGTGGAGGTCAATTCCCTGGATGTTTTCAAGAGAGAGTTAGATTTAGCCCCTAGGCTAACCGAATCAAGGGATATAGGGAAAAAAAGCAGGAACGGTATACTGATTTTGGATGATCAGTCATGATCATATTAAATGGCGATACTGGCTAGAAGGGCCGAATGGCCTACTCCTGCAACTATTGTCTTATGTTTCTAGACGCTTGTGATCTTAATACTGGAGTAACTCAGCGGGTCAAGGAGCATCCCTGGAGAACATGGATAGGTGATGTTTCGGGTCAGAACCCTTCATTCCTTCAATCAGACGGATCCCGATCTGAAACATCGCCTACCCATGTTCTCCTGGGATGTAGCTTGACCCACTGAGTTACTCCAGCATTTTGTGTCTTTCTTTGGTATTATCCAGCATCAGCAGCTCTTTGTTCTTACATTATGCTTGTGGCCGAACTGCATGGCTCTGGTACTTTTAATGAATTTTGGTTTATTTCATAGTAAATTCAGGGCTGAGGCTTCTTCTCTTGTTTTACATGACGACACTCAAATTCCTGTATTGTGCACCGTAACAAACACATTGCATAATTGCCCAGGTTACTGATGTGTAGAAAGCTAGAGGAAGATGGACTATGCAGCCAGTCACCCCGATCTCCTCAATACTGTCAGCCTTCCCTGTGGGAGCATAAACGCAATATTACAGTGTTCAATATTAAAGTCCAGTCTGAAGAAGGGTCTCGACCTGAAACGTCACCCATTCCTTCTCTCCAGAGATGCCGCCTGTCCCGCTGAGTTACTCCAGCTTTTTGTGTCTATCTTATAGTGTACTTATTTTTAGTTTAATTTAGTTTAGTTTCGAGATACAATGCGGAAACAGGCCCTTTGGCCCACCGAGTCCATGCCGACCAGCGATCTCCATACGCTAACACTATCCTACACATACTGGGGACAATTTACAACTATACCAAGCCAATTAGCCTACAAATGTACGTCTTTGGAGTGTGGGAGGAAACCGGAGATCCCTGGGAAAACCAGGTCACGGGAAAAACGTACAAACTCTGTACAGGCAAGCAACCGTAGTCGAACCTGGATTTCTGGCACTGTTAATGTGTGTCTTCTTTATATGTCTCTCCTTCAAGAGCCAATGCATCCCACTTTCCTGTAATCCCTTTTCTGGATGCAAGGCTTTCTCAGGTATTGAAATACTTTAGTTAGTTAAATTTTTTTTAAAAAGATACAAAGAGCAGTTGATATTTTGAGCTGTGTTTTACATCCCCAAAGTGAGTAGTTTGCAATTGCTTAGGCTAGCTTGATCTATGAAGACAAAATGCCACTACTTCTGTTTGCATGCACTTATAATCAGTTTATTGACCAGACAATAACAATGATGAGTGTTGTTAAGTCGCAGTCAATGAAGGTCTGTGGGTTGCAATGCGCCAATGTTTACTTTCTCTTGCCTGTGGCTCTCTGGACAGGGAGTTGCATTGATTACTTGCTGATGGGAAAATAAAAGTCTGACAAAAGCCCCTGTGAAAATCTGCAGGATTGTTGATTAAAAGGGAAATTTAGAACTGACAAGCTCTCATCTCCTTGTTCAAATGGTACTGATAAACTGATAGTCCGTTAAGGGCCTCGACCCAAAACGTCACCTATTCCTTTCCCCCTGACCCGCTGAGTTACTCCAACATTTTGTGTCTACCTTTGGTGTAAACCAGCATCTGCAGTTCTTCTCCCACAATGATAAACTCCATTGTGGGTACTGTGGCTTCCTTATGTTGATTTCTTGAAGTTTACCTATTTCAGTCTGGTCTGATATTTTGAACATTAAATTCTCCGACTTTAGATAATCAGTTACTAATCCACCCACACCTCCCCCCTTTTTCTCCTACCCCCCCCCCCCCCCCCCCCAGCAAGATTTAGATTTTCTCTTATTACCAAGGGAAATAATTTGCTTTAATGCCACTTTATAACGTTGCCAGCAGATATTACGGGCAGCACAGTGGCGTAGTGGTAGAGCTGCTTCCGTACAGCGCCAGAGACCCATGGCAATGCTGACTACGGATACTGTCTATACGGAGTTTGTACGTTCTCCCTGTCTCCGGGTGCTCCAATTTCCTCCCACACTCCAAAGACGTGCGGGTTTGTAGGTTAATTAGCTCCGGTAAAAATTGTAAATTGTCCCTAGGGCGTAGGTTGGTGCTAGTGTATGGAGTGATCGCTGGTCGGCACGGACTTGGTGGACCGAAGGGCCTGTTTCCGCGCTGTATCTCTAAAGTCTAAATTCCTGCTCCCTTAACTGTTCTGCATCCCACTGCAGGCTCTTTGTGTCATTCTCATAATGAAATGTCCCATCTATATTTGCACCATCAGAAAAATTGGTGGTAGTTCACTCGGTGCCTTCATCTAAGTCCTTTCTAGTTCAGTCAAAAGGCCTTTGATTTGAAATGTTAACTGTTTCTCTTCCCTCAGTTGCGGCCTGACCTGCTGAGTGTTTCCAGCATTTTCTGTTTTTATTCTATTTTCTGCTAAATTTGTCCATCCACTCAATGTATTTGAGCTCCACCCACCCACCCACCTCGTGCCTTTAGCAGTTTTCCTCCCTGCCTGTGTAGTGACCTTTCATGTAGCATTTTATAAGATGCCTTTTGAACATCCATTGACTTGCCATTCATCTAACTTCCTAATTTCTGGCTGAAAGAAGATTAATGGATTAGGCAAGCCCTATTTCCCCTCCATAAAACAATGTTGACTCTGCTTGAATGTTGAATGATTTTCTAAATGTCTTAAAACTCTCACAATCACAGTCATAATAATACTTTATTAGACAAGTATGTTTTGCAACATATACGAGGAATTTCATTTGCCAAGTCAATCATACAAACAAAAAGCAACTGAACACACAAAACCTATTTTAATATAAACATCCACCACAGTGACTCCTCCACATTCCTCGCTGTGATGGAAGGCAATAAAAAGTTAAATCTCTTCCCTTTCGGAGGCTTCGAACCCACCGTTGACGGGATGATCTTGACTCCTGTAGCTGGCGGCAGGCCCCCCGTGTCGAGGCGATCAGCTCCTGCATCGGGGGGATGTCAGCTCCCCCGCGCCAGACAATCGAACCCCGCGTCGGGGCTGGTCGAACTTCCCGCGACGTTGGAGCTCCCAACTCGGCCTCTCCCGAGACTGCGAGCTCCCGATGTAACTATTACCTTAATAATAGATTCCTGCTCTATCTAAACTACGGACATTATACTAATTGGTTCACGGTGTCCCGTATTCTGTCTGTCCGCTCTCTCTAATGGAAGTATTACATTTGTAGTTTTCCGGTCCAAATATTTATTCTGACTTTATTTCAACACTTAGGGTGCTGGATGTCAGGTGGCACAGTGGCGCAACGGTAGAGTTGCTGCCTTACAGCGCCAGTGACCCAGGTTTGATCCGAACTACTGGTGCTGACTGTGTGGAGTTTGTGCGTTCTCCCTGTGAACTGTCGGTTTTCTCCAGGTGCTCCTGTTACCTCCCACGTCCAAAAGAAGGCACGTACAGGTTTCTAGGTTAATTGGCTTTGTAAAAATTGTTTTAAAAAATGGTCCGTAGTTTGTAGGATAGTGCTAGTGCACGGGGCGATTGCTGGTCGGACTTGGTTGGCCAAACGGTCTGTTTCCACGCTGTATCTCTAAAATTTAAAGTTTCATGTAAAAGTAAAAGTCCGAGAGACTTACCAGTCCATTGTCCCATTAATTTGATTGTAATTTTTCTCTGCTGCAAGCATTTGTTTAAAATTCAATGCTTATTTGCCTCCTGACTTTTTTAATGTCACATTTGCCCGAGCATTACCCGACGAAAATACCAAATGCACACTGGTTTTTCTTTATGAGTTGCTGGCACTCTAATTTTCTCTCAGAGTTTCCACGCTGACATTAAATTGACTAGCCTCTAATTCCTAGATTGGAACTACTTCCCTTTTTGTTCACTTGCAATCCTCCAGTTCTTCGACAGCACCCCTGAGACAGAGATAGCTTTATAGCTGGCCATCTTTGCCAATTCTATTCTTAATTCCCTCACATCTTCCAGTCCTTCTTGTCATGCAGCTGTAAGTGTGGCTAAACACTGATTGATGGTAGACGTCCCTTCATTGTAGAGTTTAGAGACACGGCATAGAAACAGGCCATTCGGTCCACTGAGTCCACGCCGACCATCGATCACCCATCCACACTAGTTCTATACTATCCCACTTTCTCACCCACTCCCTACACACTAGGGACAATTTTACAGCGGTCAATTGACCTGCAAACCCGCACGTCTTTGGGATGTGGGAAGAAACTGGAGGAAATCCATGCAGTCACAGGGCGAATGTGCACCTTCCACACAGACAACACCCGAGGTTAGGATCGAACCCGGGTCTCTGGCACTGAGAGACAGCAGCGCTATGAGTTACCCCACCGTGCCGCCAGGTTAGCTGCACCTTTTAATGGGCTTGTTATCCTGTACACTCCATGGGAGATTGAAAAGGGATTATTGGCAACTTCTAAAAATGGTGACCAGATTACACAGACTCCTAATCTTCTCGTCTTGGACGGTATATTTCTTATGAAACTTGTGCTGCTGTACACAGAAATTAATGTGCTGCTGTCATTATTTTATGCCATTTATATTTCATTTTCCAATCTCAAAACAAATTGCAGATGAAGGGAATGATACTGAATATAGTTTAGGCAGGATTGAGGAGCATGGCACAATATTTATTGCGTTCGAGGTGCTTTGTAAATGGAAGTTGTTAACATTACACATATTTAATAATGTGATCCTGGTTGCTTGCACGGTTGTAAGTGCACACTTGAGAATAATGTTGCCATTAAGGACATGTGAAACTCTGAACTCATTGTAAAATATTGGTCTGGAAAATATCCCTTGGAGTGCGCAGGCATTACTTTCTCAAGAGTACGATTGTAAATGAGGACCACACATGTAACTAAGGTCAGTTTAAATTGCAATCTGATGCTTTTCCCCTCATCCACAGTCGCTATTCCTGACTGGGGCTTGGTTTTCGAGTCTACCAAATTATTGTTATTTACATTTGGGCACTTTGGCAGGTTATCCGACCACAGGGAGACCCAGGAGCCAAACATGTTCTACGATTCTCACTTGACTTTCACAGGCAGACTGAAGTCATCCTTGGAAGCTTGATATCGCAGCAATGTTTTTCTTCCCTCTCTGTGGAAGGCAGCTGAAGACCCTTTTGATGTTTTGTGAGTCCCAGATGTGTAATCCACTCGTGATCAGACTTCTGTGACATTCTTACATGGAGACGCAATCTCCAGCTAAACTGAGATTTCATTACTGGATTGTACTTAATTAGCTCTGAGTATAATGTTGCTATATTTCTGAAGGTTGCGTCAAATTAGTTAGACTTTTGTATTAAAGAGAAAAAGCTTGCACTGATGTAGCAGATCGAACATGCTGTTGAAGGGTGAATCGGTGTCAAAGAGAGGGTTGAACTTGCATGTCATTCCCAGCTTCTTTTCGACACACCCTAAGTTTATATTTCAATTCCGAATCTCGGGACACATTGCAGATGAAGGGAACTAAACTTAATATAGTCATTATTATTGTCACATACACCAAGGTACAATGAAAAGCTTTGTTCTGCATGCTATCTAATCAGATCAAATAGAACTATACATAAATGCAATCAGACCAAACTCAAGTACTATAGGTAGAGCGGAGGGGAAGACACAGAGTGCAGAATATAGTTCTCAGCATGGCAGAGAATCAGTTCCGTAGACAAAGTCCAATGTCCGCAATGGGGTAGAGGTGAATGGGGTAGAAGTGAATTGGACAGTACCCTAACTTATGGAAGGACTGTTGACAGAGGGGAAGAAGCTGTTCCTGATTCTGGTGGTGCACGATTTCAATCTTCTGTATCTTCTGCCTGGTGGTAGTGAGGAGAAGAAGGAATGACCGAGGTGGGACAAGTCATTGATTATGTTGGCTGCTTTCTTGAGGCAGCAGGAAGTGCTGATGGAGTTGATAGTGGGGAGTCACTTTAATCGTAAAGCGTAGCCACTGTGGTGCCGTGGGAAATGCAGCATCCATTTTGTGCACAGCGTTCTCTCGCAACATCCCTATGCTGAATGACTAAGGATACATTTTTGGGCGCAAAACAAACCGCTGCTTTTTGCAATCGTGCCATGAGGTCTTTTACATCCATCGGTCGAAGACTTGGTTTAAACTTTCATCAAAACGTCAGCCCATCCAACTCCATTTCCTGTCTTCAACACCACCGCCTAAATGTTGCTGCTGGAGTTTCTGGTGTGGGTCCTGAAATCAAAACCTTCAACTCCAAGGAAAGCGTGCCAACCATTGAATCAAAGTTGACTCATTACAAACTTCAACTTTGGGTAATGTACTAAATTAATATTCGTAGAGCTATAGAGTGTGGAACATGCCCAGCATACCTCACTAGTCCCACCTGCCCGCACTTGGCACACAGCCCTCTCAACCTATCCTCTGTGTGTATCTGTCTAAATGTCTCTTAAACATTTTGATAGTACCTGCTTCAACTACCTCTTCCGGCAGCCCGTTCCTACTCACGCCACCCTCAATATAAAAAGAAATTACCCCTCAGGTTCCTATTAAATCTTTCCCCTTTCACTTTAAACCTATGACCTCTGGTTCTCAATTCCCTACTCTGGGCAAGAGATTCTGTGCATCTACCCGATCTATTCCTTTCATGGTTTTATACACCTCTATAAGATCACCCCTCATCCTCCTGCGGTCCAAGGAATGAAGTCCTAGCCTGCTCAACCAATTTTGTGAATCCCAAAATCCTGGGGCGCCGTGCGCGACCACGCGTCACTGCCTACGCCACCATGCGGCATGCGCGGGTAATGCACGCCATGAGCGCATCACAACGCGCGCATCGTGTGTCGTGACACGTAAATGATGCACAAATGACGCCCAAGTGGGACAGGCCCTTTAGGGGCAACTTCTTTACACACAGGGTGGTGTGAACATGGAATGATTTGCCAGAGGCAAATCCAATTACAGCTTTAAAAGGCACATTGACAGGTACACCGCAGGATATGGACACGGTGCAGGCAAATAGAACTACTTTGACAAACTTAACTTGGTTGGCATGGATGAGTTGAGAGGAAAGGCATGTTTTGTTCTTTATGATTAGCATCTATGAGTATGACTCTGTGTGTAACCTTTGTGAGGTCCCTGCTAATCCTCCCAAGATGCCACACCTCACAATTCAAATTGCATTAATTGCGATCTGCTATTTTTCTGACCATCCCGCTGAGCCATCAATATCGTTCTGTTGCTGAAGGCTATCTTCATCATATGATGTCTTCGTCATCACCCCCTGCCGTTTATTGCCAAGCCAGTTTTAGACCCAATTCTGCCTCATTGCCTTTGATCCCACTGGCTCTTATCTCTTTCACCAGTCTCCCATCCGGACCTTGTCACAGGCCACACTAAACAATATGTAGATAAAATGGAAGCAACATAGGCACCTTCACTCAAGAGAAAACCCACATAGTAAATTTTCCATCTTTGATAAACCTCAGAAATCGGATCTTGGCAAAATGTCAACATCTCGTTGTCACACTTATTTTGTGATGATTCTCATCAATAACTGCGGGCACCACATTCAGATCCCATCACAACTCCTCAGATAACGAAGCAACCAGTGTTACATGCAGAAGATAGACCTAGAAACATAGAAAAAAGGTGCCGGAGCAGGCCATTCAGCCCTTCGAGCCAGCACCGCCATTCACTATGATCATGGCTGATCATCCGCAATCCATACCCCATTCCTGCTTTTTCCCCCATATCCCTTGTTTTCATTAGCCCTAAGAGCTGAATCTAACTCTCTCTTGACAACCTGATAGACACAAGGTGCTGGAGTAACTCAGGGGATGGCATGCAGGAGGATAGTTAGTGTGTACAATACACATAGTGCATAGGTGTAGTTCACCAAAACTCCTGCTGTCTGAGAGAATAAGGCTGCGCTTGGGAACATGGCCAGGTTTAGTCTTTAATTTTAGAGATACAACGCGGAAACAGGTCCTTTGGCCCACTGAGTCCTTGCCGACCAGTGATCCCCACACATTAACACTATCCTGCACATACTAGGGACAATTTACATTTATACCAAGCCAATTAACCCACAAACCTGTACGTCTTTGGAGTGTGGGAGGAAGCCGGAGATCTCGGAGAAAACCCACTAGGTCACGGGGAGAACGTACAAACTCCGTACAGACAGCGATCGTAGTCGGGATCGAACCCGGGTTTCTGGCGCTGTAAGCGCTGCAAGGTAGCAACTCCTCCACTGTGCCACCCAGCTTTTTCACAACTGCCTGCAGAAGTTATCATCACTAGTGACATTGCATCCCGCAACGCACCACCCCTGGTCGGGATCGAACTCGAGTCTCTGGGACTGTAAGGCAGCCACTCTATCGCTGCACCACTGTGCCGCCCAGGTTCCCTATACGCTTGCATACCCCCCTGGCTTGGAAGTATGTTGTTCCGTCATTTACGGAGGGTCGAAATCCTAGAGATCTTGCCAAGCAGCGCTGTGGGAATGGCTTCAACATACTGTACCTTGTAACCAGCTTCTCACAAGCAATCAGGATGGGAAAGAATTTGTCTTTGCGAGCAATGCCCGGTATCCCGTGGGAAAACAGGCATGGTAAGCCTTGTGGGACCTTCATTAGGGTGTAGATTTTCCCACAGGCGGGATTGCAGATCTTTTACTGTGTTGTTGACATTGCTGTGTCAACTCGATCACGATCACTCCTGTGAGTGAATAGCAAAAGGGTGGAGACAGAGTGAGGGCATCACAGTGGCTCATCTGCTAGAGCTGCTGCCTCACATCGCCACAGACCCAGGTTCCATCCTAACCTCAGGTGCTCTTTGTGCGGAGTTTGCACGCTGTCCCTGTGACCACGTGGGTTTCCTCCGGGTGCTCTGGTTTCCTCTCACATCCCAGAGACGTGTGGGTTTGCAGGTTAATTGGCCTCTGTGCGTTTCCCCCAGTTAGGGCGGGACAGTGGCGCAGCGGTAGAGTTGCAGCTGCCTTACAACTCCAGAGACCTGGGTTCGATCCAGACGTTGGGTGCTGTCTGAACAGATTTTGTGCGTTCTCCCTATCACCGTGTAGGCTTTTCCCGGGCGCTCCTGTCTCGTCCCACACTCCAAAGACATGCAGGTTTGTAGGTTAATTGACTTCTGTAAAATTGGAACTTGTCCCCAGTGTGTGTTGGATAATGCTAGTGTTCGGGGTGATCGCTGGTCAGCTGTAGCTCTAAAGTGTAGGGAGTGGATGAAAAAGTGTGATAACATAGTGTGATCTGCGATGGATGTTTGGTGTGGGCTGAAGGGCCTTTTTCTATGCCATATCCCTAAACTAAAATAAGTTGCTCAATGTGCTGAGAGAATGGAGTGGCTGGGCTTGTGTACTCTGGAGTCTTGAAGGATGAGAGGGGATCTTATTGAAACATATAAGATGATTAAAAAAGGTTTGGACACGCTAGAGGCAGGAAACATGTTCCCGATGTTGGGGAAGTCCAGCACCATGGGCCACAGTTTAAGAATAAGGGGTAAGCCATTTGGAACGGAGACGAGGAAACACTTCTTCACTCAGAGAGTTGTGAGTCTGTGAAATTCTCTGCCTCATAGGGCGGTGGAAGCTGGTTGTCTGGATGTTTTCAAGAGAGAGCTAGATAGGGCTCTTAAAAATAGCAGAGTCAGCAGATATATGGAGAAGGCAGGACGGGCCACTGATTGGGAATGATCAGTCATGATCACGTTGAATGGCGGTGCTAGCTCGAATGGCCGAATGGCCTACTCCTGCACCTATTGTCTATTGTCAATAATACCTATATTCAGTCACAAGGTGTTTTAGGACCCAAGTGTGATTGACTGGGCATATATTCACAGGAATTTAGAAGGATGAGAGGGGATCTTATAGAAACACATAAAAATTATGAAGGGATTGGACAGGGTAGATTCAGGAAAAATGTTCCTGATGTTGGGGGAGTCCAGAACCAGGGGTCACAGTTTAAGAATAAGGCGCCAGCCATTTAGGCCAGAGAGTTGTGAATCTGTGGAATTCTCTGCCACAGAAGGCAGTGGAGTACAATTCACTGGATGCATTCAAGAGAGAATTGGATATAATTCTTAGGGCTAACGGAATTAAGGGATATGAGGAGAGAGCAGGAAAGGAGTACAGATTTTGGATGATCAGCCATGATCATATTGAATGGCGGTGCTGGCTCGAAGGGCCGAATGGCCTACTCCTGCACCTATTGTCTATGTTTGTGTGTTTTGTTACAAATTGATTGATGGGGAAATTGCTGTGCGGTCGAGACAAGGCAGTCAATTGGCGCAGAGCGAAGCCCCCGGAGCAGTGTAATCTGTGTATGTGTTTAGTGACGTGGGTTGAAGAGTTTTAGCCAGGATGTTGGAGAGACACCTTCCTCAGCAGAGTGCCAAGGAATGAGTTGCAGCCAGCTGAGAAAACAGACAAGGCGTGCTGGGAGATTCTGCAGATGCTGGTTTACACTGAAGATAGGCACAAATTGCTGGAGTAACTCAGCAGGTCAGGCAGTGTCACTGGAGAGAAACAATGGGTGACGCTTTCTGCAGACTCGACCCGAAACATCACCCATTCCTTCTCTCCAGAGATGCTGCCTGTCCCGCTGAGTTACTCTAGAACAGACGAGGCCTCAAGTTAACAACCACATCTCACAGATGGTGCCCCGATACATGTGCTGTGAGCGGTGGGGAGGGGGTGGTGGAGGGAGGTGGGGGGGGGGGGGGGGAGATTGGGTCCATGTGAAGGGGAGCGGGAAAGTAGTTCACCTACCAAACCAACGAGACCCGGAGTGTTCCCCGCGTTTGCTTTGGAGATGAATGAGACCTCTGTGTGTGTGTGTGTTTCACGCTGAGACAGCAGCGGACGAAGTATCTGCAGTGTACGAGAGGGAAGTCGCTAGCCTCCGCGGACCTGACAAATGTACCGGGGTTGTGGAGCTGGTGACTGGTCCCTGGTGATTTGAGCTATTTAACCAGAACAGAAGTGCTGTGTTCACAGGCTGCTCTCACAGACCTCTTGGCCAGCTGCCAGCCTCAAGCCTGAGTGTAATGGGACCAGATTTTCTTCCTCTCAGCGGGGGCACTGTGGGCCGAGTGAAGAGACTGAACAGGGAATCCTATTTTTCCACTCGGCGGCCATTAATATTTTGTTTAGGTCTTACCCAAGAAATGGGATGTCAGTTTTCCTGCAAATGTGTAAACTCAACTAGCTCCTGCAAGATTTAAGGGAAAAGGTCAGAGCATCACTTTGTGTGACTCGGGACGGGAGATATTTTGTTAAAATAAGGTTTAACAGCAATTGCGTGAGTTTGAAGTAAATTTAAGTTCATATTTTTGGTCAATTTTGCCCCAATTCGCCACAGTTTTGGCACGGAGGAGCTCTCTTCTGTCACCAGACTGTGGGACTGTGTGAGGAGAATTCATTTTTGCTGCACTTGCTCGACTGTTAGCTGTGAAGTTATCATGTTTGCCAGCCCGTACGTAGTGACATCTCGTGCAGGATGCAACTGCAGGTGCTGGTTTAGGCCCAAAAATGCTGCAGTAACCCAACATCCCTGGAGAAAAGGAATAGGTGACGATCCGGGGTCGAGGGCCTTCTCGCCTCCGTCTACGTCGCTCTGCTCCGGAGGTCCAGGGGTCTGGGCTCCAGCGATCAGGAGTCGTAATTCAATGGCAGCTCTGTGTTTTCTTTGGGTCTGCTGCACTCCGCTAGCTTCCTGTGCGTGAGGTTGTTTATGTTTAAGACCAGGAGCCGAGAGCTGGAGAACCACACGTCGGTAGTCTGCTGCATTCCTGTGGAGTAGAAACATCTTAAGTGTATTATAACTACCTGGGGATGCAAACCATGAATCTATAACACCACAGACCAAGGAATCCAAACTGTTGATCAGTGTAAGCAGACACCACCTCCTCGGTGATGTACAGTATCTGTTGAAGTCTCCAGATGAAGATTTATTAAACTTGGGAACTGTGTCTCGAGTTTCTTCATACTTGTTTGACTTCATTTTTTGGTTAGCTCTTTCTCTCCCTTTCCTCTTTCCTCCTCCCTCAAGTTCATAAGTCATCGGAGCAGAATTAGGCCATTTGGCCCATCAAGTCTATTCCGCCTTTCAATCATGGCTGATCTATCTTTCCCTCTCAACCCCATTCTCCAGCCTTCTCCCCATAATCTTTGACACCCGTACTACTCAAGAACCTGTCAATCTCCGCTTTGAAAATACCCATTGACTTGGCCTCCACAGCCTTCTGTGGCAATGACTTCCACAGATTCACCACCCTCTGACTAGAGAAATTCATCCCCGCCTCCTTTCTAAAGGTACATCCTTTTATTCTGAGGCTATGCCCTCTGCTCCAAGACAGTCCCACTAGTGGAAACATCCTCTCCACATCCATTATATCCAGGCCTTTCACTACTCGGAAAGTTTCAATGAGATATCCCCTCCATCTTATAAACTCAGTGAGTACAGGCCCAGTGCTGTCAAATGCTCATCATATGTTTATCCACTCACCCCCCTCTCTTTGACCTCTCCCATGGCTCTCTCTTTCAGAAGATAATTAATTGTCTGGACAATCAACTACTCACCTCTTTTGCTGCTACCTGACCCAGCTTACACCCCAACAGTATGAACATTGACTTCTCCAATTCCAGGTAGTCCTTGCTTTCTCCCTCCTTCCCCTCCACTTCCCAGCTCTTCCATAGCCTACAATCTCCGCCGCTTCCTTTCTTCTTCCCGCCTCCCACCCCCACAACAGTCTGAAGAAGGGTCTGAAGACTGAGCTCTTAAACAGCAGAGGTGGCACAGTGACGCAGCGGTGGACTTGCTGCCTTACAGCGCCAGAGACCCCGGTTCAATCCTGACTACGGCCGCTGTCCGTACGGAGTTTGTACACTCTCTCTGTGACCGCACATGTTTTCTGTGGGTGCTCCGGTTTCCTCCCACACTCCAGAGACATACAGGTTTGTAGATTAATCGGCTTTGGTAAAATTGTAAATTGACCCGAGTGCGTAGGATGGTGTTAGTGTAGGATCGCTCATCGCCGCAAACTCGGTGGACCGTGCTGTATCTCTGAAGTCTAAAGTAAAGAGATCTAATGGGACGTATCTCCCGTATTTCCCTCTGCCGCTTGTCAGATACTGCACCCAAATTGGAACTCCCAATTGAACTTGCTTTCTCTTGAACTTCCCACACAAGAACAAGGGCGAGCTTGGCAGCCCGCAGATTGTTCAGAGTTGGTGTAAGAGGACACCGTTGTCATGGTGACAAACCTATTAGAGCTCCGCCAATGAGTTCCATTGATCGGAGACTTGGTAGACGGATTGAGAGCTGCTTTAGTTAATGATGTGGGGGATAGTGCCTTGTGTGGGCTGTCGAAGGTTGACTTGAACAATGACGCTTTGATCTGGGACAATGGTGGTTGTTTCCCCATACCAGATTTCTCCCCCCCCCCCCACCCCCCACGCCCTCCCAACTCCACACATAAAGTTGGTGACTGTGATCGAGTTTCACCAGCAGTGTAAGCTTCTCGAGCCTGTGCCAATGTCAGCACTCAGCATGTGGGAGGCCATGATCCAACTGGTGGAAGCTGACGAACAGAAGTGGGTGTGTGCAGGATTTGCAATCCCGGTGGCTGCAGGATTTGAGGCTAAATCCATTCCATGGCAAAATTTTGATTCGTGACGCATGGTAGCCTGTTTAGTTTAGAGATACGGCACGGAAACAGGCCGTTCAGCCCACCGAGGCCGCGCCGACCAGCGATCCCCACACATTAACAAAATGTTAAATGGTCAGCTAGACATAGATCACAAGACCTACACCAACCCCAAACCAATTAGGAGCAGACGAGGGCATTAGATCCAATTTGTGGTCCCAGCCACAAAGACAGATGTGTACAGCAATTCGTTCTTCCCACACACTATTAAAGCATGGAATAATCTCCACCAAACCACGGTTGCCCAGCCCGACGCAACTAAATTTAAAGTGGCACTTTCTTCCCAATAACCCTCTCTGGCTAAACCCCTCCCTTCACCACCTCCAGTTTAAATTCCAGTTGGAATATTTTGGAGGACCAAGTAACCAAGAACCAAGAAGAAGAACAATACACAAGGGATAATTTACACTTACACCAAGCCAATTAACCGACAAACCTGTACATCTTCTGGACTAGACATATTAAATGCAATCTGGCAAATCTCCTAGAGTCAGAGAACTGTGGGAACACAGAGGTCGACTATAAATGCATCGAGTTAGTGTTGGCTTGGATTTAGGTTTATTATTAGTGTCACGTATCGAAATACGGTGACATTTTGTTGTTGTTTGCATGCTATTCATTAGATAATATTTTACATGAATACATTCACGCCAAATAGAGGTACAACAGATAGAGCGAAGAGACAATTATCAGCGTGTCGAATATAGGTTTTTAGCATTGTAGCAGAATAATTCCAGAGAATGGTTCAGTGGTGCTTTATTTCACGTGATAGGAACAGAATTAGGCCATTCGGCCCATCATGTCTACCCCACCATTCAATCATGGCTGATCTATCATCCCCGCTGAACCGCATAACCCCAGACACCCGTACTAATCAAGAATCTATCTATCTATCTCTGCTTTAAACATATCCATTGATGGCCTCCACAGTGTTGTGTGGCAATGAATTCCACAGATTCACCACCCTCCGACTAAAGAAATTCCTCCTCATCGTCCTACAATTCTGGGGCTAGGAATTATTTAAAAAATATATATATTAAACATGCAGCCGCCGTCATTTTTGGCGCCTTTATTCAAAGTCCAAAGTCCGGTCAGCCTGCGTGCTCGGAGAATTGTCGGCAATGAGAATCTCAAAGTCCAATGTCTGTAATGAGGTCGGCTTAGTTTAGTTTAGTTTATTGTCACATGTACCAAATTACTGTGCAAAGCTTTTTGTGGTGCGACAATAGACAATAGGTGCAAAAGTAGGTAATTCGGCCCTTCGAACCAGCAGTCAAAGTCAAGTCAAAGTCAAACAAACTTTATCGTCATTTAGAAATACATCGATATATGCGATTCCAAACGAAATTCCGTTGCATTTGGCTCCCTGTGCAACACGATAATTAACAGAAGGATAAAATGGATAAAAGGATAAATAGACAATGGTGGCAGCCCATTACATGGCATTCAGGAGTCTGATGGCTCGTGGGAAGAAGCTGTTGCAGAACCTTGATGTTCTGCTCCTTATGCTACGATATCTTTTGCCCGAGGGCAGCAGAGTGAACAGTCCATGATGGAGATGTGTGGGGTCTTTTATAATACTGCTGGCCTTAGACACGCAACGTTTGGTCGCAATATCCCCGATTGAGGGGAGAGAAGTCCCGATGATTGTTTCAGCTCTCTTCACCACTCTCTGCATTGACTTCCAGTCGGAGGCTTTACAGTCCCCAAACCAGACAGAGATACAGCTGGTCAATATACTCTCTATGGTGCCCCTGTAGAAAGTGGTGAGGATGGGATGGGGGAGGTGAGCTCTTCTCATCCGGCGCAGAAAGTGCTGCGCTCTCTTAACTGTTGATGAGATGTTATTTGACCAGGTCAGACTGTTAGTGATCTGCACTCCCAGGAACTTATTGCTACTGACCACCTCCACATCGCTGTCATTGATGTGAAGTGGTGTGGGACTGTGTGGGACAGCAGCTGCTATCTAGAGAGTAGAAAGACTACTCATGATTAAAATCAAACAATCCACTGATTGTGAAGGAGAATAACATTATTATAACATAATGAGAATAACATAACATTAACGTAACGTATAGTGTAGAATGGTTGGAAAAACAAGACTATATCCCGGCTTATGGAGGGGAAAAGGGGAAAAAGCATTTTTTAGTATTGGAGATACAGGCCCTTCAGCCCACCGAGTCCACGCCAACCAGCGATCACCTGTACAATATCACTAGCCTACACATACTAGGGACAGACCCGAAACGTCGCCTATTTCCTTCGCTCCATAGATGCTAACTCACCCGCTGAGCTTCTCCAGCATTTGTGTCTGCGTTACATTTATACCAAGTCCCTTAACCTACAAACCTGTCTGTCTTCGGAGTGTGGGAGGAAATCGAAGATCTCGGAGAAAACCCACGCAGGGGAGAACGTACAAATTCTGTACAGACAAGCACCCGTAATCGAGATCAAACCCTGGTCTCTGGCGCTGTAAGGAAGTAGCTCTACCGCTACGCCACCGTACCATCTTGCCTACATAGTTTCCCAAGGACATTTCTAAAGCTGAATGCTTTCCTGCACAGAGTTTGTATGTTTTTTTTGTTGCGGTCAAGGCACAATCGAGCATTTCAAAATGCTGAGATCACTGAATTGCACACAAAAACATCTTTAAGGACGTCATGTCTAAAAAAAAGCCTTCAGCTCTCACTCACAACCAGTACAATTGCCCTTATTCCTGTTTCTGGTACTAGTCTTTACCGCTGTGTATAAAATTTAATATCTTAGTTTTGATAAGTTCAGGCCAGAATTTTCTCTGCACTGTTTCCCCCCCCCTCCAATTCCCTAACTCATCAATTTGTTCGAGCTTTTAATTCAGGTAGACCTGGATTGTTTAGACTTTTGTACAAAGTAGAGGTTGTCCCATGTGCTCAATGGTCAAAGCTTCAGACTGGGTAGAACCGCGTGTTGGAATCTTTGACCTTAACGACACAGAAACAACCTCCACTTCCTCCTTCCTTTTATCAAACGTAGGTTTGGGACCAATAATGTTTTTCTTTTGCAAAAAGGAAAAGAATGAAACAACCACGGACATCAGAAGAGTTACTCAAACACGTACTTCGTAGTGGCGCAGCGGTAGAGTTGCCGCCTTATAACGGGTTCAGAGACCCGGGTTCAATCCTGACTATAGATGATGTCCCTAGGGAGTTTTACGTTCTCGCTGTGATGGCACGGGGTTTCACCAGGTGATTTGGTTTCCTCCCACACTCCAAAGATGTGCAGGTTTACACATTAATTGGATTTGGTAAAATTATCCTTATCCTTATAACTATAAACGTCTGATCTTATGTGTGTGTGTGTTGTCACATCTCGAATAAACAACGCGCTAACGGTAAAATGTTCACATATTCCGATAGAGATTTATGTCGTGAAGTCAAAAATCGCCTTATTTGAAAATTTCATGCATTATATCTCGTGTTATTAATCAAAATGTTAAAGAATCGGAAATAACTTTGAAAATAAAAGCGAGCGGCTTTGGCTGATGACGTCACAATGGCTCCAGGTGCTGTGTCTGCGCTGTGAGTGACGTCCGCCTCGCGAGCTGCCCGCCTCGCTCTCACCCTCCTCTCCCCCTCTCTCTCCCCCTCTCTCCCCCCTCTCTCCCCCTCCCTCTCTCCCCCTCCCTCTCTCCCCCCTCCTCTCTCCCCCCTCCCACTCCCTCTCTCCCCCTCCCTCTCTCCCCCTCCCTCTCTCCCCCTCCCTCTCTCCCCCTCCCTCTCTCCCCTCCCTCTCTCCCCCTCCCTCTCTCCCCCTCCCTCTCTCCCCTCCCTCTCTCCCCCTCCCTCTCTCCCCCCTCCCTCTCTCCCCCCTCCCTCTCTCCCCCCTCCCTCTCTCCCCCCTTCCTCTCTCCCCCTCCCTCTCTCCCCCTCCCTCTCTCCCCCTCCCTCTCTCCCCCTCCCTCTCTCCCCCTCCCTCTCTCCCCCTCCCTCTCTCCCCCTCCCTCTCTCCCCCTCCCTCTCTCCCCCTCTCTCTCCTCCCCTCTCTCCCCTCCTCTCTCCTGTTGGGGGCAATGCGTGAGTGGATAGGGCGGGGATGGGGTAAAAGGAGCGAATTAATAATATTAATATGTCAAGGGGTGGTTAGTGTGTGTTGGGGGAGGGGGGGTGGTTAGTGTGTGTGGGGGGGAGGGGTAGTTAGTCTGTGTGTGTGTGTGACGCCGCAGGCCGCCATCCCGCTCTGCCACCGTGCGTTGAGGGGACAGGACCCAATGGGTCCCACTTGGGTCTAGTAAGTTATAAAATTGTAAATTGACCCTAGCCTGTAGGCTGGTGCTAGTGTGCAGGTGATCACCGGTCGGCGCAGGCTCGGTGGGCCGAAGGGCCTGTTTCTGCGCTGTTTCTCTAAAGCTTATATGGTTCTGGAAAAAACAAGCACCAGTTTGACCTTTTTGGATCGGGATCAGAAGTCTTAATGGAAGAAAACTCTGTTATTTGACTAATGAAAAGGAGAGGAGACCCTAGCAATATCCAAACTTACGAGCCAAATAAGACAGTTCATTTCTGGACTGCTGTCTTTAATCACTGTAATCTAAACCGTCTCCCCTACTTCTTGCCAGTTCCTCCTCCACATGCCTAACGCCACTGTTTGTCTCTCCTTTATCTTCCTGCCACGTCTTGAATGTTCTCCATTGAGGCTTGGATGATTGTAAACCATTATATAGTTTTGACATAAGTATCAAGAGTGTTTTATTGTCACATGTCCCAGATGGGACAATGAAATTCTTACTTGCTGCAGCACAATAGAATATGTGAATATGTGAACATAGTACATAAGGGGGGAAGAGAAAAAAAAGTTCAATAAATAACAAATATAGTGCAACAATAATAGTATTTTATTAGCTCAGAGCTTATTCGTTGTTGTGTTCAATAGCCTGATGGCTGTAGGGAAGAAGCTGTTCCTGAACCTGGACGTTACAGTTTTCAGGCTCCTGTACCTTCATCCTGATGGCAACTGTGAAACGAGTGTGTGGCCAGGATGGTGTGGGTCTTTGATGGTGTTGGCTGCCTTTTTGAGGCAGCGACTACGATAGATCCCTTCGCCGGTGGGGAGGTCAAAGCCGGTGATGGACTGGGCAGTGGTCACAGCTTTTTGCAGTCTTTTTCGCTCCTGGATGTTCAAGTTGCCGAACCAGGCCACGATGCAACCAGTCAGAATGCTCTCTACCGTGCACCTGTAAACGTTTTGGAGAATCCTCTTCGACATTCCGAATCTCCGTAATCTTCTCAGGGAGTAGAGTCGCTGATGTTCCTTCTTTGTAATTGCATCGGTCATAAGTGCTGGAGTAATGCAGCGGATCAGGCAGCATTTCTGGGGGACATGGATACGTGTCGTTTGGGTCTGGGCCCTTCCTCCGACTAGACATGGATCACGACCCAAAATATCATTATCCGTGTACTCCAGAGATGCTGCCTCACCAGCTGAGTCTAGTTTAGTTCAGAGATACAGCCTGGAAACAAGCCCTTCGGCCGCAAAGTCCGCACCGACCAGCGATCACCTGTACACTAGTTGGATCTTATCCCCACTTGGGGCTGAAGCAAATTAACCTACAAACCTGCATATCGTTGGATTGTGGGAGAAAGCTAAAGCACCTGGAGAAAACCCACGTGGCAACAGGGAGAATGTGCAAACTCAGGATTTTTCCTGCCTGTAAACATTAATCATGTATTTGATGTTTCCATCCTGGGGAATAAAAGGTACTGATTGTCTAAAGTTTGTAGAAACATTGTTGGCCACTCAAAACGAAGATCCACAATTCTTTCACTAAATCTGACCCATTGGTCAAGGTCTTAGTTTTTTATTTCATGATTGTTTTGAGTTATTCATTCATGTACAAATCTAATTTCAAACACTTTTCTTCAGGACAAGGTCACTGAAATGTATTGATTGAATTGAAGAGAAAGGCCAAACACTGATTGACATCTGGACTAAGATTGACATCTGGACTAAGATTGACATCTGGACTAAGATTGACATCTGGACTAAGTAGCTGGCCCTCAAGACGTCCACAGTGTTTCACAATGAATCCCACACTGTCGGAAATGCAACAGCTAATTTTCAACTCTTGGTGAAGCTCCCACAAACAGGAGTCAGTTCGCGGCCAGATAATCCCTTCCAGTCACGTTAAGTGGGCTGCGCGGTGACGCAGCGGTGGAGTTGCTGCCGCACAGCGTCCTGACCACGGGTCCTGTCTGTATGGAGTTTGTACGTTCTCCCCGCGACCTGCGTGGGTTTTCCCCGGGAGTTCTAGTTTCCTCCCACACTCCAAAGACGTACAAGT
The DNA here is from genome assembly GCA_963514005.1 of Raja brachyura. Next base: position 61,430,169 of record OY740790.1, read on the forward strand.
CTGCAGGTTAATTGGCTTTAGTAAAAAATTAAATTGTCCCCGGGGTGTGTAGGATAGTGTTAGTGTGCGGGGATCGCTGTTTGGCGCAGAGTCGGCGGGCCGAAGGGCCTGTTTCCGCTCTGTATCTCTAAACTGAACTACAGTTAAAAACATGAGAGATAAGTTTAATTTGTTGTCACATGTACCAAGGTACAGTGACGAATGGTACTGAACCCACTTGGGGCAATTTGCAGAAGCAAATTAATTTACAAGCCTGCCACTTGCGGGGACAGGCAGTATATAGGACTGTTCTGTGAACTATTGTAACTTTTTCAGCACAAAAAGCGTAATGACACTTGTGTACTGCCTCGGTGAGGTCTACTATAACATTTTACCAGGTTGCATGCAAACTAAAACATTTCACTGTACCTAGGTACATGTGACAATAAAGTATCATTGAATTGAGCTGTCCACAGTGTACAGATACATGATAAAGAGCAGAGTCCACTAAAGACTTTGTCCCAGGGTGTCCCATGAGATAGATTCTTCTTTCGTGTGGCGTGCACAGCCTAACGTTGTAGGACAACTTGGTCTATTTGATCTTCCGTTAGTGCACATCGAGTTAATTGCATTAGTCGAAACAGGGCGGACCACGTGAAGGTTGCAATCTTCCACCCCGTGAGGTAGATAGTAGCACAGGACTGCTCCCTAGTTGTTGATATTGATCATGGTACCAATATTGCATATTACCTATGCCTACATTGATCATGGCAGCAAAAACGCTGTCCATTATATTTGTAGTTAAACGCACACATTACTCACCCGCGTTTCCCGTCTTGTGTTTACCTTTCTTTTCTGCACGCGCTCCAATCTGTATACAGAGTTATTTAAGAACACTCTGTATTTCCCCTTTGAGTGAATACAATAACATAACAACAGTACGGCCACACCAGGGATTTTTGTTCCTCTAGTGCCAAAGGATTTATTGTGATTAAATGACAGGGAGGGATCAGTCAAAGCTCAGTGTCGCATTTCAGCTCATCGACTCCGTAACCTTCTTTCAGCGAGGATCGTGCTTTAATTGTTGTACGTGCCTCCAGAGTGGCATTTAATCTAAACTTTTCTCCCAGTCGCAAGACCCGGTAGGACAGGGCCAGGGCTGAGAAGGCAAAAGAGGAATACAATCAAGCAGTCCACAACCGCAGTGCACAGGCAAAGGGTAAAGGATACTACATTTAGTGCTGGAAGGGTCTCGACCCGAAACATCACCAGAGATGCTGCCTGTCCCGCTGAGCTACTCCAGCTTTTTGTGTCTATCTTCGGTTTAAACCAGCATCTGCAGTTCCTTCTTATACAAGATTTAGTTTATTGTCACGTATGAAAAGCTTTTGCTGCGTGCTAACCAGTCCGTGGAAAGACAATACACGATTACCATCGAGCCGTCCACAATGTACTGAAACATGATGAAGAGAAGAACATTTAGTGCAGGATAAAGTCCAGCATAATCTATTATCAGTCCGATAAAGTCAAATTAAAGAAAGAGCTTGCACTTACACAGTCTCTTTCATGGCACAAGACATCCTATAAAAGATAATAAATGGGAAGTACACGTGAAGTATATCTGTAATACAAGAAGCACCAAACCATGCAAGTCTTGCCCCTCTGAAGCAATATAATCTGTTGAATTGGCCAACCCTTTGAACCCAGTCTCTTGCGGTCCCCACATGACTCTGACCACTGATAGTGGCTGCATTTTCACCTCTGAAATGCAAGCCTGAGTCTTTTCACTAAATTGCTTTCCTTTAAGACTCAACATCAATCAATTTCCTTTCACCATCCTTTCTCCTTCACTTGGTATCTCATGTTCATGTCACAGGTCATTTGGCACATCGATTCTACTCCACAATTCAATCATGGCTGTTCTAGCTTTCTCTCTCAATTCCATTCTCCTGCTTTCTCCCCATTACCCAAGATTCTGCCAATCTCCGCCTTAAAAATATCTATTGACTTGGCCTCCACAGCTGTTTGTGGCAATGAATTCCACAGATTCACCAGCCTCTGACTAAAGAAATTCCTCCACATCTTCTTTCTCTGTCCTGTACTGAACCGGGGGTATGCCTCGTACATCGTACGTCGATATTACAAAGGCTTTCGAGGGTACACAAAAAGCTGGAGAAACTCAGCGGGTGCATCAGATAGGCGACGTTTCGGGTCGAGACCCTGCTTCAGTCTGAAGAAGGGTCTCGACCCGAAACGTCGCCTATCTCCTTCGCTCCTTAGATGCTGCTGCACCCGCTGAGTTTCTCCAGCTTTTTGTGTACCCTCGATTCTCCAGCATCTGCAGTTCCTTCTTTTACAAAGGCTTTCCACAGGCTGTGCTTCCCTCATGTACAGAGCAGGTTATCCAGTACAGGGATCCAATGTTAGACTTTCCTTGGCCATCTTGCCAGTCTCACTGATTTTTAGTTTACTTTCATTTAGAGATCTAGCACGGAAACAGGCCCTTCACCCCGTCCACCAGCACTATCCTGCACACCAGGGACAATTTGCAACTCTTACCGAAGCCAATGAACCTTGTTTCCTGTTTTACTCCTCCGTCCCTCCCTCCCTCCCTACCCCCCTCCCTCCCTCCCTCCCTCCCTCCAACCAAATAAAATAACAGAGAGCTACACTCCAATTCCCTACCCACTATCTCCAAATATCTTCAGCTGAATGTGGCTTAAGCAGCAATCTGTATCAAGGGTCTCGACCCGAAACGTCACCTATTCCTTTTCTCCAGGGCTGCTGCCTGTCCCGCTGAGTTACCCCAGATTTTTGTGCCTGCTTATGGTTTAAACCAGCATCTGCAGTTCCTTCCTACACAATAGGTGTCAGACCCCATGTGTAACTTGTTCTTGACTCCTCTCGACCTGAAAGAACGGATGTATACACACTGAGAGAGAGGATGTTTGAAAAGTCGTTTCGTTTTCCCGCAGGAATGGAGATGTTTGGGGAAATCTAATGGAAATTTCTATAATTAGGATATGTTTTTCAAAAGGTAACTCATCGAATGCACAGGTTCATTTACGTGTGACCCAGTAACATTAATTGAAGACTCGCTAGAAACAATGAAGGGGGAATAGGGATTATTTTTCCACGCTCAGGGTTATTTATATTTTATCAGTGGGTATTGAGGTTGAGACCATAACATTAGTTATGTTTTGCAAGAAATGAAAGATTATAAAATAGGATGGGATAAGTGATAAGTGGCTATCATCTGTCCTGTTATTTGCATAATTATTCAGGAAATACTTTTAAATAGAATAAAAAAGTACCAATTAGGTATCAAAAGGCAGCAATTAGAACCCAAGCATTTTAACCTCTAATTTTCATTGATCAAAGTTTACGGGGGAACCTGGCACAAAATGGATCCATTAGAAATAAACATGGCTATTCTTTGGTCATCAGGTCATAAGGAGTAGAATTAGGCCATTTGGCCCATCAAGTCTACTCCACCATTCAATCATGGTTGATCTATCTCTCCCTCCTAACCCCATTCTCCCGCTTTCCCATAACCTCTGACACCCGTGCTAATCAAGAATCAATCTATCTCTGCCTTAAAAATATCCACTGACGACCTCCACAGCCTTCTGTGGCAAAGAATCCCACAGATTCACCACCCCCTTGGTGACCCTGCCTGTTCCACAGCAAAACTAATAGGAAACGAGATGTGTAGGAAGGAACTGCAGATGCTGGTTTAAATCGAAGATAGACGCAAAGTGCTGGAGTAACTCAGCGGGACAGGCAGCATCTCTGGAGAGAAGGAATGGGTGACGTTTCAGGTTGGGTTGCCTTTTACATGCCAGGCTTTCCCCCGCCCCTACCTCTCTTTACCAGCTTTCCTCTCCCTACTTCAGTCAGTCTGACCCGAAACGTCGCGTGCCCATTCCCTCCAGTCATGCTGAGTTCCTCCAGGAATTAGTGTTATGCTCAAGATTAATGTTTTGTCTGATCTGTTGAGACACAAGGACAAACCTAAGTGCACGAAGGAGTCAGCCAACTCTCTACTTATTTTACATGATACTCTAGTTCTGCCAGGAGACTTCATGAATCACTCCATTTCAGCTCCTCATCTGTTTCTTAGGAATTTACTCTGACACTTCCAGAGATACCTTTGGACTAATCCCAAACAGGTCTCCTGTCAAATGAAACAGGAATGTTGTACGATACAATGCATCTTTGTTGCAACGCTAATTCCTACGAGTTAGGCCCAGCAGTAGTTTAATTTAGACATACGGCGCGGAAACAGGCCCTTCGGCCCACCGAGTCTGTGCCGACCAGCGATCCCCGCACACGAACACTATCCTGCACACACACTAGGGACAATTTAGAATTATACCAAGCCAATTAGCCTACAAACCTGTACATCTTTGGAGTGTTGGAGGAAACCGGAGAACCCAGAGAAAACCCATGGAGAGAACATACAAACTCCATACAGGCAACACCCGTAGTCAGGATCGAACTCGAGTCTCTGGCGCTGAAGGGCAGCAACTCTACTGTTGCGCCACCATGCCGACTATATTCCTTCAATTTATTCATGTAAGCCCAATAGGTGATTTGGGTGAATGAACCATCCAAATACAGACATAATGTCTGATTAATGTGGTTTAGTTGTCGTTAGTCCAGGTGATCAGGAACACAAGCCAAAGCTGCCTGAAAGCTTGCAAAGTACCTGCAGGCTCCTGGACAACCTTGTATCAGATCCCAGGTCTGTCTAACACTCTGTTCCCCTATTTCTGTATCTTCTGAAGTAACTCAGATGCTCTGGAACACCTCATTTCCTCATAACACTAATGCAGTTCTGCAGAGAGGAGGCTTCCCCAACTCTTGAGGAATTGAGAACCAGAGGACATACGTAGGTTTGAGGTGAGAGGGGAAACATAGAAAATAGGTGCAGGAGTAGGCCATTTGGTCCTTTGAGCCAGCACCACCATTCATGATCATGGCTGATCATCCAAAATCAGTACCCCGTTCCAACTTTCTCCCCATGTCCCTTGATTCCGTTAGCCTTAAGAGCTAGATTTAACTCTCATCCAGTGAATTGGCCTCCACTGTCTTCCGTGGCAGAGAATTCCACACTGTCACAACACTCTGGGTGAAAAGGTTTTTCCTCATCTCAGTCCTTATTCTTAAACAGTGACCCCTGGTTCTGGACTCCCCCAACGTCGGGAACTTTGTTCCTGCATCTAGCCTGTCCAATCCCATAAGAATTTTATATGTTTCTATAAGATCTCCTCTCACCCTAAATTTCAGTGAATATAAGCCCAGTCGATCCATTCTTTCATCATATGTCAGTCCCACCATCCCAGGAATTAACCTGGTGAACCTAAGCTGCACTTCCTCAAAGATTCAATAGGGACTTGTGGGGCAACTTTTCTACCCAGAAGATGGTAGGTATATGGAATCATCTGCCGTAGGAGGTAGTTGAGGCAGGTACTGTCACAGCGTTTAAGAGACATTCAGACAGCTAGGTTTAGAGAGACATGGGCCAAATGCAGGCAGGTGGGACTAGTGTTGAAGGGGCATGTTGGTTAGCGTGGGCAAGTTAGGCTGAAGGGCCTTGCTCTGTGAATATGACCTTAAATGGGCAGGTCGCGATCAGTTTGTGAAGTTGAACGTTTCAGAAATTTGTCACACAGCACTGAAACAGGCTCTTCGGCCCACTGAGTCTCTGCAGATGGCCAAGCATGCACTAGGAAATGGACGCTGATTTTTCTTTCCCACTCGCTGCTCAGGGAATCGCTTCAAAAGAAGACTCAGTGAACTATTAGCCTCTTTAAGTCTCTGAGAGTCTGCTGACTTCATGAATTTAATTCCTGTGAATCATTTTCTACACTCTAAATACGTTCTTCAGATGGCTCTGGAGGCTCAGTGACCATGTCATTGGACTAGTCTTCAGAGAGTTGATCAGTGATCTGGCCACAAGTTCCAATTCTATCATTATGTTGAGGAATTTAAACTACAGAAATTAAACACGTTTAATTTAGTTTAGAGATACAGCTGGGAAACAGGCCCTTCGGCCCACCTTGACGTGCTGACCAGCGATCCCTACATGCTAATACTATCCTACAAACACTACCGATAATTTACAATTTTACTAAACCAATTATCCTACAAACCTGGATATCTTTGGAGTGTGTGAGGAAACCGGAGATTCCTGAAAAACCCAGTGGTCACGGGAAAATGGACAAACTCCATACAGACAGCAACTGTGGTCGGGATCAAACCAATCTCTGGCGCTGTAAGGCAGTAACTCTATCGCTGTGTTACCGTGCTCCCCTGGAGTATCTGGAGTAAAGTATTAGGACTGGTGAACACAAAATCTACAGGCGACCCTTGAGTTACAGAGTGAAACACAAAGTGCCAGAGTAACTCAGCGGGTCGGGCAGAATCTGTGGAAAGAATAGATGGGAGACCATTCAACTCGTGACCCTTCTTCAGACAGACCCGAAATGGCGCCTATCCATTCCTCCGCAGATGCTGCCTGACCTGCTGAGTTACTCCAGCACTTTGTGCTTTGCTCAGGGTTCCAGCATCTGCAGTTCCATGTGTCCCCTGCGGTTACAGAGCCCAGGCATCGTAGATTCTCCTTGCAGAGTTCACAAATAATGACAAAAGAATTTGACAAAATAAAATTTGTTCTATGATAATTTATCAGAATTTTTTTTTAAGATGCTTTACTTGATTGATGCAAGCACAGATTATTGAATTTGTGTAATGAAAAATCATGATATGGACCTTTTTGTACGAACATAACCTCACCTCACTCCCCACCCTACCCTTCACCCCACTTGTAACACAAGGGTCTCCTGTACTAAAATGGGTAACATCTATTTGGTTCACCAGTGGTATTCGGAAAGGGACTCTGCTACCGTATCTAGTCTCGCTTTGTGTGACTCTGCCCCAATCCACCGCAAAATGGTTTAATCTTAACAGCTCTCTGAAGTGGTTCAGCAAATCAGTTCGGGGACAATTGAGAAAAAAAATACAACAGCAAAGCAAACTCAACATGTCAGGCAGCATCTGCTGATAGAGAATCAGTCGACGTTTCAGATCTGAGGAAAAACACAGGGTGCTAGTGTAACGCAGCAGGTCAGGCAGCAGTTCTGGAGGACACGGATAGGCGATATTTCATATCGGGACCTGGAGTGACCTGACACGTGCCCATCCATGTCCTCCAGAGATGCTGCTTGACCTGCTGTATTACTCCAGAACATTGTGTCTTTTTTGTTTGTAAACCGGCGGAACTGGTGAAAACAGGTTATTTTTCAGTAAAAGTAGCGGCGAAAGTGAGAGAGAGAGAGAGGGATGGGTAAAACACAAAGGCTGGTGCCAAATGGGTTAAGGTAGCATTGGACGTACTTCACTGGTTTGGAAGCTGAGGATAGAAGATGTTCCAAGGATGCAATGCCCAAGGTCAGTGTGGCTTGGCTTTGCATCGCCAATACAAGTATCCGGCAAGTGAATGAAAACATGAATTGCTTTCCTTTTAAAGATTCTAATCGTAAAATGTTTTCATTGGAAAGTTGACTTAGTTTACAGGAAACAGCGTGACTGAGCTTCTCAAGCTGGCGCTGGCAGTGGCTGCCACAGCTGACCTCAGAGGTGAAGTATGTGCAGAAAAATGCAGTGAGCATGAAACGGGTGCAGGGCTCGGCCCAGAGATACGAGAGACTGCAGACGCTGGCATCCTGGGCGAAAATACAAACTGCTGGAGGAACTCAGCAGGTCAGGCAGCATCTATGCAGACCTCCCCCAGACTGAAGAAGGCTTCCGACACGAAATGTCATCTGTCTATCTCCCTGCCTCCCCAGACGCTGCCTGACCCACTGGGTTCCCCCAGCAAGTCAGATTCACTCTGAAAGCTGCCACATCAGTCAGTAAGATCACAGTTATGACCTTACTTATTTCTTCTATGTAAAGCACTTTGGTTTCAACCCGAGTTGATTTAAACGTGCTATATTAATAAAATGTACTTACTTATCAGATCACAGCATCTGCAGCCTCTTGTGCCTCCACTTATCACCGACCAACCTCCACCCTGCCCTTACCCCAACCTGCCTCTGGCTGCCCCTTTGCTTTCCGACCCCATTGAGGATATTGGAATTTGTCAATGGAACTGATGCGCTACAATACACTACAATGGTGAGAACTATATTCTGCACTCTGTATCTTCTTCCCCTTTGCTCAATCTTGGTGGCCCAGCGCCAGAGACCTGGGTTCGATCCTGACGACGGATGCTGTCTGCACGGAGTTTGTACGTTCTCCCCGTGACCATGTGGGTTTTCCCCGGGTGCTCTGGTTTCCCCCCCCCCCCCCCCCCCCCCCAACACTCCAAAGACATACAGGTTCGTAGGTAAACTGGCTTTAGTAAAGATTGTAAAGTGCCCCAAGTCTGTAGGATAGTGCTAGTGTACGTGGTGATCACTGGTCGGCGCTGACTCATTGGGCCGAAGGGCCTGTTTCCGAGCTGCATCTCCAAAGTAAAGGAACCTATTGTACTTGAGTTTGGATTGATTGTATCCATGTATGGAATATCTAATCTGTTTGGGTAACTTGCAAAACAAAGTAATGCTATGTGCCTCAGTACATGTGACAATAATACAATAATACAATTGGTGTACAATTTTCGTCGCCTAATTATAGGAAGGATGTCAACAAAATAGAGAGAGTACGGAGGAGATTTACTAGAATGTTGCCTGGGTTCCAGCAACTAAGTTACAGAGAAAGATTGAACAAGTTAGGTCTTTATTCTTTGGAGCGCAGAAGGTTAAGGGGGGACTTGATTGAGGTCTTTAAAATGATGAAAGGGATAGACAGAGTTGACGTGGATAAGCTTTTCCCATTGAGGGTAGGGAAGATTCAAACAAGAGGGCATGACATGAGAATTAAGGGACAGAAGTTTAGGGGTAACATGAGGGGGAACTTCTTTACTCAGAGAGTGGTGGCTGTGTGGAATGATCTTCCAGCAGAAGTGGGGGAGGGAGGATCGATTTTAACATTTAAAAGTAAAGTGCATAGGTATATGGACGGGAAGGGAATGGAGGGGTATGGTCTGAGTGCAGGTAGATGGGACTAGGGGAAAATAAATGGTCGGCACGGACTGGAAGGGCCGAGAAGGCTGTTTCCGTGCTGTAATTGTTATATGGTTAATAAATCTAAGTCTAAACCTTTCTTTGGTTATTACTTACTATCACCACAACTCCTCCCTCCCCTGGCACCTGGCTCCATTGGATCATCATCTCCATCTCCCTCCTCACCTGATTCCACCTATTACCTTACGTCACCCCTTCCTCTCACCTCCTTATACTTGTTATCTCCCTTCTACACAGTCAGTTCTAATGCAGGGAGTCTAAAATGAGAAGGCGTTTAGGGTATTTCTGCCTCGACCACTAATCCTAGAGCAAGTGACAGCAGCAGATCCAAATACAACAGTTAAGAGGCATCTCATACAGCGTGGAAACAAGCCCTTTGGCCCAACTTGCCCACACCGACCAACATGTCCAATCTCCACTAGTCCCACCTGCCTGCCTATGAGCCATATCCCTCTAAACCTAAACCCTATCCATGTACCTGTCTAAATGTTTCTTTAACGTTGATAAGCATTTGGTTGGTCTTGGATTGGAAAGGAGTGGAGGAATACAAAGCAAATTGGGGAAGACGGGATTAGCATGCATGCGCGTTATGATCAGCATAGGTGAGTCGGGCCAAAGGTCTTCCTGAGGCAGTCTCTAGATCACCTCAATGTTGGGGAAGTCAGTACCCATGATGGCCCGGGCAGTGTTATGTTTGGCATGGACATTGTGGGCCGAAGGGCCCGTTCCTGTGCTATGCACTCTTCTCAGTGATGAAAACCAGTCGTGTCGGAGTTTGGCTAAAGGAGAGGGAATGGAAGGAGGGGGAATTATAAAACTTTCCCTATTTTCTAAGGTAAAATCCAGCATTAGTTGTGTGGGTATGGAGCAAATGTGAACAGTGCATCTGAGAACAGTGAAGGGAATAGGCCAAGATGATCATTTCACTGGTGTAATGTTTTTGGCATTAATAAATTAATCTTTTGGTGTTGATGTTTCTGTTCTTAATATAGATGGTGAAAGAATGTGGTAAAAATGAGCGACTGGTGACGGGAGTTTAATTTCAACATGTTACTTCATCTAACACTTTAATGAAATTGGCTCATTCTTTTACACTGCGATGTTTGTCATTTACAATGCGCGTGTGGAATGTAACAATGCTTTCCGTGGTCAATGACTTATTCGTTTTAATTAGATCATTACCCAGGACCAACAGCAGGGCAAAATGTGTAGGAAGGAGCTGCAGATGCTGGTGAACTGCAGATGCTGGTTTAAACCGTAAGACAGACACAAAAAGCAGGATTAACTCAGCGTGTCAGATAGCATCTCTGGAGAAAAGGAATAGATGACGTTTCGGGTCGAGACCCTTCTTCGGACTGAGAGTCAGGGGAAAGGGGGGGCGATAGAGGGAGATATAGGAGAAATGAATGAAAGAAATGGAAATAAGTAACGATGATCAAGGAAAGGTGGAGCCCACAATGGTCCATTGTTGGCTTGATTTTAACGAGTTATAACGACAGTGAAACGCGACAGGACGACAGTGAAACCAGTACGACGACTAGGGTGGGGAGGGATGGAGATGAGAGAGAGAGGAAGCAAGGGTTACGTGAAATTAGAGAAATCGGTACTCATGCCGCTGGGTTGCAAGCTGCCCTGGCTGGCTACCGGCTAAGAAAAATTTGCAATTTAAAAATTGTTTTAGACCTTGTCTTCCTTGCTCTTTGCTTCCTGTCATTGGCATCCTCTGTCAGGTTAACTTTGTCCTTTCCGACAATATCCATGTGAACATTGCATCAGATATCCTAGGAGTGGGAGTACTGGCAAACTAAATCTTCCTCCACCTAAAGCCCTTCAGCCTGGGGATTGATCAAACTGCCTTGTGGCCTGGCTGACTCAGTATCACGCCATGCACTGTCATGGTGGAGCTAATCAGCTCAGTACAGCTGTCGGATTTAAAACATCCAGACTCGCCAAACTTTTGCGCAAGTTTTACAGAGAGATATTTCAAAAAGTCAAAGTTGTTTTGAAAATTCAAGGTTTCTCACGCTAACCTACAGTGCCTTCCATAATGTTTGGGACAAAGACCCATCATTTATTTATTTGCCTCTGTACTCCACAATTTTAGATTTATAATAGAAAAAAATCACGTGGTTAAAGTGCACATTGTCAGATTGTATTAAAGGGTATTTTTATACATTTTTTTATACATAGTTTCAACATGTAGAAATTGCAGCTGTGTTTATACATAGTCCCCCCCTTTCAGGGCACCATAAAGTTCAGGACACATGGCTTCACAGACATTTGTAATTACTCAGGTGTGTTTAAATGTCTCCTTAATGCAGGTATAAGACAGCTCTCAGCACCTAGTCTTTCCTCCAGTCTTTCCATCACCTTTGGAAACTTTTATTGCTGTTTATCAACATGAGGACTAAAGTTGTGCCAATGAAAGTCAAAGAAGCCATTATGAGACTGAGAAACAAGAATAGAATTGTGAGAGACATCAGCCAAACCTTAGGCTTACCAAAATCAACTGTTTGGAACATCATTAAGAAGAAAGAGAGCACTGGTGAGCTTACTAATCGGACTGGCAGGCCAAGAAAGACCTCCACAGCTGATGACAGAAGAAAAATCCCCAAACACCTGACAGATCGGAAACACTCTTCAGGAGTCGGGTGCGGATTTGTCAATGACCACTGTCCGCAGAAGACTCCATGAACAGAAATACAGAGGCTACACTGCAAGATGCAAACCACTGGTTAGCCGCAAAATAGGATGGCCAGGTTACAGTTTGCCAAGGAGTACTTAAATGAACAACCACAGTACTGGTAAACGGTCTTGTGGACAATTGAGACAAAAATTAACTTATATCAGAGTGATGGCAAGAGCAAAGTATGGAGGAGAGAAGGAACTGCCCAAGAATCAAAGCATACCACCTCATCTGTGAAACACGGTGGTGGGGTGTTATGGCCTGGGCATGTATGGCTGATGAAGGAAATTGATCACTAATCTTCATTGATGATACAACTGCTGATGGTAGTAGCATAATGAATTCTGAAGTGTACAGACACATCCTAGCTGCTCAAGTTCAAATAAATGCCTTAAAACTCATTGTCAAGCAACAAACGAGTTTTTCAAAGCTAAAAATGGTCAATTCTAGTGGCCAAGTCAATCACCCGATCTGAACCCAATTGAGCATGCCTTTTATATGCTGAAGAGAAACTGAAGGGGATTAGCCCCCAAAACAAGAATAAGCTAAAGATGGCTGCAATACAGGCCTGGCAGAGCATCATCAGAGAAGACACCCGGCAACTGGTGATGACCATGAATCGCAGACTTCAAGCAGTCATTGCATGCAAATGATATGCACCAAAATACTAAACATGACTACTTTCATTTACATGACATTGCTGTGTCCCAAACATTATGGTGCCCTGAAATCGGGGGACTATGTATAAACACTGCTGCAATTTCTACATGGTGAAACCAAAATGTATAACGATGTGCACTTTAACCACAAGTGATTTTTTCTTTTACAAATCTCAAATTGTGGAGTACAGAGGCAAATAAATAAATGATAGCTCTTTGTCCCAAACATTATGGAAGGGACTATATGTCCAAGCTCCCTTCCCCTGTCTCCCTAACGTAAGCATCTCATCCGGTCGAAGGGCCTGTTTCCACGCTCTATGACAATGACTTCTCTGTTGAGTGAGCCCTTTTCCCCTCTGTAGCATGAGCTATTTTCCCCCTCTTTGTAGTAAAAATGATCCTGCCCACCTCCGACTGTAGTGCAAGTCTTCTACCCATTCTGTTTCACAAGCCCCCTGCCAGCCCTCTTCCCCCTCGCTGCAGTGCGAGCCGTCTTTCCCCTGTCCGGTGCAAGCCTTCTTCTCCTCTTCCACCCCCCACACCCTCTGGTCTGTAGCCCAAACTGTCTTCCCCCCTCTCTCTGTCTCTGTCCCTTGCCCTTGTCCAATGTCCCTCTCTAACCCTTCCCGACTGGTTTTTCAGAAATGATGTTCCATTCACACCCATACAGTGAGTCCATCACGGGTACTGACCTCCCCACCTTCGAAGGGATCTACAGGAGTCGCTGCCTCAAAAAGGCAGCCAGCATCAACAGAGACCCACACCACCCTGGCCACACTCTCATTTCACTCCTGCCAAAGGGAAGAAGGTACAGGAGCCTGAAAACTGTAATGTCCAGGTTCAGGAACAGCTTCTTCCCAACAGACATCAGGCTATTAAGCACAACAGCCTCCAAATAAGCTTTGAACTACACACTGTAGACTTGAAGGCATTGTTTGTGTCTTTGCATTATTATAGGTTGTTTTTCATGGACTGAACTTTTTTGTTGTATATTATGGTGTCTGTAGAGTACTAAGTTCACATATCTTTTGTGCTGCTATAAGTTATGGGACATATGACAATAAAATGCTCGAAGGCCTTGCTTCCAGCTGTAGAATGACAGCAAATTGTAGACATTGGTTGACTTGAAACCTCAACTCAAGCAAAGGGGAGCCAGGGGATATGGGGAGAAGGCAGGAGAATGGGCTTGAGAGGGAACGATAGATCAGCCACGATTGAATGGCAGAGTGGACTTGCTGAGCCGAATGGCTTAATTCTGCTCCAGGAAACTGATGAAACGTCCCATTGTGTTTCCTTGCAGGTTCTGTGTAACGGGCCGGGAACGTGTGTGCCCCTCTGTGCATCTGCCCTCTTGCTCGGAGTGGTTGGAATGAAGAAAGCGCTGATTATCTACATCGAGAGCATCTGCCGCGTGGAATCCTTGTCCCTTTCCGGGAAGTTACTGTACCATTTGTCGGATTACTTTTTTGTTCAGTGGCCCACATTACAGGAGAAGTACCCGAAAGCAGTGTTCCTCGGTCGACTAGTTTGAACGTAGCTTCGGAGACTGCGACAGCGATTGTACAGATGATGCAGGAAACAGCAGCAATGCAGAATAGAAGCATCGATCCAGATTCCCCAAGGAGGAGAACGCGCACTAAAGAGAATGGCGAAAATGTATGACCATGTGGATTTATCTATCAGGCTGCAGTTTGTGGTCTCAAGATTGGTACCAGGCCAGAGAACAAAGTATTAGCCACGTACATCGGAGCACAAGGGAGTCGACCACCAAATAACTTCAGTTATGACATTAAAATTGCTAACTGCTTCAAATCTGTCGATTCATTTGTTCCTCCCACTGCTAATGACTTCAAAACAAACAGTTGTAGTCATAACTCCTCCCTTTCCTTAAGAGAGTTTTGTTTCTTATTAATCTCCCATTTTCATACCCCAGTGAATTTATATCGGGTCATGCATTTTTATCGTGTCATGTATGATTGGAGTATTTTATGAGCGATCGAGGCTGTTAGACCGAACAAGCCCAATCATTTCCATGGACCCAACACAACTAGTATTGATTTTAAAGGGTCCAACCCAACAGTGGACCGCAATCCACTGAATATTAAAAAAACAAGGATGCAATACTGTGGCGTTATATGGCGTTATCTTCAGCGGAAACTCTGCAGCAGTTCAAAAAGACGGTTCACCACTGGCAGCACGTTGCCGCAGCGGTAACCGGGTTCGATCCTGACTATGATCCAGACTGCTCCCTTCGCGACTCCCTGGTCAACTCATTCCTCCCCACCCAAACCACCCCCTCCCCAGGTACCTTCCCCTGCAACCGCATGAGATGCAACACCTGTCCCTATACCTCCCCCCTCGACTCCGTCCAAGGACCCCAACAGTCTTTTCAGGTCAGGCAGAGGATCACTTGCACCCCCTCCAACCTCTCCTACTGTATCCGCTGTTCCAGGTGTTAACTCCTGTATATCGATGAGACCAGGCGCAGGCTCGGCGATCGTTTCGCTGAACACCTCCGTTCAGTCCGCCTAAACCTACCCGATCTCCCAGTTGCTCAGCACTTTAACTCCCCCTCACATTCCCACAGTGACCTTTCTGTCCTGGACCTCCTCCAATGTCAGTGAGGCCCAGTGCGAATTGGAGGAACGGCTCCACATATTTTGCCTGGATAGCTTTGAACATTGACTTCTCTAAATTCAAATAGCCCTTGCTTTCCCTCTCTCTCCATCCCCTCCCCCATTCCAGTTCTCCCACCAGCCTTACTGTCTCCGATTATATTTTTTCATTGTACCGCCCACTCCCCTGACATCAGCCTGAAGAAGGGTCTCAACCCGAAATGTCACCCTTTCCTTCTCCAGAGTTGCTGCCTGTCCCGCTGAGTTAGTCCAGCATTTTGTGTCTACCTTCGGTGTGCCGAAGAGCCTGTTTC
Source organism: Raja brachyura (assembly GCA_963514005.1). The sequence goes on from OY740790.1 coordinate 61,445,556, forward strand.
AATAGACAATAGGTGCAGGAGTAGGCCATTCGGCCCTTCGAGCCAGCACCGCCATTCAACGTAATCATGGCTGATCATCCACAATCAGTACCCCGTCCTGCTTTCTCTCCATATCCCTTAACTCCGCTATCCATAAGAGCTCCATCTAACTCTCTTGAAAGCATATAGAGAACCGGCCTCCACCGCCCTCAGTGGCAGAGAATTCCACACACTCACAACTCTCTGTGCAAAAAGGTTTTTCCTCATCTCCGTTCTAAATGGCCTACCCCTTATTCTTAAACTATGGCCCCTGGTTCTGGTCTCCTCCAACATTGGGAACATGTTTCCTGCCTCTAGCGTGTCCAAACCCTTAATAATCTTATATGTTTCAATATGATCCCCTCTCATCCTTCTAAATTCAAGAGTATACAAGCCCAGCCACTCCAATCTGTTTCCGCACCGTAACTTTAAGCTAAACTAAATTAAACCTTCTCGAGGCCAATTAGGGGTGGACAATAAATACTTGCCTTGCCAACAATGCCCAAATTTTGAAAATGATTAAGTAAAAAGAAAACAATAATCATTTGGAAGCAACAAACAAAAGTAAAAATCTGATTTTGATATTGAGGTCTTATGTGTGCGTTGGTTGAGAAATCTGGCTTACACTTGGCCCAGATTCAATGTGTACAGAATGCAACAATAATTTATAGGCCACAGCCAGTTTCTTTCCTTTCAGAGTTATGGTAATTGTATTGTAAATGAAATGGGGTGCAGATTCCTATCCTGACCTCAATCTGTCGTGTTTATTTTATGTCAAATGTAAATGCTTTTTATCGGTATTCTGAGCTGCCACTGCAGCGGACTGCAGTTTAAAGAGTGGCCGCTCTGCAGTGAAAACTTCACAAAAGGAGGTTTGTCTGCAGACCTCAATTCAAGCTGGCTGCAGCTGCGGGCTGCAAGTCACTTCAGGGTTTAACCGGGGATGTACCTGTATTTACGCTACTGTACTCCTTATTGATCAACTCACTTAAATTTTATTGATTGATACTTTTATCACCTGTGAATTTATTTTTGTTGCATACAATACACAAGTCTGGAAAAAGTCACCACGTATCAGGTGCCTACATAGTTACAAAAGTATTCAATGCAGTCCTGATGGTCCCTCTTTCATCCCGCCACTCCCACGCCAGGTCCCTCTTTGTTTTAGAGTTTTGGAGGTACAGCATGGAATAAGGCCTTTCGGCCCACGCCGACCAGTGATCCCCACACACTAGCACTATCCCCGCACACACAGACTAAGAACAATTTACAATTTTAAGGAAGCCAATTAACCTGGAAACCTGCACATCTTTGGAGTGTGGGAGGAAACCGGAGATCCCAGAGAAATCCCACGCACGTCACGGGGAGAACATACAAACTCTATACAGGCAGCAACTGCAGTGATGATCGAACCCGGGTCTCTGGTGCAGTGAGGCAGCAACTCTACCGCTACGATACCAGCGCTGCGCCCCCCATGCCGAGTCCCTCTTTGTTGACCGACTTTCATTAAGTTCCTGAACAGTCTGCTTGAGAGGAAGCAAATTAAAATCGAATGAACTGATAAGTAATGAGAAACACCGCTGAATTATTGGGCATGTGTTACCAAGTTAAAAAAAGAAATTCAGGAGATGAATTTTAACCATTCAATAGCTCAGCCAAGCGCAAAAGGTTTGCAGCTGGATCTTGAGCACTGTGGCATCCTAAACCAATTAGTACAATTTGTACGTTATACCGGCCGACCCAAGTGATGAACATGTTCTATTTGTACAGATAAGTCGATCTTGTACAGGAATCAGTAAATACACAATGCTCCATCGAGGTGGTGACCACACTGCCATTGTAATGAATGGCAACAAAAGTTCGTGGACTGATAAGAGACTAAAAGAGGAGAGTGAGAGGAAACTCATTCCGCCATAAATAGGAATGAATGGATGTACCTATGTATGTCAGACTTGTGAATTTAATAATATCGTGGAAGATCGGTCGTAACTAAGGGCATTGATACCTGGCCTCTGGTAGAAATGGGAAGAGATTTGCAAAATGTTTGTTATGAAACTTTAAACCAGTAAATGGCTTGTATATCTTCTCGCCCTAAAACCGCCTCCAAATCTGGTCATCCTCAACAATAAATGTATTATTAGCTGCATTGGCTTTAGCTGCTGTGACTGAATTATTTGAATTTGCTTCTTAACCTTGTATACCTCCTTATCATATTGTCTGTGCTATTTGTTTAAACCTACCTCTGGTCCCCAAGCTGTTGTTCAACTGCGTATGTGTTTCAACCAGTTTGATGAGCTTTCTATTAAGCACTTTATTAAAGTATATTTTAAAGGAGTAAATGTAAGGAATAATGTTCATTGTCAAATAATATTGGGATTAGAATGCAAGAGATAAAAAACCTGCAAAGAAAAAGTGATTGGGAAAGCAAGTGGGATAAAAATGGCTGTAAATCAAATTAATTGGGTGCAAATTTTTACACAAATCAGCATTACAGCAGTTCAATGCAAGGACAACAAGAGAAGCAAGGAAATCATACATTAATATGCTACAAAGAGCAAGAGAATCATACATCAATGCAATGCATTATTCCCTGCGCTTGGCAAGTATAAGATTCTTCACAACCACAAAGTTGCTTTTGAAGTGTAAGTATTGCTTTGCAAATAACAGCGACATTTATTCCACCTAACAAAATATGATCTGATTTAGAATAGAAAATAAAATCCATGCATCTTTTATGTCTGCCTCATGATGTAATGGATCAATAAATAACAGAAGTCAGCCATTTAATCTCCGCATCTGTTCATTAACATCACATCCCATGGGCAATGCAGCGTTCCCTTGGTACTAAACTGATCTAGTCAAGAGTGTTTTATTGTCATATTTTTCAGGCATATAATAAATCAAAAACATAATTGTGTGTGTATGTCTCTGTGTGTGTGTATATATATATATATCCAAGACTAAGTGGGACCCGTTGAGTCCCAGTCATACAGGAGGCCTGGTACCCCAATGCAACCCATTCTCGAATGCAATATTCCACCATGGTATGGGAGAGGGGGGAGGGTGGTGGTGTGGGGGAGGGTGGTGGGGGTGCTGGTGTGGTGAATGGGGGGTGGTGTGGGGGAGCGAGGCGGTGTTGGGGAGTGGGGCGGTGTGAGGGGTGGGGTGTGGGTTGGTGTGGCGGGGGTGTGGTATGGGGAGGGGTTATGTGGTGAGGAGGGTGGGGGGAGGAGGGGTATGTGATAAGGAGGGGGAGGGGGGAATGGGGTGTGTGTGGGGAGGGGGAAGGGGGGGTGTGGGGTGGTGGGACTCCACTCAGTGGCACCACACAGCACCTCCCGACTCTACACAGCGGCTTTCCCGACCCCACACAGCAGCTTCCCCGACTCCCCACATCGGCTTTCCCGACTCCATTCTTGCAGACTCAATCAGTGCAGCTCACGGACTCAGCCCCGCCTCCGGGGTATTATTTTCCAGCGGGTGCCGGAAGGTGCGTACTTTCATGGTAACTGATGGGCAAGAAGACCAATCTGCTGATCACACAATTTTTTAAACCTTCATAACTTTTGTATAATGCCACCGATCAGAACAAACCTTGGTGCTCTTGGAGAGAGGAGAACGGTGAGTAAGGTGGCGAACAAATCCTAGCGATGAAGGGTACCGTTTTTGCGCAAATTAAAAAATAAGCAAACCGGAAGTGGTCAAGATGAGAGTTTTAGTAATGGTATAGAAGATAGATATATGTGTGTGTGTGTGTGTATATTATATATATATATATATATATGTGTGTGTGTGTCTATATATATATATATATATATATATATGTGTGTGTGTATATATATATCTATATATATATATATATATATATTCGTGTGTGTATATATATATATGTATATACATACTAGATTAAGTTGGGTCACGCAATATTCCACGTCTCCACCAATTCCAATATTGATGGCCAGTGGGGGGGGGGGGGGGGGGAGCGCTAGTATGGGTGTTGTGCACTGAAGAGACTGGTTTCCAGAGGGCTTGTATGGACATTGTGGGCTGAATTGATTATTGGGCTGGATGCTATGTCACTCAAGCCTTTTATGCTGGCAGCTCACTCACTAACGGCTGGTGGGCTCGCAGTTGACTCATGGCTATTCCTTGAAAATCCATTTCAAGCAGGGTGCAAGGCCACTAAACACAGCGAGTCGTGACCTCTCCCTCCCCCATCTTGCAGAGACTGAGCAACGCCTACACGTCCGGGTTTTATAGTCCTTCCCCCTCCCACCAGAAAGGGCGTGGCCTTCATGGCGTGATTGACAGGAGAGAGAAAATGTCAACAAAATTAAACACTAATAACTCTTTTATTTTTCATTGATGGGAAAAATCCTCGACACCCGATGAGTGGAGGGGGACTCTGAGTAAGATGGCCAAAAATCACAGCCGTACGTGGTAGCGTTTCTTCTAAAATAAAGATAAAGCCCAAACAGGAAGTGGTCAAGATTAGACTTTTAATTATATAGAAGGCAAGGCAGCTCTAATTAGGCAAGGCAGCTCTAATTAGGCAAGGCAGCTCTAATTAGGCAAGGCAGCTCTAATTAAGCAAGGCAGCTCTAATTAGGCAAGGCAGCTTGCTTTAGCACTTTCAAAACCAATGGCAATGCAGCTTGCTTTAGCACTTTCAAAACCAAAGGCAACACAGCTTGCTTTAGCACTTTCAAAACTAAGGGCAACACAGCTTTAGCACTTTCAAAACTAAAGGCAGCACAGCTTTAGCACTTTCAAACCAAAACACACTTTTGCATTTTCAAACACATTTTCAAACCACATTAAGGGCACTGACAGGTCAGAAAAACCACTCCCAGTTTAGTAGATATGTGTTCAGTGCTATTCACAGCTCAGACTGAGAATTGCGACCTCTCACTCCCCATCTTGCAGAGAACTGAGGCACCTCCGGTTTTTATAGTCCCTCCAGAAGGGGCGAGGCCTTCAGGAGAGAGAATCTCAACATTTTATAATAACTCTTTTATTTTCAATCGATGGGAAAAATGCTGGAGGAGAGCGCCTCCCGTGGGGGCTAGGGATAGGGAACAGGTGCGTTGGGATGCAGACCCAACGGATCTGCACTTGGTCCAGTATATTACTAATACTCTCATCTCATCTGAGAGTGTTTGTTTGTGCATGTGCTTTTCATGTCCTGAATTACGCAAAATGTTACACGATAGCACTACAATTTGTGCATCACTTTAATCACAATTATCTTGTGGTGTGTTTTTTATCAAGTTTTGTTCAGGTTGATGCTGTACTTTAAAAGTTATTCACATTTTTAACTTTACAAAATCCCACTTTGAGAACGATTTCTTCCAATCTGCACTGGCAGTTACCAGCTATGATGTCACAAAAAGATTGTAGCTCTACCGGCTACAATGTTGCAATCCCAGAACACTGAGTCCTTGGCAGCAAATGTCCTTCAGGGGAAGAATCTGCCAGCCTAACCCAGTTTATGTGATTGCAAAGCCACAGCAACATGGTTGACCTTTAATCGTTCTCTAAATTGATAGTTTAATGAATGGATAACAAAAGATGGCCTTGTTGGTGGCACCTACATTACATTAAAGAATAAAAAAATGTTAGTGCAATTGCATTTTTTTTAAAGTTTAAAATGAGGGAGGGTGAAAAAATGAGCCGACCTGCACAGTTGGGGGCTATGGGTGAGTGGTGGAATATTGCTTTGTGGGAACAGGTTGCGTTGGGGGAATGGGTGAGTGGTGGAATCTTGCGTTGGGGACCAGGCCTCCAGTGGGGGCTATGGGTGAGTGGTGGAAAATTGAGTTGGGGGAACGGGTTGCGTTGGGGGACCAGGCTTCCCGTGTGACAGGGACCAACGGGTCCCACTTGGTCTAGTTTTTATACATATATATTTCTGGAGCGCTAGTATGGGTATTGTGGGCTGAAGGGGCTGGTTTCCAGAGGACTAGTATGGACATTGTAGGCCCAATGATTGGGCTGGTGAGTCAGTCACTCAAGCCTGTTGTGCTGGCAGCTCACTCACTCACGGCTGGTGTGCTGGCAGTTGACTCATGGCTATTCCTTGAAATTCCATTTCAAGCAGGGTGCAAGGCCACCAAATTTAAGTGCAGTTTCTTACCACTTCAAGCAGGGTGCAGAGCCACCAAATTCAAGTGCAGTTTCATACCATTTCAAGCCGGGTGCAAGGCCACTAAAGACAGTGAGTCGTGACCTTTCCCCCCTCCATCTTTCAGAGACTGAGCCATGCCCGCACTTCTGGATTTTATAGTCCATCCACCTCCCACCAGAAGGGGTGTGGCCTTCATGGCGTGATTGACAGGAGAGAGAATCTTAACATTTTTTAAACAAGTGGTCAAGATCAGATAGATAGATAGATAGATAGATAGATAGATAGATAGATAGATAGATAGATAGATAGATAGATAGATAGATAGATAGATAGATAGATAGATAGATAGATAGATAGATAGATAGATAGATAGATAGATAGATAGATAGATAGATAGATAGATAGATAGATAGATAGATAGTAGACTAAGTCAGCTTCACATGGGAGGGCTGGTCCCCAATACAATATTCCACCTCTCCACCAATTCCAAGATTGCTGGCCAGTGCAGGGGGGGTGGGGGGGGGGGTGCTTTCTGGAGTGCTAGCATGGGTGTTGTGGGCAGAAGGGACTGGTTTCCAGAGGGCTAGTATGAACGTTGTGGGCCAAATGGATTATTGCTGGCAGGCTGGCAGCTCAAAAACTGCCAGAAATTCTGCCGAAAACAGGTGAGAGAGAGAAGGGGGAGGGTGGACAATCAATTTTAAACATTTCATCTTTTTTTACAGTTGCAAAAGGCACACAGTTGCAAAAAGGCACACAGTTGGAAAAGGCACACCGTTGCAATGTGCACACAGTTGTAAAAGGCACACAGTTGCAATAGGCAAACATTTCAATAGCCACACAGTTGCAAAAGGCACAGTTTAAAAACACATAAAGGACACTCACAGGTCAGTATTCTCAGTGTTCTGTAGATTTCCAGCTCAGACCGAGAGTCGTGACCCTCTCCCTCCCCATCTTGCAGTGACGGAGCCATGCCCACATTTCCGGCCAAAAATCAAAGCCGTAAGTGGTCGCGTTTTTTCTAAAATCAATATACAGTGCAAACAGGAAGTGGTCAAGTTTAGACTTTTAATTATATAGATATATATATATATAAAATGTGTGTGTATGTATATATATATATATATATATATATATATATATATATATATATGTGTGTGTGTATATATATATATATATATATATATATATATATATATATATATGTGTATATATATATATATATATATATATATATATACATATATATATATATATAATAAGCATGTACATAGATATAATATATACACACATAAAAACAAACAATAATAGTGCAAAAAGATAAAACCAATGCCGCCAAGTATGTAGTTCAGAGCTCATTCGGAGGTTGTAGTGTTTAATAGTAAGATTAAATGAGAACTTACCAGTTTGAAGTTTGATCTTTATTTTATTAGGAGTTACGATGAGGGATTACGTGAAGACCCCGCCAGCACGCATGCGCAACATTCTTCAAAGCAGTGGTGTGAAATCACAGATAGCAACGTAGACTAATATAGTAAGATAAGAGAGAACTTCCATACCAGTTGAACTTTATAATAGAGGGTTCTGGGAGCGGAGGGCACGTAATCCCTCATCGTAACTCCTCATAAAATAAAGATCAAACTTCAAACTGGTAAGTTCTCATTTAATCTTACTATTTTACTTCGGAGTCACGTGAGTGACTACGTGAAGATTTCAAAGCTCTGTGATTTCATGCCCTGGAACGAGTCCATGCTCACACACTGCCATGGTAGTGATGGAGGATGAACATATTTCAGACATGATACTGTGCTGAAAAACAAAGAAGGTATTTAATCATACCTAAAATGATATGCCCCACATTGGGTAAATCATGTAACAGAAACTTAACATATTCCCCTGCAAACGTCTCAGGAGCGGCCACGGGTTTATAATAGAAGTGCTGAAAAGTCCGTTCACTGCTCCAACCCGCTGTAGCAAGGATGTGGTCCATAGGAACTCCCATCATCCTAGCCGCTGACGTGGATGCAGCCCTGGTGGAGTGAGATTTAAATCATCAGTGTCCACTCCGCTGCACCCAATCCCACCCTTAACCAACTCGAAGTGGCTTGCACTGTGACCTTATGATGAGGGCGTTTGTGGCTTATGGGTAAAGTCCTCTCCGTGCTCCTAGATTCTTGGTTCCTTCTATATCGGAAATATATGTCACAATGCAGAGACGACTATCTGCAGGGTAGGCCAGAATGATAATTTTAGGCCAGAGGAACAGGGTCGATATAGTTTGAGTACCCCTGTATCAGAAAGGTTATCTACCATAGGTAACACATGGCATACATACTTAGCTTTATAAAGACTGGACCCATTGTGCTGTTACAAGTGCCATAAACATAACCATATTATATGTAGTTATCCAGAGTGAGCCCCGATATTGGTGTCCATCCTCGAAGCATAGTAAATTCTATGCCTAAGTCCCATGTATGGGTGTATCTGGCCCTGGGGAAATAGAATTAATACCCTTCATCAGTTTGATACCAGAGGGTGTGATCCTATAGGCAGGTGATCACCCCCTCAGTCCAGGTTGGTAGGTAGGGCACTCCTTGCAAATTTAATGGCACTGTAGCTCAAACCTTCATGGAATGAAAGGTGGCCAGAACTCCAGCACTCCAGTGATGGTGGCCGAGTCATATGAAGTGTTTGTTCTGAAGACAGAAACACTCCCATCTTCTGACATATGTCAGTGCTGTCCCTGGTGGACTCCCTGCACGACGATGTGATGACATTGATCGTCCTGTCGGAGTATCCGAAGTCCAGAAATGGCCTGTTCAGAATCAGCATCAATAGGTTCATGTGATCATGGCACGGATGACTTACCCGTCACAGGGTGTGCCAACAGGCCCGGCCGTTTGAGGATCCGAAAGCAGTGTTCTGCGGCCATCTTTGTACTGCTGGGGACCATGGTTGGGTAGGCCAGTCGGGAAACCCGAAATACCCGTTGCGGAGTCTATTTCATTTTTGTAAGACCCGACTGATGAGGCAGAAGGGGGGAAATGCATAGCAAACAATCCCCCCAATGCAGCGAGAAACATCCATCGCTGCTGGCCCCGGGTCCCGATCCAACATCTATTCAATGTTGTCGTTGAATTGCGTGACCTGGTGTTCGCCACCGTATTTAGTTTACCTGAAAGGTAAGTGGCTGAGATCCAAATCTCTCCATCCAGACACCAGTGCCAGATGTAATTAGGCAATTCATCACATGATATCGATTTTATTCCACACATATGATTAATATAGGCCACCACTGTGGTATTATAATTTGTAACCGTACATGCAACTGGTGCATATCTAAGCAGTAGGCCCGGAGTCCATGAAATGCTCCCAGTATTTCTAGATAATTAATCCCTAGTGCTCCCAACAGGGTTAAATCTTGTGCACTCCATCTGCCACCACAACTAGTGGTGGTATTAGCTGCTCCCCACCTTTAACACTGGTATCAGTCTGTAATGTAACCGAGGGATTTATGATAGTGATGGGTTTGGAACAGAATTGAGCATTTCCCATCCACCAATTTAATTCAACTCTTGCCTTTTCTGATAACTTCATAGGCCTGTCGAAATGGCATGACTTTTGAGAGCTATAATTTTAGCTCTTTGTAGGTTTTGATAATGTAGTGGTCCGAATTGCGCTGCGGGAAAAGCAGCCACTATCTTCCCAATTACCATGGCCACCTGCCGTTTGGATGGATCCCTGATGCCAGTAAGGCTTCTGCAAGCTTCTATCAAGTCCACCACCTTGTTCGGTGGTAAGGTGGTAGACATTTGCACCGAGTCAATGGTGAACCCCAAGTAATCCATGGTAGTAGAGGGTTCCAACTTTGATTTATCTGGATGTATGATGAACCCCAGCTTTTGAAAGAGATGTTTTGTGGCTAGAACTGCCAATGTAGCCGTTTCCAAATTCTCCCCAACAATGAGGATATCATCAAGATAGGCCATAACAGTATGATTTTGTTTCCTTAAATAGGCCAAAGCTGGTTTCAATAATTTGGTGAACAGCCTGGGTGCTGATGATAACCCATTGGGTAAGGCTTTATATTGCCATAATTGTCCCATCCAGATAAATTTAAGGTATTTCGTATGATCCTTGTGTATTGGTACTGAATAGAATGCATCTTTGAGGTCAATGCATGCCATGTAGTACCCATTAGCTATTAGCTGTCTGGCTGTGTCGAAAGTGTCCATTTTGAAATGAACATACTGAACAGAAGTATTCAGTTCGGTCAGGTCTATGATTATGCGGCATCCGCCATCTTTTTATTTTTGGTAAATATATTAGATACGAACTCCTGTGATTCTCTGGTGGTTCTCTCAATTACCCCTTTGCTAATTAGTCTTAATAGTTCAGCATGGCCCGCCGTTCTTTCTTTTTGTGAAAGTATAAACTTTCGGCTAGGCGAATGCTGGACCGGGGTAGGGAGTTCGTAAATGAATTCAATTTTATAGCCCTGAATACTTCCGAGTATGTAAGGATCAGAGGTAAAAGTGCGCCATACTTCATAAAACAAGTGCAACCGGCCTCCCCCATAAGATGAATTTAGACATATGATGTTCCTGGGGGAGGCAGACCCACCTACCTCCAAGGTATTGTCGGTGTTGCGGTCCAATACCACCGTTGTTTCTCTGTTGAGTTGCTGCGTTGTAGGGGTGGCGCATTTTCCAAGAAGGCCGGGCTGGGCCATGGCCTAAAAAAGGCTGTAGTGCAGGTGGGCCGGCCTTCGAGCTTTCACCACCGGACGATCTGTTGTGATATCGTTGTCCGGTGGGTGTGTAGGGGTGCTGTTGCTGTTGGTAGTGCGGTTTGGAGGTACTGGGTACCTTTATCAGGCCTATGGCCTTGGCCTCTTTGTCCAGGTCTTTCACCTGTTTGGGGAGGTTATCTCCGCACATCAGATTTGGTGGTTGAGCGTTACCTGGTTTGCATAACCCCGCAATTTTGGGGTTGAGTGCCGGTTTGATAATGCTCTTCCTGTAGTTATTATCTCAAACTGTGTTACACAGTAAGGCCAGAGCATCCTGTTTCTACCGGTAGCTCTATACCCACCGCAGTACTGGCCACTGCCGTAATTCCGGCGGTCAAAATCTTCAGGATCCTCTGAAGTTTGACCTTGCCCTCTAATCGTAGGGCTCATGTTCCCCCAAGTAGGGTTATTCACCGCGGGAACAATCAGCGAGTTACAATTTTCAGGAGCAAGATACTTATCAGCTGTAGCATTGATGGCTTGCTCCTGAAGCTGGTTTGTAGTCATATAATTGAACTAGCTGCCAGCTTAGGGTGGATAGGTAACCTTTTTGAGAAGGAACTGCATGTTGCTTACCATATCCAGTAACTCTTCTTGCACCCCTGACACTGTTGGTTGTTCAGCCAACTCCCCCTCTTCAGGGTCAGCCCAGTTCTGACCCCCAATGCTCCCCTGCGAAGAGGGTGAGACATTAGGCAGTCCATAATAGGATCCTGCCGTGGGCCTGCGAAGAGGCCCACCGTGACCCTGCCCCTGCAAAAGCAGGTTACGCTGGAGCAATTGCTCCACCATCCGCTCCATGCGGGTAAGACGACCTCCGTCGCTAACAGCGAACGGGGTGTCCTCGGGACTGGACCCAGCTGAGTCGGCAGTCCCGACCGGCTTCCGGGTGGATTTACCGCCTGTCCGTGGCGAACCAGCGGCCCTCCCGGGCGGGAAGTCGGGAGCTGCAGGTAGCACCTGCAGGTAGCACCTGCAGCTCAGGAGAAAACGGCACGCTGCTGGCTGCTCTCTATAGCAGCAGCTCTTGCCGCTGCTCTCACCGCGCTCACCACTCCGGTGAGTCTTACCGTTCGTAAGTTTTGAAACTTACGCTGGAGGAGCCCCGCTCCTCCCGACTGTCGCTTCCGCATGCGAACGACGATATGTCGCGCATGCGTGCTGGCGGGGTCTTCACGTAGTCACTCACGTGACTCCGAAGTAAAATAGGCTATAGGGAAGAAGCTGTTCTGGAGTTCTATGGCCAAATTCTGGCATAGACTTGAAATACAAACATTTTCCAGTGAGAGAAGATTTGGACCACTTAATAACAGGAATTGAAGAGAGGTTACATATATAATATGATCAGGAATGAAGAACTTTGGCCAAATTCCAGAACTCCATGGTTGATGAGAGAGATTCAAGGAGCAAAGCCTAAGAAGGAGGCATTGGATAAAAGTAAACCTGCCGGTGTAGAAGTACCTAAAATAAACTTTAGAGTGAAGTTAGACACAAAATGCTGGTGTAACTCAGCGGGCCAGGCAGCATCTCTGGAGAGAAGGAATGGGTGATGTATTGGGTCGAGACCTTTCTGCTGCCTGTCCCGCTGAGTTACTCCAGCATTTTGTGTTTATTTTCGGTTTAAACCAACATTTGCAGTTCCTTCCTACACATAGAAACTTTAGTGTTAAAGAAGGAACTGCAGATGCTGGAGAATCAAGGGTACACAAAAGGCTGGAGAAACTCAGCGGGTGCAGCAGCATCTAAGGGGCGAAGGAGATAGGTGACATTTCGGGTCGAGACCCTTCTTCAGACTGGTTAGGGATCAGGGAAACGAGAGATATAGACGGTGATGTGGAGAGATAAAGAACAATGAATGAAAGATCAGTCTAACCAGTCTGAAGAAGGGTCTCTACCCGAAACGTCGCCTATCTCCTTCGCTCCTTAGATGCTGCTGCACCCGCTGAGTTTCTCCAGCCTTTTGTGTACCATAGAAACTTTAGAGTGTTTTGTACAGCATTATGTACAGACCCAATTTACAGGCATGTTGCAGGATCCATGGAGAAAGGGTGATAGTGATTAACTCGAATACTTGGAGGATAAATGCCCCGTTATTCATAAAAAAATGTGAGGTCAAAATGCAGAAAGGTAGAAAGGAAGAAAGCCTTTGAAGGTAAATAATCAAAGTTCATTCATTGATAAATCAGTAACTGATTAAAAGTAGAATGAAGTCTAAAAGATAATCTTCAAACAAATAAGTTATTAAGATACCGAATACAGGAGGCTTTTGCAATCAAATGGGATGTAGTCATAGTGAAATTGGTTCACACCGGCTTCGGAGTCTGACAGAATGCAATGAAGAAATGCCTTGGGGATTTGAAACAATGATCTTCATTGTCACTCAGTTGAGCGAGTGTAAAAGGAGTCATGCTTTGGAGGGGAGATTATTTGCATTGGTTTATAATTGTTACGTACAGAGATACAGTGAAAGACTTTTTGCTATGCAGGCAAGTCACCCTACATACATGAGTTCATCAGGTCATGCTAAAGGGATTAAGCAGAGTGCAGAATGTATTAAACCAAGACCCTCTGGATTCTCACAGGATACTTTTATCAAAGGAGATCAAGGGGTGATGCACGTTGTGGGACTTTGCTGTAGATAGATTGGCTGCAGGGCTTCTTATGTTGAAGGCATTTTAAAGATATTTTTTTGGCTGTAGGCTGTAGGAAGGAACCACAGATGCTGGTTTACACTGCAGATAGACACAAACTGCTGGTGTAACTCAGCGGGACAGGCAGCATCTCTGGAGAGAATTCTACTGATTGCATGCCTCGCAGTCACCTTTCCCTCAGCTAACAATGAGCCATTCTACATTTCCTTGAGCATTGTCTGCTTTGATCTGTTGTTTTCACACCTTTCCCTTCCATATCGCTCCCCTCCCTCTCCCCTGACCATCGGTGTGTGTAAGGGTCTCGACCCGAAACAACACCCATTTCTTCTCTCCAGAGATGCTGCCTGGCCTACTGAGTTACTCCAGAACTTTGCATCTATCTTTGGCTATAAACAGCTTTGTTTGTTCTGATGTTTGAAAGATATAAAATATAATGTTACTGTTAAAACACAAAGTACGTGCTATAACACTAGGATAAGTGCTCAACCAAGAAAACCAAACCCAATGCCAATGTAGAATCTAAACTACTCATACACACTTATGCTACAGGACAATAACTAACTTAATATCCAGTCTTTCATTCACCCTGGGCCACATAATACTAAGTTTCAGCCCACCGCTCTTCCCCCTCACTGGCAGATTGACCTCACCACCACCTACAATCCCCCTCTGGAGCACTTGTTCTCTCCTTATCAGTGACATGCTGCGAACTGCGGTTTTCTACCTGTCCCTGGACTTCACTCGACTGACTTTGGACTTTACTGTTTACGTTCGTCATAAAATTTAAGGTGAGAGCTAGATTACAATGGAAAATATATAAAACGAGATACTGGAGAGCAGACTATTATTGGAATAACTACCGAAGTTCCAATCTGAAACCAGCCTGCATAATGGGATGAATAATCACTCTGGCTAAAAGTGCTTCTAAGATGAATCATTTCTATTTAATAGCTGATAAATTCTTCTCATATTCACGTGACTGAAGCATGAAGGAAGCAATAAAATGATTGAGGCATGTTGTACCATGTGAGCAAGTATCGCAATAAACTCTGTTGGACGTTATTATGAAGTTCTCGATTAGAACGTGTGTCAAATGTTACAGGAGAAGGCAGGAGAATGGGGTTGAGAGGGAAAAATAGTTCAGCCGCGATTGAATGGTGGAGTAGACTCGATGGGCTGACTGGCCTAATTTTGCTCCTCTGTCTTATGGTTATATAGGGCGGCACAGAGGCACAGTGGTAGAATTGCTGCCCTACAGCGCCAGAGACCCGGGTTTGATCCTGACTACAGGTGCTGTCTGTATGGAGATTGTGCTTTCTCTCCGTGGGTTTTCCCTGGGTACATTTGCATTGGTTTTCCCTGGGTGCTCCGGTTTCTTCCCACACTCCGAAGACGTGCAGGTTTGTAGGTTAATTGGCTTCTATAAATTGTCCCTAGTGTATACCTTGTGCCTTGTGGCCATCACTTCCGAAGAGTCCACCTGGGACTATACTAGAAGGCTAGGAGGGTTAAGGAGGAGGGAGGGAAGAGGGAGGAGGGAAGTCAATATCCTACACTATCTTATATCCACAGGGGACAATTTTTTTTTACATTTACCAGGCCAATTAACCTACAAACCTGTACGTCTTTGGAATGTGGGAGGAAATTGAAGATCTCTGAGAAAACCCACGCTGGTCATGGAGAGAACGCACAAACTCCATACAGACAGCACCCATACGCGGGATCGAATCCGGGTCTCCGGCGCTGCATTCACTGTAAGGTAGCAACTCTATCGCTGCGCCACCGTGACTATTCAGTAGTGTTAGTGTACAGGATGATCTCTGGTCAGCGTGGACTCAGTGTGTCGAAGGGCCTGTTTCCACACTGTATCTCAGAAGTCTATTATTAACAGATGAGAATATACATGTTGTAATTAGAATAGTTTAGGACTTTGCATTCATTTGTTAATTTCTTGTTAGGGCTAAATTCTTCTCAGGTGCTCAGCGCCATCCTAAAACTAACAGAGTGGAGTGAAATACAAGCACATTAAGTAATTGTGTCGCTGAAGGCAATTGCCATAGTTCCGTGAAGTATTACCCGATTACCTCCCCCGTCTCTCGCTCGAATGTGCACACTTCACGCTGCCACTAGCAGGATGACAAGACGGTGCAAAAATTCCCAAGTGTTTTGTCAAATATCAAGTCAATACATTTTGAGTTTGAGCTTATTAAAATCAAAATAAACTGGCCTCAACACTGTATAATTTTATAGACAATAATGTAAGTTATTGGAAAATGTTTTAATATGAAAATAGTTCTGTATACTGCATCACTAATTGTAAACTGAAGCCCCCGCTGCACTGTTGTACGTTTCACTGTAATGTTGTATGTTTCGTTGTTATATTTGTGTTTTATTTGTGTATACATAAAAGCAATAAAAACTAGTGGAATACAAAATAAACAGGCCTCAATGGCGATTGCAAAGTACAATTTGTTAATGAAGGACTGTTAATGCCATAATTATCAGTCAATTAGTATTAATTATTAATTATTGTTAATGTAAGTTTTAATTTGATTATTATTAAATTAAGATGTTTCCATCATTACATTCTAATTTCCTAATACTTTTCAAAATAAAGAAGAAAATCGTTGTGAAATAAATTGGCTGCTGGTGCATTTTTTAAAAAATCATTAAAATAAAAGTGTAACTATTGGTGTAACTAAACAAAGCAGGTACTGTAGTTAAACAGAATTTAAAGAGCCATATAATTCCACAGCATGGACACATCAGCTTACCAAATCCATGACAGTCATTCACAAACAGTACAGCACAGCAACACAGCTCAAGAACAGGCCCTTCGGCCCAAAATCCCACACCGGTTGTATTTTATTCACCTCGTCTTCCAGATTCTACCACTCACCTACAGACTGTGAGCAATTTACAGTGGTTGATTAATATACTCACCTGCACGTCTTTCATAAGCTATAGGAGCAGGATTAATCCATTAGGCCCATGAAGTCTACTCTGCCATTCAATCATGGCTGATCTATCTTTCCCTCTCCATTCTCCTGCTGTAGTCTCATAACCCCCGACATTCGTACTAATCAAGATTCTGTCAATATCCGTCTTAAAAAAACAATTGACTTGGCCTCCACAGCCGTCTGAGGCAATTAATTCCACAGATTCACCACCCTCTGACTAAATAAATTCCTCTGCATCTCCTTTCTAAAGGTATGTCCATTTATTCTGAGTTATGTATGGCCTTTGATCCTAGTCTCTCCCACTGGTGGAAACATCTTCTCTACCTTTGGACTTTGGGATGGAAACTGGAGCACCCGGAGAAAGCCCACGCAGTCACAGGAAGAACGTGCAAACTCCACACAGGGGGGATTGAACCCGGAACCCAGAGGTAACACTTCTTCAAGGGCCGTTAACCTTTGTAATTCTGTCTCCTCGTAACCTGTGAGCACTGCAGTGATTAACTACATTCAAGGTTGAGATTAATGGATGTTTGGAACATAGTGGAGTAAAAGGTTATGGAAATTGGGCAGGAAAATGGTGTTGAGGCCAAGGATCAGCCTGAAAAAAACCCAGAACCGGCTTGAGGGGCCAAAAGCCCACCCCTAACACTATTTATTATGCTCTCATGTTGGTTAAGAATCCCCAGGAAATTTGAGAGCGGCAAATATTAATTTTACTATTCTGCAATACAGAAAACAAAATCATAGACAATAAACCCATTTACATTATTACACACTTAGTTCATTAAATGGTGCAGTAGGATATAATGGTTCAGTTAAAATACATTGTAAGTAATAAAACTTACTAATCAGGGGCTCTGTTAAAGCAGAAATATCTAAATACTTTGCATTTGTCAATTGTTCTGCAGTATGTTATTACCTGTAAGCTATTGGGTTCATTGTCACTTCCTCCATGTGTATTTGCAGTACATTTATAGTTTACACATTTATAAAACAGTAACTTATTAACTTTTCAAAGAAATTAATTAACAGAAATGACCATGCACAATCATTTACACCTTTCGAAGACACCCTACTTCGGGTTTATGCGTATTAAGAGAAAGGAAGCTATTCAGAACTGTGATGTAAGATTTCCATCGACCTCAATGTTCTGTTCTTGATCCCAATCCCAAAAACACAGGGAAAGGCTAATTGGAATAATAGCTCGGGTTCTCCTGAAAAACATCAGTAGTGTAAGTGTGTGCAAACTTGGAAATTGTGATTGGGTTCTGTCGGGGTTTTATTGACGGCTGCTTTTGTGAACTTGCCCCAAAACACTACCATTTGATCTCAGTAATCTGCTTTCTGAGCCTATATTAGGTAGACACAAGGAACTGCAGATGTGAGTGAGCTTTGAACATAGACGCTTAACCACCACCAAGAGGTTGCAGCCCGATCACACTGGAGCAGCCGAGGAGGAAACTAACTGAGGGATTGTTTTGGGCTCCATACCCGAATACGGATGTGCTGGAGTTGGAGAGGATCCAGAGGAGCTTTACCAGAATGGGGAAGAGACGGTAAAATATATCAGCCATGATCAAATGGCAGAGCAGACCGGATGGGCCGAATGGCCTAATTTTGCTCCTATGTCTTATGGATGTAGAAAGTGAACGATGTATCTTATTAAACCTTTGGAAAGGGATAGATTTGTTGAGATGTTTGTCTGGTGCTTTGGATTTCTACACGTGTCCAGTGTTTATTTGCTGTAGCCTCTCTCCTGAGTAAAATGACTCGGGCATCTACAGATGAGTAGCTGCGCATTTATCACTCATGTATCCCCATAAAGGACCTTTCACACACACAAGGACGTTTTGCCTTCCTTTTGCCACAAAATAATTTCTAAGCAGGCATTTCTCATAATGCAATACATTATTGCAGCAGTGATTTATACAGGGGAAGTATTGTTTGTGCATATCACCATTGATGGGACTTACAGTCTTCCCTTTTCTGTGTTGATGTAACGCTTTCTGGACAGACACTTGTTTTAAAGAAACAGAGTTGCACAGAGATACATTTTGTTTGTGGCCACTTCCACTGCTAATAAAACTTGTTTTTAACCAATTGAGTTACAAAGGTTTACAGCCTAGTCGGAAACCGTTCCACTCAATTCAAAATTAATTGTAGAGCTCCGTTCCCTTGAAGCATAGTGTATATAAGGGAACGGAGCTCCCTTATATACACTATATATACAGTATATATTTCAATGGACAGGGGTGTTTTCTGAAGAGTTTTCAACTTGAAGTGTTAACCAAAGATCCTATAGCTATAGGATCTTTGGTGTTAACTCAGCTTTTCTACCCACAGATATGGCCTGACCTAATGAGTAATGCCTGGATTTTCTGTTTTTTAATTTAGATTTCCAGCATCTGTATCTTTTTAATGTGTTTTGAAATGTAGCTTTGTACCAATCAAATTACATACAGAGGTAATAACCAGATCATTTTAAATAAAAACAGAAATATGCTGGAAACACTCAGCAGGTCGGGCAGCATCTGCAGAAAGATAAAGTTGACATATCAGACTGAAGGTTTCATATGTTATACCTCACCAGATTATCTCCTTCTGTGGAGGAAAAAATATTTAACAAGGCACTCTGAGAACTCTTCTCATTATTTATTAAAATGATACAGTGGAATTACACATCTTGTAGGTGTTTATCCTGAATGGTTATATCACGACCTGGTAGAGCAATTCTAATGCATAGGAACGCAAGAGACAGCAGGGAGTGGTGGACTCAGCCTGGTCCATCACAGCCCTCTTCACCATCGATGGATTCTGTGTGAGACGGTACCTCAATAAGCTGGCATCGACCATCAAGGATCGCCACCATCCAAGCCGTGCCATCTTCTCACAAGGAGGTACAGAAGTCTGAAGTCCCACACCATTAGGTTCTGGAACTACCATATAACCATATAACCATATAACAATTACAGCACGGAAACAGGCCATCTCGGCCCTTCAAGTCCGTGCCGAACAACTTTTTTCCCTTAGTCCCACCTGCCTGCACTCATACCATAACCCTCCATACCCTTCTCATCCATATGCCTATCCAATTTATTTTTAAATGATACCAACGAACCTGCCGCCACCACTTCCACTGGAAGCTCATTCCACACCGCTACCACTCTCTGAGTAAAGAAGTTCCCCCTCATGTTACCCCTAAACCTCTGTCCCTTAATTCTAAAGTCATGTCCTCTTGTTTGAATCTTCCCTATTCTCATAGGGAAAAGCTTGTCCACATCAACTCTGTCTATCCCTCTCATCATTTTAAAGGCCTCTATCAAGTCCCCCCTTAACCTTCTGCGCTCCAGAGAATAAAGACCTAACTTATTCAACCTATCTCTGTAACTTAGCTGTTGAAACCCAGGCAACATTCTAGTAAATCTCCTCTGTACCCTCTCTATTTTGTTGACATCCTTCCTATAATTGGGCGACCAAAATTGTACACCATAACTGCTATGTTTTGTCCATTTTCTTTTGCTTCCAAGATGGCACCAGACCCAGGCGACTATTTGTGTGCTAGCCACAGACGCACATCTACAATCACATATTACAATCGTTCCACAATCTTACATCTCTACTCCGACAGCAACATTTCTTGCTTTAACGACGATACTGGCTTTACCTTGCACTAAACATTATTCCCTTTAATACTGGAGTAACTCAGGGACAGGCAGCATCTCTGGAGAGAAGGAATGGATGGCTTCAGACCAGTCGTAAGTAGGCTCTCGACCCGAAACGGCACCCATTCCTTATCTCCAGAGATGCTGCCTGTCCCGCTGAGTTACTCCAGCATTTTGTGTCTATCTTTGGACTAAACCAGTTCTTTCCTGCATAATGTGAAAAGACCCCATAGTGAACATTATCAAATGTGTATTGTTCTGTAACAGAGCTGGGATAGTGCTGTTAGTACTCTGTTAAACTGGACCCTTATAGGATCCTAAATTGGACCCTTTAGCCCTGATTTAGCTGTGCTTTCTCAAAAGCCTACTGTACACTGTGTCCTACTGCCTGACAGCGATACAGCCAGGAACCGTTTTATAAAGATTGTTCGCTGCAAAAATACACTGCCTGTTAGTATTGGCAGTGCTGTATAATACCTCCATAAATTCCAAAGTCACTGAATCCAGGCATTTTCACTGTAATTAAATACAGCTGGGCAAGATGGAGAATTATGGACTTTGATCAGGCAACGTTCCAGCCTGAGATAGGACACTAATATTAAAGATTACAAGAGACATGGGTGTGGGGTTCTCTTGAGAAGGGCATAACATGGGTGTGGGATTCTCTTGAGAAGGACGTAATGACAAATTGGCTCAATTACATTGCCAGTTCAGTCCAAATGTGAGATATCTTTAGATTATTGACCAAGACTTGAAGGCAAGTACAAAATAGGCTCAGTGAAAACTGATATTTAAACAGCTGTAAAGGTATTATTCACATCAATTTTTACATCTTGTAGCAAAAGTAAATATTTTATATTTAATGTACCATACATAACATAAATGCCAGCTATGTCTGTAGATTATTTTGCCCTATATCCATACACTCAGCATGTCAGGTAAACTTTGTATATTTATACTGGATTCTTAAGGGGCTGTCCCACTTGGGTGACCTAACTGGCAAGTTTAGAAGAGTTTGAAAAAATGGCATGTTGAAGACCTCCTTCAACTATGTAGAAGACTTCCTTCGACCTCCTTCGACCATGTTAAAGCCAGCTTTGATTAGCTACGACTAGCTACGACTAACTTTGGGAAAATTGGACACCGAAAAGTGGAGAGTGAAGACGACCTCCTTCGACCTCCCTTCGTCTATGATGAAGACTATCTACGACTACCTTCGACTACTCTCGGTTACCTACCACTAACATGCCGACATACTACGACTAAACCTACGAGTAAAAAAAGTATTGATTTTCTTCCATGGCGACCTTTTTTTATTCGAGGGCATTTTTTAACATATTGAAAAAGCCGCTGCGACCTAGCTGAGGCCTCAAGTATGCGGAGACCACTCTCGAGCATGAAGGAGAGTTACAAAGACCTCCTACGACCTCGTGTTGACCATGATGCGAGTATGAGTCGAGGGCAAACTCGCCAGAGTGGAACAGGCCCTTTAGTTTGGCTTCGCAAGGAACATGCAGTTCTCATTGATTTCATCAACTTTACTACTAATCTCCACCCTGCCCTCGAATTCACGAGGAATATCTCTGACAACACTCTCTCTGCTTTCTCAATCTCTTGATCAGGGGACTGACTATCGACTGACTTGTACTGCAAATCAAGGGTGTCAGGGGTTAATGGGAGAAGGCAGGAGAATGGGGTTGAGAGGGAAAGATAGATCAGCCATGATTGTATGGTGGAGCAGGCTTGATGGGCTGAATGGCCTAATCCTGCGTCTATAACTTATGAACATTTGTGAGGAGAGAGAAACAGTTAATGTTTCAGATTGAAGAGCCTTCTTCTTAACTGCAGAAATTTGGGCCCAAAAAATTAACTCTGTTTCTCTTTCCATAATTGCACTCAGACCTGTCAAGAGTTTCCAGTATTTACTATCCTGCTAATGTTTTCCAAATCTTGCTTCAGGTTCCTTTGCCAATGACCATAATTCTGTGATCCTCTGGTTGCAAACAGTTCCTTCATATTTACTCCATCAAAATGCCGGGATTAAATATAATCAGAATCGTCACAGATGATTTTTTCCCATTCTACTGTCCAGATAGTCAAAAGTCATGGGTGTTTATTTGTCATATGCACCTTATGGGAACGGGAACAATGAAATTAGGACTTGCACATGTGACAATAAAGCACCAATGAAGCACCATTGCTGTAGCTTTACAGGCAACAAGAAACTATCAGTTGTTCTAAGTAGACCATGATAGGTCAAAAATCTAAGTACAAAGAGCAACCATAGTATTGCAAAGTCCACAGTGGTTTGGTGCTGAGGTTGGGTTGTGGTTAGGGCCATGCAGGGTGGTTCAAGAAACTTATAGTTGATGAGAAGAACTTGTTCATGTTCTTCAATCTCTTGGAGCACAATTAGGCCATCAAGTCTTCTCTGCTATCCAATCATGGCCGATCTATCTTTCCCTCTCAACCCCATTCTCCTGCCTTCTCCCCATAATAACCCATGATACCCTTACTAATCAAGAATCTGTCACTCTCCACCTTTAAAATATGCATTCTTGGCATCTGCACCAATGCAATGGATTCCACAGAATCACCATCCTCTAACTGAAGAAAATCCTCCACATCACCTTTCTAAAGGTACGTCCTTTAATTCTGAGGTTATGGCTTCTGGTCCTAGATTCTCCCATTAGTGGAAACATCCTCTCCACATTGACTCTATCCAGGTAAGTTTCAATGAAGTCCCCCCTCATCCTTCTAAACTCCAGTGGGTACAGGCCCAGTGCTGTCAAACACTCAACGTTCTTGAACCTGGAGGTAATGGTTCTCAGGATCCTGTATCTTCTTCCCAATTGTAACAGCGAGAACAGGAAGGAACTTCAGATGCTGGTTTACAGCGAAGAAGGACACCAAATGCTGGAATAACTCAGCGGGTGGGGGCCCCATCGAGTATGGCTGCCCTGCCTGCAGCTGTTCGTCCTTTCACCCTTTAAACATTTTTTAGTGCGTTAAAAATTTTTATTTTGGCGGTCTAGTCTTTTTATGTGGGGGGGGGGGGTGCGGGAGGGGGAAACTGTATTTCTCAGTCCCTACCTGGTCAGAGATGCGGCTTTCCTCCGAGTCGCATCTTCGCCCCTTCCTCGCGGCCTACCAACAGGCCTGGAGCGGCATTTCCTGCCGGGACCGGCCAGAACCTCATCTTCGGCGTCAGCACAGCACTGAAGCACCATCGCGGAGCGGGTGATGCCTTACCCAGGTCACCGTGTGGTAAGCTCCGGAGTGCTGAGATCGCCGACTCCAACATTGCGGAGCTGCGGTCTGTGGAGCGTCCAGCCATGGGCGGCGCTGACTTTAAACACCGCGGAGCTTGGGATCTTTCGCCGAGGATTGCTAGTGTTGGAGCTCCGACCGGCGCGGCCTGTGGACTTTGGAAGCCGCGGTCTCCAGGGAGGAAGCTGCCGTTCCAGACATTCCAAGCCGCTGAAGAGTGTTCTTCCGACGCCGGAGCGCCATCATACGGCGAGAGGGCCTGAAATATCGGGCCGCCATCGCCACCACTGCGGAGGCCTCAATAGACCCGACCATGAGTGAACAAGAGGAAGAGGACTGGACTTTGTTGCCTTCCCTCACAGTGGGAATCATTGGGGGAAGATGTTTATCTGTTTAATGTTAAATTCTTTAATGTTGTGTTTTATTTTTATTGGTGCGCTGAAAATGGCAACTCAAATTCCACTACACCAATTGGTGTATGTGATAATAAATGTCATTTGTCCTTTGGGACAGGCAGCATCCCTGGAGAAAAAGAATAGGTGATATTTCGGGACAAGACCCTTCTTCAAACTGAGAGTCAGGGGAGAGGGAAACTAAACGTATGTAAAGATACAGAACAAATCAGAGCCAGCATCGATGACAAAGGAAAGGTGGAGTCCACATTGTCCATTGTTGGCTGTGGAAGAGGTGATAACAAAAGGATACGAATAATGAAACTAGAAGGGCGACTGTGGTGGGGGAAGGACGGAGAGAGAGGGAATGCAAGGGTTACTTGAAATTAGACACATCAATAATCATACCGCTGGGTTGTACACACTATACAGTACTATACAGTTGTGTGGATTGAGAGTGTAGAGCATGGGACTGATCACACAACCATGAGCTGCCCTGTGCTGATGGTCAGTGAGTAGGAGATGTTATTGGCAGTCCACACTAATTGGAGTCAGCCAATAAGGAAGTCGTTGTTGCAATGTGAGGAGCGGAGAGACAGATCCCTGAGTTTGACGATATGTAGGGGAAGGCATGATGGTGTTAAATGCTGAGCTGCAGTCAATGAGCAACATCCTGGCATATATGCTCCTGTTATTCAGATGAACCACAATGGAGAGCAAACAAGATTGCATTTGCTCTATTTTGGTGGTAGGCAAAATTAAGTGGGGTTAGGTCATTCTGAGGCAAGAGTTGATTGTGCCATAACTAACCTCTTGAAGCACTTCATGGCAATGGACATGAGTGCGACCAGTTGGTAGCCATTGAGGAATGTCACCTCGCTCCCCTTGTGGACTCATATTATGGATGTCCTTTAAAAACAGACGGGGACTTTAAACCATAATAGTGACAGGAGTCCATAATGAGTTCACAGGATCATCTGTAGTTCTAAGACCCCTAAAGGTACATTTGTTTTGTCGATGAATATTCTCTTAAACTTCTACGGTGGTATGGTAGAGATTATATTAAGTGGTGGCATCACAGCCTTGTTCAGCAACGTGAGTGGCCAGCAGGCACGTGCCGTCAGGGTAGGCAAGATAGGCACTGCCTACCCTGACTAAAATTATAACATAGTCAATACTAAATATAAATAATAAAGGCATGGGAGAATTATGCCTATGTAAGAGATCGATCTCTTAGATAGGCATAATTCTCTGTGCCTTTCATCCGCAGCGCTTGTAACACGGGAAGGTCTGTGCAGCCCACATGCAATCAGCACTGCCTGAAGCCGTCACTTTCAATCGTGTCTGAAGGCAGCTGAAATTCTGCCTTTGCAGCACTGCGCATGCGCATCAGTCTACCGCGCATGCGCAGCGCAAGTTTCTTGGCGGGGTTTTCAAATATGGTTTGTCAATATTTTAAGTGTATCTTAGGAAACAGGGAGAGAAGAATGGAGCTCGTGTACCAATGATGTGGTAAGTACATTTCTTGGTGATGTTTTTAAATACCGTATTTCCCGGGCTGTGGGGGTGGGGGGAGAGCTCCTTTCCAAGCATTTGGGGAGTCTGGCCCGGGGTAAAGTTGCGCGGAGGGCACGAATGTTATGAAGGCGGGGATTGGGATAATGCCACTTGCAACGCTCCTTGCACGGAGGCGTGGAATGCCACCGCATTGAGGCCCGGGGAGGTGGGGGAGAGAAGTAGCTTGGGTGGCTGAGCAGTTGCCGGGTCGGACAGCGGAAGCAGCCGCCACCTTAATTCCTTCTGCCGGTCCCCGCTCACCTCTGGCAGCTCTCCGTCTAAAAACTTCTCTCCTGCCGCTTGCTGGCCTCACTCATGTCCTTAAATTCCGACAGCGAATTACTCGGCTGTGGGAATTTAAGGATTTGCAGGAAGCCACTGACATGAGCGAAGTCGGTGAACAGCAGGTGACAGGTCTTCCGACGGAGAGCACTGCCAAAGGTGAGCGGGCCGGCAGAAGGCACTGAAGTGGCGGCCAGTTCTGCTGTCAGGTCCTGGTGGCCGCTCGCAGCTCCCCGAGCTGCTTCTATCCCCAGCTACAGTGCGTGGCTTCGCGCCCGGAGAGCTGCGGTAGCGGTCAGTGAGTGAGTTACTGGCAGTATCCCCGACACCTTTTCAACACTCGTGCCCTCCCCACAACTTTACCCCTGGCACAGACACTCCACACGCTGTGAAAGGAACTGTTCCCCCAATTGGTCCCTTGAACAAGTGTTGTCATTCAATAAGATGACAACTGATTCAGCTATTTGCTGTACTCCCATTTTTCCCACCATCTCTCCATCTCTCCATCTGCCATCACCCTTCACCCCCCCCACCCATTCAGTAATTCAGAATAAACGAGACTAGGAAGCCTTGGGCAAATTGAATTGTCACTGTTATTTATTTATTTATTTATTTAACGGAGAGAACAATCTGCGCATGCACGGTTTAATTTTTTTTAAGCGGACTGAGTGCCTACCCTGAGTAGTTACTCACGGCACGTGCCTGGTGACCAGGAACAAAGGAGATTACAGATCAGTGCTCATCCATCGCAGGTCCTAACCACCATGTTATAGAAGGAATCTATGGGAAGCGCTGTCTCAGAAAGACAGCCAGTGTCATCAAAGACGGACTTCATCGTGGCCACGCTCTCATTTCACTCCTACTATCATGAAGAAGGTTTAGGAGTCTGAAAACCGTGACTACAAGGTTCCAGCTTCAAGAACAGCCACTTCCCAATTATCATCAGATGCAAGAACGCTATGCAACATTAACCTCAACTTTGAACTTATATGGAATGGCTTTGGTTGAACTAAGCAATTCATTTTTCTTTTGCACTGGCAAAAAAATATTTTGTCTTAGTGATGGGGGAACTGCAGATGCTGGTTTACACTGAAGATAGGAAGACAATCCAAAATGGAGTTGATGGCTGGTGACAGTTGTTGAGGTCGGCATAAACATGCCTTGGTTTGACAAAGAGAACAATGAAATCAACATTTTTCCTTTCAGATCAAACACCATGGAAACCTTTTGAAACAGTTTGTCAGAAATGCCTTTGGACATGTTATCATACAATGGAATTAATGCTATTTTGTTAAATATGTTGATGAACTGATAACTAATATTCCTTTTCAAATTAAATATGTGTTTAAGAACAGAGTAAAGAGATCTACAGAAATGTGTGAACATATTTCTCCATTAAAGAGCCAACTGTTTGAAAAAGTTGCAGAGTTCTTAATTGCAATTTAATGGCTAAATGGTACTTTATAAACGAAAATTCTTAATTTTCAGTGTTAATATCTATTGTTTAAATTGGCACAGAATTCCACTTTCAGTGGCTGTCACATTCTGTGGATTCCAGAGATATAAAAATTGAATTAACGGTGACTGATTAAATGAAGGGGCAGCATATGGAAGCATTTTACTTCACTTAACTTATAGTTTGGGGGTGGATAGAATAACAAACTTATTCTCTAATGTGTTGATATTTAACATTCAAACAAATAAAAGTTGAATATGGATGAAATAAATCTTCAAATAATTTCCAGTCACTTAGAATTTAAATAAAATGACGCAGTCAACGTGACATTTGACATTTGTGGAGAGAGAAACGGAATTACCTTTTCAGCTAATTACGTTTCTTCAGAGGAATTTTGTATACCTGCTCAACTTTAGAAGCAGACCGTAGCAAATTCCTAAACGACGTTAACATACCGTTAGCATAAACCTGTTTCCCTGTTGTAGTTTGTTCAGTCTTTCCTCTAGGTATCAACGTGACCATTAATATTTTCCCTTCAGCAGAGCGAATAAATTAAATTAATTCCTTTTTTGAAACTCACAGAAATTGTACGGAAAGCATTCTTTTGACCCGAATAAATTATTTTCGGTTCCTGTTTTTGATTCTCTTTCTCAGCTGGACAAAATAGTTTTCTCCTTCATTTTTAGTTTTCTTCAATATTTTCAAAAATTACATCATGTTCACCTTTCCAATTTTCTTATTTTTCCTACGAGAATAAACTTTATTTCCAGAGCCTTTGTTTATGGGTCTGTAATCATATTTTCCATTGCGTGATAGTTTTTATGTAAGCGTGGAAGCGTGGAAATTTGCATTGATCCACCTTTTCTTACAAACGTAGATGAATGATTTGATTTTTTGAACAGGCATTATTTGAACAGGCATTATTTTATTCAGTTGACCAATTGCGATCTTTGGGAATTAAATGATTGTAGAGATTATGTCGACTTCAATGTGTGAAGGCTTTATTTTTTGACCATTTCTTTTTACACTGAGTGTAGTGTTAGAGGAATGTAGAGTCTGAATAGAGAGTGGGTTGCTCATTCAATTAAATGTGCAATATGATCTATTCATATATCTCTGATTGCTAGCTTTGGAATGCAGCCTTGCCCTTTCTGTGTGAGCATTTAAAGTTGTTCTAATATTACGTTTTGTTCTGGTGCTTATCGTATCTTTCCTAGATGTGTTTCTTTTTTCAATAACCTATATTTAAAATCATTTCCCAAAATTCAATATATCGCCCTCAGTATTTGTCTTAGGTACTTCACAGAAATTACATTTGACCTCAGTTTTGGTTGATTCTGGATGAGCTTTTTGTCCATTACTTGCTGGCATTTGATGCATTTCTCTGGGCAAAAGTTATTGTCTCCTGTCTTCTCCGGGCATAAAATACCTTACCTTTGGCAGGAAATCTACTCTGCAATGTTGCTCACTACCTGAAGCACTGTTTAGCAGGACACAGATCGATAAGTTTACTTGCTAGAAAAATATTGGAAATACTCAGCAGCATTATATATATAAAGAGAGAGGGAAAGCACTTTAATATTGTAGGTTGTTGACCTTCCATCATCATTCTGTTGCAAGGTCATTGACCTGAAATGTTAAACCCAGTGCCAGATGAAGGACATCCCATTGTGGCTGAAGAGCAACTTGGATTGGGAGGGGAAAGACCAAGTTATGATCTTTTCAGATCTAATATCTAATAGGAACCATGGCAATTTGTCAAATTGGATTTAAAATAGGCTTGGTGATGGGAGGCAGAAGGTGATGGTGGAATTGGAAGCCTGTGACCAGTTGAGTACTGTAGGGTGCAGTGACTTTAGACTTTAGAGATACAGTGTGGAAACAGGGCCTTCAGCCCACCGAATCTGTGCCGACCAGCAATCACCTCGTACACTAGCGCTATCCTACACACAAGCGACAATCTGCAGAAATCAATTAACCTATAAACCTGTATGTCTTTGGAGTGTGGGAGGCAACCAGAGCACCCAGAGAAAACCCATGTGGTTGGAGGGAGAATGTACAGACTCCATACAGGCAGCAACCATGGTCAGGATTAAAACCAAGTATCTGGCACTATAAGGCAGCAATACCGCTGCGCCATTGTGTCGTCCGATTAGATTTGTGCTCAGATTTTTGTTGTTCGATAAATTAATTTTGTGAATGTGAATGTGAATGTGTAAGGCATGAACAGTAACTTAAGAGGTGACATTAAAGTTAATGTAGTTGATGAAAGTGTGGAGGTAGGTTTTGGCTACAGAATAGGTTGATGAATAGGTAAGATGTGCAGAACAATGGCAGATGGAATTTAAACCCAAGAGGTTGAAGTGATGCACTTTGCAGTGACTAATAAAACTAAAATATACACAATGAATGGCAGGACAACTGGAAGTACTGAGAAACATGTCTGTAGACCCTGAATGCATTAGCAAAGGTAGATAAGTTAGTTAAGAAGGCTGAAGGGAAATTTGGAGACAACAAACTGCAGATGCTGGAATCTTCAGTAAAACACAAAGTGCTGGAGTAATTCAGCAGGTCAGGCTGCCTCTCTAGAGGACATGAATAGGCAACGTTTCGGGTTGGGATGCTTCTTCAGATTAATTGTGGTAGTGGGAAGAGAAAGCTGGAAAAGAAGTGGGGGAGGGACAAAATCCAGCAAGTGATAGATTGATACAGGTGAGGACAAAGTTTAATTGGCAGATGGGTGGACAAAGGATAGAGATGAAAAAGAGGCAAAAAGGTGTCAGGTAAGCAGAGAAGAGGAATGAAATGTTATGCCATAGGGAAGGACATAAGTGGAAAGGCTGGATAGGTTGCACCCATCCATTTTCTCCAGAGATGCTGCCCGACTCACTGAGGTACTCCAGCATTTTGTGTCTATCTTTGGATAGGTTGGGATTCTTTTCCCTGGAGCTGAGGAGAGTGGAGAGGTGCTGATGGAGGTGTACAGAATTATGAAGGTCATGGATAGAACAGAGAGTAGGAAACAATTATGCCTATTATAGAGATATCCAAAACTAGAAGTCATTGATTTAAGAATAAGGAGTAAGCTATTTAGAACGGAGACGAGGAAACACTTTTTCTCACAGGGAGTGGTGAGTCTGTGGAATTCTCTGTGGAGGGCGGTGGAGGAAGGTTCTCTGGATGCTTTCAAGAGAGAGCTAGATAGGGCTCTTAAAAATAGCGGAGTCAGGGGATATGGGGAGAAGGCAGGAACGGGGTACTGATTGGGGATGATCAGCCATGATCATATTGAATACCGGTGCTGGCTCGAAGGGCCAAATGGCCAACTCCTGCACCTATTGTCTATTGGTTTAAGTCATTGTCTTGACACCATGTTACTAAGCTCTATATTTCCTTCCAGTACGTGACTCATGACGGATAAATGGCCTTCAATTCATGATGCACATGAAAGGGAAATTATGTTTAGACCAAATCTGTTGGAAAGATTTGAGGTGTGATGGGCAGAAAACTGTTCATCTGGTGTATTTGGACTTTCCTTTAACCTATGGTATCAAATACTACCTTATCTATGGAATATTTCCATCATTTTCAATTCTTATTTCAGATTTCCAACATCTTCAGTATTTTTACATTTCAGCTCCATCACATGATAATTTGCACACAGGTAATCCTGCAATACAGCTTCGTACAGTACAGGCGCTCCAGTTTCTTCCCACATCCCAATGAAGGTTGGTGGGTTAATTGGCCTTATTGCCAAGGGTAAAGATGAGTGGTAGAATCTGAGCAGGATTGATTGAAATGGGGCAGGTAAAGTTAGAGGTGGGTGTTTAATGATTTGTTTCTGTACCATAAATTTCTATGAAAGCACCCCCTGTCTTCGACACTACGCTCACTTATATTTTTAGCACAGTAATTTCCAAAATATATGAGAGTTGTGGTGTCATGGACATATGCACTATGGAAACGGGCCCTTTCTGCCCAAAGATAGACACAAAATGCAGCCGTAAAATGTTCTGGCAGCATCTCTGGAGAAACTGGATAAGTGACATTTCGGGTCAAGACCCTTTTTCAGTCTTGACCTGAAACGTTACCTATCCATTTTCTCCAGGGATGGTGCCAGACCACTGAGTTACTCCAGCATTTTGTGTCTATTGTTGGTATAAATTAGCATCTGCAATTCCTTTTATTTACCCTTTGGCCCATATTGTACATGCCGACAAACTTGGTATGCTGGGCTGGTCCCATTTGCCTGCATTAGGACCATATCCCACCTAATACATCATCACCATATCTCTTTTGAAAGTTGTGTACTTCTATCATTTCCCCTGGCAGCTTGCTTCATATACTGGCTGCCTGTTGAGTGAAAAAGTTGTCCCCAAGTCATAGACATACAGCGTGGAAACCGGCCCTTCAACCTAGCATGCCCACTCCGACCAACATGCCCCATCTACATTAGTCCCACCTGCCTGCATTTGGTCCATATCCCTCTAAACCTGTCCTATCCTTTTACCTGTCTAATTGTTCGTAAAACGTTACGCGGTCCCTCTTAAATCTCTCCCCTCCCACCTCAAGCCTACGCCCTTTAGTTTTAGAATCCTCTGTCGTCGGGGAAAAGACTGAGTGTTCCCTTTATCAAGATGTCAATATTTTGTACACTTTTGTCGATAGTGGAAATAATTTGATTTAGGAGCTGTGACATTTAAACATATCTGCCACTGAGAAGGCTTGTTCCAGAGTACTGTCAGGTAGAGAGAGTATACCAAAATGTATCGGAAAAAAAAAAAAAAAATTTCCCCCTCCTGGAATATCCTGATTTACAGAGGGGAAAAGATTATATCCCGGCCTCTTTCCAGAAGGGGGATGGGTCTTCCTGTTCCCCTTCTCTTGGGAAAGGCGCCTTGTCCCCAGGAGAGGGACACGCTGTCTGGAATCTCTTCATTTCCCGGGGGTCTTATCAAACTACTGGGGGTGTGGGGGCGTCTACATGTTTCTCACTACCATTGGCATTCATTGCCCAGTTCCTACCAGATGCTGCCTGTCCCGATGAGTTATTCCAGCATTTTGTGTCTATCCAACTAAAACCTAACAGCTTCTTTCTTCCATAACTTCCCATCCCCACAGCCACCTGGTGTGAAGAGAGGGGGAGGGAAAGAGGAGGCAGAGGGAGGGAAGGGTGAAAAGAAAGGGGCGGAGAGAGGAGGAGTGACAGGAATGGAGTTAGGGGAAAGGAGAGGAGAGAGAGAGAGGGGGGAGGAGAGAGAAGGGGGGAAGGAGAGAGAGAGGGGGGAAGGTGAGAGAGAGGGGGGAAGGTGAGAGAGAGGGGGAAGAGAGAGGGGGGGGGAGAGAGGGGGGGGAGAGAGGGGGGGGAGAGAGGGGGAGAGAGGGGGGGGAGAGGGGGGAGAGAGGGGGGGAGAGAGAGGGGGGAGAGAGGGGGGAGGAGAGGGGGGGGGAGAGGGGGGGGGAGAGGGGGGGGAGAGGGGGGGGGAGAGGGGGGGAGAGCGAGGGGGGGGAGAGAGGGGGGGAGAGAGGGGGGGGAGAGAGGGGAAGAAGGAGAGCGAGGGGGAAGGAGGGAGGGGGGGAAGGAGAGAGAGAGAGAGAGAGAGAGGGGGGGAATGAGAGGGAGGAGGGGAGAGGGGATGAGAGAGGGAGGAGGGGAGGGAAGAGGGAAGGGAGAGAGGAGAGGGAAGAGGGGAGGGAGAGAGAGAGAAAAGGAGAAGGAGGGAGGGGGAAGGAGAAGGGGAGGGGCGGGGGTTTCTCGGGTGAAACAA
This sequence comes from Raja brachyura, assembly GCA_963514005.1. The sequence continues at coordinate 61,478,491 of OY740790.1, forward strand.
AGGCTGCGAATCCCATTGGCCTGGCTGTTCCTGCAATGGGTCAGGCGGCCGCTCTCGCTGTCCCGGTGCCATTGTGATTGTGAGCGCGGTGAAGCGCTGGTTCGCCTCTGGCTCCCACTGCAAGCAGGGAGGTTGCAAGAGAAAGCGAGAGTGTGAGAGAGTCCGGGTTTCAGCGCCTTTCCACCCTCCCTTGTGTCCGACAGACCTACACACAGTCTCCCAGCGGATCAGAGTTCTTCCAACGCCGGTGGCTTGTGACCGACTGACCGACCGCTCTCACCCCGAGCCGAGCCGAGTCTCTGCGCGAACAACACAATGGCTCACTTCAACAAAGGTCCCGCGTACGGTCTGACCGCAGAAGTACGAAACAAGGTAAGAACAAATGGATGGGGGGACAAAATAAAAACTCCACAGATAGATACGAAATGCTGGAGTAACTCGGCGGGGCAGTCGTTTTTCTCTGGAGAAAGGGAATTGGGACGTTTCGGGTCGAGTCCCTTCTTCTGCGAAAGAAAAGAGACAAATCACGGATTGAAGCTCTCTTGTTTCTTTTGTCGTGTGTGTGTGGGGAGGGAGGGGGGGAAGGTTTTATTTAATAAAGTGAGCTTTATTTTATCTTGTGCATGAAGTAATATTTTGTTAAAACTGCGAAAGATGACGGTGGTCCGTTTTTTTTTGTTAGTGTGTGTGTGTTTTTTTAAAAAAGTTTTAATTGATTTTTAGATGGTTCTAGCGATGTTAAAATGCTGTGAGGTTTGGGGCGGAGGCGCTTTTTGTTTTCCAGGGTCGCCTGGTTTCTGGTCTCATTGTTTTTTTTTGGGGGGGGGGAGGTGGGGGAGGCTGGAGTCCTTTGATGTTGAAGTGATCTCCTTGGGGAAAGGGACTCCGACTCGGTCGACGTGTGTTTTTTTTCCTCCCCTATATATATATTTTTTCTCCTTATTCAGCAGAATCCCAGAGGAAGGAATTGAGAGAAGAGGGGGGGGGGGGGGATGGGGAACCTTTGTGTAGCATCGAGCAGCGGCGCCGCTGTTTGAATGAAGAGTTGAAATTTGTAGAAAGCGCCCTGTGCAAATTCTTTTATCAACTGGTCAACATTTCTTGCAGTTTTGGCGGCATTTAATGCAGATAGTAAATAGTAAATGTTGTACTCTTGCTATTGTCAGCCGCCGGACTGGTATTATTGATTGAGTCGAGAGTGTTTTATTTTCATATGACTCGGCGAGAACAATGACATTCTTGCATGGCACTTGCGATTAAATAACGGCATTCAAACTATGTGCTTGCGAAAGATAGTAGCTGGTTGGAGATGTTGCTTGATTTCATTGTACCATGAGTACAATTGTTCATTGAGTATTTGGTGTTGCAATAATTTTTAGAAGCATAGGTGCAGGAGTAAGCCATTCGGCCCTTCGAGCCAGCACCGACATTCCTGTTTTTTTATCCATATCTCTTGATCCCGTTAGCCCTAAGAGCTAAATCTAACTCTCTCTTGCAAAACATCCAGTGAATTGGCCTCCACTGCCTTCTGTGGCACCAAAAAATCTTGTTCGTATGCTTATTCACAACAATAAATGAATAAGTGGCAAGACAAAGGAGGCAATTAGGAAAAACATACCAGATCCCCAATTTTAATGTTAATATCTAAAACTGTAATCATTTTGAATAACAGTAATCTCCCAACTATTTCATACCGCCCAGCAGAGATTACCTATTTATATGAGAAAGGAAGGTGGTGATTATTGATTGCTTCACGCATTTAATGAGAACTGTGCGTACACTTTCATAATTTGTATGTAGACAATATGTAGAGGCTGTTATTACAGTCGTTTTTAAAGGAAACTGGCCTTGTAAAGGAAAGTGTCCCCAGTAAAGTGCATAAATGAAGTTCTATTGTTCAGAGTCCAGGAAATCAGCATATCTAGCCCAGTATCTAGTGTAGGAAGGAACTGCAGATGCTGATTAAAAACCGAAGATAAGACACAAAAAGCTGGAGTAACTCAGCGAGTAAGACAGCATCTCTGGAGAGAAGGAATAGGTGATGTTTCTGGTCGAGGCATGATGGGCCAAATGGCCTAATCCGGCTCCTATAAAATATGTGACATCGTGCCTGATGAAGGATCTCGACCCAGAACGTCACCTATTCCTTTTCTACAGAGTTGTTGTCTGACTGGCTTAGTTACTCCAGCTTTTGTGTCTCATCGTGCTCCAGTTGATCTTGTACAAAGCAGAAAATGCTGGGGAAAGCCTAGCAGGTCAGACAGCATCTGCGGAAAGAGAATAATTTCCTATTTGTGGCCCCTTGTTGGAACTCTTGATTTATTGTCTTTGGGTACATGGAAAAATAGGTGCAGGATTAGGTCATTCGGCCCTTCGCCATTCAATATGATCATGGCTGATCATCTAATATCAGTACCCCAATCCTGCTTTTTCCCCCATATCCCTTGATTCCTTTAGCCCTGAGCTAAATCTAACTCTTTCTTGAAAACATCCAGTGAATTTTCCTCCACTGCCTTATGTGACAGAAAATCCCACAGATTCACAGCGCTGGGTGAAAAAATGTTTCCTCATCTAAGTCCAGAATGGCCAACCCCTTAAAATGTGACCACTGTTTCTGGAATCCCCAACATCGGGAACATTTTTCCTGCATCTATCCTGTCCAATCCTTTAAGAATTTTATGTTTCTATAAGATTCGCTCTCATCCTTCTAAATTCCAGTGAATACAAGCCCAGGCGACCCATTTTTTCATCACATGTCAGTCACGCCATCCTGGGAATTAACCTGGTGAAACTACGCTGCACTCAATTGCAACAATGCCCTTCTTCAAATTAGGAAACCAAAATTGCATTTTCATTTATAATTGATCTAATTGTTTTGTTCCAAATGAGCATTTTGCTATGTTTCTTTTCTTTTGCATCACTTTTCATGTTAATGGTATCCTGGCGGAACTCTAAAATTTAAAAGGAAATGCTCTATAAGCCAGGTACAATCTGAGGATGCAGCACTATGTTTCAGTTCTATGACATTCCATCTCAGAAAAGCCATTTTGTTTCATGTGTAGGAAGGAACTGCAGATGCTGGTTTTAACCGAAGATGGACATAAAATGCTGGAGTAACTCAGTAGGCAGCATCTCTGGAGAGAAGGAATGGGTGACGTTTTGGGTTTGGACCCTTCTTCAGGCTGATGTCAGGGGAGAGGGAGATACTTAGATAAGGAAGTGCAAGTTGTGAAAACAGGACAAAGGTAATGGATAACAATGAAAATGTGGAATAGATCATTGTTAACTGGGCGAAAGTAACAACAAAGCAAACTGACATGAACAGGATGGGAGAGAAACTAAGTGAGTTAACAGCACTGAAAAAGGAAAAGCCATTAAGTGCTTTAGGAAGAAAGATAGATCTTGACTAATTTAGACAGTGTTATTGAGTGTTAAAAATATGGAATGTATTACCCAGCTGAAATGTTTTGGTCAGCACTATTTCTTAATGAGGGAAGTTGGGAATTTACTACTTTGTCACAATAAGTTTGCTGCTACTCCATTCCTGTACCAGAGACAGCGTTGAGATTTGTTTGTGAAATTGACACAACATTTTGAGGATTTAATTGCATAATTTGGCGTTTTCTAATAAGCACCCAACCGTGCTTGCATAATTTCTGCTCCACTCACTGTTTTTGCATGGAGATTTGCGTTCCTTCTGCTCTTGCATTTGTAATGTGAAGAATGTTAGAAACACCAGTGGGACATAGTGTAGGTTTGAAGGATTATATTTTAAGAGGCTGTGATACTTTGCAAGACTTTCAATTATGTGGTCAAATGTTACTGATGCAGTGCCAGGATTCCTCTCGAGTCGATGTAGCTGCTAGATCCAGCTGGTGTCAAAACGCACCCCTCTTCAGTATAGTTGATGGACCCATTGTTAAATGTGACTTTCATGTTGCGTGGCCTCTTCCACTTTTAATAAATGCTGCTTGGGTTCCAGCTCGGGTTGAAATGTAATGATATGACATCAAAGAATACTGTAAAATGCAATTTTCTGTAATCTTACCTATTTGCCGATCTAAAGTTGCGAGATACAACACAGAAACAGGCCCTTTGACCCATCGATTATGCGCCAACCAGCGATCCCGCAGACACTTGCACTATCCCACACACCCAAGGGACAATTACATTTTTTTTTTACTATGCCAATTGGCCTACAAACTTTGGAGTGTGGGAGGAAACCGGAGATGCCCGAAAAAACCCACGCAAGTCACGGGGAGAACGGACAAACTCCATACAGACAGCACCCGTACTCAGGATCGAATCCTGGTCTGTGGCGCTGTACGGCAGCAACTCTACCGCTGCGCCACCGTGCCGCAAAAACCCTTGACCTAAATCCTTAGTCATTTTGGGTGTTTATGTTTGGGCTCGTGAATGGCTTCAAATATAAGAATATTCTATAGGCTCATAACAAAAATGCTAACAAATAAAAATGAAAGCATCTTAAGAAATAATGGCTGGTAGACTGGAAGAGGTTGGAGTGCTGGATCTGCGTGCTCATTATCAGATAAGTGATTACCATGTGGTAAAACAAATTGGATTGAATAATGCCCTCGTTCGTAACAGCAAAAGGTATTTACTGATGCCTGCTATTTTATTTGTTATTGAAAATCAAAGTAGGCAAGTGACATCTATACGTTTGGCAGTGGAAAGAAAATCTGCTTTAATTCCAGTTGCCCTTTGAGAATTTTATTCTTTCCAGTCAAATGGACAAAAGATGTACTGAGTTTAGCACTGCTTCCATGCTGTCGTTTTTCCAAGATAGCTGATTGCCAATATTAATTAGCTTGCTTTTCTTTGAAACCTTTGAGTGAAAGCTCTCTCACACACACGTGCATTATTCATTTTATTCTTTCTGTATGCAAACAGAAACATCAAATATAGGATATCTCAAATGTAGTTCAATAAATTAAAATTATCCTGCAATTTGCCATAATCTGGTTTCTTTAAATAAAAAACAACAGGTGCGTATTTCACTCATTTCCATGAAATTAGAAAGCACTTAAAACAGCTGCAATTCCATTTTCATTCAATCAATTAAGACTCGTTGACTCATCTCCATTCTGGTTGTTCTGTTTGTGTTCTTTTGTTGGTGTTGTGGTAATTTCTCATGCCATGTAGCCAGCTGTATTTTTGTATCTTGGAGAGAGGGAAGGAGAGTGCCAATAATCAAGCAGCATTAGTATTTGGTTGTGAGTTCTGGAAACTTGGGATCATACAACAGCTTGGGGCAATCGCAATTAACTGCTGTGTTGACGCAGTTAAAATTCTCAGCTGTATGTCTTCATCTGAGGAATGGTTATGAAACCAGCTTATTGGTGCATTGGGTGTTTCCATCCAGTACCCTTTCTCCAACCCAATTAAGACAAGACCCTACATGAATGGGGGGGGCAAAAGCAGGCAGTGGCTTAACTCTGAATGGTTGGGCCAGTCTGTATTTAGAAAGCATTTTCTTCACTGGTTATTTGCGTGATGCGAATGATTGTAAACTGCAACCACGTCTAATATATTTCAGCCTAAAAGGTGGAATATATGAATACATTGGCTGCTTGGGACTTCAAGGTGAATGCAGTAAATGCTTCTAAATGTATAGAGATAAACTTTTCAGTGACTCATTGAAGAGCACCATCAGGACTTAAAATAGTTCCGTTTGATTGGAGCGGCAGGCTCCACCGCTCCACCTATTTTCAAGTAATCTACAACCTTGGCCACAAAGTCATAAATTCCAACACCCAAATCATTAATACACAACGTGAAAAGTAGTGGACCCAGCACCGTGGAACACCACTAATCATCAGCAGCCAACCAGGAAAAAAGCTGCCGTTATTCCCAATCTTTGCCTTCTGCCATTCAGCCAATCTTCTGTCCACATAACTTTGGGAGATAAGATTTGTATTCAATAAATCTAAGAAACGAGGCCTTTCCTGTTTTATGTCATTGTGATAAACTCATCCTTTCTCTGCATGGATTCTGCCTGATCTTTTGGCTTTCTTCAGACCTTTAGCAACTTCTGGATACTGCCCATCCCAGTCCCAGTATGTTCTTATTCTTATTTTTTCTTTTCCCACTTTTTTTTAAAATTTATTTTATTTTATTATTCTTTCTAACTGCCCTCTTTCATCCATTAACTGGGTGGCTCTGAAAGTTGTATACCACAAATCACCAAATACATTCCTCCTTTTCTCTCAACTACATTCCAATCTCTGCAACTCAAGCACATTTATGTTCTAATTTTCCAGGTGCAAAAAAAAGGGTATTGACATGAAAAGTTGACTGTTTTTCTCTGCACAAATATTGCCTGACACGCTGAGTGATTCCAGCATTCACTCTCCCCCTCCCCCCCCCCCCCCCCCCCCCCCCCCAACATTTCCAGCAGTTCTGATTTTCATTTACTATATTTTAATTCTAATGATACCTATACCTGTTCTGTGGTAGTGGTTTCCTCTGCTTATAAAAAGCACGATTTTGTTATTTGGGCTTTGTTATCATTTTTGACTTTTACTTCCACAATAACTAAAGGGCCAGAAGATGATGGTAGCAGTTGGTTACATAGTGTGTATGTTATAAGTCAACTCAGTGCATTCAAAGAACATTGCCCAGCCTTCCAAGTTTAGTTTAGATTGGAGATAGTACAGAAGCACTACCTTTGGCTTTCTGAATCCACGCCGACCAGTGATCCCTGCACACTAACCCTATCCTACACGCACTGGGGACAATGTACAATTTTACCGATTAACCTCCAAACCTGTACGTCTTTGGTTGTATAATTAGAATGGTAATTGTAATCCTTCCTCTCCTTCCAGTTGACGGTCTGTTATATGAAGCATTAAAGATCCAGTAACTGAATAAGAAGTGATCTGTGACGCATTATTTTTCCAAACTTGAAATAAATTTGTTTTGTTTGCGTGCAACTTTCTTCTTCAACTTTGGCTCTTGACTGTTATTGTCCACACTTACAACAGACTGTAATTGCCTGTTGTAAAAGATTATGTTTTCAATGATAACAAAAACTCTCGTCTATGTGTGCCTGCTTTGATTAATTCATTCTAGACTTTAGCCTTTACTTTAGACTTTAGAGATAGAGTGTGGAAACAGGCCCTTTGGCCGGCCGAGCCCGTGCCGACCAGCGATCGCATCATACACTAGCAAAATCCAACACACTGGGGACAATTTACAGAAACCAATAATACTACAAACCTGTACATCTTTGGAGTGTAGGAAACCGGAGCACCCAGAGAAAACCCAGGCAGTCACAGGGAGAACATAGAAATTCCATACACATAGCACCCGTAGTCAGGATCGAACCTGGGTTTCTGGCGCTGTAAGGCAGCAACTACCGCTGAGCCACAGTGCTGCCCTTCTGAATCAAGTGAGTTGTATGCCGGGGTTGTCGGAGTGTGGGTCTGGACATGTTGTATTCCTGCTGGATCTTTAAACAACCTTTGATATTGTTTGCAAGTATTCCCTTTTGCAATTTAGAATAAAATGTTTTGAACACCTTAAATTGTTGATGGGCATATTGAAATTCTATCAAAGACCGGACATTTGTATGAACCGTCGGGGAAATAGATTCTGTCATCAACAGAAGAGAAGAATGCCATATGGCAGTAATAATTCCAGATGTCGCAAAGAAAGGCTCTTTGCCTGACTTCATCCATATGGTGTACGGGTGATTTGGGGCATTTCCTTCCAGGATAAATAAAGTTGTATCGTATTAGTACGGGTGCCGGGGGTTACGGGGAGAAAGGAGGAGAATGGGGTTGAGATGGAAAGATAGATCAGCCATAATTGAATGGTGGAGTATACTAGATGGGCCAAATGGCCTAATTCTGCTCCTATAACGTATGAACTTGTATAAAAGTGATTAGTATATCAGGAATAAATATACTAATCAGACTGAAGAAAAATAAATTAAACTTGTCCTTGAAGCAAGGTTTTATGTAGCGAAACCAATAAAATCACTGATTTGAACTACGGTGTACCACTTGATGGTAGCAGAGTGGAATGTCAAAGTTTTCTCTCTTGAGCCAAGTCCAAGAAAATAGGAGCACGGGTGGACCATTAAGCCTCTTGAGTATGCCCTAAATTCAATGTGACCATGGCTGATCTCTGCTGGTCCTCACCTCCGCTTCCATGCTCAGTTTCCATAAGATGTTGCCCTAGCCTGCTGTGAGCATGGTATTAGTTTAGAGATACAGCGTGGAAACAGGCCCTTCGGCTCACTGAGTCCATTCTGACCAGCGTTCCCCGTGCACTAGCACTATCCTACACACACTCGGGACTACTTGCAATTTCACCATGCCAATCAGCCTACATACCTGCACATCTGTGGCATGTGGGACAAAACTAGAGAAAACATATGCAGGCCACCGTGAGGATGTACAAACTCCCCACAGACAGCACCCGCAACATTGAACCCAGGCCTCTGACACTGTCAGGCAACAATTCCACTGCTGTGCCACTGTGCCATCTTAGTATTGTGGGAATGGTATTAGTGTTTCAATATTCCAGGGGAGATGGGTTTTTGTTTTTGAATTGTTTCACACAAGTTCACGTTATACGAGTAGAATTCGACCATTCGGCCCATCAAGTTTACTCCTGCCATTCAATCAAGGCTGATCTCTGTATCCTCATCACAATTCCCTGCCATCTCCCCATAACCCTTGATAACCATCCTAATCAAAAATGTGTCCATCTCTGCCTTTAAAAATACCCACTGCCTTGGCCTTCATGACACTCTGTGGCAATGAGTTCCACAGATTAACTACCCCCTGACTAAGAGGTTCCTCCTCACCTTTCTAAAAGAGCCACCTTTAATTCAGAGGCTATGACCTCTGGTCCTAGACTGTTCCCCCAATGGAGAGATCTTTTCCACATCCACTCTATCTATGCCAGTTAACAACAGCCTGTTTGTTGCCAATTATGCAGTTGATATATTAAAGAGAAAATTGAAAGACCAAATGAACCATTGTGGAAGTTGCAGGATTTGACACGTCTGTTTCTGGCAGCATTGGTAATGTGCGCAATGGAAAACAGACTGCAAACTGATTTCCTTTCTTCTGGATCTGGAATGTAAGCTTTAATGAAAGCTGATTTGCAGAACCCTTCTCGTAACTGAAGGAGAAGAAGTAAGGACTTGGCACTCATTCGTGTTGTGCAACTGTTTTGATGATAAGATCACAAATTTGGGATTGAATGTCCCCATCTTAACTCCAAGGATATTATGTTTGTGTTTGGGCCCCACTCGTTCACTCACTCTCGCACTCGCACACTCTCTGCGGCTACCCTGTCCCAACATTAACTGTTGGGATCTCTCCAGTGCAGCTTCTGCCCGTCCCTGCACCAGTGAGATGATCTGAGTCATGATCATGGAAAGTGATCATTTTGTCTTCACGGTGATTTATTTCTCCATGGAATTGCACTGGCTTGATTCCATATATCTATTCCCAGAACAGCCAGTATGTTGTGTAGAAAGGAAATACAGATGACAAACACAAGACAGACACAAAAAGCCCGAGTAACTCAGCAGGACAGGCAGCATCTCTGGAGAGAAGGTATGGGTGACATTTTGGGTCGAGACCCTTTTTTGGACTCGACTTGTGTAGTTGTGATCCATCTTCCTTTTACATACAGTCATCAACCTAAAAGCCCTGTCCCACGGTATGAGTTCATTCCAAGAGCTCTCCCGAGTTTAAAAAAAAATCGGAGCACGAAGAATGATCATAGCGGGTACGTCGGAGCTCAGGGACATCTCTTATCAGCTCGTACCGCTAACGGCAGGTGCTCGGGAAGACTCGCTAACGGCGGGTAAGCACGGGAAGACTCGTGAAGATTTTTCAACATGTTGAAAAATGTCCACGAGAGCCCCGAGCACAGACGAGTGGCCATTACCGTAAATCTCCGAACTCTTGGAATGAACTCGTACTGTGGGACAGGGCTTTAAGGATTTGTCCACTCTGGCCTTTATCTGGCACAGTTTCTATGTGAGGCCAGCTTTCTGATAGAGTGGATGCCAGCAGTGTCCCTCTTGGTCTGGTACATGCTAACTGCTGACAAGTCATGGATCAATCGCAACCATTGCCAACTAACTGTGGTGAAGACTATCGTGAACTGCTGGAACTGTTCCAAATTCTATGGCCATCATGGAAAAGAGTAGAGAAAAGGTAAATGTACATGACTACTTTGAAGATGGAATTTGCACACTGGTCCCAGTAGAGGATCTGCTATCATCCATTACAATCATTCCACTCTTAAATCTCTCTTTCAACACCAACATTTCTTGCACGAGCAAAGCTCTCTTTACCCTTTATAATAGTGCCGTGGATGGCTTATTGTACCCATGTATAATTGTTTTTTACATGGCAGCACGCAAATAAATGCATTGTACAATTTTCATTGTATCTTGGCTCATGCGATAACAATAAATAAACACATCTCTCATAGAGCAGAAAGGTTAAAATAGATTGATAAATCATAACATTTTTGATGGCATCTTTCGGAGAGAATATTGTGTCTCTTTGAACAAAACTCAACATGTGGTTTTGTACAAGTTCATTGATCACTGGATTATTATCCCTGGGGCCCATGGTCAAAATTTGTTTTGTAGTCGATATGGTGGTGGAGTTGTTGCCTTGCAGCGTCAGAGACCCAGGTTCGATCCTGACAACGGGTGCTAACTGCGGAGTTTGTATGTTTTCCCCGTGACCCAATGGGTTTTTTCTGAGATCTTCGGTTTCCTCCCATAATCCAAAGACGTACAGGTTTGTAGGTTGATTGGCTTGGTATAAATGTAAAATTGCCCCTAGTGGGTGTAGAACAGTGTTAATGTGCGGGGATCACTGGTTGGTGCGGGCTGAAGGGCCTGTTTTCATGCTGTATCTCTAAACTAAACTGAAGCAGATTATTTGGGGTCCTGCACATTTGGTTGTTGTGTTTCTTGCAGAATAATGGTGACCACATTTTAGATTGTTCTTTAGCTAATAGTTGGCTGGGGCTGTCCAAGTTGCTACGTAAATGCAAGGCTACCCAACTCAGCATGGGTTTCTGTAGTTGTTTAAATAATTTGGTCTTTTATTTGGTTTTTTAAAACACATGTCTGACTTTATGATAAGCTAGAGACTCGTCATAAATCACCACAAAGGAGTATTGTCAAATCTATAATAGAGGATCCGTTTGGCGTTTCTTGTTTGATGTTACAAAAGAAGGACTAACTAGGAATTATCATCGGGTTACAGTCTGAGATCGGGTTTCCAGATGGTAAAACCCTGGGTTTAAATTATAATGTAAATGATTTTGGATTGGGCACTCCCACCTATATTTCCTGTCGCCCACCATTCTTGTGTCTGTGGGGTTCCAGAATTTTCCATTACTACTTTGAGTTGGATGCCAGAAGCAGATTGAAAACAATAGATTCCTGTTGGTATTCTTATATTGACTATATTTTGAGTGGCTTGTATTGTTTGAGGCGTGGAGAGCTTAAAACACATCTCACTATTCAATACATTTGAATGACGGTGGAAATTATTCCTTTTGTGTTCAGTTAATTTTCTTTGCACTTTTCCTCCCGAAACTCTCTTACCACTTAAAAAAAAAAAAAAGAAACCTGTTCTTAGCCTGAAAATTTGACGGAGCTTTAAATTGGTTCTCTTAACCTCTGCTTTCCCAGCACATGTCCCATAGGCCAAATACCTTGAAAAGTTTTTAAAATGTTAAATGTGGTAAATGAAATGTGTTGTTTTTGTTTTGTTTGGTTGAGGCAATGTAGAAAAAAGTATGTTTCTGAAATTATTACAAGAAAGACGCAGATTAATTTGTTTTTTTATGGCATCACTAATTACTATTTTTACGTTTAAGATGACCATTATAACTGCCTGTACACACATAAGTTACAGGAGCAGAATTAGGCCATTCAGCCCATCAGGTCTACTCCACCATTCGATCATGGCTGATCTATGTTTCCCTCTCAACCCCATTCCCCTGCCATCTCCCCATAACCTCTGACACACATACTAAACATAGTGAAGGGGCTTTGCCAAATTAAATAAATGTACCAGTTAACGTGTTGCAATAGTTGTGGGTTTAATGTTAGTTAATTTACTACAAGAATAGTGCGCTCTTTCATATTTTAAAAAAATCCCTATTTCCTTGTGATCTTGAAGACTGTTCAGCTGATCGAGTCTATAGCGACTCTTTGGGCAATCCCATTTAGAATCATAGAAAATAGGTGCAGGAGTAGGCCATTCGGCCCTTCGAGCCTGCACCGCTATTCAATATGATCATGGCTGGTCATACAACTCAGTATCCTGTACCTGCCTTCTCTCCATACCCCCTGATCCCATTAGCCACAAGGGCCACATCTAACTCCCTCTTAAATATAGCCAACTAACTGGCCTCAACTACCTTCTGTGGCAGAGAATTCCAGAGACCCGCCACTCTCTGTGTGAAAAATGTTTTCATCATCTCAGTCCTAAAGGAATTCCCCCTTATCCTTAGACTGTGACCCCTTGTTCTGGACCTCCCCAACATCGGGAACAATCTTCCTGCATCTAGCCTATCCAACCCCTTAAGAATTTTGTAAGTCTTTTCTCCACTTCACCCCACTAAACTATCCCTAAACTGTATTCCCATCAACTCATCCAGATTCTACCAACCACCTCACATTCTACAATTCGCTGGCCAGTTAATCTAACATCCTGTATGTCTTTGGGATGTGGGAGGCAACTGGATCAGTATGGAGAAAGTGTAAGAGTGAATCAGAGATCTGACGGCATCAAAGGTCAGGATTGAACCGAGGTTGCAGGAATTGAGAGCTAGTGGTTTGACCAGCTGTGGCGCCCCCACGGAAAATTGTCATGATTTTTGAGTTTGAGTTTAGCTTATTGTCACGTATGCCGAGGTACAGTGAAGAACATTTGTTGCGTGCTAACCAGCCAGCGGAAAGACTATACATGACTGCAATCAAACTACTTGCAGTGTACAGATCCGCGATTAAAGGGAATAATGTGACTAGCAAGATAAAGCCAGTAAAGTCCGTTCAAAGACAGTCCGAGGGTCTCAAAATGGATTTTTGAACATCCATACTGCAGTAGGTTTAACATTTTGGTTTAAAAGCGTCTGTACACGAGTGTGCGGTGATGTGGCATATTATACAAAGTGACCATGCTGTAAAAGTGATAGTAGAACAGACAGTTCCTTGGTTCCATCCCCGAGGACCGTCTGTGAGCCAATTACACAATTAGCCAAGCGTTCATTTTCTACAGCTACTCTTTGTCATGATGCTCTGCGTACTCTTGCTGTAGTTCTTTTATTTACCCCAACACTTGCCATAATTAAACCAATCGGATATATGCTGTATTGAGTCATTAATGAATACCATAAAACATTTCATTGTTGTAACTATTTTGAGAAGTGCTTTTTTTTTTAATTGGAGAAACTGCATACGGTCACATTTCTGTAAGTCAGGCCAGAAACCCGGAAAGCCCCAGTGTTTGGTTTCTGTTGGATAAACTTTGTCTTCAGGTTGAGAGTAAACAAACGGCAGTAAATAGTTTTTATTTTATACACCATGACTGTGCAAATTTGCTTAAACTCTTGGATTTTAACTCTTATTTATTGCTGCTTGGTGTCAAATTCACAGTTCAGTTCCTCAGGCTCACTAGCCAGTTTGGGTCACTTTTGCAGTGAAATCTCAGCTGGTGTGTATTCGACTTGGCATATATAACATGGAGTCTTGCAGCACAGAAACAGGTCCTTCAGCTCATCAATGCTGTCTTTTTGCCCATCTACACAAATTCCATTTTTCTGTCTTGGAGTCTGTGTTCTTCTATGATTTGCTTATTCAAGTGCTTGTTCGAATGTCTCTTGGAGATGTGATGATTGAAGCTGATTCCACCCCCGCCTTGGTGTTCCTCTCGCTTTGAACCTGTGATCTCTTGTTTTAATACCCCTATTATGGGGAAAATATTCTAACTAGTTTAGTTTATTATTTGTCTTGTTTATCAAGGTATAGTGAAAAGCTTTTGTTTGCGTGCTATCCAGTCAAAGAAAAGACAATATAAGAATGCAGTCAATCCATCCACAGTCCACAAAAAATGGATAAAGGGTGCAACTTTTAGTGCAAGATATAACATTGAAATTTGATTAAAGATAGCTCAAAGGTTCCAATGAGATAAGTCTCCGTCTTATGAATTCAGCCCAGGTGGGTTTCTTTTGTAAGTTGAAGTTTTTTTTTAGATAAGTGGGGGAAAATAATTGAATGATTCCACGGTAGCGATTTCGCAGTTGTACTCTTGCTAACTTTTCCACGTTCTGGCTTCTCAAATGTACGTGCTGGATTTTTAAGTTTAGTTTAGTTTGTGGAGATACAGCGTGAACAGGCCCTTTGGCCCACCGAGTCCGCGCCGACCAGCGATCCCCGTTACAGTAGCATAAACTACACACTAGGGACCATTTATATATTATAAGCACCTGGGGAAACCCCACGTGGTCACGGGGAGGACGTACAAACTCCGCACAGGCAGCATCTGTAGTCGGGATTGAGCCACGGTATCTGGTGCTGTAAGGCAGCTTCTCTGCTGCTGTGCCGTCCCTTTTGGATCCAGAGATGGCTTCTCTCTCCCGCACATTTGGTAATCTTTGGTTCAAAGCTTTTCCGCAGCTTTGAGACTAGAGGAATTCTCTTGCACACCTTAGATTTGCATTTCCTGGTGTGGAGATAATGTTGACAACCTAGTTCCCTTTGTTCTTGGCTATCTGATTGATGGTCATTTTTTCCAGAGGTATGGCTTTGGTATGTTTAATCTTCAAATGAACAGTGTCCTACTAAACTACGGATGAGCAGCGGCTATGAATCACGCAGTGACTGCTGATGGCTTCTTCTACACTAATTAAAAACAATTGCATGTTAGTCCATTGCTAATCAGGACAGCTGGTTACAGGCTCTTTGCCTTGGACACCTGCCAGCTTTTTTGCAAGGAACCATACTAACAATATATCATAAGAACTCTCGAGAGTGGAAAAACTTACTTCAGCTGTCAACCATAACCTACAAAGGTAATTCAGTCTGGAGATTGTCTTTCTATTCTTGATTTTAAAACTGCATGGAGTCTGCTGGCAACTGTGAAAGGCGGATAATTTATCCAGCAACACCTCAAAGGGCATGTGTCCATTTATGAGGCGGTTGAAAATGCATTGAACGTCACTGTATTAAATTGCATATGTTTTATTTGTAAACTTGCAAGATGGACGCAGTCTGGTGCAGTACAAGATGTAACACAGCTTGCTTTGTTAAAGGGCAAGATGCTTTTATGACATTTAGTGTAACAGGATATGAATTGAGCTTTTGCAATTGCCATGTTCTCTCTGGAGATATTTATACGGGCACCTCCACAATTGTCTGGGCACATTTGGAGCCTTTCTAAAGGGCTGCCTTTTAGATTCGGACCTTGATTGTGAATCTCAGTCAGCTGTTTGAAATAAAAGTGCCACAACTGATCCAGTTTGTTCTTAAACATACACATTATTTTAAATGACGAGAACGAATGTTGATAGAAGTATTTAATTTGGGGTTCAATTCTTTTAACTAAAACTATTAAATGACTTGATTGTGAGGTGATCAGATAAGAGATAGAAAATACTAGACTAAGTGGGACCCGTTGGGGCCCATGTTCACACAGGAGGGCTGGTCGCCCAATGCAATATTCCACCTCTCCACCAATTCCAATATTGGTGGCCAGTAGGGGGTGGGCTTTCTGGAGCGCTAGTATGGGTGTTGTGGGCTGAAGGGACTGGATTCCAGAGGGATGGCATGAATATTGTGGGCCAAATGAATTCTTGGGGTGGCAGCTCAGTCACTCAAGCCAGATGTGCTGGCAGCTCACTCACGGCTTGTGGGCTGGCAGTTGACTCACGGCTATTCCTTGAAATTCCATTTCAAGCAGGGTGCAAGGCCACCAAATTCAATTGCAGTTTATTGCCACTTGAAGCAGGGTTCAAGGCCACCAAATTCAGGTGCAGTTTCCTACCACTTCAAGCAGGGTGCAAGACCACCAAATTCAAGTGCAGTTTCCTACCACTTCAAGCAGAGTGCAAGGCCACCAAATTCAAAATTCAGTTTTATTCCATTTCATGCAGGGTGCAAGTCCACCACATTTAAATGCAGTTTCATACCATTTCAAGCAGGGTGAAACCACCATAACACCACATAAACACCACACTCACAGTTCAGTAGACATTCAGTGTGTTCGGTTGATTCACAGCTCAGACACTCGTGACCTCTCCCTCCCCCATCTTGCAGAGACTGAGCCACACCCACACTTCCAGGTTTTATAATCCCTCCCACCAGAAGGGGCGTGGCCTTCATGGTGCTTTATTTCGAACCAACCACCACCAACAACCATTTGCTGTGCTTTATTTTGGACCAACCACATTAAGGGCACTCATGGTCAGTAAAACCACACTCAGTTTAGTAGAAATGTGTTCAGTGTTATTCACAGCTCAGACTGAGAGACGTGACCCTCTCGCTCCTCCATCTTGCAGAGACTGACTGAGGCACTCAACACTTCTGGGTTTTATAGTCCTTCTGGAAGGGGCGTGGCCTTCAGGGGAGAGAATCTCAACATTTTTTTAACCACAAATAACTCTTTTAATTTTCTTGTCCTGCACAGCGGAGGGGGGCTCTGAGTAAGATGGCCAAAAATCACAGTCGTAAATGGCAGTGTTTTTTCTAAAATCAATATACAGAACAACAGGAAGTGATCAACAAGAAGATCAGACTTTTAGTAATATAGATGTGGAAACAATGAACTGTGGGAGCTGGTTTATACCAAAGATATACACAAAAGTGCTGGAGTAACTCAGTGGGTCAGGCAGCATCTCTGAGGAAAATGGATGGATGGTCAGGACCCTTCTTCAGACTGACAGCGGGGGAAGGGGGCGTGGGGAGGCGAGAAACTGGCACCAATACGGGCCAGCCACAAATTACCTGGGTCCATTGTTGACTTGGGAAGGTGTGATCTCAAGAGAAACAATGTGGTGGAACTGGAGCTGGTCAAACGAGTGGGATCGAGGATGAGGGCAAGAAGGTAGGGGAGGGGAGTGTAAGAAGACGGTATTTAAAATTAGAGCATTGATGAGGTTGCTTGAGGTGCAGATCGAGCATTATTTTGGAAGACATGATATTGTTTGCTTTAGTTGAAATGTTAGACTTTTTTCAGGATGTGGAACATTTAAAAGCTGGGAATATACATAGACATAGAAAATAGGTGCAGGAGTAGGCCTTTTGGCCCTTCGAGCCACCACTGGCTGATCATCCAAAATCATTGCCACGTTTTGGCTTTTTCCACCATATTCCTTGATTCCCTTAGCCCTAAGAGATAAATCTAACATTCTCTTGAAAACATCCAGTGAATCGGCCTCCACTGCCTTCTGTGGCAGAGAATTCCACAGATTCACAACTCTCGGGATGAAAATGTTTTTCCTCATCTCAGTCCTAAATGGCCTGCCCCATATTCTTAAATTGTGACCCCTGGTTCTAGATTCCGTCGACATCGGGAACATTTTTCCTGCATCTAGTCTGTCCAATCCTTTAAGAATTTTATGTTTCTATAAGATTCCCCCTCATCCTTCTAAATTCCAGTGAGTACGAGCCCAGTCGACCCATCCTTTCATCAGATGTCAGTCCCGCCATGCCAGGAATTAACCTGGTGAACCTGCGCTGCACTCCCTCAATAGCAATAATCTATCAAATGTTGAGTGTCAGAGAGTGTTTTGTACATATTAGCAAGGCGGATGGTTTGCTTTTGTTGCACATGTGTGGGGGTTGGAGCATGGGGAACAGTGTGTTTGTTTCCAAGTTTCCTGCATAACTTGCTTTAGAATTGGAATATTTACAAGGTTTCTGACTGGCCCAACATTTCCAAGGGGCTTCTCTTTTTACTCCAGCTGTTTCCTTTATGGGACATCTTTAGCTTGCCTCTTGCTGAAACACTTAAAATACAACTTTCCAAAAGCCATTTTTGATGAATAAATGGCATGCGATGAGAAGAATTGCAGATACTGGTTTGTACCAAAGATAGACATAAAGTGTTGCAGTAACTTGGCGGGCCAAGTAGCATCCCTGGAGAATATGGATAGATATTTTGGATCGAGATCTTTCTCCTGACATGCAATGGTTCTGCCATAACTAAAGCGGATGACAATTGATGAGGCTTGCTAAGTATTAGTAAAAATAATGTACACTAAGAAAAAAAATGCACCCTGACTTGGCATGCACAATTTGTTTCCTTTTGATAAGAGTTTGGTAACATCCAAGATGTCTGAAAATAATAAGGTTAAACATTTAAGCACTTGAAATATTCCTTCTTTAGCAAAGTACTATTGGGCAGAAGGGATTGAGATGAGAAAATACTGAGGATGGTGATTTGTGCATCACTTGAAAAAAACTATAGATACTGCTTTTGATCGGTGACCTTCATTCAACACTGGTCCCAACTCATCTTGTGTAGCACGGAAAGACAACTTTTTAAATGTTTTTTAAATAAGGATCACAAGAATCTATCAAAGCAGATTTGACTTTCTGGCATTTAAAATGTTTTAATTGACCCTAAGGTTTGGGTCGGGCGGCGCTAAAAAGGACGCGGGCTGCTCAAGGACGTACGTTGCCAGTCTTGGGAATTGCAGTTGATGGTGCAACACCCTCCGACTAAGTGATCCATGTGGGCTTCCCGGTTTGTCCTCTTAAAGTCTGTGGATTCTGGCAGGAATAGAGAAGTTCATTTAAGAAGGGGGATTGTTTGAGACTGGGGTTGCTTTCTTTGGAACAGAGAAGGCTGTGGGGAGATGTAACCACATTGTATAAGGTTCCTAGGGAAAGTAGGAAGAGCCTGCCTCTCTCCACAAAGGAAAGTAGTGGAAGACTTGGGGGGGAGGAATTTATTTTCCTGGATTGGAACTGGGATTTTGGACTTTGCAGCCCAAATAAGTGATGGTGCAGCAAATGTTCCTCGTATTGTTATAGGGTGCAAAGGCCAGGACTAAAGGGCCTGTCCCACCTTCACGATCTAATTCACAACTTTTTTTACTCGTGGACATTTTTCATCGTGCTAGAAAAACGCCCCGACCTACTTGATGCCACGAGTGCCTACGACTACCATCACGGCCTGCTACGCCCTCGTGACGACCATGCTGCGGGTATGAATCGAGGGCAAACTCGGCAGAGGTCATGAAAGTGGGACAGACCCTTAAGGCCATTATCATGTATCTATCTGTACACTGTGGATGGCTCGTTTGTAATTGTGTATTGTTTTTCCGTTGACTAGTTAGAATGCAACGAACAGTTTTCATGTACACGTGACAATAAACAAAACTAAATTGAGATTTGTCTCAAAAGCTGATTATGACTGTAATAGCATTAATGGGCTGTTTGGCTGCTTTCTGAGCTATATATTTTGTCTTAATTGGGTGCGTTTACGTAGAAGAAACTTGGAAAAGACACCAAACTCCAATTGTCGTTGGCTGTGAATGTATTTGTTTAGTCTAACGCTGGAAGGAACCTTGGAGACTTCTCTTTTCCATGTGACCTTGTCAAACCATTATTATCAAAGTTCTTGCATTGGATTTTGGCGAACAACATACCAAATAAAATGGTCAGATTTGTGGAACTTAAGTTGTGTCTGCGTTTCTATACATCGGTGGACATTTCTGTACGCATTTTCTCAACAATTCTCCTCAAATTAAAAGTTGCTAGAGTTCACAGGTCCACGTGAGGGTTTACTATTCCGATTTTTGTTTGGCTATCGCTTCAGGGAACGTCTTTTTTTAATCACTGTCAGATGGCTGAAAGGGAAAATAGACGGAATAAAATGGGCCCAAATCCAGAACTCCCAGGGTAAAGCAGACTAAATTTTTCCATTGTGAGCTCATGTGAAAAAAATCTTTTTGCTCAATTTCCGCTATTTAAATATTAACATTGTTGATGTGACATATTACCAGTGCCGTTCTCCAGTTTGGTTATTGTCGATGATAAAAGAAGCTACTGTGAGACGCGCAAATGGAAAATCTAGTCTTGGAATGGTTCATGTTCATATTCCACAAGCATTAGTCATTGAGATACGAATACAAGCATTTATTACCCAAAAATCTGGCAAGAGTAAATTACAAATTCTTTACTGAGCTGCATGACACTTCCATTATACAATGCTCAATAGCATCAAGTATCATTGACCTTAATGAAAGGTCATTTTGAACTTTAATTATTCAAGTGGCATTTAAAAAAAAAAGTTTAAACTAAATTTCAAAATCTTTAATATTTGTTTTTTCCCTTAAACGTCCTGAATCTCTACCTCTTGTATTTTTGGTTAATTGATTAGATTGCAAATTAGTTCCCAATTTTCAAAAGTTCATAGAAAATTCCCTTTGTCTGTCAAATATTTACTTTTCTTTTACATCTGCGAAAGATCAGGATTAAGTTAGTGTTTTGCTCCGATTGAAACCCATATGGAGTATAATTAATGTTTAATACTTTTCTTTAAAAAATGGGTTAGGATGCATAGTGCCAAGGCAATAGAGTTGCTGCCTTGAGACCTGGGTTCGATCCTGACTTCAGGTGTTGTCTGTATGGAATTTGTACGTTCCCCTTGTGACCACGTGCGTGGGTTTTCTCCAGGTGCTCCGGTTTCCTCCCACACTCCAACGATGTAGGTTAATTGCTTCGGTAAAATTGTCCCTAGTGTGTCGGATAGGACTAGTATACGGGGTGATCGCTGGTCATCGTGGACTCTGTGGCCCAAGGGGTCTGTTTTCGTGCGATATGTTAAAGTACAGTGTGGAGTGGGAGGGGGATGTAAAAGGGTGTATAGTGTCTAACAATACTTTTTAAACAACTTGCGTTGCAACCAAGTACAAAATATACTAACTTGGCACGACTTAGAAAGTCTGTATAATAATAATCAAATGTTTTCCTCTCGAACTCTGAGAGCTGCTTTTATTCTTTATTTTCGGCACCTGCTTTGAATCCTTTCTGCTAAATGTCTCCTCTTCCCCTTGTATTGTCTACCCCATCATGTCATTCCTGATTCATCAAGAGCAATCTCTGGCTCTCTCTTGTTACTCTGTGCCGACTTGATCTTGATGATGATCGAAGATGCATGTGCGGTAGAAAAAACACCGCTGGGGAAAAGGATTGGTATTCCAGAGGTGTTGGTAATGGGGATACAATGCAAGATGTTTATCATCCAGAAATCCATTCTTTGGCCAGCATAGGCTAGAGAGGAGATGGCTTGCTGGGGTATAGCGAGGGAAATTTATCGACAGTGGTTTGCGGTGAAGTCTCTGTCTGAGGGACTCGTGAGGGATGGTGTTGCACGTCTTTACGTAACATCTGGCTTTCCCATTGTAATTTGAGATTGAATGCAGTTGAAATTCTTCTGCTATGAAGGAGTCTGGAAAATGCTAGGATCTGTAGAGAGGAAAGGTTGAAGAGCTGCAAGTTTGACAGAGGTGGGGAAATAAGTGATCCCTGCAGATGGAGCATCAGTAGGGAGACATGAAGTTATTTATTTCAGTAGAAAATAGAAGGAAACAACATTTAAGCCAGCTGAGGTTCAAGAAGTTGGCGATGTGTGATTGTGGCCACATCTGGGAAGAAATTGGCTAGATGGACATTTTGACTAAGCTGTGATCTTTCCTTCCCCACAGATGGTGACTGACTTGCTAAGTATTTCCATTGTTATTTATATTTGAGGTTTCCAGTGTGTTCAATAGTTTGTTTTCAAAAGCCTCTGGCTGGGCTTGTGGAGACATTGGGTCATGTGGTCTGAAAGATTAAATTGTGTAATTATGCTATAATTCTCTTTCTTGAGAATATATATTAAATCTTGCTTGCATTTGTATAGGTGAATGTTGGATGGCTTCCCAGGCTAATATGCGTTGACAATTTATTTCCCATCTTTAGTTTTGGTTTTAGAGATACGGCGTGCAACTGGCCCTTCAACCCACCAAGTCCGCGCCAGCCAATGACCGCACGTATGCTAGTTCCATGCTACCTTAATTTTGCAACCTACACACCAGGGGCAATTTGCAAAAGCCAATTAACCTACCAACCCGGAACGCCTCTGGAACGTGGGAGGAAACCAGAGCACTCGGAGAAAGCCCATGTGGTCACAGGGAGAACATACAAACTCCGTACAGACAGCATGCATAGTCAGGATCGAACTGATAGTAGTTACATGGCCCACGTCATCTTCAGACCTGTTGTGTAACATTGCTTGTGGAACTGAGAGCTCCAGAATTGGCAATCTACTTCCTTATTGATTCATTGTGGAAACCTTGACAACATTAAATTGTTAATATTAAGTATTAAAATACAAACCGTTTAGAAGTATTTAATTTTATTGCACTTCTAACCATTAGGAAATCTCAAGAAACTTGCAGGTAATTTAGGCAGCGTGTTCATTCTGCTTTAAATATTGCTTTAACTTTGTTTTAACCTTAAATTTGTCATGCTCTCCATCCACCTAAATATAAAATATTAATGTGGAGTATGCGTCTGAAGAAGGGTCTCGACCCGAAACATCGCCTATCTCCTTTGCTCCTGCTGCACCCGCTGAGTTTCTCCAGCCTTTTGTGTAACCTATAAAATATTAATGTTTTACTTTAATGCAGTACAACAGATTTTTGAGATGTAATTATTTTGAGAATCTTGTGCAGGTGTATTTAATGTTTATGACATTGTGATGAAATTTGTTTTGTATTTATCTTGAGTTTAGTTTATTGTCACATGCACCGAGGTACAGCGAAAAGCCTTTGTTGCGTGCTACCCAGTCAGCGGAAAGACAATACATGATTACAATCGAGCCATCCACAGTGTACAGACACATGATAAAGGGAATAACGTTTAGTGCAAGGTAAAGTCCGATCAAAGACAGTCCAAAGGTCTCCAATGAGGTAGATAGTAGCTCAGCACTGCTGGCTGGTTGTTGGTTGGACACTTGAACCACGACTGGTTCAGTTGCCTGGTGACAGCTGGGAAGAAACTGCCCCTGACTCTGGAGGTGTGCGTTTTCACACTTCTACACCCTTTGCCCGATGGGAGAAGAGGGAGTGGCGACTTGTCCTTGATTACGCTGCTGTTCCTGGCGAGGCAGCATGATGCGTAAATGAAGTCATGAGGCACTGAATATTGGGATCGATTCTCATTTAGAAAAAACAAAAACTGTTGTTGTGGGATTCCTGATGGCATTGATCTGTGTATTGTTCGAAGTGGAACAAACTCCAGCTGCTGCAAACATTTCCAACTGTTTCTTCTGGGTATTGATTAGCCCCAGTCACATCCTGGTTTATTCTGTTAATATCTGTTGCAGGATGTAGATGAAAGTTTTACATCATTATACTGGCAAGTGATGTCATCTACTTCAGACTGAGGCCCCTGACTCCCATGGCTTTTACAAGTAAAATAATTATTGTAAAAACACATTGTCCTTGGCAGAGGTTGTGACATAAAAGCACGATTTCGATGAATCGAGAGACACGCGCAGGATAGACCAGGTGTGGCTGTGGCTGTTCAATACCCAGAGGATGCAAAATGGATGCACGTTTAATTTTTAATGACATTTAAATAAAGTCCAAAACGTAGCAATGATGGGGTGTGAATAAGGTGTGTGTCCTGTTTATGATCGAGACGGAAATGTCTTTTTCCATCGATGTTAGATTCCTTGAGGAATACCAGTTTTCTATTGTATGTTTAGATAAGCTCAGAGATACAGCACGGAAACAGGCCCTTCGGCCCACCGAAGTCCGTGCTGACCAGCGATCCCCGTACATTAACACTATCCTACACACACGCTGGACAATTTACCATTATACCAAGCCAATTAACTTACAAACCTGTATGTCTTTGGACTGTGGGAGGAAACTGGAGCACCCAGAGAAAGCCCACGCAGGTCACAGTACGATATCCGGACATAAAGCACCCGTAGTCAGGATCGAATCCGGGTCCCTGGCGCTGTAAGCTAGCAACTCTACCGCTGCACCACCTGTGTATCTACCTGAGCACAGGTGCCACTACCTTAACTGAAATACTAGCTCTTTCACTGGAAGGGGCCAAATGGACAGTGGTTTTGAGGTGCCTTTCAACAGGAGAGGGGTTAATGGGTTAGGTATGTTCAGGGAAAATGTTAGTTTGCAGAGCCATGGTATTTGAGGAATAAGGGAACTGGTTGAAAAAGTCAGTGTGCGGGAAAGAAATGCAGTTGCTGCTTTGCACCGAAGATGGACACAAAATGCTGGAGTAACTCAGGGGGTCAGTGTTGGTGATGGCCGAAACATTGGTGATGTTTCGGGTTGAGACCCTTCTGAAGAAGTAGACGAAGAAGGGTCTTGACCAGAAACGTCACCTATTCCTTTTCTCCAAAGTTGCTGCCTGACCTGCTGAGTTACTCCAGCAATTTGTGTCTATCTTCCAGAGAAAAGGTCAGTTTGCCAGGCGGTAGCAGGTTGGAGCCATGTGTCGGCAGGAGAGTAACAGTTAACTTCAATCACATCATTAGGATCACATTCTCCTACGTAATCTAAATGCTACTATTTAAAGTTGATGGTGAATGTTTTCATTGGTGAGAAGTGCTGGTTTTGGAATAATTTGAAAAGTGGTTCTGAAATTGCCTGAGTAAATATCTGGTCAAAAGCCATTTTTGCTCCAATCTTAAAACCCTCTGATTGAAAACCAGACCGAGCATATCTCTGCCACTTTTACATCCAATGAAACATGGGGCATTAATTTTGATCAGAGCTTGCTATTAACGCTCTACAAAATTTAAAGTCTTATAAGCAAGAAAAGCGCTAATTTTTAGTAATACCTGTTCAACATGATAAGGCCACGTTCTTTTCCTCTTAAGATCTTGCATTAATGTAGTTCTTTTCGGAATTCTAAGTGCTCTAATGTAATTTTGAAATGTCATCGGAGTTGTAATGTGGGAATTGAAGCAGAGCAAGTTTCCACATTATCCAATTTAATAACGACAAGATGTTCATTGAGTTTTTTGGTCGATATTTTTCCAAGGTACTAAAGATCATTTCTTTATCAGAATAATGATGCAAAGCTATTTGTACTGTATGGCAGACTTAAAGTGGATCCCTAGTTTCTGTTCTGAATTCCTTCACTGACTGGGCTAATGCTCCTGTGGAGAGGGAATTTATTTATGTAACATTGCTGCCTCGCGTCTACAGTGGGGCTGAGTGTGGTGCAAACTTTGATCTGGCTACAACGGTAATATTCTGTGAATTGCTCCATCTCCACTTGTATTGAATGCAGTCTTTGATGTTTGCACTTGTTTCAGTGCTTAAAGGCAGAATCAAAACAAGATATATATTGTTTGTGGTTTTGATGAACTCATTTTTCATATTTCATTTTTGAAACTTTCACGTGCAAAGAAAGACCCGTTTCAGCACTTTAAACACTGTCCATGCCTTTAGAACTGTGAGCCTTTGTTGGCATACGTGCAGACTCTTCAAACCCAGGTTTCAAGAAAATTCCTTTGCCTCTATTGAATACATATGGAGTTGCCAGGACTTTAATGAGTGTGTCAAAGGTTCAGTATTTTTAAGGCATGCTTGTTGCAATGCTCTTCCCTAGAAAAGGAGAGATGATTATTTTGTTTTTTGGGATGACCAAAATATTAAATATCAAAATTAAACTCCTTTTGATCTATTAAAGGGCTTGTGGTTACACTTTAATTTAAAAAATGAAACTCTGAATTTAGAGTTCCAGGGGGGAGGCACATTGTAATTCCCAGCTGCTTCCATTGTCTTGCAGCACAGGAACAGGGTCTTCAGCCCACCAAGTCCACATTCTGTGCAAGAGTTGGGTTGGTTGGAAGTTACTGTCGTTTGGTCTATTTGTTCGATGCAATCTACGTGAAAGCCATCCTCCACAACACCAAGTGTGTCGGAAAGAACTGCATATGCTGGTTTAAATAGAAGGTACACACAAAATGCCGGAGTAACTCAGTGTGACAGGCAGCATCTCTGGAGAGAAGGAATGGGTAATGGTTCGGGTCGAGACTGATCTGAAGAAGGATCTCGACCCGCAAATTCACCCTTCTCTGCAGAGATGCTGCCTGTCCCGCTGAGTTACTCCAGCATTTTGTCTCAACATCATCAATATGTCATTACCTACACATTTACCCAGCTTCCCTTCAAACCCAGGCATGCTCTTTGCCTTATCCACATTTGTACCGTGATGCGTGGCCGTACCACTTCTCAGTTAAAGCAAGTCCTTAGTTCAGTATTGGGATTGTTTGTAATGTCAGGTTGTCTTGTCGGAAGATAACCAAATGAGCAAATCATAATTTGCTTCATCTTAACTTAATATCTAAATTGGGCCCCCCCCCCAACCCCTCTCCATCACGATGTACCTTCTTGAATGACTTGTGGCAGTATTAACCACTGATTTGCATGGAGAAATGCTTCTGAACACAAATCCAAAAACTTTGCCTGTAGTTTTCGAGCAACAAATTATTTAAATAATCCTTAAAGTGCCATCTTCCGTGTCTAAATCCAATGCTGCAATTGCCCATGCTAAACAAGTTTTCTCCTGATACAAAGTGCTAGAGTAACTTATCGGGTCGACAGCATCTCCCGGAAAATGGATAGGTGACCCAACCATTTTTCCCAGAGAGTCTGCCTGACCCACTGAGTAACTCTGGCATTTTGTGTCTCTCTTTGGTATTAATCAGTACCTGCAGTTCCTTGTTATTAATTTCCACCTGATATTGTTTGGCTGTGGATTTCAAGCTCAGTTGGGCAAGTTGTAACTAGGCATGTGCCACTCAAAGCCGGTTTAGCATATTAAGGTCGTTAGTAATGGAACAAGGTTGACCTAGCCACTTTTTATTGGAATTTCTGTCGGGTGTAGTTAAGCTGGGAACTGGACCAGGGTATTATTTTCTGATGCCAGCAGTGGCTTGCAAAAGTTTTCATACCCCTTCAACTTTTCCACATTTTGTCACGTTACAACCATAAACGGAAATGTATTTTATTGGGATTTTATTTGATAGACCAACACAAAGTGGTGCATAATTGTGAAGTGGAAGGAAAATGATACATGGTTTCCAAATTTTATTACAAATAAAAAACTGAAAAGTGTGGCGTGCAAAAATATTCTGCCCCTCCCGAGTCAATACTTTGTAGAACCACCTTTCGCTGCAATTACAGCTGCAAGTCTTTTGGGGTATGTCTCTACCAGCTTTGCACATCTAGAGACGGAAATTTTTGCCCATTCTTCTTTGCAAAATAGCTCAAGCTCAGTCAGATTGGATGGAGAGCGTCTGAACAGCAATTTTCAAGTCTTGCCAGAGATTCTCAATTGGATTTAGGTCTGGACTGACTGGGCCATTGAATATGCTTTGATCTAAACCATTCCATTGTAGCTCTAGCTGTATGTTTAGGGTCGTTGTCCTGCTGGAAGGTGAACCTCCGCCCCAGTCTCAAGTCTTTTGCAGACTCTTAACAGGTTTTCTTCCAAGATTGCCCTGTATTTGGCTCCATCCATCTTCCCATCAACTCTGACCAGCTTCCTTGTTCCTGCTGAAGAAAGGCATCCCCACAGCATGATGCTGCCACCACCATGTTTCACAGTGGGGATGGTGTGTTCAGGGTGATGTGCAGTGTTAGTTTTCCGCCACACATAGCGTTTTGGATTTAGGCCAAAAACTTCAATTTTGGCCTCATCAGACCATATAACCATATAACAATTACAGCACGGAAACAGGCCATCTCGGCCCTTCAAGTCCGTGCCGAACAACTTTTTTCCCTTAGTCCCACCTGCCTGCACTCATACCATAACCCTCCGTACCCTTCTCATCCATATGCCTATCCAATTTATTTTTAAATGATACCAATGAACCTGCCGCCACCACTTCCACTGGAAGCTCATTCCACACCGCTACCCCTCTCTGAGTAAAGAAGTTCCCCCTCATGTTACCCCTAAACCTCTGTCCCTTAATTCTAAAGTCATGTCCTCTTGTTTGAATCTTCCCTATTCTCAAAGGGAAAAGCTTGTCCACATTAACTCTGTCTATCCCTCTCATAATTTTAAAGACCTCTATCAAGTCCCCCCTTAACCTTCTGCGCTCCAGAGAATAAAGACCTAACTTATTCAACCTATCTCTGTAACTTAGCTGTTGAAACCCAGGCAACATTCTAGTAAATCTCCTCTGTACCCTCTCTATTTTGTTGACATCTTTCCTATAATTGGGCGACCAAAATTGTACACCATACTCCAGATTTGGTCTCACCAACGCCTTGTACAATTTTAACATTACATCCCAGCTTCTATACTCAGACTTCAGACCAGAGCACCTTCCTCCACATGTTTGCTGTGGACTTCTTATGGCTTTGTTTCAACAATGGCTTTATTCTTAGTTAATTTATTAACTATAGTTAACTATAAATATAGTTAATTTATTTATCGTGTTGCACAGGGAGCCAAATGCAACGTAATTTCGTTTGGAACTGTATATATCAATGTATTTCTAAATGACAATAAAGGTTGTTTGACTTTGGATTTGACTTTTTTGGATTCTTGCCACTCTTCCATAAAGGCCCGATTTGTGGCGTGCACGACTAATAGTTGTCCTGTGGACAGATTCTCCCATCTGAGCTGTGGATCTCTGCAGCTCCTCCAGAGTTACCATGGGCCTCTTGGCTGCTTCTCTGGTCAATGCTCTCCTTGCCCGGCCTGTCAGTTTAGGTGGACGGCCATGTCTTGGTAGGTTTGCAGTTGTGCCATACTCTTTCCATTTTCGGATGATGGATTGAACATTGTTCCGTAAGATGTTCAAAGCTTGGGATATTTTTTAATAACCTAACCCTGCTTTAAACTTCTCCACAACTGTGTGTTCCTTGGGCTTCATGATGCCATTTGTTCACTAATGTTTTCTAACAAACCTCTGAGGCCTTCACAGAACAGCTGTATTTATACTGAGATTAGATTACACGCAAGTGGACTGTATTTACTAATTAGGTGACTTCTGAAGGCAATTGGTTGCCTGGATTTTATTTAAGGGTATCAGAGTAAATAAGGCCAGTTCATTGGCTATATTTAAGAGGGCGTTAGATGTGGCACTTGTGGCTAAAGGGATCAGGGGGTATGGAGAGAAGGCAGGTACGGGATACTGAGTTGGATGATCAGCCATGATCACATTGAATGGCGGTGCAGGCTCGAAGGGCCGAATGGCCTACTCCTGCACCTATTTTCTATGTTTCTAAAGGGGGCTGAATACCTTTGCACGCCACACTTTTCAGTTTTTTATTTGTAAAAAAAATTGAAAACCTCGTATCATTTTCCTTCCACTTCACAATTATGCGCCACTTTGTGTTGGTCTATCACATAAAATCCCAAAAAAATACATTTACGTTTGTGGTTGTAACGTGCTAAAATGTTGAAAAGTTGAAGGGGTATGAAAACTTTTGCAAGCCATTGTATCTCATATACTGTGTTGTGAAGCGAGTGTGGACATCAACCCAGACCAGAGTTGGGTCAATAGTGATTCTGGGTTTACATTGTCTTCTCTCACAGATTGTATGGCCACTTGTACAACTTATGAGCTGTAGAATCTGCTGCACTGGCCTGTAATCTTTCTTTGGGTTGTGGTCCGGGGGGGGGGGGGGGGGGGGAGGGAGGAAAGAGTGAAGACAGTTTATTGCCTTGTGAAGAAAAGCCAGATTTGATAATTGAAACAAGATTGAGGGAGATGTGTTTGTTAATTGTTTTGTGTTTTAACTTTGGTTATTTGAGAATTTTTATAATTTATGCCTGGGGCACTGGGAGCCAGGCTGCCATCTCGTGGGGGGAGAGCAAGCCAGTGTTTCTTGCAAAACATGAGACTTCAAATAACTATGTGATTTCTGTCGAAGATTTTTGTCTGGTGGTGCTTGCCACGGGAACATGTTCCGTGCTACCTGCTCCATAGTCGGTGACTAAACCGTCTCCCTCACCTGCTTTGCCAGGTGAGGAGGGGGCTGTGGACCCCCAGCAGGACCTGTCGAAGGGTGGATGTGCTTCTAGAGAGCCAACGGCCATCCACATTTCAGTAGAAGTTGCGATCACCGTCATACATAGCATTGTAAGGCAACATGCACGTTGATGTTTTTAATGATGATGATGATGATCTGATGGGAGAGAGGAGAAGGAAGAGTGACCATGGTGTGGATGGATCTTGATTATGTTGGCTGTATTCCCAAGGCAGCGTTGTGGCGACTGGTCGAAAGGACGCTGCCTTCACAGCTCTGTATTTACTCGTGGTCTTGGGCAGAGTGGTAAAAAAACATTTGAAGGAACTCGAAAAACTCCCAGAACAAAACAGACTGACATCCCATTCCTCCTCCCCCCCCCCCCCCACCTCCTGGCTGCACACACCAGCTGCAATGTTTGGCATCCGTAAGATGTACCGTTGTTGCTCACCAAATCTACCCCTGACATCAGTCTGAAGAAGGGCCTCGACCCAAAACGTCGCTTATTTCTTCTCTCCATAGATGCTGCCTCACCCGCTGAGTTTCTCCAGCATTTTTTGTCTCTGTCCCAGGAAGTGTGAAAGACCGCAAGTTCTCCTCCAAATTGCATACAATCCTAACCTGGCATTTTTTCCCCATTAAAGCTTAGAAATGTGTTCACCAGAAAGATCTTCAGCAGGCAGCTGTTGCAATCACTTTCCAGCACGATATGGAATGGGCAATAAAATGCTGCTTTTGTCTTGTTACACCATGTACCAACAAAAATGGACAATGAATGATTTCAATTTGTCTTGTCTGTGGTCTCCTTATTAAGTTATGGATCTTGGTTTTCCTTCAGGATGTGTGTTTATACTCAATTTATGTGCAGGATATCAGTATAATGGACAAAACTTAATTTACTTCCTAACTGTATTGATATCCACAGTTTTTTTTCCGCTGTTGGAATAGTTCATAGATTCTAGGAGCAGAATTTGGTCATTCGACCCATCAAGCCTGCTCTGCCATTCCATCACGGCTGATTTATCTTTCCCTCTACCCCGTTCTCCTGCTTTCTTCCTGTAACCCCTGACACCCTTACTAATCGAGAATTCAAGAATCTGTCAAATACCACCTTAAAAATATCCATTTACTTTGTCCCCACAGCCGTCTGCCGCAAGATGTAAGAAAGCAAGAATGTTGTTTCTTCCATTTCAGCAATGGTCTGGACCTACCAGGACAAAGAAATTCTCTTTGTCATTCCCTTTACTATTTCATGCACACAGATTGGATTTCAGTGCTGGATCTGCCCATGAGGATTGTCGTGCATGCTCTGTGGACGGGCAGTCCTCTGTCTTTAGTTTTCAATATGAATGGATGAGACGTCGCTGCCAATTTACTTAATAAAGGTGCGCACCACTGCCATGCGTGTTTTTTAATGCCTGTCTGTGGTTGCTACAGATCCTTGAGTGGGGGCGCCGTTGTGTATGGCTGCCCAGCCTGCAGCTGTTCGTCCTTTCACCCTTTTTTAATTTTAAGTATGTTAAAAAGTGTTGTTTTGGAGGTCTAGTTTCTTTTTTATGTGGGTGGGGGGGGGGGGGGGGGGGGGGGGACTTTTCCCTCAGTCCCTACCCGGTCGGAGATGCGTCTTTCCTCCGAGCCGCATCTTCACCCCTTCCTCGCGGGCTACCACCTGGACTGGAGCGGCGTTTCATGCCGGGACCGGCTAGAACTTCAGCTCCCGCGGCGACGCAGCGTTGAAGCACCGTCGCGGAGCGGGCGATGTCTTATCGAGGGCCGCCGTGTGGTAACCTCTGGAGTGCTGAGACCTCCGACTGCAACATCGCGGAGCTGTGGGGTCTGCGGAGTGTCCAGCTGCGGGCGGCGCTGACTTTGAACACAGCGGAGCCTGGGATCTTTCACCGAGATCGCCAGTGTTGGAGCTCCGACCAGCGTGGCCTGTGGACCTCGGGAGCTGCGGTCTCCGGTAGCAAGCGGCCGTTCCAGACACTCCAAGCCGCTGATGTTTAATGTTAAATTCTTCTTTAATGTTGTGTTTTATTTTTATCGGTGTGCTGCAAATGGCAACTCAAGTTTCACTACACCAATTGGTGTACGTGATAATAAATGTCCTTTGTCCTTTGTACCAGCAGTCTTGTTATGGTTAAAACTGTTCTAGGCTGGTTTTGCAATCCTTTTCCAGTAAAGTAGCAACTGGGATATGATTTAGGTTTTGTTTGTTGGTTGGGAACAATGAACGTATTTGTGTTCGGTTTTGGGCATCATGTTACAGGAAAGTTGTCAAACTGGAAAAGGTACAGAGAAGTTTTACGAGGATGTTGCCAGGACCAGAGAGTCTGTAGTATAGGGTGAGGTTGTGTAGGTTGGGACTATTCCCTGGAGTGCAGGAGGATGAGGGTTGATGTTATGGAGGTGTATAAAATCATGAGAGGAATAGATTGTGTAGATACACAGAATCTTTTGGAGAGTAGGTGAATTGAGGGTCTAAGGTGAAGGGGAAAAGATTTAATGGGAACCTGAGGCGTAACTTTTTCACACGAAGGCTGGTGGGAGTATGGAACAAGCTGCCAGAGGAGGTAATTGAGGCTGGGACTATCTCAATGTTTAAGAATCAGTTAGACTGGTACATGGGTAGGACAGGTGTGGAGGGATATGGACCAAACACAGGCAGGTGAGACTAGTGTAGCTGGGACATGTTGGCCGGTGTGGGCAAGTTGGACCAAAGGGCCTGTTTCCATACTATATCACTCTTTGACTAATGTCAGGAGAATTTTACATTCGCAGTTAAACTGAATGTTAGAGCCAGCCACAAGTAGCAAAAAGTAGCACTAGTAGCAAAAAGTGTGGGCCTGGAGGTTCGTAGGTAACAGACAGCAAGGTATCGCCTGAAACAAGTCCATCTTCCATTTGGCTTTAGGAAAAATGACTGGTGAAAGAAAGGCTTTGCATGCCTTTGACCATTGCGATTACAGTTTCTATTTAGAATCTGGCCAAGGCTGTTATTTAATGCCTGTCCATAAATGCCCTTTAAGTTTGCTGCTTGCTAAAGGGCCTGTCACACTAGCGCGCGATTAGACGCGACCTACCGTGGTCGCTTTAGTCGTCCGGCCTCGCGTGACCCTGTCCCACTGCGATCGCCGGAGTCTCGTGGAGTTCCGCGGACTCGTGTGGAGCTGGTGTCGACATCGCGCGTAGTGTCCAAAAACCGACACTGCTTAAAAATTACGCGCGGCAAAATCCTGTCGCGCAGAACGTGATGACGTTTTGACGTTGTGCGTCTTCAGCGTGGCGTTGCGTGATGACGTCGTGCAACGCGCATGCTCATGCGCATCGTCACGTGATGAAAAATAACGTCCTTCCTTTGGACGTCGCGCGTGTAATCGCGCGCTAGTGGGACAGGCCCTTCACTCGCACCGGGATCGCCTGACCCCCACGCGACCCCCGCGTCCGAATTTGTCGCGCTTGTCGCGTCTAATCGCGCGCTAGTGTGACAGGCCCTTGAGGCATTTAAGAAGACCGTTAGAATTCCACAACATTGCTGTGGGTCTGAAGTTGCACATGGGTAAAGATGGTCAACATAAGGAACTGTAGATGTTGGAATCTTGAGCAAAAGACTGTGCTGGAATAACTCGGCGACATCCCAAGAGAACATAGGTAGGCACCATTTCGGTTGACGACCCGAAAGCCTGTTCTCCACAGATGCTGCCTGACCCGCGTTACTCCTGTATTTTTTTTTTTTTGTTGTTGAGTAACGATGGAGGGTGTCTCTACGGACCCAAGGGCGGCACAGTGGTGAAGCCGTATAGTTTTACAGCATCATAGACCCAGCTTCAATACTGACTACAGGTACTGAATGTACGAAGTTTGTACCTTCTCTCTCTGCGTGGAATTTCTCCGGATGCTCTGGTTCCCCCACACACTCCAAAGTTGTAGAGGTTTGTAAGTTAATTGGCTTTGGTAAAATTTGGAAATTTGTCCGTCGTGTGTAGGATAGTGTTAGTGTATGGGGATTGCTGGCCGGCGCGCACTTGGTGGGCCAAGTGCCTGTTTCTAAAGTCTAAAGTGAATCAGATGTGTTTTTAAAACAACCCAGACCCTTAATGATTGGGCTGCAAACCATAAGCCACAATGTTGAGTAATAACGTCCAACGTAAGCCTAACACATGACTGGATTTTAAATTCCATGGTTGCTGTGATAGGATTTGAATTGTTCCCTCCGAATACTTGGTCCAAGTCCCTGGGTTAGTAGTCTGTCCATTTAACTAATGCCCCCGATATATTTACAATTCTTATTGCCGTGTTCCCATTGCTAACAATACATGCACTTGGTAATGGAACATGTTCTTCTTTTACTGGTATAGGAAGAAATTGCAGTTGCTGGTCCATCCTGAAGATGGACACAAGTTGCTGGAGTAACTCAGCGGGTCAGGCAACATCTCCGAGTTACTCCAGAGTTAGGGTTAGCCATACTTGTTGTTGTTAACCTCGGGTATTTGCAAACCTATAATTCCTAATTAAGAGTTTCATCCTCATGATAAATCAACATTCGTTACAGAAATAATTTGGAATTTGTTCATACTGCTTTACCATCTATGTGAAATCTTACTCGGTTGGTGAAATCAAATCTTATATATCCTATATATATTTTCCGCATCTTTCTGAAGAGATGGTGGTTTTTTTTGTTAAATGCTGACAAAATGCCAGTGCTACTTACTGGTTCAAAGTACTTAGTTTATCATTTTCATAGTAGCAGCAAGTTGGCCAGGGGCATGTTACTTCTTTATAAACTGTAAACGGACCTGTCTTCTTCCTCTTGCGTATGACGTGCACAGCTTAAAGTTGGAGATCATGGGTAGACATCCAGGCCGGGACAGCATCAGTTACTGGGTGGATGGCTTTGATGCCCCCAGGGAAAAGCCTCAGTGGGCAGTCATTCACAATGTGTGGGGTGGTCTGGTCTGGATGTCCACAGTCGCAATCAGGGCTGTCTGTCAACCCCCACTTATGCAGGTGATAGGCTGTTCTTGCATGGAGTCATGGTGACTGACTACTGTTTTGCGTAATTCTGTTTTCCGATGGTTAAAATCTTTAATTTCCAAAGAGTCTTGCTGCACACTGAGATAATACTGAAGGAAGCAACTCCTAATTCTTAACATTTGCTTAAAGCAGTGATTTCATTTTTTTACTTTAAAATTCCTGATGTTAAATGGACCTTTTTGCTGAACATATGTGCAGATCCAGTGTGAATTGAAGTAAAACTTTAGCAGAATAATTAAAAAGAGCTGATGTTGTGAAGTTCCTTCAAGAATGTAGTGATCTATCGAATATTTTTGTTGGGTCTAGACCAAATGTCTGACCATACCATTTGTCATCTTTGCTTCTGCAGCTTTTATAGTCTCTGTAAAAGAATTGTTGCTTCAGCAAATTCCTTTTTTATCCTCCTTGCAAAGATCAGTTGAGTAAATCTGGTGTGTGGTGGTTCAAACTGGATGGCTCTGCACCATTTTGCCATGTCATAAATCAGGATTTTCCTGCGTGTTTAGTTGAAAAAGCTGTTAAACTGAAGGGCTTGAGACCCATCATGTGGTGTCTCAGTGGTTTAAGCGGTTTTTCTTAAAGAAAAATCTGAAATTGATAAATAATGGTCCCGCAATATGTTGAAAGATTGTGGTGTTTGAGGTGGAGCAAGAAATGCATTTGCGGGTTTAGTTTTTATGTGTTTAAATGTCCAGTGGGTCACAGCAAGGAGGATGAATCTTAGAAACAGAAAAGAGGTGCAGGAGCAGGCCATTCGGCCCTTCGAGCCAGCACCGCCATTCAATATGAACCTGGCTGATCATCCCAAATCAGTACCCCGTTCCTGCTTTCTCCCCATAACCCCCAAAGGTGTTGGGGGTTATGGGGAGAAGGCAGGAGAATGGGGCTGAGAGGGAAAGATAGATCAGCTGTGATTGAGTGGCAGCGTAGACTTGATGGAACGAATGGCCTAATTCTGTTCCTATGACTTATTAAATTATGAATCGCTATTTCTACATGACACTGATCTCTGGTGGTGGGAAAATATGAGAATGGGTAAATTGTACACAAAGCGAAGAATAATTAATGGGCAACAAACTTTCCCTGAATCCTCTTACTCTTAGTAGAACTAATTTAGATCCAAGTGCAGTAATTCTGTAGAAACGAGGAACTGCAGACGCTGGTTGACAAAATGAGACACAAAGTGCTGGAATAAGTCCGCGGATCAGGCAGCTTCCCCGAAGAACATGGGTAGGTGAAGTTTTGGGTTGGGACTCTTCTGTGTCCATGTGCTGTAATCAACAGATCATCCATCCATCCATCCATGTCCCTATGCTGTAATTGTGTAGGGGTTATTGGGAGTAGAATGGAAGCGATTTCGATAATGATCAAGCTAGGGCCCATTTTGGAAAAAATGGGTAAAGAGGCAAGTGTTTGGAATCGGAGAAGACAAAGGTGGAAATGTTCAGAATAAAGGGGCTTACAGAGGAGCCACCAGATATATGGGCTGATGCCTTGCAGCGTTTGTGAAGAGAATGCAAGTGGAACACTCGTTACTGCCTGCATATGGATTGACATGATCCAGGTTCAGTTATTTTAATCATAATGATCTTTCAAAGTAACTGGGAAAACTACAGACTTTTAATACGCGTGGAAACTCTGCAGAGACGTCAAACAGAGGGTGATTGGTTAGTGCGGAGAACCTGGGAGAAGTACTGAATCAGTGGTGGGTGAGCCTTTGACATGCCGTTCTGGGGCATTTTGAGATGAATCTAGATGTTTGTGTGGTGGTACAAATTGCCAGAACCTGCCATGAATATATTTGTAAGTATTGACTGACTTGAGAGTTCATGGGGGTTACAACGACAGAGAGTTTAGAGGTCATGGTTACTCAGTAGTAGAAATGGGTCCTGTGGTCCTCTGAGCCTGCATTGGACAAGTTCCCATTTACGTCTGCACTCTGGCATTTTTCTCATCACTGTACCTGTTGTGCTTGTACGTGGTTTGACTCTGCTCGTATATAATATCATCTGAATTGATTGATTGGATAGAGCACAAAAGCTGTTCACTGTATCTTGTTACACATGAGAATAATGAATGAATACCGACCGATACCAACATTAATCCCATTTTATTCTCCCCACATTACCATCAATCTGCCCCGGATTTTTGCTATTCATCTACTGGCTTGGAGTGGCCATGGTAATAAATTAACCCATCAAAATGCATGGGATCTTTGGGATTTGAGAGGAAACCGGATCTGAAACTCCAAAGGAAGCCCAAGTGGTCACAGGGAGAATATGAAACTCCGCACAGACATCACGGTAGGCCAGGATGAAATCCTGGAATTGTCAACCCGCAGCTGTAGCTATTATGTTGCAGCTGCAAGGTTGTTAGGAGACTAGACATTGCGAAGAGAGTAAGGGAATTGTGGTTTGAACAATGAGCCTTGCAACTGAAAACCCAGACCTGCTCTTGACATTGAAGTTCCGCTCAGCTTGTGTCGTAAATTGATTCCAGTAAATCGCTGTACTTATTGCTGAAGTATTTGAGCATTCATTATTTTAGTCTGGTTTCTATTCTTTGAAATGATCTTAGCTATACCTCCACCGTGACAATGTGAACACTGGTATGTTTCATCGGTTGCATAAAACTCGTGGGATTTTACCCCCCCCCCCCCCCCTTTCACAGTTCTGGTTTGCAATTGAGCTGTTTAATCATCAGGCTGTCAAAAGACTTGCATTTTGTTGCCTGTATTTAATACTGTCATAGAGATAAAATGCTGGTAGATTTGCTGCCTTACCTCGCCAGAGAACCCGGTTTGATCCTGACCGCAGGTGCTGACTGTACCGGGTTTGTATGTTCTCCCTGTGACTGCGTGGGTTTCATTCAGTTTCCTCGCACATTCCACAGACGTGCAGGTTTGTAGGTTAATTGGCTGCTGTAAATTACCCCTTGTGTGTGGGATAAAACTAGTGTACAGGTGATCACTGGTCGGTGGGCTGAAATGCCTATTTCCACTAAAAATCTCTAAAACTAAATGAAAGAATTCTAGCAAATGTAAGTAGAGGGATACTCTATTATCCTATACTAATGTGGGCTATTATGGAAAATAATTGTTTTGCACTTGCAGGGAAACCAGTTTGCAGATAGTTCCCAGGAATAGAACTCGAGAGCAACTATCTGCGTCTGGTTTTACTGAAAGATTTACGCGTATCTTCTTGACGCACTCTGTGCTTTTAAAAGCATTTCCGTATCAGATGCATAAACATTTATTTTAATTAGTCGTCCAATGATCCGTGGCCTCTTCAGATGTTTTGTGTCACTTCAGCTAAAGCAATATTTAAAAGCAGCTGAACACAGCATATTTGAGGCCTGGATATTGACTCAAGTGTGTTTTATTGATGCAAATGAA
This sequence comes from Raja brachyura, assembly GCA_963514005.1. The sequence continues at coordinate 61,516,964 of OY740790.1, forward strand.
TTTCAATTATAAAAATGTATGGAGTGGCGGTATTAGTGAGGGAGTAGTCTATTGAACTGTATCATGACATGTCCAAGGCTAAACATGCTGTTCAAAATGGCTAAAGTGTTTTACCTTGGGCTGTCTTATCCATTCTCTCTTTACATTTGTGGCATTGACAGTTTAATGTTGTATTGACGTATTATAGACTTTATTTTCTCTGTTAGACCCTTGTGTTTCTGGGAATAAGCTCGCATGTATTAGTTTAGGTTTATTATTGTCACGTGTACTGAGAGACAGTGGACAAATCTTTTGCGTGCTGTGCAGGCAAATAATACCATCCACACATGTATTGGGTGGTGCCAAAGAGAAAATAAGCAGAGTTCAAAACATAGTTTTACAGTTACGGAGAAAGTGCAGGTTTAAAGTGAAAGGATTGGAATGGGGCAGATTGGAAGATAGGGTTTTATCCTTGACATTTGAGAGGTCAGTTCAAGAGTCCAATAACATCAGAGAAGAATTGTTTCTTGAAATTGGTGGCACATGCTTTCAAACGTTCAGTTTATTATTGGCATGTGCCCCGAGGTACAGTTTAAAGTTTTTGTTGCGTGCTATTCAGTCAGTGAGAAGACTATACATGATTACAGATACAGGATAAAGGGAATAACGTTTAGTGCCAGGTAAAGTCCAATTAAACATATTCCAAGGGTCTTCAATGAGGTAGATAGTAGGTCAGGACTGCTCATTGGTTGTGACTAGGATGGTTCACTTCCCTGATATTAGCTGGGAAGAAACTGTCCTTGAATCTGCAGGTATGCGTTTTCACACTTCTGTAAAGGGCCTGTCCTACCAACATCCGACTCCATGCGATGAGCGCAATCAAACTAGAAGTGGGGGGCTGCGAGGAGGTCGGGTGATCCCCTGTACAGGGCCGTTCCCACCAGCATGCGGCAAGCGCGACCAAACCGGCGCAACGCGGCGCAAAGTGAGGCGAACTTGGAGCGAAGTCTTAAGGTAAGTTCACCAGGACAGAGAGGGGCACAGAGGCACACACACAGAGGGCCACAGAGCCACACACATAGAGGGTCACGGTGGCACGATGTCGAGGCGATTGCGAGGTGACAAGCCCTTGCAGCGCGGAATTTTCTAACATAGTCAGTCTTTCGGAGCCCCGTGCGATGTCGGGACGAACTCGGCACAATTCCGGGGATTGAAGTGGGACCGGCCCCGCGACGCCGGACGCTCAAGCGACCACGTTAGGTCGCACTCATCGCATGGAGTTGCATGCTTGTAGGACAGGCCCTTAACTCTTGCCTGATGGGAGAGGTTGAGAAGAGGGAGTGACCAGGATGAGACTCATCCTTGAATATGCTGATGGAGCTTTGCCGAGGAAGCGTGAAGTGTAGCGCTTGTTTTCTGCATGACTGGATAGGGGAAAATAGAGAGTGTCTGGAATGTGAGCGGCCCTTGGTAATGTTGGCTGCTTTCCTGAGGCAGTAAAGTTGATTGGGGGAGGCTGTTTGTGGGCAGAGCAGTGGCCATACTGAGTTGTGATGTATCAAGATCGGATGCTTTCAATGATAAAGGTTGGTAAGAGTGTTTTGGGACATGCTGAGTTTCCTTGGTCTTCTGCGGGCGTAAGGACATTCTGAGGTACGTAGGACATATTGAAGGTCAGCTGAAGGTTGGCATCAGGGTTATGCATGAATAAAGGATTAGAGAGACTGACAAAATGGATTCCCTCTCCACATATCCTTCCTGATCTGGGCATTTTCACAAGTTTCCTGTTTTACATTTTGACCAGATAGGGTTCTGTGAAAACTCAAGACAGTGAGAAAACTTTGCTCTGGATAATATCTGCTCTTTGTGTTTGAAAACAGGAAAATCAGCATCCACCAGGACTAGCTAGGCTCCACACTGCTTGTATTAGTCAAGGGCAGGGTCTAGACACACAAGGGAAGATTGTCACAATGGAGTAGTCAAGCACCACTTAGTTTGAAATTTAATCCAAAGTTTGTGCCTTTTTTAAAATTTCTAACAGTCTTGAGTTATTTAACAATGATTTGAAAGTGGAAGTTTTCAGTAAGCAACTGTGAAGATCATTAAGGCCAAGGTTCCTCAGACACTACCTAACCCTGTCTAAATAGCTTTGGGTTATTTTCAGAGCTTTAATCACCAAACCTCGACTGAGTATATCCGATGAAATGGCTTTGTGCAAGTTAGTCCTGACATTCTTTCACCATGAGTAAAGTAATGAAGGTAATAAAATGCAATTCTCTGTAGGATGAAGCCTGAAGTGTTGCAGGAAGCTCATTTTTCAGGATGAAGCATGACAGAGTCATCATTCTCAGTGAGTTTGAGATGTAGACTCAATTATGTGATAATGTGTGTAAATCATGGTTTGGTTTCCTTCTAGATTCTTCAGAAGTATGACCCTCAAAAGGAGGAGGAATTGAGAATCTGGATTGAAGAAGTTACAGGCAAGCGCCTGGGTGAGAACTTTCAAATCAGCCTTAAGGATGGTATCATTCTGTGCATGTAAGTAGCTGACAGACCTTGTTTGAATTATACTCTTGATAATTTTCTGTTCTACAAATCTTGTGCTTCACGTTTTCACAATCACAATAATACTTTATTAGCCAAGTATGTTTTGCAACATACGAGGAATTTAATTTGCCAAGTCAGTCATACAATAAAAAGCAACGGAACACACAAAACACATTTTCAGTCTAGCCTTCCCTCAATTTGGCAATATACCTCTTCCTAATGAATCATCGCCATCAATGGACTGTCTTTATACAGTGTCTTATATGTCCTTGGATGACCTGAAGTCTTTGCTGGTCACTAAAGACACAGCTACCAGCTTTGGAGGGCATCTGCTATACACGGTGCCTCAGGAAGGCCGTCAGCATTCGCAAAGACTCCTCACACCCTTGCAATAGTTCTTCCGGCAGATGTTACAAGGCCTTCTAAGCCCGCACCTCCAGACTTGGGAACGGCTTCATCCCCAGAGCTATAGCTGCTCTGAACCGGCCCTGCTGAGTGCCCCCCCCCCCCCCCCATGAACTGTCTCCCTCGGATGGTCACGTCGCACATCGACCCGGCACAGACATATTTGCACTTTATACTGCTTTTATGTTAATCTTGTTTCTTTGGGTGTCTACACTTTTGGTTGATTAAGTTGCATTGGATAGAAGCTGCATACCAAACCTCATTGTACCTCTGTTCAATGACAATAAAATATATTATTATTATTATTATTATCTAGTGTAACAAGACCTAGCATTTATTCGGGCATTTGTTGATAAATGGAAATAAATATTCATGCCGCAAATGTGGCAGGCAATGACCATCTCCAACAGGAGATTCTGTCCACCTATCTTGGACATTCGGAGGCATTCCCATTGATGTGTCTCCCATGCTCCAAGGGTCATGGTGGACGAGAAGGCAGACTGGGCTCAACACAAATACTGAATATCCTGCAATATGTAACCAACCTCCTGGCACCCCAAGTCGCTGTCATCATCTACAAGGTACAATTCATGACTGTGATGGAGTACTCTCTATGTACCTGGATTAGTGTATGTCTAACAATGAGCTTGACTGCCACCAGAACACAGCAGCCTCCTTGCCCGGCACTGCTTCCACTACCATAAACATTTATTCCGTCCTAAAGCGGCTGTGTGATGTACGGTCTACCTCAGTTACTCTGCTTGCATCTCCCAAATCTGTGACCTCTGCCACCAAGGAGAATACCATCACTCGCTCACTTGCGCACAACACTGACTTGGGGAAATATTCCCATCTCCTCACTGGGTCTTGAGCCTAAAGCTCTCTCCTGTTGGAAGTACCCTTTCCAGAAGGACTATTGCAGTTTAATATGGGATGGCTAGTACACAAGCCAAAACTCTGCCTCAGCAATGTTTTGTTTGTTGTTTCCACATAGACAAATTCCTACAAAATGACGTCCAACTGGCCCATTAGGAAGTGAATGACATTCAAAACATGAACGACAGATTCTTCAAAGGTTCTAGTATTAAAAATGGGGAGGGAGGGTGGTGTTGCAAGAATTCAAACTAAAATAACATATGAAGCATCATCTGAACTTGTATGCTTGGTAAAATACCTATTTAATGACTAGCTATAAATTCTGACCTGATAAATCTAACAGAAACATTACAACCTGCTTGTCACTTTGCTAAAGCAGACTGGCATGCTGAGAGTAGCACTGGTCGAGGACGTGTTCAAAGAAAGTTTAGATACAGCATGGAAACAAGCTCTTTGGCCCAGTGAGTCCACACCGACCAGCGACCACTCATACACTAGCTCTTTCCACACACTAGGGACAGCTTACAGAAGTCAATTAACCTACACACCCGCATGTCTTTGGAATGTGTGAGGAAACCGGAGCACCCAGAGAAAACCCACACTACACAGGGAGAACTTACAAACTCCACACAGACAGCACCCGTCGTCAGGATCAAACCTGGGTCTCTCACGCTGTAAGGCGGCAACTCCACCTCTGTGCCGCCCGGTGGGGTTAGTTTTTGAAGTAGTCTTGCCACATGAAGATGGTTGCCTTGCGGTAAGTGGGAAGCCAGCTTTGTTGAAACGGAAGCCGCAAAACTGTACGGTGACCGAGCACCTCGCAACGAGGCAGTTCTATATGTCTAAACAGATGAAGAAATACTTGACTTTATTCCCATTTAAGTTAAGTTTTGCTTCTCTAAACATGAGATTCCAAAGCCCTCTTGTGGTTACGCATGACTGTGCATCAATCAGCATTTGATCCGCAAATCTTTTATCGCGGGTTGTGGTAACTGACTATTCTGATACGGCACGGGATTTTCACAACACTTTTTTATGGCATTCCTCTGTCAGTAGTCCAGTTGGAACTCCTAATTTGTGTAGTGAAGGTAATTACAGCTCTGGGGATTTTGTTATTTCCTGCCATAAAAGGCATACTCGAATGTTAGCTTATGGCGTCTTTGGGAGCGCTCTTGCCTTTGTGTAGGCGGGTTCACAAGCTTTTGCCAGAGCCTGAAATGCAAATCTAGTCTGACACAGCTGTAAAGAACCGTGTTAAGTAACCACCGCAGAGTTGGAAGTGGCAACTTTTGGATGCGGTGTTACTGTGACCCAATCTGCCCTCTCTTGTGGAAGGGACTTTGTTTCATCCTGGCCAATTTTCATTCTTCATTTAACGTCGCCAAGATACGATTGCTTTTGCGCTTGGGACCTTGCTGTGCAACGAGGTACCGCATTACCACAGTGAAGATGGTTTTCAAAGAAAGTTTGTGTAAAGTGCCCTAGAGTGTAGTGGAAAAAGATGTGGAAGGTGGGAAAGAAATGGGCCAAATGCCATCTCGGAAGTTCAGATGGAAAACTTTTTTTTAAGTCTTAGTTTTTTCCCCCACACAGGGTTTTGTGCAGATATTGCCCTAAACTGCGGTCTCAAATGGATTTTTGCCAGGAAGTCCACAGCCGCTGAATGTTAGAGTTTATTGTCTGCAAAGTTGGCTTGGGCTATGTTCTGGTGCCCAAAGAAGCCATTATGACATCCACATTTATTGATGATTCAGTTCCCTCGGTGGAAACTATATGAATTTATATAGTTCTTTATGGGCAAATAAAAAGTTGAGATGATATTTTAATACTTCAGAACAAAACAACTGTGAAATTAAGCAATCCCATCCATGGAGATTGGATGGTAACTTTTCCGAAGGCCCCTTTGGACTATTTTCCTCGCAGTCTGCTTGTTAAATGAACTCGGCCAACAAGTCGAGCAAGCGGGAGCTTGACTGATGAGGCTTGGAACCTTCAAGTTCCATAGGGATCTGCATAAACATGTCTGAACGACTATTTATTTTCGACAGACGGCTGAGGTTAGTCCAGGTCTGACTTTTAATCAATTTTGGTTAATGGCCTGTTTGGTACAAGATGCCAATCCAGAGATTTCCAATTTCAAGATATCTGCCAGCTTCTAAAGTTGATTGATGGCAGTATTTTATCTAATTGATGCATTTTAATTAAAGCTGTGATTACTTGTGTAGTTTAATTTCCTACTTTCCTGTAGAACAGTATTTTGGAATGTAATATTTGATGTTAAATTGAAATGATGATATTTCAGCACGTAAAATGTCGTTCTGGACCTTTATGCGGCTTCTTAAAAGTCTAGAAGCCATTCTACTGATGTCTGATAATTCTTTTTCCAGGCTCATGAACAAGCTACAACCTGATTCTATCAGGAAAGTTAACGAATCCAAATTAAATTGGCATCAGGTAAGAATACCTCGGATAGTTATAGAAAATTAAGACGGATTAAATATTGTCTCACTTTTTTCCCCCACAGGTTAGCAAAAATAAGTTCAACAGCACTTTATTGTCATGTACAGAGGTACCGTGACATTTATTTACATTTAAGTAAAATCATACTTAAGTCACGGTGGCACAGCGGTAGAGTTGCTGCCTTACAGCAAAAATGCAGCGACAGAGACCCGGGTTCGATCCCGACTACGGGTTCTGTCTGTATGGAGTTTGTACGTTCGCCCCGTGATCTACGTGGGTTTTCTCCCAGATCTTCGGTTTCCTCGCACACTCCAAAGACGCACAGCTTTGTAGGTTAATTGGCTTCTTTAATTGGCTTGATAAAAATGTTAAATTGTCCAAGTTGGCGATATGCAGAGTACTGCCCTGCCAACTATAAAATTCAGAAGGTACTATCCATAGGCACAATCATCCCCAAGTACAAGTGTACGAACAGTAGATTCCACTGAGGCAGTACACATGTGGTGCCATGTTTCTGGCGCCATCTTGTATCGTTCCAGTTCCAAAGTTATTATATCTAGAGTTTTAACTTGGCTGGTGGTGGCACTCGGTCGCTGTTCCAGGGGTTGGCCTGGCAATGATGTCAGTGATGTCCTCCGTTGCCGTTCCTTGCTGCTGCAAGGCACGTCTCATCCGTGAGCTCACCTAGCCTCTGTAGGGCCTCCCGCGCGGCTCCCGATCCACCCGATACCCTGGCTGATGTAGGGCCTCCAATGGCCCACTCCACCAACTCGTCGACCGACGGGTGCACCATCCCCTCGCCTCTCACACCCTCCGTGCGCTGGGCTGCCTTCTGCAACCGACCTCGCAACCCCCAGAGTACCTCCAAGGACATTGGGCGGCACGGTGGTGCAGCGGTAGAGTTGCTGCCTGACACGGCCAGGGACCCGGGTTCGGCCCCGACTACAGGTGCTGTCTGTACAGAGTTTGTACATTCTCCCTGTGACCTGTATGGGTTTTCTCCAGGATATCCAGTTTTCTCCCACACACCAAAGAGTTTGTAGGTTAATTGGCTTGGTATAAACGTAAATTGTCCCTGGGGTGCGTAGGGTAGCCAGCGCTAACTGGTCGGTGCAAACTCTGTGCTCCGTGCTCTTAATCTCTCAAAACTAGACATGGTTGGTGAGCCCACAGCCCACCCTCCGGCACTGCTAATGTACACTGCTGCCATCTTTAAGGAGCACAGGTTAAAGAAGCAACGGAAGAGTTGTTCTGGGGGATTTAAGTGGAAAGCTTTTTACATATGGGGGATGGGTGATATCTGAAATATGCTGTCAGACATGGGGGTGGTATCAAATACGATCACTACTTGGTGGACATTTACACCGGCACTTGATTAGTCAAAGCATAGGAACATACAGACATAATTCTGCGCTGTAAGATTCTATGACTACAAAGGTGAATTGGTTTTCTTTCACCAGTTTTTAAATGGTGGTGCCTTGACTATGAAAATGTTTTTTAAATGCTGATGTTGCAAATCTGAAATAAAATGCCAAACATACTCGAGTCTGTTCGTTCCGCATCCGTGAAGAGAGAAAATAATAATGTTTCAGGTTCAAGTCTCCCTTTTCCAGTTCTGATAAAGTGTGTCTCGCATGAAGCATTAACTTTATTTCCTCTCTCTTCAGATGCAGCATGGTCTGAGTGTTTCTAGCTTTAACTGTACTGGCTAATTCAGGGGCTTGAGTCTTCAGATGCATTTAGTGACTTGCGTGTTATCCATCTATAAAGCTGACTGGGCATATGGTCTGGCACCTTGCGAATGATGGGTGTTCATGACATATTTACATTACAGTCACCATGTTATGTTGGCCTTCATAACAAGAGGAATCGAATATAGGAGCAAAGAGGTCCTTCTGCAGTTGTACAGAGCCCTAGTGAGACCACACCTGGGGTATTGTGTGCAGTTTTGGTCCCCTAATTTGAGGAAGGACATTCTTGCTATTGAGTGAGTGCAGCATAGGTTTACAAGGATGGCAGGACTGTCATATGCTGCGAGAATGGAGCAGCTGGGCTTGTACACTCTGGAGTTTAGAAAGATGAGAGGGGATCTTATTGAAACATATAAGATTGTTAAGGGCAGGAAACATGTTCCCGATGTTGGGGGAGACCAGAACCAGGGGCCACGGTTTTAGAATAAGGAGTAAGCCATTTAGAACAGAGATGAGGAAACACTTTTTTTCACAGAGAGTGGTGAGTCTGTGGAATTCTCTGCCTCAGAGGGCGGTGGAGGCAGGTTCTCTGGATGCTTTCAAGAGAGAGCAAGATAGGGCGCTTAAAAATAGCGGAGTCAGGCGATATGGGGAGAAGGCGGGAATGGGTTACTGATTGGGGATGATCACATTGAATGGTGGTGCTGGCTCGAAGGGCCGAATGGCCTACTCCTGCACCTATTCTCTATTGTCACCATAGATTGTGTCTGATAATGTCTTGAGATTCAATAACCTGCTAATAATGGTGATTAAAATGGCTGCTTGGGCAGGATTTTCATTATTGCACCCTTTAAATTGGTTCACTTTTAATTATTTGACATAATGACATAATTAAAAGTTGTTGCACAACTGCTGGGCTAACGTTAGCTGTAGGACCAGGAAGCAAGTTTAGTTCCTGTGATTCTGGATGACATCCCAACGATACCAGTTTATCAGTTGTTACTTTCTGAAATTGGCTGACCTCTCCAAAGGTCTGTTTAGCTCAGTTTAGAGAGACAGCAGAAACCGTCCCTTCGGCCCACCGCGTCCGCACCGACCAGTGATCCACACACACACACACACACACACACACACACACACACACTCACACTCTTTACAGTTCTACCAAACCAATTTACCTCCAAACCTGTGAAAAATGTCCGCGTATGGGAGAAAACTGGCGATTCCGGAGAAAATCCATGCAGGTCACGGGGAGAACGTACAAACTCAACACACACTATGTTGTGGGAAGAATTTAATCTTCCAAGTTGCGTTTGCCTAAAGACCGTGGTCATTTGGTGTTGTTCATTGTCCCATTTTCAAAGAGCCAGGAGGAGTAACTGTCCTCTTGCTAAAACTGCACTTCACTCGGAGGCATGTAATTTACTGTACATCACTTAACAGCTTGGTTCATCTGTCTACAGCTGGAGAATATCGGTAACTTTATTAAAGCCATGCAGTGTTACGGGATGAGGCGACATGACATTTTTGAAGCAAATGATCTTTTTGAAAATGGGAACCTGACTCAAGTACAGACAACACTTCTGGCCCTCGCAAACCTGGTAAGTGTGAATTTCCTCTCCAGTTATTCTATAATACACCCCCAATACGATTATATAATCATTCCGAAGAAGGGTCTCGACCTGAAACTTCACCCATTCCTTCTCTCCAGAGATGCTGCCTGTCCTGCTGAGTTATTCCAGCATTGTGTGTCTATCTTCGATTTTAACCAGCATCTGCAGTTCCTTCCTACACATTTTGTCTACTCAACTGTGAAACCTCCTCAAGTTATGTCTACCTTTGTAAATGTTATTGTGCCTGCCTCAACACTTCCTCTGGCAGCTTCTTTCCCCGTGTGTGTGTGTGTGTGGTGTGTGGAGGGGGGGGGGGGGGTTTGGAAGGAAATTGCCCTTCAGGCTCCTATTAAACCTTTCCTCGCTCACCTTAAACCTGCACCCTCAAGTTCAAAATCCATCCACCCTGAGAGAAGTATGCATTCACCCTATCCAAGCCCTATTTTCTTCACAACCTTAATGGAAACGGCATACCTGGCGTGAAAAAAACGACTGCTTGCTTTCTTCCAAGACTAATCTTGCGGGGATAGAGCTTTTAGAAATTATTATAAGTGGTTGAGCCTCCCCACTGAAAACAATGCTGCGGATTGTATTCTTCTATAATCCATTTGTGGAAGTCATCTTTACCACACTTGAAGCTCCTGTTAGTAGCAAAACATATTTCAGAACGTTGAAGGCTCCTATTGTGAATGCTGTTGCTCGGCAGAATTTGACTCTGCCTTGAAAGATTAAAATGAATGGGAGCTGTATCTGCTACTAAAGTACTGAAACTTGCACCGTCACAAATCAATCACCCTGGTTTAAATAAACAATGTTACGGGCTGTCTACTCTTGACACGGGAATGAGCATTCACTATGGTTCATCACTTTGTTCTCTGCTGTTTCCCCTCTCCCTCAACTTAGCTGCTTTCTTTCCAGTCATGCTGCCACTTTATATCAATACGGAGAGCGTAAAAAATCATCGAACTGTAAAACAGTCCAAGAACAGAGCGTACCGGCTCATTGGAAAAGTAACATAGCAACACATTAACCAAAGAGAATCTGCTTGCCTTTTGGGATGATAAAGCACAGAAGTCGTTGGAGGTTAATTCACTGGATGTTAGATATAGCTCTTGGGGCTAACGGACTCGAGGGATATGGGGAGAAAGCAGGAACGGGGTACTGATTTTGGATGATCAGCCCTGATCATATTGAATGGCAGTGTTTGGCTCCTGCACCTATTTTCTATGTAAAGATTTGATGCTTCCCATTTTTCTTTCCCTGCCCCTCACATTGCGCATCTGTCTGCCATCTCTGTCTTTGGGGACAGGATATCCAAGAATATTCAACATTTGGGAACAATAGGCAAACAAGGGAAAGGAGGTAGGATGACATAGTTAGTGAAGGATGATGTCGGTGCAATTTGAGAAAAGATATTGGTTCCAAAAATGAAGAGGTGCAATCAGTTTGGATGGAGCGAACAAGCACAAAAGAGAGGAAGACCTTTGTGTGAGTTATCCAAAGGCCTTTATAAATAATGGTGCTGTCATTAAATTTAAGATGCTGCAAGGGTACTATAGTAATCATTATTACACTATACTGATTTTATAACTCTGTACATTGTGGAGGGTATAATTGGCCCATCTAGTCTCTTTTGACGCCAAAATTAATCCCATTCAAATTCGTATTCCAAAAAATTCCAGTATTCCAAGTATATGTTTTTAATAAAAGTATAATGTCAAGACTGAGATGAGGACAAATTTCTCCACTTTGGTCATGGACCTGTGGTAGTTGCTGCCATAGACAGTTGCTGAGGTTAAGTCTCTGAATTATTTTTTAAATGGAGATGGATGGATTTCTGGATCCAAAAGGATTGGGATGGGAGAGAGAACAGGCATATGGTATTGAGATAGAGGATCTGTCATGGTTGTGTTGACTGGTGCAGCGTTGCAGGGACAAGCAGCCTACTGCTGTTTTTCCATTTCCATTCAGTTACTTCAAAGACTTTTTTCATGCTGAATTATGACCTTGGGGGCGAATCTTTCCATTTCTGAACCAGTGTTTATGCTTGAGTAAAGCTTTGGATAAAATGGATACAAAACAATTCCCCTCAGACGGATCAGATGTAGATGGTTATTAGCTGTTATGAGTTGCTTTGTAATGTAATACTTGGAAATATTAACTAAATGATGGCTGAAGCCAATGGATCATACAAGAAGTCACAGTGGTGCAGCGGTAGAGTTGCTGCCTGACAGGGAATGCAGCCCCGGTGACCCGGGTTCGATCCTGATTATGGGGGCTGTCTGTACGGAGTTTGTACGTTCTCCCCGTGACCTGTGTGGGTTTTCTCCGCGATCTTCGGTTTCCTCTCTCATTCCAAAGACGTACAGGTTTGTAGGTTAATTTAAAACGTTGTCCCTAATGGGTGTAGGATAGTGTTAATGTGCGGGCATCACTGGTCGGCATGGACCCGGTGGGCCGAAGGGCCTGCTTTTCTGTGCTGTATCTCTAAACCGAGACATTTTTGTGGTCCCAAAAATATTCACCTCTTTAGGATTTAAAAGCCATGACAAACTGAAAACTTTGATATTTCTAGGAAGTTAGTCATATTGATGAAAAGTAGGGAACCCGTGCTTCACATAGATCAGTGTGCGATCACTGTTTGTCTTTAGATAATACGCTGCAATTGGCCGCAAAATAATTCAAAGTCTGGTAGATTCCAAATTTTGGGGTCGTGCTAATAACGATGAGGCTGATGAATGTCATTAAATGTCAGACAGACACTTTTAAATGAAAGAGCTTGGTAAATAAGAAATTAATTTGACTAGTGACATTTTTGAGTTTTGTTCCAAAGTATTAGCATACCCCCTGGAATAGTCGAAATGCTGTGAAAAAAATTAACGCATAGAATTTCATAAATTTAAAAGCAACAATTTAATAATTGGGAAAGTGCACAAAGGGCCCTCTTCATGTTGTCGCCCATTATAGTTTGTTACAATCAACATGTGCCCATGTGGTTAGTCTGTACCTTTAGCTCGGTATTGTCCCTTAGTATCCCTGATGGCTTTGTGAAGGTCATAATTGGATTTCTTGTAAGGGGTCATGATCACCCGACAAGTGTTCTGGTTGAGGAACACTTGGATTGATTACTTTGGCACAAAGTTCTCTACATGTTTACTGATGAAGTCTGTGATGATAGTGGCATACCCATTTAGGTTGGCTGTTGAATCCTCCAGCGTGTTCCAGTTCACTGACTCGAAGCAGTCGCGTCAAAGCTCATCTGTTTCCTCAGATCAGCACTGCCCAGCTCTCTGCACCAGATCCTTGCATTTAAGTTTCTGCTTGTAGGCAGGAAGTAGGAGCACTGTCCAATGGTCAAATGTGCCAAATTGTGGGTGGGGGGGGGGGGGGGGTGGAGCAGTAGGTTGGCTTTGAGGTTTAAGAGCGCAGCTGGAGAGATCCAAAACATTGTTTCATCAAACCAATACAAACAAGGCTGGCTCTGTGTACCATGAGTGGCTTTGACAGTTGACTTACAGTTCCTTACAGGGGAACCGATTGAGTTTCAGGATAAGTCTTTTTTTTTCTTTCGACTTTTGGCCTCCGTGTTCTGAATGTAGTATACTCCAAACCTTTGTAAATTGCTTCTTGTTATTTGACCAGGAATCGCTGCCCGAATAGTTAGTTTCTGTCACATTATAAGTGATAGGAGCAAATTAGGCTCTTCGGCCCATCAAGCCTACTCCGTCATTCAATCATGGCCGATCTATCTCTCTCCTAACCCCATTCTCCTGCCTTCTCTCCATAACCACTGACACCCGTACTAATTAAGAATATATCTCTGCATTAAAAAATATCAATTGACTTGACCTCCACAGCCTTCTGTGGCAATGGATTCCACAGATTCACCACTATCTAAAGAAATTCCTCCTCATCTCATTCCTAATGGAAAGTCCTTTAATTCTGAGACTATGATCTCTGGCCCAAGACTCTCCCACTAATGGAAATATCCTCTCCACATCCACTCTATCCAAGCCTAGGGTGCTGGTATTCCTGTGTTGATGTACTTTATTTTGTTTTATCCAGGCAAAAACTAAAGGCTTTCACACAAGAATGGATATTGGTGTTAAATATGCAGACAAGCAAGAGAGGCACTTCAAGGAAGAAAAGCTGAAGGCTGGACAAAGTGTGATTGGACTTCAGGTACTCATTAATGATGTTCCATTACTTTACAAATGGTTACAACATGTAAGGTTCCCACCTTGATTTAAATTGGAACTTGTCATTCTGCATTCGTAATTTGGACAAAGGGTAAATTTCTATCTTCTGCATTTTTTTTATTTTTTAGTTTTCCCCAAGTTGTTTAACCTTGATTGAAAGGAGTCAGATCCCAATTTTGCCAAGAATGAAACTGCCTTTAGCTGGCAATGAATGAGTCTCTGCTGTGTTATGTATTGACTTTTGGCATGGACCAATAGTGTAGACCTTGGATAGACACAAAATGCTGGAGTAACTCAGCAGATCAGGCTGCTTGACCTGCTGAGTTACGCCAGCACTTTGTGGGGGAAGGAACTGCAGATGCTGGTTTACACTGAAGATAGACACAGAGTCAATCTCTGGCTTCTTGGCCTTCTGGACATTGAGTTCCTTTAACCTTGTATTGTTTTTAAGATACATTGATTCCTGAGGTGTGTGAAGCCTGCCGATGAATCTTGTTTGTGCCTTGTAGAGACGAGGAACTGCAGATACTGGTGTACCAAGGAAAGTGACAAAATGCTGGAGTAACTCAGCAGGTCAGCCAACATGCCTGACCCGCTGAGTGGACATGGTGATGTTCTCTATGGATGCTGCCTGACCCGCTGAGTTACTCCAGCACTTGATCTCTTTTGCTTGTTCCTTTTGATTACTGTGCAGAGTTACAATCCAGTGAGTTATCTCTTCCGTGTGGTTGTGTCAAACGCTTTGACGTTACCAGTGATATGTATCATCAGTTGGTTATGACGTGCATGTGTCAGAGAGCCAGGGAACTAGAAACAAGATTTTGTATTATCACCAACCTTTTTTCTTTTGTATCCAAAGATAAACAGATTATTTTGTTTGTTTTATCATCCAAAAATCTTTATCATTGTAATAAATTATTTAAAATGTTGTTTCTCTTCGTGACACTGATATTTTGCCTTTTTTTTTTTTCCGGCGACTTTGACTTGAAACTCATGGGGAACATTTTCTTGATTTCCTTCAGTTTCCCACTCCTCCTCTGGATTGTCGCTCATTGGGGGTTGGTCACCCTTGTACCCTTTACAAGGGGGCTTTACTAAAATCGGCCTTGGGTATGATTGTTGGTAGCTTTAGGGCGCATTAATACCCATTAAGGACCCATGGTACCCTTTAGGACGCATTAATACCCATTTTGTGCAACTTGAAAGTGGATGGGTCACATATGTACTGAAGTGAATGGCCTCCACTTGTATTCAAATAACCTTGTTCTTTCAGATGGGAACCAACAAATGTGCCAGCCAAGCAGGTATGACTGCCTACGGCACCAGAAGACATCTTTATGATCCAAAGACTCACACTGAGAAGCCATACGATCAAACAACCATAAGCCTTCAGATGGGAACAAACAAAGGTGCAAGTCAGGTAATCATAGCAAAGTTTCCTGTCTATTTTATTGCCGTGCAGTAAGAAGTATTTTTTCCCAGCTGAAACAGGATTCCCCTAGTTACATTCATTCTGTCATCATTACTTGCTGCTTGCTACTTTGCTCAAAAGTACACAAGAGACGCAAGAGTACAAGATACATATATTTGTCACGTGCCAGTTGGCACAGTGAAAATGCGATCACCATACAGCCATACAATAAAATAAAGAACACAACACGATAGAGTTCAACATAAAATATCCCCACACAGCAGAATCAAAAGTTGCCCACTGTGAGGGAAGGCACCAAAGTCAGTCTCTCTCTGATGTTCACCCGTGGTCCGGGCCTCCGGAGCCCTCCTCGGTCGCCGCTACGGGATGTTGGAACTCCGATGTCGGAACGGGAGGCCAACCTCAGTGGCTTGGACCTCCAAATCAGCCGCTTCCTACCGGAGTCCGCAGCTCCCGACGTCCCCAGGCCGCGCCGGGTGGAGATTCACGCTGGCGGCCCTCGGCAAAGGGCCCCAGGGACTTCGCAATGTCGGTCAGCGCTGCCCGCTAGGAGCTCCGTGAACCACAACCCCGCGATGTTGGAGCAGTGGGCCCAACGCTCTGGAGCTTTAAATGGCGATCCAGGTAGGCATCGCCTGCTCCGTGGTGAATCCAGCGCCGCCGCTGCCGAAACTCTGGTCCGTTCTCCAGTAGGAAAGGTCGCTCTGATCCAGTGGTAGGCTACGAGGAGGAGGGGGGGGCGCGAGGATGCAACATGGAGAATAGAAGCGACTGGGAACCGATTTCCCCCATACCCTACCCATTTGGCCCCTCTGTACCATGTTTACCATTTAGCGATATTGTGGGTGATCTTTCACTGCAGTAGAATCATATCCTTAATTCATTGTGTTCATGTCCAGTAAAGCTTGATGGTTCTGTCCATCTTGCTCTAAGGATTATATGCTCTGCTCTCTTGCATTCTTTTATTTTGAGGGGACAGGATACGACTGTTAGTTTCTACAGCCACGCAGAACCCAGCTGACTGGATGTGTTCACTGAACCCACTTGTAGGAAGTATGTTGGGGGGGGGGGGGGGGGGGGGGAAGGGAAGCTAAGCTGGTGGGGCCCCTGCCTCCTTCCTGACTGTTGCAGAGATCTCCAGCGCAACAAAACGATCGAGCAGGAGATTCTGAGTAGACACAGCAAATGGATGGTTTTGTGGTCTCTGCTTTGCTTACTGGTCTGGATTGCAACACCACTTGGGTCAATGGAGCGGTCGATGCACAACAGTGAGGAGTAGGTAAACTTCCTCCACAGTTAGTCGGGCAGAGACTGAGCACTGCACTTCAAGCTTTACCCCCATTTAAAGCGCTAATCATCGAGTGGCAAAAAACCTTGAGAGGAAGCAGGATTTGGGCTATCGGGCAGCAGAAGATGACACAAAGGCTATTGTTAAAGCGAGATGCCTCAGTTTATGATTTTCGACATTAATATTCTAGTATAGAATATTCTCTCCCCCCACCCGCCAACATATTAAACCCATTCTTAATGTATATTTCTATCCATTTGATGGTTTCCTTGAAAATCTGTGGCAGGGATTTCCACAAATTCACAACTCTCTGGGTGAAAATGTTATTTTCACCTCAGTCGTAAATGGCCTCCACTTTATTCTAAGACTGTGACCCCCTGGTTCTGGACTCGCCCAGCTTTGGGGACATTTGTCCTGCATCTACCTTGTCCAGTCCTTTTATAATTTTATATGGTTATATGCTTCTTTCCCCACCCATCCCCACATCAGTCTGAAGAAGGGTCGCAACCTGAAACGTCACACATTCCTTTGCTCCATAGATGCTGCCTCACCCGCTGAATTTCTCCAGATTTTAGTCTACCTTTTGAGTAAATAGTTGATCAGTTCAATGGCTCGTGCTTCTGCTCAGGATGGTCTTCTCAATTTTGGCATTCCTTCTTCATGCTTCTCACTCTCTTAACAACCGCTGACTCTTTTGGTCAATACAGATTCCTTTTTTCAAGGATTGACCTTTTGAGATTGGAATTTTCTTTTGCCAATTTGGTCCCATCAAATGACAGCATATTCAGCCTGTGCCAAGTTGGTGGGATAGCCAACTGCTTTTGTCAAAACTAGTGATAGACAAAAACAGGTTTGGCAAATGGCTTTGGAACATTGTGTAACCAACATAATACTGAGCAATATATGCTCCTGAAACTGCAGAGCATCCTGGACAATACAGATCACCGCCTCCATGAGACACTGGTCAACAGACCGTTCTGCAACAGACTGGCTCCACCAATATGCAGGACAGAACGACACAGGAGATCCTTCTTCCCTGTGGCTATCAAACTGTACAACTCCTCCCCCTTCTGTCATGGGGTAGTCTGAGACTGACTCTTTTTTGCACATCCCCAATCCTTTCCACTCGTTTCATGTATTTTGTGTTTTTATGACTGTTGCAGATCAATTTCCCTCCTGGGATAAATAAAGTTCTATCGTATTAGTCTGGGGATTTTGGCCAAGCATTTAATTTTGGTATTAAAAGTCCTAGTTGCGTGAATCATTCTTCTCTCTGCTCTATCTAGGCTGGTATGACAGCCCCGGGTACCAGAAGACACATCTATGACCAAAAGGCGTCAACAGAGAAATGCGACACCTCCACAATATCGTTGCAGATGGGCACGAACAAAGGAGCCTCCCAAACGGGAATGACTGTATACGGCCTGGGACGACAAGTGTACGACTCCAAGTACTGTGCCACCCCGACTGAGCCCCACATTCACAATGGAAGCCAGGGAACAAATGGTTCAGAGTACAGTGACGGGGATTACCAAGGCGACTATGCAGGTGAATACCCAGATGAATACCCTGCAGAGTATCAGGAAGAGTACCAAGGAGATTACCGCGGTGAATACTCCGATCACGGTGTCGATTATTAATGACCAGTATTACCAACCAGCTAGACAGCTTTTGATTTTGCTACAGTCTTCCATGAATTTTAAAAGCCCTAAAGATTGGATTCCTGGCTTTCCTGTGCACAGCTAATCCATGAATCAGTATTTTGCTGTCTTGCTTTTCTACCTTTCTTGCCACGTGCTGGTAACAGTAATTACCACTTTTAAGTACTGGAGATAATTGATTTCCACTAGAAGGAAAACATTTTAAAATCAATATTCAGAAATCATACCTAGCACCTTCCCGCTTGAAGATTTTGTGAATTGGTTTTATTTACCACCGACACACATGTTTTATTGAATTTTGGGAGGATTTGACATTATACTACATTAGGGTTCCCTTTAAACAATGCAACATACTTGTTGCACAAAGTTGCTGCCTATTATGACAAATGTGGCAAATGTTAGGTGCTGAGACCAATGTAATTGTGCATTTACAGTTAGTCAGTTGTCATATCCTTTAGTCTTATAATTTTTCTAATCTTCATAATCTACATTAGTGGGACCAATGCCTTTTCAAATACACAACCTTGAGTAAATGCAAAGCCAAGATACTCTTGTTCATCAAAATGGACAATGCCCCCATATAAGTTTGAAAATGGACATTTAGAGCTCGAAACTTTTTTTAAAAAGTGCCATTTAACACATCTGTGATACAGGGGTCAAAGCAAATGCACAGGCACCTACCTTAAACGGTTAACCATGCCTTAAAATTTCACATCCTGGAATGCTACGAACAAACTAGTTATGAAATATGTAGGACCATTTTAACATTTTCCATTATTAAATGACGCATTATTGGGACGTTGTGTGTATGAAGAGGCGAGAGCTCATGATTGAAAAAACGAACGTTCCTTTCACTACATTAACCAAATGAAATGGGCAAAGCAATTTGCAAATGTAGGTGATTGAATAAATGTCTGTACTAAAAAGGGACTTTGCAAATGCTGTACGCTTTTTCATTTTTGCTATAGATTAAATGTATTTTACTTATGTGCCATATTTTATCCATGTAGGAATTCTCTCCTTGTTTTTGTATTTATTGCCATTTTCTTTGGCATAAGTCTTTGTGTATGGTCCATTTTTGTGAATAAAAAAAATTACTATAGAAACAACTTAACTGTACAAATAATTGTCCGTTCCTTGCTTGTCTTTTTTTTTCCTCCACTGCACCTTCTGAAAACCATTGGAACACATCTGAATGTTCCATAGTTCTAGTCGTGTTATATTTGATGCACACAAGCAAATGATCTATTTTGATACAAGTTTCAGCTTCCTTAACCATGAAGCTGATTTTCACAGTGCTTTATGCTTCTCTGTCACCTCTTCCATTGGAACTCATTTAAGATCTGCAGTCACCGTGGCATCACTTCACTCAATAAATAGTTATCACTGCAGGTAATTGATCTAATATTAGAATTGCCTAGTTCTGCTACAAGCGGGAAGGTTGGGTTGTTTAGAAGAGTTTCTTTTTAGTTTCCTAGTTATTATGAAAGTTCATTCACCTGAAAAGTTGATCCAATGTACTCTCCACAGATGCTGCTTGACCTCCTGAATATTTCCAGTATTCTGTTTTAAATTTAATTTGTACTGTAGGGGTTGTATTGTTGAGCAGGACTTTCTCTTCATGATGCATTTTAAGTGAGGGGAATAAGATGAGAGGTTGGAATAGAATCATATACAAGGAATCCCCTTTCATTTCGCACATTCCACACACAGCCCAGGACTTCATTAGAACTTTATTATCAGTTAAAATCTTGGCACTTAACCATACGGTAATGATGGGTGTAGATGCTTAAAGCTTGGTTGGAAAAATCTGGGGGCAATTTTCAACAATGAGTTGAGACCCTTCGTCAGACTGATGGTGGGGCTGGGGAAGAAAGCTGGAAGAGATGTGGGGTCGGAGAAAGCCTGGCAGGTAATGCGTCAGAACAGGGGCGGCACTGTGGCGCGGCAATAGAATTGCTGCCTTGGAGCGCTGGAGTCCCGGGTTCGATCCTGACTACGGGTGCTGTCTGTACGGAGTTTGTACGTTCTCCCCGTGATCTGCGTGGGTTTTCTCCGAGATCTTCGATTTCCTCTGACACTCCAAAGACGTACAGGTTTGTAGGTTAATTGGCTTGGTAAATTAAAAAATTGTCCCTAGTGGGTGTAGGATAGTGTGGGGATCGCTAGTCGGCGTGAACTGGGTGGGCCTGTTTCTGTGCTGTATATCTAACCAAATACCCCATTCCTGCTTCCCCCCCCCCCTTTTACCCCTTAATTCCTTTAGCCCTAAGAGCTAAATCTAACTGTAAGACAGCAAGTCTACCGCTGCGCCACCGTGCCGCCCTGTTCTTGTAGTCTATGCAGGTAGATTGGACACACTTGAGTCTCTGCAATGGTAAGAATGTTTCCAGTAGTTAAGATGAAACCTATGAGATAACAGGAATGTCCATTGTCAGAGTGAGGCTAAATGCAAATTGGAGGAACGGCATCTCATATCTCACTTGGGCAGCTTTGGTATGAATATTAATTTATCTCAGTTCAGGTAACCCCGGCATTCCCCCTCTCTCTTTCCCTCCTCCACCCAAGTCGCATTAGCTTCTCATTTTCACCCTACAAATAGCTTACAATGGCCTGTTTCCTTTATCATCATTACTTTTTCTGCACATCTTTCATGCATTGTTCTTTATCTCTCCACATCACTGTCTATATCTCTCGTTTTCCCTTATCCCTAATCAGCCTGAAGAAGGATCTCGACCCGAAAGGTCTCCCATTCCTCCTCTCCAGAGATACTGCCTGTCCCGCTGAGTTGCTCCAGCTTGTGTCTATAACAGGAATGCATGACTGGAGCTAGATATGATTGATGGTGGAGGATACTGGGAACCAAGCTGTGCACATGACATCTGGTTGTTTGCAGTAGAACGGTCATAAAATGTTAATCTTGTTGCTGTATTGTAATCCCTTTTAATACTTTCTATCATGTAGAAGCAAAAGTTTGGCCCGTGTCCTGTACTCAAGTGTACATAGTATTGGCCAGGAGTTCAGTGAGCAGATATAAATCTTAATCAATTACTTCCATAAAGGCAAAAATAATCATAATAGCTACAAATCTAGTTCCTTTACATTGAGCAAAGAGGTGGAAAGGCAATGAATTTTGAATCTCTTGGCCAAGAGTAAATACTTAATGTTTCCCACCAAAAGAATGAAGAATGTTGGCGTTTATTTTTTAATCAATACTTTTCGGTAAAGATAATGGGTTCAGTGGTGACGCAGCAATGAAAGCAGCTGTTAGAGTTGTGCAATGCATTTTATGTGATGAAAGCCTCTTGCAAATTTTCCCCTTGAAGATTTCTTTTCCCTGAAATACCCTTCAAGACTTCAAATGGTGAGAGCTAACATGAAAATGCTACCTTTCCAAGTCGGGTGCTGGCATTTTAATTAAGGCTCGCCATCCAATACTGAATATTTTCCTAGTTGTGTTTGTGCTTCATGTTCGGTAGCACAGTTGGGCCTTTGTTGCAGCCGAGTGGCTGTACGCCAATCAACTCTCTGTTTTACTGGGCAGCGTTGTAAAATTAGTCCCATTTTCAGTCTGATGCTTTGATCATAATGGAGCCTAACAATGGCCTGACTGTAAGTACTTATCACAGCCTGGGATAATTTAACAGCTGAGCTCCTGATTGTGACATGAAACACGGCCCTGTATATGGATTCCTGCATAAGAAATACGATTAACTTTTGTTAACTGAGTTGCTTCTGGATAGTCTGCGTTTGTCAAAGGTGCTTATTGAAAGAGGTTTTTAAAATGATGAGAGGGATAGACAGAGTTGATGTGGACAAGCTTTTCCCTTTGAGAATAGGGAAGATTCAAACAAGAGGACATGACTTTAGAATTAAGGGACAGAAGTTTAGGCGTAACATGAGGGGGAACTTCTTTACTCAGAGAGTGGTAGCGGTGTGGAATGAGCTTCCAGTGGAAGTGGTGGCGGCAGGTTCGTTGGTATCATTTAAAAATAAATTGGATAGGCATATGGATGAGAAGGGTATGGAGGGTTATGGTATGAGTGCAGGCAGGTGGGACTAAGGGAAAAAAAGTTGTTCGGCACGGACTTGAAG
This sequence comes from Raja brachyura, assembly GCA_963514005.1. The sequence continues at coordinate 61,539,210 of OY740790.1, forward strand.
GGCCGAGATGGCCTGTTTCCGTGCTGTAATTGTTATATGGTTATATGAATGGTGAAGATGTCTCCAGCATCTGAGTTTCCTAATCCTATATTGTTTGTCAGTAAGATCTTCTTTCCAAGGTCACGATTGGTTTTAGTTTTGCCAGAACCATTTACCACAGATCTTATCTATGATGAAGGATCCTGACCCAAAACATTGCCAATCCATTCTCTCCGCAGATACTGCCTGACCCGAGTTATTTTTGTTTATCTCTTTGCCATGTTTGGATTATCTTATGAATTCTAAAGATGAGTGGTGCATTTCAATAGACAATAGGTGCAGGAGTAGGCCATTCGGCCCTTCGAGCCAGCACCGCCATTCAATGTGATCATGGCTGATCATCCCCAATCAGTACCCCGTTCCTGCCTTCTCCCCATATCCCCTGACTCTGCTATCTTTAAGAGCACTATCTAGCTCTCTCTTGAAAGTATCCAGAGAAAGTATCCACCGCCCTCTGAGGCACAGAATTCCACAGACTCACAACTCTCTGTGAAAAAGTGGCAACATGAGAGGATTTGGTACTTTAAAAGTGGTGTGCTTGCCTATAACAGTCAGGAAGTTATGTTGCAGCTTTATAAAACTTTGGTTAGGCGACATTTGGAGTTCTGACTGCAGTTCAGTTTGCCCGATTACAGGATGGGTCTAGAAGAAGAGGAGGTTTAGCAGACTGCTGCCTGCATTAGGGGGTATTCGCTACAAGGAGAGGTTGGACAAACTTGGATAAAATTAAATATTACACAATTCCTGCTTCTGACCTTTTTAATAGCAGCTCATATTTTCAAAGCATAACAAAAACTCAGCCAGTACAGGTTTGTATACACAAGATTATTACCACAACCAAACTGCAAGACGGTGACTTTAACCCCATCTATTCTTGGAATAGTGCCAATATTTGCACATTCGAGAAGTTTCATTTGACTATTTGAAAAAAAAAAATCACATTTTATGTTGAAAACTTTTAGTTCTGAGATTGGCAGTATTATAAAATGGTTTAAAATATTATGATCTTCCATGACACTGGATATTGGAAATGCATTTAGCCATTCAATGTGAGCGTCAAGATGTTTCATCTAATTGTGTTTATAAAATGGTATAATTCATAATGGACTTCCAGGATCAAGTTTATTAAAATGCACAAACATTCATACTTAAATTTTAAGGTTTGTATCCCAACTCAAAATCGATTGATGAAGGTCGCTGAATCTAATATTTATTTGCTTTGGAAACTGAAATATTGCAATGGACTGTCAGAAATATTTCGATTTTTGCTGCAATGCCCAAGCAACAGTTGCAACCAAAGGAAAATACTGGAGGCTACAAGTCTGAAATGGCAAATACTGCAAAGCAACAATTTTAAGTTAAAAGAACTTACTGAAGACGGGTGAATACGTGAAATATTAATTCTGCAGATACCGTGATCTGCTAACGCTTATAGTGGCTTCTGTTTTAACTGAAATTTAACATGATCTAAAAGTTAGTCTTCATATTGTTTACCGAGGTCATATCACCAGGTTGAGAACCAGCATAGCAGGCCAACATGTCCCAGCTACACTAGTCCCACCTGCCTGCGTTTGGTCCATATACCTCCAAACTTGTCCTATCCATGTACCTGTCGAACTGTTTCTTAAATGTTGGGATAGTCCCTGACTCAACTACCACCTCCTGCAGCTTGTTCCATACACCCACCACCCTTTATGTGACAAAATTACCCCTCAGATTCCTATTAAATCTTTTCCCCTTCACCTTGAACATATGTCCTTTGGTCCTTGATTCCCCCACTCTGGGCAAGAGATTCTGTGCATCTACTCGATTTATTCCTCTCGTGGTTTTATACACAATCAGTCGAGCCAGTATGTTTAGGCGCTAAAAATCTCTGACATAGGCAGGCAAAAAGGCAAAACAAAATTACAAAAATGGCTTGAAAAAGGCATTTATTGATACAAAAAAGGCATAAAAAGGGATGTATTTCCACCACCAAAATATGGTTACAAATTACAATTATAACAGTACACTACATTATTGCCTGGTTGCACATAACTACTAGCGTTTTTTTTGAATTATCTGGTGTTAAACTATACCGTCTGTCAGACAGAATATGGTTCAGTTGTGAAAAACTTATTTCTACCCCAGCTGAGGTCACTGGTGCATTCCTGAAACAAGCTACAAACACTACATTCATGTTGATATCTTGTGCATTACAACTACCTTTGAGAAATTTAGCTATGTTTTGTACTACTTCAAGATCTTTGTTAGCTAAAATCCCTCTCACATTTTCCTTGTATGTCTTTACCCACATCGCCAGGAACTTTAGGTACAAAGTACAGCAAGTGAAGATGTAAACAACTGAGCAATAGTGCTTTTTGACATCTCCAATACTTCCAATGTCAAGAAATACTCCTTTGATGGTTGACCTGCCTCCAATGCACCGATTACCACATTGGCAACATATCTCCCCACAACATTGGTTGTCTCGTGTATTGAGATCCATATTTTGTTGCATGCAAGTTCATCTCTAATTTTCTGCACAACAATGTTGAAGTTGCTGTCAACATTTTTTCCGTAATGTTGACTCGCTCGGTATATGTTCCTCTGTGTATTTCCCTAAAAAACCTCTGAGAGATTTGTTTTCCAATTTCCACAGTAGAATTCCAGCATCAATGAATGCTTTACACAGATCACTCAAACTCAGATTTGCGATTGGAGCCAGCAGTAAATGTTGTGAGGAGACAAGCTTGCGTATTTCCTACCTTAAGTTTCTCTGCTGTCGACTTGTGTTTAGCTGTCTGTACATGCTGGGAGACAAAATATTTCTTCTCGTGATTCACGGCTTTCTCACATGCTTTGCAAAACTGCACACAGTTGGCTGTAGAGAATATATCACTCCCGTACACTCTCACCAAATTCTTCAGTTTTTTACAAGGCGTTGACTTGACTTTAGGCATTTTGACGCTTGCAGTGGTAGATCCTACAGGAGCGGGGATGCAGACCTCTACAGGCAGGCCAAGTACAAGCTGAGAAGAGGAATCAGAGCTGCCAAGGAAAGGTACTCTGAGAAGTTGAGGAGCAAGTTCTCAGCAAATGACTTCTTCAGTGTGGAAGGGCTTGCAAGAAATCACAAGCTACAAGAGGAAAACCTCCCGCTCCTTGGGCAATCGTCAGCTGACCAACGGCCTGAACGAGTCCTACTGTAGGTTTGATAAACAGAAACGTAACCCTGGTACCCCCACACCCTATCCCCAACCAAGACTTCACATCTACTCACAGCTTGACTCCAGTTTGAAAAGACTAGATCCTTCCCCACCTGGTACCCCCACACCCTATCACCACTTCACACCTACTTAAAGCTTGACTCCAGTCTGCAAAGACTAGACTCTTTCCCACGCACCCCTCTCCAATCACCACTTACAGCCGGGTTTCGCCCTGGTGCTGTAAATTATATTGTAAGAAGTTAAAATGGCAAAAAAAGGGCTGATTTAGGCACTTGTTTCACTCGTGAAAAAGTCATCATCTTCCTGAAATCATGAAAAAAGGCATGAAAAGACACATGGCATTTATGGCAAAATCCTGGCTCTAACAATCTGTAACCAATATTTGAAATTGGCCATGTAAAAATGAATTTGTCTGAAGAAGGGTCCTGACCCCAAACATCACCTATCCATATTATCCAGAGAATGCTGTCTGACCCACTGAGTTACTCCAACCCCAGGACCAGAGGCCATAGCCTCCAAATAAAAGGACGTACTTTTAGAAACAAATTAATTTGGTCATAGGTTGGTGAATCTGTGGAATTCATTGCCACAAAAGGCTGTTGTGGCCGTCCATTGATTTTTTTAAGTAGGAAATGGATCGATTCTTGATTTGTGCGGGTGTCGGGGATTATGGGGAGAAAGCAGAAGAATGGATTTGAGAGGGAAAGATAGATCAGATGAGAATGGCCTAATTCTGCTCCTGTAACCTATGAGGACTTTGTTTCCTTTTGTGCAAACCAGCATCTGCAGTTCCTTAGTTCCACATTGTTGTCTAAAAGATGCAACCAATCAACAAGAAGACAGAAAAATGTTTTAATCATTCCAAGCTTTCTGGCTTTGTTGCTTAGCTTTTGGCAGCAGGCCTGACACCGTTGCATCAAATTCCTTTTTGAAGTGCACAAAAGAGTCAAGCCCACAGGACTGGGTATGGAGTCACATCTTGACCAGTGGTAAAAGATGGCCAAAAGGGGGAAGTTGCATCCATCTAGTAATCCAAGAGCTTTATGGTCAGCAATACTCATGCCAGCATTTTTAATTCTGCATTTTGTTTACAGAGAATAATGCCATAGGGGTCAGAATTGGAATCCAACTGAGCAATAGATTTGGAACAGGGAGTGAATGATTGTGGGGGGGGAAAGCCTCACGTGATAAACAGGTGTCAATAAGTAACATTAAATATTCCTATGCTATTGCATCATATTTATCAAATATCTTTTGAAAACTTCCACAAAATTTAAAAAAATGTATTATCTCTTGTGTATTCAAGATTTATTCACTTTAGAAAATAATTTACCACTAAGGTTTGTGATTTGGATTAGTGTTGGTTAATACATTACAGTTTTGGTGACCTGTAGTATTAAGGTTAGTATTCTACAACCATCTGGTATTGGCACGATTTGACATGTGTGTGTGTGTGTGTGTGTGTGTATATATACATACACACTTAAAAGACAGTCATTCAATTTGAAATACAGATGTCAGCACTGGAATCCTTTGCAATCGTATCAGAAGGATTTGGAAAGTCCCAAAATGTTAATATAACTAACTGCCTGTTCCATTTGGTGGAAACATTCACCTTTAAGGACAATTTCACTCAATGTTAGCACTTGGGGGAGGGAATGGACAGACAACATTTCAGGTCAGGATCCTACCTCAGATTCTTCTTCTTGCGAATGAAACATAAACCAAAGGAAGAGTTAGATCTCAAGCTGGGTGTTGAGCAGCGAGGTTGACGTCTCAATGAAGAAGCCACAGCTGGAGATTTAGAGGGATACGGGTCAAATGCAGGCAAGTGGGACTCGTGTAGATGGGGCATGTTGGTCGGTGTGGGCAAGTTGGGCAGAAGGGCCTGTTTTCACACTGTATGACTCTATAACAGTCCCGGTCTGTCCACTCCCTCCCCAGATGCTGTCTGACCCATTGAAATCATCTAGTCTCTTCTGTCTCCGTTTTACACATGCACAGATGTCATTACAGGCTGACACACTTAAAACACAAGTGCCTTACGATTTGAATACTGGAGCCAAATGTACAGAGGCCAACAAGGGAAAATAAATAACAATAAAACAAACAAAAAATTAGATAATCCTTTTTACTTAAATATAGAAAAATACTTCCACTTGATTCACGCCATTTGGACAAACTTGATGGCTCCACCCTCTAGCTTGCGGTTATTAAATATTAAGGCTTTGATGGAAGATGAAGGCCTATTTCCAATCCACTGGAGTCACATCATGTGGCAACTGTATCCTGCCAAATAAAAATATTACATTGCAGTTTTAATTCTGCAGCTGAGATGTACTGAATATTAACTACAATGAAAATAATATTGGTGCCAGCTAAACATTCTACCATGCTTGAGGCAAGATCTCTGAACTCAACGGCTATGATTTCCTCTGAGCAGGAAAACAGAAACGCTTGGCTACGCAACATTATACAACAAGGGTGGCACATTGGCGCAGAGGTAGAGTTGCTGCCTTCCAGCACCAGAGATCCAGCTTGATGCTGATTACGGGTGCTGTTGGTATGGAGTACGTACTACCCTCGTGACCTGCGTGGGTTTCCTCCGGGTGCTCCAGTTTCCTCCCACACTCCAAAGACGTACAGGTTTGCAGGTTAATTGGCTTCGGTAATATTTTAAATTGTCCCTAGTAGATGTAGGGTAGTGGATAGGTATATGGAAGGGAATGGAGGGGTATGGTTTGAGTGCAGGTAGATGGGACTAGGGGAAAATAAATGGTCGGCACGGACTGGAAGGGCCGAGAAGGCCTGTTTCCGTGCTGTAATTGTTATATGGTTATTATATGGTAGTGTTAGCGCATGGGGATCGCTGGTCAGCTGAAGGTCCTGTTTCCGCGCTGTATCTCTAAACTAAACATTAGATGTTGCTGTATAATTCTGATATTTCTCAGGATGTGAAAAGTCAGCCCAGGTCCTGCTCTTGATACATTCACCCCACAAAACAATTGATATTTGAGGCTTCTCTTTCCCTCACAATGAAGACCTGTGTGTAGTCTGCAGGGTTGCATGCCGGAGTGCAGTAGGAGATGAGATTGCCATGGTTATTATCTGTCAAGTTTAGTTTGTTTTCAGCAAACAATTGTACTCTTGTTGGAGCTCACCTTGCAGGTCCAAGGCACCGTAGGAGCAGAATTAGACCATTCGGTCCATCGAGTCTGCTCTGCCATTCAATCATGGCTGATCTATCTTTCCGTCTCAACTACATTTTGCTACCATCTCCTGTAATCCCTGACTACCTTACTAATCAAGAACCGATCAATCTCTACTTTAAAAATACAAAATGCCTTGCCCTCAGTCCACAGTCAGTTGTAGCAATGAATTCCCACAGATTCACCACCCTCTGACTAAAGAAATTCCTCCTCATCTCTGTTCTAAAGATAATTCCTTTCATTCCGAGGCTGTGCCCTGTAGTTCTAGACTCTCCCATTACTAGAAACATCCTTTCCACGCCCACTCCAAGGACAAGGTAAAGAACGTTACTGCGAGAATCCTAAACAACCTACCAATATTCTCCATAACCACTTCCTCTTTCCACTTTGTGAATGAGTGTGGGTTGCATATTTCTTTACTTCAGATCCTTCCTCTTTTCACTACTAAGCGTTTGAATCTTTGGTTTTGTGGTTTACTTCCAACGTAGCTCATGATCCCATCAGGATTATCAGCACTAAGACACAATTTCAGCTCATGTCTGTCTTCACAGAGTATGACAACCATTTCCTCTTAAAGCAGTTTTTTTTTTGTGGACAAAAAAAGAGCCAGTACACAAAATAAGCTGAGAAAGAAACAAAATACAGGTGTACTCAGTGAGTCTGGCAGCATCTCTGGAGAACATGGACAGGGTGCTATTTCAGGTCAGGAAGACTGAAGATGCGTCTTAACCCCATTCATCGCCTATCCACGTTCTCCAGGGGTACTGCCAGGCCCACTGAGAAGCTCCAGCCCGTTGCTTTTTTTTCTTTGTAAACCAGCATCTGCAGTTCCTTGTGTCTCTAAAAAATTAAGCCACAATTATCAACAATATTTTTCCATCCATATATATCTCCATCTGTTTTGATTTTATGACCAATCAACTTCTAATTTAATAAACATGTGAAATTCTTTGCCACACCAGGCTATGGAGCAGGCACGTGCCGTCAGGGTAGGCAAGGTAGGCACTGCCTACCCTGACTAAAATTATGAAATGGCAATTTTTAAATATAAATAGTAAAGGCATGGGAGAATTATGCCTGTCTAAGAGATCGATCTCTTAGGTAGGCATAATTCTCCGTGCCTTTCACCCGCAGCGCTTGTAACACGGGAAGCTCTGTGCAGCCCCCGTGCCGTCAGCGCTGCCTGAGCCGTCAGATTCAATGGGAGCTGAAGGCAGCAGAAATTCTGCCTTTGCAGCACTGCGCATGTGCATCATCTTTCTGCGCATGCGCATCGCGAGTTTCTTGGCGGGATGTTCAAATATGGATTGCCATTATTTTAATAGTATCTTAGCAAACAAATGGAGAATGGACTTAATGTACCAATAATGTGGTAAGTGCATTTCTTTGTGCTTTATGTTTTTAAATACTGTAGTTCCCAGGGTGGGGGGAGAGCTCCGTTCACAGTGTTTGGGCAGTCTGGCGTTGCGAAGGAGGGGATCGGGGTCAGTAACCCACTTGCCACGCTCCGGTCTGAGTGCAGGTGAGATGGGACTAGGTGAGAGTAAAAGTGTGTGAGGGGTGAGAAGTCCATGCCGGGTGCCAGCCGGCCGCAGCCGCTGTTCAGATTGTTGGGAGACGGAGCTCAGGGTTCGCCTCTTGAGCTGCTTTGGTGCCCAGGCGTAAGTTGAGGTGGAAGGTGGTTGGGGGTGCGGGGGGGGGGGGGCTCGTCTTCTGAAGAAGGATCTCGACCCGCTGAATTACTCCAGCAGTGTTAAAGAAGGAACTGCAGATGCAGCAAAATCGAGCGTACACAAAATTCTGGAGAAACTCAGCGGGTGCAGCAGCATCTATAGAGCGAAGGGATGGGTGACAGGAGGGTCTCGACCTGCTGAAATTCTCCAGCATTTGGATCTAAACATCACCCATCCCTTCCCTCTAGAGATGCGGCCTGTCCCACTGAGTTACTCCAGCTTGTGTGTGACTATCGTTGAATGGGTGACGTTTCGGGTCGAGACCCTTCTTCGGGCTGAAAATAAAACTTGCCTCGCGTGAAGCGGCTTGTAAATTAAAACATAAAAACAAGAAATGCTAGACTCATTTATGTGCTCCTATTCATTTACCTGGCCTGTTGCTGTCCTCCCTCGTCCACCGTGAGCGCTGGACAACTCACTGGGTGCAAAACTCTGCTGCATTCCGGGCGGAGGGCGATGATCACCCGACTGACCGGCAAGTAGAGGCGGCGGGTCGGTCAAGCCCGGCTCCCCGCCACCGGGATAAACACCACTACTGGAGTAAACTCAGCGGGATCTCTGGAGAAGTCTGAAGTAGGGTCTCGACACGAAATCTCACCCATCCCATCTCTCCAGAGATGCTGCCAGTCCCTCGGAGTTACTCCAGCATTGTGTGTGTCTATGGGTTACACAAAAAGCTGGCGAAACTCAGCGGGTGCAGCAGCATCTAAGGAGCGAAGGAGATAGGAGACGTTTCGGGTCGAGACCCTTCTTGTGTGTGTCTATCTTTGGTGCAAACCAGCATCTGCAGTTCCTTCACAATCCCACACTCTCGGCCCCGGGGGGTGGATGGAGCATCACACGTGGATACAACCCACTCACTGCCCAGACTTGCCCCTCCGGCAGGTCTTTAACCGCGTCCTAAAGCCGTTCGTGTTAAAGAAGGAACTGCAGATGCTGGAGAATCGAGGGTTACACAAAGCTGGAGAAACTCAGCGGGTGCAGCAGCATCTAAGGGGCGAAGGAGATAGGCGACGTTTCGGGTCGAGACCCTTCTTCAGACTCAGTCTCAGTCTGAAGAAGGGTCTCGACCCGAAACGTCGCCTATCTCCTTCGCCGCTTAGATGCTGCTGCACCCGCTGAGTTTCTCCAGCTCTTTGTGTAACCCTCGATTCTCCAGCATCTGCAGTTCCTTCTTTAACACGGAGGGTGAGAGATGTTCAGACGAAGAGCACTGCCAGAGGTGATCAGAAGGCGCTGAAGAGCAGTCGGTTCTGGTGTTGGGTCCCGGTGGCCGCTCGCACCCGAGCTGCTTCTATCCCCGGAAGTGGCGGCCAGTTCTGCTGTCCTTGCCCGGAGCGCTGCGGCAGCGGTGAGTGAGTTTGATATGATCTCTGTCCCCCTCCTTCTCAAAACTTCTCCCTTCTCGCATATTTAACCCCTGCCGCAGGCTCCCCACACGCTGTGAAAGGAACTCCCCCTCCAATTGGACCCTTGAATTAGTATTGTCATTCCATAAGATGACAACTGATTCAACGTCCCGATGTGCTCCCGTTTTTCCCACCATCTCTCCACCTGCCTTCATCCTCCGTCCCCCACCCATTCAGTAATTAAAAAATGAAGGAGATTTAGAACCCTTGGGAAATTTGAATTGTTACTTATTTTTATTTTTTTACGAAGAGAACAATCTGCGCATGCGCGGTTTTAAGATTTTTTGAAAGCCGGCTGACTGCCTACCCTGAGTAATTACTCACGGCACGTGCCTGCTATGGAGGCAGTCAGTGGATATTTATTTATGTCAGAGATGGATAGCTTCTTGATTAGTACGGGTGTCAGAGGTTATGGGGAGAAGGCAGGAGAATGGGGTTAGGAGGGAGAGATAGATCAGCCATGATTGAATGGCAGAGTAGACCCGATGGCTGAATGGCCCAATTCTTCTCCAATCACTTATGATCTTATGAAGCTAATAGCTAAAATAAACTCATTCTAAAAAAATTGAAGGTTTAGTTTTTTTGTGTTTTAGAGTCATTCTGGCATGCATTGATATTAAAAAAACTGTCTCCAAGTCATTAGGAAAACCAATTAGATGTTGGCCTTAATTGCAAGGAGCTGGAGAACACAAGTTGGTTGTAGATGAGGTAACAGCAGACATACTGCACAGTTATAGGAACCTTCTTAAGGACGGAAATAGTTACAATGAAGACAGTTCAGAGAAAGTTCACAAGGTTGTTTCCTGAAATGAAGAAGATGCCTTATGGGGAATAACAGCAGATTGGGCACTGTTTATCTCATATTTAGTTTAATTCAGAGATACAGCATGGAAACGGGCTCTTCAGCTAACTAAAAACGAAAACTACGCCAATGTTCTTGTGTACCACAGTAAGATTGTCATGATTAAAGTCTACAAAAAACATTCCTTGTGATCATAACCATAGATTGTGAACCTTCTCTTAAGATAATTGGACATTTCTAACCTAACTATACAGCAAGGGGATACAGAAATGAAAGTTGCTGTTGAATTGTGCATCTTATTTGTGCATTTTACTGGCTAACATTTGAGTCATAAGACACAGATATTTTAAAGTGGACAGATTTTGAACTATCCACAGGAGACTGAATTGAAATGAGCACTATTCTGCAACAACTCAGTACACTTATTACTGCAACAGTTCTCCACACTGACCATTGGCTGCAGTTCTGCCACGTAGCTGTTATTTTCCTCGTTTGCTTTGTCACTTCCACTTTTCCTCTTTGCTTTTTCGTTGCTTTTGCCTATAAATATCTGGAGAGAAGCAACAAGAGTTATTCTGGCAGTGTTTAATGAAAGCATCATTCTGTGGTAATGGAATCTCTGGAAAAATGAAACTAATGCTGGTAACAATGTACACACACAGGCGGACAGGCAGACACGCAGACACACACACAGACAGACAGATAGACACACAGGCAGATAGAGACGCACACAGAATCAAATATTAAGCTATCTTGAAGGTCTTCATGACGGACGCATCTGCTCTTTAGATTTGACAAATGCAAATTATTTCTCAAACTTAGAAACCATCCTTGTTGAGCAAACGTTAAAAGAAGAGCAATTTGTTTGCTACAAAGTAGTTGAAAGGTCAGCCGGTCCCCAAGTATTTTATCTCTCATTGTGAAGAAGGGGAGCATCAGATTAATATTCGTCAACAGCGGCTGTTTAGTGCAAGTGAAATGAATTTGCCAGCAGCGGTACAATTAAAAAAAGAACACACAATACACATAAAAATGTACACAAACCTCGGTTCTTCTGCATTGTCCAGCTTGCTGAAGTAACGTGCTGAATTGAGCCAAAACAAAGAATGTAGAAGCACATGCCAGGTCAAGCAGCATCAAAGTGGGGGGGAAACAAATGCTGACATTTCAAGTCAACGACACTTCATCAGAAATAAAGAGTGAGAAGACAAGTGGGGAGAGAATGGGTGGAATTTCTATGTTGGAATGCAGACTTAAAGTGACAGATATACTGTGCTGCTCAGCACGAAAACAGGTCCTTCGGTCCACCTTGACCATGCCAAACCAAGTTGACATATTGGGCTAGTCCCACTCCTCTACATTTGGCTCCGTTAGAGACAAGCAAAAGAAAAGGAACAAATTGAAAAAGAGTCAGCCACATCTGTGGAGAGACAGATTGAGGAAAAAGGAGAGACAGTAGACCCTTGTTAATACGGACCTCTTTAATACAGAGCTTGGTTATAACGGACGGACCTACCTACCTACACCACCAGGTCGGGCTGCTAACGCCAGCCCTGGCTGGCACTGCCTCCCCTGCTGCTTCCAAGCCAGGCTGCCGACCCAAAATGTTGCCCATCCTTTTTCTCCGGAGATGCTGCCTGACCCGCTGAGTTACTCCAGCTCTTTGTGTCTATCCTTAATATTAACTAGCATCTGCAGTTCTTTGTATCTACCAATAGAAGCTTGAAGTTGCCTTTGTGGACTAAACAAAGTGTTGCTGCAAAGTTGCGACCCCCATCTGTGTTTGGTTTCACAATGCGAGGAAACCATATTGTGGACACCAAGTGCAGAAGATCATAAGGCCTTAAGGGGTAGGAGTAGAATTAGGCTATTTGGCCCATCAAGTCTACTCCGTCATTGAATCATGGCTGATCCATCTTCTCCTAATACAATAGAGGTCTTATATCACCAATACAATAGAGATCTTATAGAGGTGCATAAACTCATGAGGGTATAGAACAGGTAGACGTACAGAGTCGCTTGCTCAGAATAGAGGAATTGAGAATCAGAGGACATATGTTTAAGGTGAAGGGGGAAAGATTTAATAGGAATATGAAGGGTAACTCTTTCACACAAAGGGTGGTGGGTGTATGGAACTAGTTGCCAGAAGAGGTAGTTGAGGCAGGGATTATCGCAACGTTTAATAAACATTTAGACAGGCGTGTGGATAGGACAGATTTAGAGGGATATAGGCCAAACGCAGGCAGGTGTAACTAGTGTAGATGGGACATGTTGGTTGGTGTGGGCAAGTTGGGCTGAAGGGACTGTTTCCACGCTGTATGATTCGAATTGACTGGAAAAAGTGTAAGTGAATTGCTGCTTCACCTGGAAGAACTGGAGGAATTAGAGAGTCATCTGCAGGTTGTGCTGACAGACCAAGGTGAGCTGTCTGAAAGGCCGTGGAGGCCAAGATAGTGGATATTTTTAAGGCAGAGATAGATCTAGATTCTTGATTAGTACAGGTTTAGTTTAGTTTAGAGATACAGTGTGGAAACAGGCCCTTTGAATGGCGGAATGGGCCGAATGGCCTAATTCTACTCCTACCATTGATGACCTTAAATGTGGCGGTAATGATGGGGAATTACCACCTGAGGGCTGGCCTTCGTTAGCCAGCTCAGTCTTGTGTGTGAATATTTTTTTTACCAAAAATAATTTAAATCAATTATTTACAACAATGATATGTACAGTACAAAAATACAAACAGACCCGCCATCATAATACTAAGTGATGCAAATATTCTTAAATACTGAATAAACTACAATACAACAATATCACCATCCTTATGGTAGGTATGTTACAAAACTTACCTTTAGCGCGCGCAGTTCTGCCGCTCCCTGTGTGCGCGGCTTTGGCGCCTTTCAGAGGGGGGCGGGCTTAAAGTGCCGTTTTTCTTCAGACTAGGCAAATCAATCCATGTCGGGCGATTTCGTTGCGGAAGAAAAATCGCTCCGACATTTCATTAATGAAGGTCTTTTTAAATTACGCTAGATTGTTTATTATCTAGAGTAATTTAAAAATCACCTTCAAAAGCCGTGAGCGCCGACAACGGGAAGGATTTTGCGTAGGGGAGAAGAAAAGGTACACAGTTTATTTTTATATTAAAAGTTGGTTTTTATGGAGGCTTTAATAATATTTTCATGTTGCGAAATAGGGTCCAAAAAAAATGTATGAACCGGCTGTATTTTTTATACCGACTTCACAGCAAACCACAACGTTCCAATCCACCGCATTCCACTAAAACCCATTTGATTTAAATGGCCATTAATTTACAGGCATTAAACACTAAATTCCTTCCATTTGGCCCAGAAATTCATGAAAATGAGATTTTAAAATTATGTTATATTGTGGATTATTGTGTGAATGTTATTTGGACAGTTAAGCAATTTAAAAAAAGTTTATCTTTTCTTAAGAAATGGATAAATGTTTAGATCTACTCATTGAATTTTGTAATTAGCTACAATTAGATAACTAACTAATTATATGCTTTAATTTCAGGTCATCCAAGTAAGATTGTTTCATATTTGTTTCAGAATGCTTCAATCTATAATAACTGAAAATTTCATTGAGTTCTCTTAATTTTTAAGAAAGTTATGGGCTTTTAACGGTTCTAGATCACAGCTTTTGAGTTAAGTCAATTGAAAGGCAATGGGGAACAAGATGCTAATTTCCGAGTATGAAAATGGTCATAACTTTCTTAATACTGAAGATATGAAAGTGAATTAGGTGTCAAATTAAACTTCTTTTTATGCTTTATTTGATGGGATAAATTGCAGACTTGATTTTTAAAATCTCAAAATTTTGTAACATTGCTACTTATGGTGGATGCATTCCACCTCTTGCAGTGCCCAATGGTCCCGGAAATCCCTCAGGGTGCCCGTGGACAGCATGTGGTCCCTTTCTAAAACCAGCCGGGCACGAACGTAACCCCGGAAAAGACCAGAGCCCTCTTCAGACTGGCGCCGTGACTCGCGGATGGCCAGCTTGGCCAGTCCTCGGAGCAACCCAACCTGGACATCTTTAGCCCTACCCTTTCCCCTCTGCACAGGGTGTCCAAAGATGAGGATGGTGGGTGTGAAGTGCAGCCAGAAGGCAAGGAGCAGCTCCTTTAGGTAACGGAGCAGGTGTTGCAACCTCACACACACCGTATACACGTGGAACGCAGACTCTTCCAGCCCGCGTGTGTGTGGACATTGGTGGGGGGGAGCCTGAGTTGAGCTGGTGGTTTGCTCCTTGCACTCTGCCCCGGGGCACACCATCTACCCGCTGACTGTAGTGGGTCTGGATGCACTTTGCATCTGGTCGCCAACTTTATGCCCGTGAGGATTGGTGGCTCACCAAACTTTGGAAGAAGATAAATGCAGATAAATGACAATTGCTTTGCTTTAAAACCAAATAAATATTAAAAAAAAACACATTCACATTCTTTCATGTTTAATGGGCGCAGCACACTGACTGAGTTACTGTCTCACAGCCAGAGTTCCGGACCATTGATCGAGAGGCATGAGTTCAAATCCCACCATGACAGCTGAGGAATTTAAACTGAAGTAATTAAATAAATCTGGAATTAGAATTAGCTTCAGTAATGGTAACTATGAAACTGTATGTAAGCAATCTAGTGCACTGAATGTCCTTCAATGATCTGCCATCCTGTCTGTTAATGTGACCCTAGATCTTGCCCTCGCTGCTCAGGGGTAATTCACAAGGGCAATAGATGCCAGCGTTGTCCATATTGCCAGACCAAGTGAATGGCCTGTCCAACCCTCAAGACACAGAAAAGTAAGAGCTGGCATGGCAAGAGTCAAGAGAGCGAGGAGTCAAGAGTGTTTGATTGTCATATATGTCACCAAGACTGAACAATTAAATTCTTACCTGCAGCAGCAATATAATACCATGATAAATAATAATAATACCATAATGAACAACGAAAAAAGTTTAATAATTTAAAAAAAAACCTATCAAACAAACAAATAGGGTGACACAGCAGTAGAGTTGTTGCCTTATAGAGCCAGAGACCCAGGTTCGATCCTGACTACGGGTGCTGTCTGTACGGTGGTTGTATGCTCTCCCCGTGGCCGCGTGGGTTTTCTCCAGGTGCTCCGGTTTCCTCCCACACTCCAAAGACATACAGGTTTGTAAGTTAGTTAGCTTCAGTGAATTGTCCCCAATAAGTAGGATAGTGCTGGTGGACAGGGGTCGCTGACCGGCACGGATTGGATGGGCCAAAGGACCCAATTCCGTGCTGTATCTCTAAAAAACCAATGATACTGCAACGGCAGGAATGACACAGTGGTCGAGGGGTTATCTGGCCCAGAAAGTTATTGTTTACACAGATCCACTAATTGTTAAAATGTTCATCTGGTAGAAAAATCCAAAGGAGAAATAAAACAGATTTACTTTGTTGTCTTGAGTGAGATTGAGTGATGGGAGTGAAAAGTCACACCAGAAAGTTCCAGTTGGAAATGGTGAGCTCTCATAGTTTAGGAAAGTAACTGGAGGAGTGCAAAGTGTAACATCTGTGACTGTACAAAAAACACAACGTGCAGGGAATACTTGGCAGCTCCCAGGGAACAGAAATCTGTCCTGAAACAGCCCCACCAAAGATGGCAGTGCACCATTATACAGGCAAGAGTGAGTCATCTTTGGGACGTCTCATCGAGTCTCATCAGATCAAAGACAGACAAGAAAACTCCTTCTTGCTTAAGATAGACACGAAATGCTGGAGTAACTCAGCAGTACAGGCAGCATCTCTGGAGGGAAGGAATGGGTGACGTTTTGGGTCATGTGTCTATCTTCGGTGGAAACCAGCATCTGCAGTTCCTTCTTGCTTAACACTCACCGTCTCCCCCTTCAGCTGATGAATCGCTGCTTCTCCGTGTTTAGCGAGATGCAGGATGCAGGTGCAGATGCAGAAGCTAGATGAAGGAAAAATGTTCCTAATGTTGGGCGAGTCCAGAACCAGGGGCCACAGTCTTAGAATAAAGGGGAGGTCATTTAAGACTGCGGTGAGAAAAAACGTTTTCACCCAGGAATTCCCTGCCACAGAGGGCAGTGGAGGCCAAGTTACTGGATGGATTTAAGAGAGTGTTAGATAGAGCTCTAGGGGCAAGTGGAGTCAAGGGATCTGGGGAGAAGGCAGGCACGGGTTATTGATAATGGACGATCAGCCATGATCACAATGAATGGCGGTGCTGGCTCGAAGGGCCGGACTGGCCTCCTCCTGTACCTATGTTTCTATGTTTCTATGACACTTGGACGAAGCAAAGCACAGAATCCAGATACGATCTTCAGTGGTGATCAGCGAGAGGGGCTTGCTATCTGAGCTGGCCTAGTCCGGAAGGGCTCCGCTGCCAAACCAGGTAGTGAGTGAATTGGCACCTACAGAATACAGACTTGACCTTGTTCTTACCAATCATCTTGTGGACAACAGCAGCAACTGGAATCCATTTCCACAGAAGGCAGTGGCGTCCGAGTCAATGGATATTTTTACGGCAGAGGTAGATAGATTCTTGATTAATACGGGTGTCAGGGGTTATGGGGAGAAGGCAGGAGGAATGGGGTTGAGAGGGAAAGCAAGATCGGCCATGATAGAATGGTGGAGTAGACGATGGGCTGAATGGCCTAATTCTGCTCCTATCCCATGAACTTATGAACTGCATACAATAGCATTGGTGGAAGTGATCATCACACACACATCTTTACACAGAGGACACCATCCATGCTGTCGTATTGCAACAACCAAGCAATGGTTCAGATCAAAGCTTTTGGAGTCTTGCCACATGTAGTTGTAAGAGATGATGGACGATTACTCAGCTCCTGGGAGGAAGAGGCTCCAAGAATATCTTATTTTACAACAATGGACAAGCCCAGCATGCGAGTGCCAAGGGCAAACTGAAGTGTTTATGTCCACATTCAGCTACAAGTGACAAGTGCATCAACCTTGTCCCCCTCCAGAGGTTCTTCTGATTTGTCTCAGAAACCCAGTCACATGAATGTAATGTAATATCATGACATGGTGATGAGCGGCGTGCATGAAGAGGCTGTGAGCTGTCCACCACCATTGTAGCTGTGGGGTCATTGTCCTAGTCCTTGGCCATTTGACACAGACTCTTCCTCTGATAAACACAAAATGTTGGAGTAACTCAGCGGGACATCTCTGGAGAGAAGGAATGCGTGACGTTTCAGGTCGAGACCCTTCTTTTCCGACCCGACACGTCACCCATTCCTACTATCCAGAGTTGCTGTCTGTCCCGCTGAGTTACTCCATCATTTTTTGTCTATCTTCGGTGTAAACCAGCATCTGCAGTTCCTTCCTACACATTCTCTTTACCGTGATAACAGCACAACCACCAACCAATCCCTTAGTATCCATCAGACCTACACAACAGTGACATTATTAAATGATGTTATTGAAGAACAAGTTGATTTATACGTAAAATGGAAGATGTTGATTCTCTCTCCCCCCCCTCCTGCCTTTCATTAGCTTGCTAGGGAAGAGGGGAAGTGGAGACTGGAAGGGTCAGCGCTCCCCTTGCACTTACCATTAGCTCCTTGTCCATGAAGTATGGTTTCTCCGCAGACCCATCGTTGGTGGCCAGATCGACAGCGTAGCACATGAACAAGACATCCACCACCATCTCAAACACCGACAGGAAGCAATGGGCCACCAAATAGGCAAAAAAGGCCACCATTATGAGAGGGATTGCAAAGAAGTTCAGATCACGGGTGTAGTTGAATGCCATGAGTCCTCCGAAGACTGTGAAACACACAATGAACACCTGAAAAGAACAAGTACCGATGTACATCACATTCACAAATATCAAGCAAATCACCACTTCTAAACCCAGGCCGTGTATCTTGCCAACCGTTAGAGTGGCACGGTGGCGCAACGGTAGAGTCGCTGCCTCACAGCGTTTGCAGCGCCGGAGACCTGTCTGTGGAGTTCGGATACGGAGACGGGTGCCGTCTGTACGGAGTTTGTACGTTCTCCCCGTGACCTACGTGGGTTTTCTCCGAGATCTTTGGTTTCCTCCCACACTCCAAAGACACACAGGTTCGTAGGTTACTTGGCTTGGGTTTGTATACTTGGTATAAAGGGCCTGTCCTACCAGCATCCGACTCCATGCGGTGAACGCGATCAAACTAGAAGCGGGGGCCGCGCGGAGGTCGGGTGATCCCTGTACAGGGCCGTTCCCACCAGCATGCACCTGCATGCGGCAAGCGTGACCAAACCGGCAGCGAGGGCCGCGCAGAGATCATGTGAGTGGCGCAACGCGGCGCAAAGTGAGGCGAACTTGGAGCGAAGTCTTAAGGTAAGTTTGCCAGGACAGAGATGGGCACACAAAGATGGGCACAGAGGCACACACACAGAGGGCCACGGAGCCACACACACAGGTCACGGAGGCACCTACAGATAGGTTCACGGAGGCACGATGTCCAGGCGGTGTGTCATGCGTCGAGGCGACTGCGAGCCGATAAGCCGTTGCCGCGCGGAATTTTTGAACATAGTCAGTTTTTCGGAGCCCCACGCAATGTCGGGACGACCTCCGCACAATTCCGCACGGCTCCGGCGATCGAAGTGGGACCAGCCCCGCGATGCCGGACGGCTCAAGCGACCACATTAGGTCGCGCTCATCGCATGGAGTTGCATGCTGGTAGGACAGGCCCTTAAGTGTAACTTGTCCCTAGTGTGTGCAGGCTTGTGTTAATGTGCGGGGATTGCCGGTGTGGACTCGGTGGGCCGAAGGGCCTGTTTCGGCGCTGTATCTCCAAACTAAACTAAACCCGTTTACATGATACGTTTTTTACAGACAATTATTTCCCCTCCATTTCTGTTTGCTCCAACTCTTTACCAGGATATGAAATCAGGGTGTATAGGAATGTATAGGGATGAAGTACTGCAGATACTGGTTTACTCTGATGATAACCACAAAATGTTGGAGTAACCCAGCGGGCCAGGCAGCATCTGGAGAGAAAGAATGGGTGACAGACAGCATCCATGGTCAGGATTGAACCCGGGTCTCTGGCGCAGTAAGGTGCAACTCGACCGCTGCACCACTGCGCGGCCCTGATTAGATGCTGCTGTGTTAGAATGAAGCAATATCAATTTCAGATGTTTAAGAAGGAACTGCAGATGCTGGAAAATTGAAGGTAGACAAAAATGCTGGAGAAACTCAGCGGGTGAGGCAGCATCTATGGAGCGAAGGACATAGGCAACGTTTCGGGTCAAAACCCTTCTCCAGACGTATTTCAGATGGATGGATTGACTGATAGTGGTCACATGACACACATCATCTTCAGAGCTCTCAGTTTGAAGAAGGGCCTTGACCCGAAACGCCACCCACTCCTCCTCTCCAGAGATGCTGCCTGTCCCGCTGAGTTACTCCAGCATTTTATGAAATCAGGGTGTCACATGTCACCTTGGCGGCTGTGTTCAGACGTGAGCTTGTGAAGGGAGTATTTGGAGACAATTCATTAAACAGAAGCAACACTTCCATGCGATCTATGGCTCAACGAGTCCATACAGTGGAACCATTCTGACAAAAGGCTTTCCTACTTCTGTTGATCTTTTCAGTTTAGTTTAGTTTAGAGATACAGTTCGGAAACAGACCCTTTGGACCAGCGAGTCCACGCCGACCAGTGATCCCCGCACACTAACACTATCCTACACATACTAGGGACAATTTACCATTATACCGATGCCAATTAACCTACAAACCTGTAGGTCTTTGGAGTGTGGGAGGAAACCGGAGCACCCGGAAAAAAGTCGCACAAGGGACAGGGAGACCGTACAAACTCCGTACAGACTGCACCCGTGGTCAGGATCGAACCCGGGTCCCCGACGCTGTAAGGCAGCAAC
This sequence comes from Raja brachyura, assembly GCA_963514005.1. The sequence continues at coordinate 61,559,506 of OY740790.1, forward strand.
TCTACCGCTGCGCCACCGTGCCACCCCTTAAAAAGCATTAAAGTGCTCACCTTTCCAAGGAACAACAGGAAGTCTCCGAAGCAGTTGATTGTGGCTACATTCAGCGCATTGTTGACCATGAGAAGGAAAGCGTCTTTGGCAGAGGTGCAGAAATCTGTCCCGTTGATCGCAGTTACAATGTATGCATTCTGAAAGGGAACGTGAAAAGTTGACATTGTACATCTGGGTTTAGTTACGGAGCATTGTTCAGGGGAGCATTTTGCAACCTCCTCGCTTCCGCCACAGACTACTGCCTCGCAGCGCCAGAGACCTGGGTTCAATCCTGACTACGGGTGCTTGTCTGTACGGAGTTTGTACGTTATCCCCGTGACCTGCGTGGGTTGTATCCGAGATCTTCGGTGTCCTCCCACACTCCAAAGACGTACTTACAGGTTTATAGGTTAATTGGGTTGGTATAAATGTAAAATTGTCGCAGGTATGTGTCGGGTAGTGTTAATGTGCGGGGATCGCTGATCGGTGTGGACTCGGTGGGCCGAAGGGCCAGTTTCCGTGCTGTATCTATAAACTAAAAACTAAATTTATGTCTTTCCTACAACCACACATAGTTAGGAATCCCTCATTTCTTTGCAAATACAATACATGCACTGCTCACTGTTCCCGATTTAATCCTCACAACATTGTATCAGTTATTTGGCATCTCATCAGCAGATCAATTGAGGGTTCACCTTCAATACCAACAGGTAAATTCTGAATGACAACGGGCAAATTGAAAGTCCACGGCATTGATGTGAGAACATACGACACAAAAAGCTGGAGTAACTCAGTGGGTCAGACAGCATCCCTGGTGAGAAGGAAAAGGTGACATTTCGGGCCGAGACCCTTCTTCAGACTGAGAGTCAGGGGAGAGGGAACCGAGAGATATGAAAAGGTACATCGAACAGATTAATGAAAGATATGCAAAAAAGACAGATGTAAGCCAGCAACGATGATCAAGGAAAGGTGGAGCCCACAATGGTCCGTTGTTGGCTGTGGGGAAGGTGATAACGAGTAAACCAAACAGTGACACTCAGCAGGAGTTGATACATGAATTCTGTCCTTGTTGAGTCGCTAGATAGCAGTGGTGGGATCTCAGTCTGCAGTGGGAAGTGGGCTGACTGGAAAGTCTTTGCACATAGAACATTCAAGCCATGCAAACAAGCCCCGTTTCCAATCGGAAATGTAAAGAATGCATTTCGCTCGGTTTATTTCCAGCAAAAATAAAGTCAGAAGAATAAAGCTAACTTCCCTGCTCAGATTTCCATTAACACTAGCAAGCAGGTTAACATCGGTCCCAATAATAATACTATGAAGGTCAGAGAGTTATTCTGCACAAACAGACCTTGCAGTCCAACTTGCTCATGCCTCAGCAGAGCTAATCCATTTGCCTGCATATGGCCCATATCTCTGAACCTTATTTTCCTTCCATGGATTTGTCCAAATGTCTTTTAAATGCTGTAATTATATCTGCCTCTTCCAAATCCTTTGACAGCTCCTTCCATATACCCACCTCGTACTGTGTGAAACTGTTGACCCTCTGTCAACGGTTATCCTTTTTTAAATCTTTCCCTCTCTCACCTTAAATCTATAATTTTCTCTTTTTAGACTCCCTGAACCTTGGAAAAACACTGTGACCACTCACCTTGTCCATGCCCTTTGTGATTATATACTGCACACCTCCATAAAGTCATCCCTCAGCCTCATACGCCTGCCCCAGTCTACACTCATCACTAGAGCCTCAATCCAACTCAACAACATGGGTAGGACTGGTTATGGGCCTAAACGCAGGCAGGTGGGACTAGTGTAGATGGGATAAGCCCTTCATTCCCGGTATCATCCTTGTGAGTCTTTTATAGAGACATAGAGTGATACAGTGTGGAAACAGGCCCTTCGGTCCAACTTGCCCACACCGGCCAACATGTCCCAACTACATTAATCCCACCTGCCCTTGTTTGAGCCACATCCCTCCAAACCTGTCCTATCCATCTACCTGTCTAACTGTTTCTTAAACGTTGGAATAGTCCCTGCCTCAACTACCTCCTCTGGCAGCTTGTTCCTTACACCCGCCACCCTTTGCATGAAAAAGTTACCCTTCAGATTCCTGTTAAAAATGTTCTGCAACCTTTCCAAATCAATGACATCTGGGTGGGTAGCTGGGCACAGAACCGAGCACAGTTCTCCAAGTGTGGTCCTAACATCCAATAACCTCAGTACCCAAAAGCTGGCTCCCGTGGTGGTTTTACACTGACATAACACAGCTACAGGAAATGGCAATGGTCATGGGGAAACCAATCTGAATGTGCATTTCATTCAATGTTTATTTGGGATCCTAGCCCATTGAAACACAGCAAATTGAATAAAATACTTGCTAATTTAAAGGTAATATACACTGAAGAGAGTGTCGAATGACACATGATCACAGGGTATAGAGAGACATTGACGAAGTGCATGCAGATGGGATTAGTTTGAAGTTGGCACCATGGTTGGCATGGGCATTGTGAGGCAAAGGGTACGTCTGTGCGCTGTACCGTTCTCTGTTCTGGGTGCTTGCAGAAAAAGCCTTACCAACAACGTGAATTCAACCCCCGCAGCTCATGTTGAACAGCAACACCCATTAAAGATAGACACAAAATGCTGGAGTAACTCAGCAGGACAGGCAGCATCTCTGGAGCGAAGGAATGGGTGACGTTTCGGGTCGGACACTTCTTCAGTCTCGGCCCAGGATGTCACCCGTTCTGAGATGCTGCCTGAGTTACTCCAGCATTTTGTGTCTATCTTCAATGTAAACCAGCATCTGCAGTTCCTTCCTAAACTACACCCAGTCATTGTTACATAACACCGAAGCTCCACAAATGGAAGTTCTCTAGTTGGGGCGTGATTGACCGGCTGATATCCACGACTCTAGAGGCACATTTTGTGCCGCTGCCTAACCTAGAGGCTCACCACTATAGTACCTACCCACCATTGCGACAAGGTGGGGTTTGGGGCATGGTGAGGAGTTGATTAGCTTTCAATGCCCTGATTAAAGTTCTCATGTATAGGAAGGAACTGCAGATGCTGGTTTACACCAAAGATGGGCACAAAATGCTGGAGTAACTCAGCGGGACAGGCAGCATCTCTGGAGAGAAGGAATGGGTGACATTTCGGCTCGTGACCTATCTTCAGACTGAGAGTCAGGGGAGAGGGAGACACAGAGATAAGGATGGGTAGGGTGTGAAAAGGACAGATCAAAGTGGATGAAGCTCAAGGGAAATGTAGAATGGTTCTCATTGTTAGCTGAGGGGAAGGTGACAACGAGGGCATACAATCAGTAAAATATAACTAGGTGGCCAGTTAGACTAACCAGATAGCTAGTATGGGGGAGGGGAGGGAGTGGGGGGAGGGGGATAGAGGGGGGATAGAGAGGGGAAGGGGTAGAGAGGGAGAGGGGAAGAGAGGGGGGGAGAACAAAAGAGGGGGGGAGAGGGATAAGGGGAGGGAGAGGGAGAGGGGGGGTGGGAGGGGGAGAGGGAGAGAGATATCTCACTGATCCTCCAATTTGCACTGGGCCTCACCTCACTCTGACAATGGAGGAGGCCCAGGGCACAAAGGTTAGTGTGGGAATGGGAGGAGGAGTTAAAATGTTCAGCAACTGGGCGATCACAAAGGCCAGGCAAACTGAATGGATTGTGTTCAGCTGAATAATTGTGAACAGTCTCTCCCAGTCAGGAGATAACCTAGTTAGCTTGTCAGGATACAAATCACACATCTTAAGCAGAGGGTCACATTTTAAGAATAAGGGGTATTTAGGACTGAGATGAGGAAAAACGTTTTCATCCAGAGAGTTGTGAATCTGTGGAATTCTCCGCCACAGAAGGCAGTGAAGGCCAATCACTAGATGTTTTCAAGAGAGAGTTTGATTAAGCTCTCAGGGTTAACGGAATCAAAGGATATGGGGGAAAAAAAGCAGGAACGTGGTACTGATATTGGATGACCAGACATGATCATATAAACATAGAAAATAGGTGCAGGAGGAGGTCATTTGGCCCTTCGAGCCAGCACCGCCATTCATTGTGATCATGGCTGATCGTCCCCTATCAATAACCCGTCCCTGCCTTCTCCCCATATCCCTTGACTCCACTAGCCCCATGAGCTCTATCCAACTCTCTCTTAAATCCATCCAGTGACTTGGCTTCCACTGCCTTCTGTGGCAGGAAATTCCATAAATTCACAACTCTCTGGGTGAAAAAGTTTTTTCTCACCTCTGTCTTAAATGACCTCCCCTTTATTAAATAGTGTGGCCCCCGGTTCTGGACTCGCCCAACATTGGGAACATTTTCCCTGCATCTAGCTTGTCCAGTCCTTTTATAATTTTATACGTTTCTATAAGATTCCCCCTCATCCTTCTAACCTCCAGTGAATATAGTCATATTGAATGGCGGTCAAGGAAAGAGCGTACACGTCGCGGCCCTGCTCCCACCAATGTTTCCACCACCACGCACAAGAAACGCAGGACAGACACCATTGTATGCAGATGTTGAGAAGTGTGTGGACTCGATAAGAAGATCATATTGAATGGCAGTGCTGGCTCGAAGGGCAGAATGGCCTACTCTTGCACCTATTTATCTATGTTTCAAAGTGTACACACAAGTTTAATAGCGTGTTGAACCTTTGGTATCCTCAACTCAAGAGTCTTTGAATGTGGAAACAGGCCCCATCTACACTAGTCCCACCTGCTTGGGTCTGCGCGCCAATAGGCTGCATGCCAATTGTCATGCATGCCAATTCTCTAAATGTTTTGCATTCAATTCGTGGCGAGGACTGTTCCAAAAATGTGCTGCTTCACGAACCTCTCTCGTTATCACCGGCACAAACTACCGATCGGTACAAATTGTTCCACACTGGCGTCGCTCATTGCCTGGAAAACCCGGATCGCACCGCCACGTCCCTGAACGCCACGCCACGCCACGCCCGCCTTTGTGAACAGTTAGCATGGAGATGGTGCGAATGTGCCCGCTGAGGAAGGAGAGCGAGTCTGCTTGGTGCAGTGAGGAATCAGGACAAAAAAAACATTGGCCTCCGTCTCATCAAGTCAATGCCTCTGCCAGGAAACATTCCACCCACCTGAATTGCAAGATGTTTGTGCCAACGGTTTTGGCTGTCGAGATACACAAAGCTGATGCCCTCTTCTAATAGCTCTCAGCCGCTGAGATAATCGCTGGTCTCTGTCAGTACAGTACTTTTTCCTCACTGCGTGGACTACCAACCGAGACTTCAAAACCTGCACCTGATGATATCAGCCGAATGAAAGTTGCGCTGACCCCTAACAGCCATTCAATCTTTCTGATATACGACCGCAAACACTGCTGTTGTTCTAAAGTTGCATCTGATTATAAGGCTGCTGAGCCTCTCCCTCTCTCTCAGACACCCCCTTCCCCCCCCCCAAAGCTACTGACGGGATCCGCATTGTATCATAGGAGACTGAGAGACAGAGGTGGAGCACAGGATCTTTGGTGGAGATTGCCGATTATCAAGCACCTACAGCGAATGCAAATTTAAAGCATCATTTACTCATTCTGCACCATGTCCACTTCTGCACCTAATTTGAGGAAGGTCATTCTTGCTATGGAGGGAGTGCAGCGTAGGTTCACGAGGTTAATTCCCGGGATGGCGGGGCTGTCATATGATGAAAGAATGGAACGACTGGGCATGTATTCACTGGAAATTTAGAAGGATGAGAGTGGATCTTATAGAAACATATACAATTATTAATGGATTGGACAGGGTAAATGTAGGAAATATGTTCCCGCTGTTGGGGGAGTCTGGAACCAGAGGCCACAATTGAAGAATAAGGGGTAAGCCATTTAGAACTGAGATGCGGAAAATATTTTTCACCCAGAGGGTTGTGAATCTGTGGAATTCTCGGCCTCAGAAGGCAGTGGAGGCTCATTCACTGGATGCATTCAAAAGAGAGTTAGATAAAGCTCTTAGGGCTAGTGGAATCAAGGGATATGGGAAGGCAGGAACGGGGCACTGATTGTGGATGATCAGCCATGATCACATTGAATGGCAATGCTGGCTCGAAGGGCCGAATGGCCTCCTCCTGCACATATTGCCTGTTGTCTGTGGACGTCACACACCGGGAAAGCGATCACGACCTTGCAGAGAGTGCAGTCTAGGTTCATCAGAATTAAATGAGAGAAGGGACTCGAGTTAAATGGGGAGTGGGGAGGCAGATATGGAAATATTTAATTGAGAAATTACACGGTATGGGAGGCTTTGATGGCATAAATCTTCGACTGGAAGGAGGTTTGATAACCAGAGAGCGTTGAGTAACATGGGCAGGTAAAGGAACTACAGAGAATGATGAGAAATTTTTCCTCTGCACTACGACTTTTGACCTGGAATGCAATGCCTGAAAGGGGTTGTATAAGCAGATTCAACGGCAAACTTCAAAAGACAACTTGAAAAGGGAATAGGGGGAGAATTGTCCATTCAAGGATCTAGCACAAGCACCTTGCAGTAAATGACCTCCATCTGCCCTTTGTTCTATGGAAAGACTTCAGGCGTACTGAAAAGAAATTCAGATCAGGGAGGTTTATTGAAGGGCCTTTCCCTCTTGGCCATCATTTGCGTGCCGTTTACGCGACCTGGTAGCGTGTGGGTAGCGCGGGACGGGTGCATGGAGTGGCGTGGAGTGTGGAGTTGCGCGCGCCAGGATTTCGTTCTGCACAAAATCTTTGCGCGCCACCGGCCTGTCACGTAAATGACGGCCAAAGTGGGACAGGCCCAAGACCCTGGCGTGGCGCAACGTCTCACCTCCAACAGCAGCAGAAGCAAACGATCGGCGAGCTCGGCCTGGGGCTCACGGCCGTTAGCGGATCCGGATCCGCCCCCACTCCTACTCCCAGAGTGAGGCCAAGATGATTGGAGATAGACACAAAATGCAGGAGTAACTCAGCGGGACCGGCAGCATCTCTGGAGAGAAGCAATAGGCGACGTTTCGGGCCGAGACCCTTCTTCAGACTGAAGAAGAGTCTCGGCCCGAAACATCATCCATGCCTTCTTTCCAGAGATGCTGCCGGTCCCGCTGAGTTACTCCTGCATTTTGTGTCTGTCTTCAAATTACGTCACTGGCTCCAGACCGCTGTGCGGACGCATGATGATGTGCGCGACCGTCGCGCGGCAGTCACTACCGGCCTGTCACGTAAATGACGGCCAAGTGGGACAGGCCCTTTAACCACTTTCACAATTACACCTCACACTGCCTCGGCAAGGCCAGCAGCATAATCAAGGACGAGTTGCACCCTGGCCACTCCCTCTCCCATCGGGCAATAGATACAGAAGTGTGAAATCGCACACCTCTAGATTCAGCGACAGCTTCTTCCCAGCTCTTATCAGGCAACTGAACATGCTACTGACAACTAAAGCAGTCCAGATCTACCTTATTCGAGACACTCGGACTATCTTTGATCAGACTTTACTAGACTTTATCTTGCATTAAACGTTATTTCCTTTGTCATGTACCTGTACACTGCAGATGTCTCGATTGTAATCATGTATTGTCCTTCCGCTGACTAGTTAGCACGCTACAAAAACTTTTCTCTGTTCCTCAGTGCATGTGCCAAGAAACTAAACTCAACTGAGCTGAGACTGAAGAAGGGTCTCGACTTGAGACGTCACCCATTCCTTCTCTCCAGAGCTGCTGCCTGTCCCGCTAAGTTACACCAGCATTTTGTTTCTACCTTCAACTGAGGTAAAACATATGTTGTTCTAACTTCCACCATCTTGGCTCATACTGTCAATCTCTTTTTACACAGCAATGGGATAAAAAAAGTCAACAAGCCAATGACCATATCCTGGGTATTTACTCAGACAGTGTGAAGAACGGAGTCTAGATTATATTGTTGATATTGCCTCAGGTTAGACTTTATTCCCAGGGCTGTTGTTTCTAGTCCAAACATGTATCATCTAACTTTCCTTCCCAGTTAAATAAATTTATAAGGTGCTCAAGGATTCCAATCGATATCGCAGGCAAAATTAATTTTTAGATCAATTTTTAGGAAAGACATTCTTGCCATAGAGGGAGTACAGAGAAGGTTCACTAGACTGATTCCTGGGATGGCAGCACTTTCATATGAAGAAAGACTGGATAGACTCGGCTTGTACTTGCTAGAATTTAGAAGATTGAGGGGGGGGATCTTATAGAAACTTACAAAATTCTAAAGGGGTTGGACAGGCTAGATGCAGGAAGATTGTTCCCGATGTTGGGGAAGTCCAGGACTAGGGGTCACAGTTTAAGGATAAGGGGGAAATCATTTAGGACTGAGATGAGAAAAAGATTTTTCACACAGAGAGTGGTGAATCTCTGGAATTCTCTGCCATTGAAGGTAGTTGAGGCCAGTTCATTGGCTGTATTTAAGAGGGAGTTAGATGTGGCCCTTGTGGCTAATGGGATCAGGGGGTATGGAGAGAAGGCAGGTAAGGGATACTGAGTTGGATGATCAGCCATGATCATATTGAATGGCGGTGCAGGCTCGAAGGGCTGAGTGGCCTACTCCTGCACCTATTTGCTATGTTTCTATGTTAACAGATTACAAATCTTGTGATTCGGGGAGCAAGATAAGCATCAAATGTCACAGCACGATAACCGAGTCTTTCAAGTGCAAGACATCAAGGGGAGAAGGTGCAGAGGGAACAGAGAGAGAATCCTGCAGTTTCAGTCGGAGAAACCAACTCCTTATTTCAGACCTGCAAAATCTGTTGACCTGCAACGATCAAAGAATTATTTGATGGGCAGATTAACAATAAACTGAATGTGTAGGAAGGAACTGCAGATGCTGGTTTAAACCGAAGACAGACACAAAATGCTGGAGTAACTCAGCGGGTCAGACGGCATCTCTGGAGAAAAGGAATAGGTGATGTTTCTGGTCGAGAAGGGTCTCGATTCAAAACATCACTTATTCGTTTTCTCCAGAGATGCCGTCTGACCCGCTGAGATACTCCAGCTTTTTGTGTCCATCTAACGTGAAGCTGAAGATGTTTAAACAGAATGAGTGGGCTCTGTCTTCACAGCTTCTGCTTGGAAGAAAACAAGTCTGAATTATTAAAGCAAGCTGCCCACCACAAAGTAAAGGGTAGCTGGGCAATGATTTCTTTGAAAACGAAAATGGGTCAATTGTCTTCGATCCATTTCACTTTCAATAGAAACAGCTTTGTTCAAATCCAAACTGGGCTCAAGCTAATCCTGAACAACAAAAACGCTGTTTGGAACCAACGCAGGACTAGCGACATTACAGGGTTGGGTTTGAGAAATTGTACCATTGGATATTTTATTAGTATAAAGTATGGGGATGTTTATGGGTGCAATGTTTTTCTGGCCAGCCACCAGCGATGACAATGGCAGCTGAGAGGCATGAGAACAGCACTGTGGCACGTTTCCAATTCCCCTTTTTTCACGGACGGCTTGCTGTGAATAATCGCTGCTTTGTGCAGCGGTCGAACTGTGTGGTAAAAAAATGAGAGATACTCTACAATGCACTGAGGCCATGGAATCGATGGCTGCCATGGCAACCGCGGGACCCTGCCGTTAGCATCGAAGAATCTGTGGCAGAAGTCTACCTGGGAACGGCCGAAAGGCTTAGAGGGAGCTTCAGCGTGCCATCGCCTGAGATACTGAATTTTGCGAGGGAACTGTGCGTCAGTCTTAAGCACCGGGACGTCTAAAACTCAACAGCGAGTGAGCCTCAGTAGTTTTACAGCTGTCATTTCCAACGCAGTACTCTGCCAACAAACCGTTGGGCGATCGTGCAACTATTACCATCTAGTTTTTCACTGATGCATTCATCCCCTCTGTGCCTCCATGGTAGCAATGACACTCTCCTCATTTGAGAAGTCTCACTGACGTAGAAAATAACAACACAAGGAAAGGCGAGTTCAACAAAAGCATGATGTGAAGAGAAAAAAATTGAGGACTAATTGCAAAACTTAAAATGCTCTTATAAAAATGAGGAAATAAGACAAGAAGTCTAAATTCCAATATATATTTTTTAAATTTTCAAAAAAAAAAAGTTTAATGTAATTATTTAAGAAAAAGGCATGAATTGCATTTTTGTAAACTGAACATTATGGTGAAGATACCTTTCAAAAATGTTTCCAAAATTCTATAAGCATTTAGTTTCAAAGAATATTAAGAATTTTTTCCTAATTTTTTTTTTTTTTTTAATACTTTTCCTAAATAAAGCAGAACATTGTAATGATGGATCCCTGGTTGAGTTCTTGAAGCTGTAAGTGTAAAGGCATGACAGATTCCCCTCCTGTTGTTCCGATGGTCCCTCTTTCCCCCTCCGCACTCTCTGGCTCCCTGATAAACCTCTGACCTTCCACCATTCAAGCTGGTCCCTCCCAGCCATGAAAGGCAGAGCTGGATCAATAGGCCTGCTTTGTGCACCATTCAAACCCTGGACAAAGGCAGCTGGCCTTGAAGTCTAAGCAATGGCACCAATTTCAATTTTAAAAAAAAACAGAAATTTCGCTCTCAGCGTTGTGAAACAAGTAGGTGAAGGGTTGTCGTTGTTTTCTGCAAAGCATCTTGGAAAGAGGCTGTCACAGTGGAGGGACTTGTTTCCAACCCAAAGGCATAATTATGGATTCTGCTCAATAGGGATTGACAAATGGGGTGTGCATGGGGTGTGACCAGTTCTGGAAAAAGATTCCAGAAACTTTCCTCCCTCACTTCTGCAGATAAAACCCATTTTGTTGTTATTGTGTACATATTTAATTTGCACGCCGACTTTTGAAGGGATAGATCGCACGAGGATACATTTGTATCCTCTGATCCAGAGGGCAAATCTTCATCCACTGATTGCCACTGTCTTGAGGACATGAAACCCAGTTGGGAGGTCATGTTGCAGTCGTACAAGACGTCGGCGAGACCGCATTTAAAATATTGTGTTCAGTTCTGGGCACCATGTTACAGGAAAGATATTGTCAAGCTTGAAAGGATTCGGAGGAAATTTTCGAGGATGTTGCCAGGACTAGAGGGTCTGAGCTATAGGGAGAGGTTGAGCAGGCTGGGTCTCTATTCCTTGGAGCGCTGGAAGATGAGGGGTGATCTTATCGAGGTGTACAACATCATGAGTGGAATAAATCGGGTAGATGCACAGAATCTCTTGCCCAGAGTAAGGGAATCGAGGACCAGAGGATATAGGTTCAAGCTGAAGGGGAAACAATTTAATAGGATTGTGGTGCGTGTATGGAACAAGCTGCCAGAGGAGGTAGTTGAGGCTGGGACTATTCTAACGTTTAAGACACCGTTAGACAGGTAGATGGATAGGACAGGTTTGGAGGGATATGGACCAAACGCAGGCAGGTATGACTAGTGTAGCTGGGATATTGTTGGCCGGTGTGGGCAAGTTGGGCCGAAGGGCCTGTTTCCACACTGTATCAATCCATGACTAAATCTGCATGGACAGGGTGGGCCGAATGGCCCATTTCTGTGGCATACATTTCATGTTGTCCTAACTAAAGATTATTGCAACAACCCCCATTTCTTGATTAGCAGTTCTTTCAGGAGAGAAGTACCTGGTTCAAATACTGCAGACATTTTTCGCAGCAACACAGACAGCACTGGCAACTCTTGAGCAGGCACCTGGCACAGGTATTTTCCTGAAAGAGATGGTAGAAAAATGTGTTAGCTTAAAATCACCAACAAATCCAAAACAATCTCCGCTCCGTCTCTGAGGGGCATCTGGGACCCTGAGGGGCAACGTTTACTCTCAGAGTGTGGAGAGTTTATAGAATAAGCTGTGAACGGGGTAGAAGAGACAGATTCACATCAGGTAAAAGACACCTGGACGGGTACGTGGATAGCAAAGGTCTAGAGGGATATGGGCCAAACACGGGGCAAATGGGACCAGTTTGATGGGGCATCTTGGCCAGCATGGAGGAGTTGGGCCAAAGGGCCTTTTTCAGTGCTGTATCATTCTACGGCTCTGTTCCTCTTCCAAACTTTGTTTTATGTTTAGTGTGATAGTTCATTCAAACTCCCTTTAAGATGTGAGACTTTATTGTCACTTGTACCCAGCTCTAGGTGCAGTGAATATTTTTGCTTTTGAGTATAAAGAAAGGCACCGACAAAGTGTCAAAAAGTACTCAGCCCTACATCGTCCCTCCCAACGGGTCCCCATTAGATCTTGTTATACCCCTCCCCCCACGCCCCAACACCAGGTACCACTTTGTTCTCAGAGGCCCCCACGCCAAGTCCCCCATAGTTCTCGGCCAAACAGCCCATCCACCCCGGCCCAACCAGAAAACCTCAGAAACCAAGATTCAGAGTTGTTTATAATTCAGGTCACCGGCACGTTGCTACTGTCGGCGTGACAATTGTTAAGACCCTGGCGAGGCCTCTGGAAATACTCCAACCCAGTTTCAGAGCTGATGAGCCCATCCAACAGGAGCACAGCTGAACTGGTCAAGCCAAACGGCACACTGGTGATAATGGATGGGAAGAAAATCTGCCAGCTGGTGGGTGAATGAGTGGGCGTTTCCAAAGGTACATGAAAATTAACACAAAAAGACTGCAATGGCAATTGTGCTCCTGGCACCAGAGTGTTGGGCAGGAACGGGAGTGGTGATGTCGACCACTCAGTGCTTGGACTCTGGCCTCAGGAAGACACCTTGTGCCGTGAATGTGAGCCATTGTCCAGGACAAACCATCTCTCTCTGCCTCACTCAGGGAATCAAATGATCTACAGTGGCTTGCAAAAGTTTGCATACCCCTTGAACTTTTCCACATTTTGTCACGTTACAACCCCAAACGTAAATGTATTTTATTGTGATAGACCAACACAAAGTGGTCCATAATTGTGAAATGGAAGGAAAATGATACATGGTTTCCAAATATTATTACAAATGAAAAACTGAAAAGTGTGGCGTGCAAACGTATACAGCCCCCCTGAGTCAATACTTTGTAGAACCACGTTTCGCTGCAATTACAGCTGCAAGTCTTTTGGGGTATGTCTCTACCAACGTTGCACATCTAGAGACTAAAATTTTTGCCCATTCTTCTTTGCCAAATAGCTCAAGCTCAGTCAGATTGGATGGAGAGCGTCTGTGAACAGCAATTTTCAAGTCTTGCCAGAGATTCTCAATTGGATTTAGGTCTGGACTTTGACTGGGCCATTCTAACACATGAATATGCTTTGATCTAAACCATTCCATTGTAGCTCTGGCTGTATGTTTAGGGTCGTTGTCCTGCTGGAAGGTGAACCTCCGCCCCAGTCTCAAGTCTTTTGCAGACTCTAACAGGTTTTCTTCCAAGATTGCCCTGTATTTGGCTCCATCCATCTTCCCATCAACTCTGACCAGCTTCCCTGTCCCTGCTGAAGAAAAGCATCCCCACAGCATGATGCTGCCACCACCATGTTTCACAGTGGGGATGGTGTGTTCAGGGTGATGTGCAGTGTTAGTTTTCCGCCACACATAGCGTTTTGCATTTAGGCCAAAAACTTCAATTTTGGTCTCATCAGACCAGAGCACCTTCCTCCTCATGTTTGCTGTGTCCCCCACATGGCTTGTGGCAAACTGCAAACGGGACTTCTTATGGCTTTGTTTCAACAATGGCTTTCTACTTGCCACTCTTCCATAAAGGCCTGATTTGTGGCGTGCACGACTAATAGTTGTCCTGTGGACAGATTCTCCCATCTGAGCTGTGGATCTCTGCAGCTCCTCCAGAGTTACCATGGGCCTCTTGGCTGCTTCTCTGATCAATGCTCTCCTTGCCCGGCCTGTCAGTTTAGGTGGACGGCCATGTCTTGGTAGGTTTGCAGTTGTGCCATACTCTTTCCATTTTTGATGATGAATTGAACAGTGCTCCATAAGATGTTCAAAGCTTGGGATATTTTTTATAACCTAACCCTGCTTTAAACTTCTCCACAACTTTATCCCTGACCTGTCTGGTGTGTTCCTTGGGCTTCATGATGCCGTTTGTTCACTAATGTTCTCTAACAAACCTCTGAGGCCTTCACAGAACAGCTGTATTTATACTGAGATTAGATTACACACAAGTGGACTCTATTTATTAATTAGGTGACTTCTGAAGGCAATGGCTTTCTTCTTGCCACTCTTCCATAAAGGCCCGATTTGTGGAGTGCATGACTAATAGTTGTCCTGTGGACAGACTCTCCCACCTGAGCTGTGGATCTCTGCAGCTCCTCCAGAGTTACCATGGGCCTCTTGGCTGCTTCTCTGATCAATGCTCTCCTTTCCCGGCCTGTCAGTTTAGGTGGACGGCCATGTCTTGGTAGGTTTGCAGTAATGCCATACTCTTTCCATTTTCGGATGATGGATTGAACAGTGCTCCGTGAAATGTTCAAAGCTTGGGATATTTTTTTATAACCTAACCCTGCTTTAAACTTCTCCACAACTTTATCCCTGACCTGTCTGGTGTGTTCCTTCGCTCCATAGATGCTGCCTCACCCGCTGAGTTTCTCCAGCATTTTTATCTAGCCAAGGAAGCTGGAACATGAGTGCGAACATAAACATCTCCAGTCTCTCTGGGACAGACGCCGAGGTAAAATATGTCAGAGAGAGAAAATGGAGGAGTGTAAATGGAGAGGGAGTGCGAGAGTACGTAGGTCACCATCACGGCAACGTGAGGAGGAGGTGGGCCCCGATGCACACGGTTTTCTTGTTGATTCCAGCTTTCAACAAAATGACAACAGCTTTTAGAGCATTGTGTTCAATTCTGGGCACCATGTTATAGGAAAGATATTGTCAAGCTTGAAAGGGTTCAGAGAAGATTTACGAGGATGTTGCCACGACTAGAGGGTCTGAGCTAAGGGGAGCGGTTGAATAGGCTGGGTCTCTATCCCTTGGAGCGCAGGAGGATGAGGGGAGATCTTATCTCTATCAGATGTTCAAAAGCATGAGAGGAATAGATTGGGTAGATGCACAGAATCTCTTGCTAGGGGAATCAAGGACCAGAGGACATAGGTTCAAGGTGAAGGGGAAAAGATTTAATAGGAATCCGAGGGGTAACTTTTTCACACAAAGGTTGGTGGGTGTATGGAACAAGCTGAGGCTGGGACTAATCCAAAGTTTAAGAAACACTTAGACAGGTACATGGATAGGACAAGTTTGGTAGGATATGGACCAAACGCAGGCAGGTGGGACCAGTGTAGTTGTGACAAGTTGGCCGGTGTGGGCATGTTGGGCCGGAGGGCCTGTCTCCACAGCGTATCATTCTATGACTATGAGCTTTGATCTTCCTCACCCTATATTAATTCACGCTGCACCAAACCACGTTATAATCTGAAAATTGCAAATCCAAAAATAAATTGGATAGAACTGCAAAAATCAAGTGACCCTGGGGACATTGCTCAGGTTGCTAGTCCATGCTATCCACAATTAAGAAAGTGGTGTGTACATGTGTACATGGGCGAGCGAGGTTCATAAGTGACAGGAGCAGAATTAGGTCATTCAGCACATCAAGTCTACTCTGCCATTCAATCATGGCTGCTCTATCTTTCCCTCTCAACCCCATTCTCCTGCCTTCTCCCCATAAGCCTTGACACCCGTACTAATCAATAGTCTATCTATCTCTGCCTTAAATATATCCACTGACTTGGGCTCCATAGCCTTCTGTGGCATTGAATTCCACAGATTTGTTACCCTCTGACTAGATAAATTCCTCCTCATCTCCTTTATAAAGGTATAAGGAGTTGCAGGATCTGAACAATGGTGCAGCGTGTCGACAGCACCAGAGATCCGAGTTCGATCCGGACCTTGGCTGCTGGCTATTTGTAATTTGCACGTTCTCCCTGTAACCTCATAGATTTCATCTGACTGCTCCAGTTTCCTCCCACATCACAAAAATGTGTGCATTTCTACGTTAATCGGCCTCTATAAATTGTACTGGGTGCGTAGGGAGTGAATGAGAACGTGGGAATGACACAGAACTACTTTGAACAGGCGATCGATCGGTGGTCAGTGTGGGCTCCGTGTGCTAACTGGCCTGTTTACATGCCGTATCTCCAAAATACATATGCAACGCACAGAGACAGACACACAATACAGACAAACAGTACGCAGTGCGCACACGCATGAACCTACATCTTTGCACATTTGCACATCCCGTATGTGTATGTGACGAATAAACTTGACTTGACATTTGGAAACACACACATATGAACGTTGTATCTCCATGATTTGGATGAGGGGATTGAAGGCATTGTGGCCACGTTTACAGATGATATGACGACAGGTGGAGGGGCAGGTAGTGTAGAGAAAGCAGGGATTCTGCAGATGGACTTGGTCAGGTTGGCAGAGCGGGCAGAGAAGTGGCAGATGGAATATAGCAAAGCCTGGATATTTTTAAGGCAGATTAGTGAAGGTGTCAAGGGTTTTGGGGAGAAGGCAGAAGAATGGGGTTAGGAGGCAAAGATAGATCGGCCATGATTGAAGGGCAGAGTAGACGCGATGGTTTGAATGGCATAGTTCTGCTCCTGCATTGGAAAAAATTGTACGTCTGGAGATATTTGTGCACCCGTTCGTATTTGGTGATAAATGGAGCTTGGTGACAGAATGCTCAGCGATAACTTTTCTCTCCAAACTGGATTTTGAAAGTGCAAAGCATCAGAAAAGATGACCAATGGAAACGGTTCTCGTAAGGGAATTGGCACCTGATTATCTGTAGTTTAAATTACAACACATTAAAAAGCATAGAAAATATCACCTTGCCCTAGGGCAAGGACAATTGCAACCACTCACACTGGGCCGGAGCCCGTACTGAGAACAATACTACAATTCTCGTGGCAAATACTCTCCTCTCCGACGAGAATTCTGCAACACCCTCCCTCGCTGCTCCCCCTCTGTGATTCTTGTTTTCACACCTAACCCTTCCATATCTCTATGTCTCCCTCTCCTCGACCCTCAAGAAACCCTTGCTTTGCTTCTCTCTCTGTTCCTCCCCCATCCTCATTTCAGACTTGTTTCTCTGCCCGGCTGATTAAATTTTACTGATTGTATGCCCTCGTTGTCACCTTCCCCTCAGCTAACAATGAACCAGTCTACATTTTCCTTGATCATCGTCCCCTTTGATCGGTCATTTTCACACCCGACCCTTCCATATCTCTGTGACTCCCTCCCCTTCCCCCTGACTCTCAGTCTGAAAAAGGGTCTCGACACGAAGCATCACCCATTCCTTCTCTCCAGAGATGCTGCCTGTCCCGCTGAGTTACTCCAGCATTTTGTGCCCATCTTTGGTGTAAACCAGCATCTGTAGTTCCTTCCTACACATGAGAACTTTAATAAGGGCAATGAAAGCTAATCAACTCCTTACCATGCCCCAAACCCCACTTCGCCCCAATGGTGGGTTGGTACTATAGTGGTGAGCCGCTAGGTTAGGCAGCGGCACAAAATGTGCCTCAAGACTCGTGGATATCAGCTGGTCAATCACACCCCGACTAGAGATCTTCCATTTGTGGAGCATTTGTGTTGTAAATCAATGACTGGGTGTAGTTTCGGAAAGAACTGCAGATGCTGGTTTACATTGTAGACACAAAATACTCTGGGTAACTCAGTGAGTCAGGCAGCATCTCTGGGGAGAAGGAATGGGTGACGTTTCGGGTCGGGGTCGAAGAAGGGTGCCTATCTCATTCACATTGAAACGGCAGCACAGACATCTCGCCTTCAGAAAACCTTTCAATTCCCCGTCTCACAGCACGAGAGTAACCCGTTTCTGAAG
The DNA here is from genome assembly GCA_963514005.1 of Raja brachyura. Next base: position 61,577,267 of record OY740790.1, read on the forward strand.
TCAACTCACTGGACACGATGTTCCCATACCAGAAGCAGATGATGATAAGCTGCTGGGTCCCAAAACACAGCTCCAGTCCACAAGCAATAATTGATCTCACGGCCAGATGGGGAGCTGTGTTGCCAATAACATTACTGGAACCAAAATGAGCTGGATTAAAGCTAAGCTTTCAAAATCAAAGGCAAAATAAATTATTAGCAGCTGGATTCAATTGAATACAAGTTGCCTTCTTTTAAAATAGTTTTTTAAAGTTCATAAAGATCTTCCAAATTGCACTCCAGTAAAATGCACTCTTTAAGTCACTGTGCGCAAAATGTTTTTAGTGTGATTGGCAACATTTCCTTTCAATTGAATAAGAGTGTCTTCTTCTTCTTGTGTATGGCGTGCACGGCCTAAAGTCGTAAGACAACCTGTTCTATTTGATCTTATTTGTTGTGCACGTCGGGTTGATTGCATTCGTTGAAACAGGGCGGACTACGTGAAGGTTGCAACAAGAGTGTCTTGAGAAACATCAAAAAGGACTGGAGACAAATCCCATTCCTGACTGTGTGTCTTACCTTTCCTTTCAGACTGCTGTAAATGTACAGAAGAACAATCCGTGGAATTCGGACGAGTGTGATTATAAACGACCCCTTAGCGACTGTTCCCAGATGGTATTTAAAGAACCTCGAAATAGAGCTGAGGATTGGGTAGCTGGGCAGATTATGCTTGTCCCTGAGGAGAGAGAATCCAGTGATCATGCATTAGTCGGAGGCCTGGAGTAAAACGGTGCGTAGACAATGCCCGATGCATTAAATGTGAACAATGTTACTCCAGCAAAGACTCAAGGTCTAAAGGCACAGCATGATGTGGGACTCGAGCCCAAACCACAGCAGCACCTATCCTTGAGCAGTCCAATGAACAATGCTGGAATTGGGCTCACAATTACACTCAAGCCCCAGGGTGCAAATGACATTCATTGTATTCAAGAGAGAGTTAGATTTAGCTCTTAGGGCTAACGGAATCAAAGGATATGGGGAAAAAGCAGGAACAGGGTACTGATTCTGCATGATCAGCCATGGCAGAATGGCAGGCAGGGACGAGTGGGGTACCGCAAGGTTCGGTGCTGGGACCGCAGCTATTTGCAATATACATCAATGATTTAGATAAAGGAATTAAAAGTAACGTTAGTAAATTTGCAGATGACACAAAGCTGGGTGGCAGTGTGAACAGTGAAGAGGATGCTATGAGGATGCAGGATGATTTGGACGGGTTGGGGGAGTGGGCAGACGCAGTATAATGTGGATAAATGTGAGGTTATCCACTTTATTGGCAAGAACAGGAAGGCAGATTACTATCTGAATGACGTCAGGTTAGGAAAAGGGGAAGTACAACGAGTCCTGGGAGTCCTTGTTTATCATTCACTGAAAGTAAGCATGCAGGTACAGCAGGCTGTGAAGAAAACTAATGGCATGTTGGCCTTCTTAACGAGAAGAGTTGAGTATAGGAGCAAAGAGCTCCTTCACCAGTTGTACAGGGCCCCGGTGAGACCAGACCTAGAGTATTGTGCGCAGTTTTGGTCTCCTAATTTGAGGAAGGACATTCTTGCTATTGAGGGAGTGCAGCGTAGGTTCACGAGGTTAATTCCCAGGATGGCGGGACTGTCAAATGATGAATGAATGGAGCGACTGGGCTTGGAAAAGGGGAATTTAGAAGGATGAGAGGGGATCTTATTGAAACATATAAAATTATTAATGGATTGGACAGACTGGATGCAGGAAACATGTTCCCGATGTAGGGGGAGTCCAGAACCAGGGGCCACAGTTTAAGAATAAGGCGTAGACCGTTTAGAACTGAGATGAGGTCAAACTTTTTCACAGAGAGTTGTGCATTTGTGGAATTCTCTGCCTCAGAAGACAGTGGAGGCCAATTTACTGGATGCTTTCAAAAGAGAGTTAGATAGAATTCTTAGGGCTAGCAGAATTAAGGGGTATGGGGAGAAGGCAGGAACGGGGTACTGATTGTGGATGATCAGCCAAGATCACATTGAATGGCGGTGCTGGCTCGAAGAGCCGAATGGCCTCCTCCTGCACCTACTCCTGCACCCATTTACTATGTTTCTATGTTTCTACATCACTAGAGTTCTTGTGGCCAAGGTGGCACCAGAATTAGTCAAACAGATCAAACACTTCTCGTAGGAAAAGCGCTGGAGTAACACAACAGGTCGGGCAGCAGCCTTGGAGAACATGGATAGGTGATGTTTCGGGTCAAGGCCCTTTTTCAGACCATGATCTCCGGAGATGCTGCCTGACCCGCTGAGTTATTCCGGCACGTTGCGTCCCTCTATTTATTAACAAGCATCTGCCGTTCTTTGCTTCTACGGTTAAGCAATTTTCGAACCGTGATGCAAGAAAAGCCAATGTTGAAATGGGCCCGAGGTCGGAAATAGCCCGAGGGATAGATCCCAGTCTGTCAGCATCCCAAACGGGATCCCAGCTTGAACTGCACCCATGGAATCGGTTCCAGTCAGCCTTGGTAGAACCAAGGCAGGAAAATGGGAAGGACCAGCAATCAACAGGAGAAGCCACAGCTCCCAACCAGAAGCTGGTCTGTGAGCGACCCGCAAACAGGGTGGCACAGCTCACCATGCTCAACTGCATTCAAACGCACTTTCCTCAAGCAAGTGGTCCAAGCACTTGCTCAATGGACAATCGTGGCCCAGTTTTTGTTTAGTTTTTAGTTTTAAACAGGCCCTTCGGCCCACCTAGTCCGTGCCGACCAGCAATCCCCGCACATTAACACTATCCTGTACACACTAGGGACAAATTTTAAAACCATACCAAGCCAATTAATCTACATCTTTGGAGGGTGGGAGGAAACCTGAGATCCCAGAGAAAACCGACTCAGATCACGGGGAGAACGTACAAACTCCCTACAGGCTAGCACCGATAGTCAGGATCGAACCTGGAGCTGTAAGGCAGCAGCTTTACCGCTGCACCAACGTGCCTCCCAGAAGGAACGTGAAGCGACGCTCCCGGCCTATCCTGACTGGTTAGCGGTTGGCTTTTCTGACCAAATAATACTTGGACATGGGCCCTGTTAAACAGACGTACGACTCTCCTCCTACCTGTTGAAGTAACAACACACCACAGCTCCAGCAATGGTCATCTGCTGACAGGCAAGCAGAAACTCACTGGTCCAGATCAGGCCGATTAAGTGATACCACCACATGTAGCGAATGGCATACACGGGTCTGTATTCAACTTGGTCATCAGCGATTACATAGGCATTATCTGCAGGAGATTAAATAAAACATACCTATAATACTGGAACATTGCAATCAGAAATGCAGCCTACACTGTCAATTGCATTCTGATGTCCATCCTATTGCGTTTGATAATGAACAATGTTATATCTTGCACCAAAGGTTGTTCCCTTTATCCAATACCTGTGCACTGTGTCCGGCTGCATTGTATTCATGTGTAGGGTTTTATCTGACGGGATAGCACGCACATAAAAGCTTTTCAGGGAGGGGAGAGGGAGAGTCATGATGAGAGAGAAAGAGAAAGAGAGAAAGAGAGAAAGAGAGAGATAGAAAGAGAGAGAGAGAGAGAGGAAAGCGAGAGAGAGAGAGAGAAAGAGAGAGAAAGAGAGAGGAAAGCGAGAGAGAGAAAGAGAGAAAGAGAGAGAGAGAAAGAGAGAAAGAGAGAGAGAGAGAGAGAGAGGAAAGCGAGAGGGAGAAAGAGAGAAAGAGACAGAGAGAAAGAGACAGAGAAAGAAAGAGAGAGAGAGAAAAAGAGAGAGCGAGAAAAAAAAAGAGAGAGGAAAGCGAGAGAGAGAGAGAGAGAAAGGGAGAGAGAGAGAGAAAGAGAGAGAGAGAGAGAGAGAGAAAGAGAAAGAGAGAGAAAGAGAGAGAGAGAGAGCGCATGTGAGTAAGTGGGAGGGAGCATGTGGGTGGGTGAGTGAGTGAGTGAGAGTTTGGTGGAGAAATAGAGAGATAAACATAGAGAACAAACCAGTGACAGGGGTAAGAGTAGAAATACTGTGGTCAACGGCAAGACTCAGTGAGAGTTAACGGAAAAGAGAACAGATGCTGATTTTACTTCCATCCATGCAGTTACATTGGGAGTATGCTCCAAGGTGAAGTGTGAAATTGCTGGCAGTGCTAATATATCAACAATTTATGGCAGTGTTTCCAATCTGCTGAAGGCTGCTTGCATGGATCTGTGGACTATCAGCATTACGGCATCTGCAGCTTGTATGCAGACGCCACCTTGTGGAGTGAGATGTGCGGGACACTCTCACTGCATCCAGGGGGCATTTTTAAGTCTTAACACGAATCCTATGGCCATGTTAACCAATGTGGAGGGAAAGGGGACACCATCTAGCTAGAGTCAGCAATGAAGTCGAGGTTTCTTCCTTAGAGTTAACAGGTACAACTGCACTATTGTATTGTTGTGTGTGTGAGTGTGAGTGTATGTGTGAGTGTGAGTATTTGTGTGTACTTATACACACACACACACACACACACACACACACACATACATACATAAACTCACACATACATATGGATACATATCACATGTACACAGTCGAAATATATATACACACACATATATACACGCGCACATACATATATAAATTTATATTACATACATATATATATATACGTACACATACACATACGCACACACACACATACATACACACCCCTAAATTTTATTAGTCGTTTAAGTTATGACATCGGATGGAAGTTGCAAACCAAATCTCATTGCACTTATGTGTAATGACAATAAAATATATTATTATTATTATTAGGAAGGAACTGCAGATGCTGTTTTACATCAAAGATAGACACAAAATGCTGGAGTAACTCAACAGGTCAGGCAGCATCTCAGGATAGAAGAAATGGGTGACGTTTCGGGTCGAGATCCTTCTTCAGACTGAGATTCAGGAGAGAGGGAGACACAGAGATATGTCAAAGGGGGCACATTGTAGAAACATGGTAATGCAACCTCTGGGCAGTTTTCTTCTGTCCTCTATTATCTCTCGGCCCTTGACCGCAACTTAGACAAAAAAACAAAACATCAGATCCTGGGCATTTATCTACCGTTATGTGCTTTAAGACTTCCAGCATCTCTTCTTCTGTGATGTGTGGAAGCATAAATGCTTACTTCCCCGAGTTCTGCAGCATCGTGTTTTTTTTCACAGTAATTACAGAAAATAAATGTTAATTTACGACGATTCAGTCTTGTGAAAAATAACCAGTCTGACACACACTATCAAGGACAGCGCAGCCTGTTTGGTTCACCATCCTACCTGATCTCCCCGTTTCAAAACAGTTTAATTCCCCCTTCCCATTCCCACACTGACTTTTCTGTCCTCTGTCTCCTCCATTGTCAGAGTGAGGCTAAACGCAAATTGGAGGAACAGCGACTCACATTTTTCTTGGGCAGCTTACAACACTTACAAGTGGTATGAATATTGATTTCTCTAACTTAAAGTAACCTCTGCATCCCCTCTATCTCTCTCCATTCCTTCCCCATCCGAGTCACACCAGGTTCCAGTTCTCACCCTGCAAACAGCCATGGCCCGTTTCCTTTATCATCGCTCCGTTTTTGCATATCCTTCATTCATAGAAACATAGAAACATAGGTGCAGGAGTAGGCCATTCGGCCCTTCGAGCCTGCACCGCTATTCAATGTGATCATGGCTGATCATCCAACTCAGTATCCCGTACCTGCCTTCTCTCCATACCCCCTGATCCCTTTAGCCACAAGTGCCACATCTAACGCCCTCTTAAATATAGCCAATGAACTGGCCTCAACTACCTTCTGTGGCAGAGAATTCCAGGGACTCATCACTCTCTGTGTAAAGAATGTTTTCCTCATCTCGGTCCTAAAGGAATTCCCCCTTATCCTTAGACTGTGACCCCTTGTTCTGGACTCCCCCAACATCGGGAACAATCTTCCAGCATCTAGCTTGTCCAACCCCTTAAGAATTTTGTAAGTTTCTATAAGATCCCCCCTCAATCTTCTAAATTCCAGCGAGTACAAGCCGAGTCTATCCAATTTTTCCTCATATGAAAGTCCTGACATCCCAGGAATCAGTCTGGTGAATCTTCTCTGCACCCCCTCTATGGCAAGGATGTCTTTCCTCAGATTTGGAGACCAAAACTGTACGCAATACTCCAGGTGTGGCCTCACCAAAACCCTGTACAACTGAAGTAGAACCTCCCTGCTCCTATACTGAAATCCTTTCGCTATGAATGCTAACATACCATTGGCTTTCTTCACTGCCTGCTGCACCTGCATGCCTACTTTCAATGACTGGTGTACCATGACACCCAGGTCTCGTTGCATCTCCCCTTTTTCTAATCTGCCACCATTCAGATAATAGTCTACCCTCATGTTTTTGCCACCAAAGTGGATAACCTCACATTTATCCACATTATACTGCATCTGCCATGCATCTGCCCATTCATTCAGCCTATCCAAATTACCCTGCAGCCTCCAAGCATCCTCCTCACACCTAACTATACCCCCCAGCTTGGTGTCATCTGCAAATTTGGAGTGTTGCATTGAATTCCCTCGTCCAAATCATTAATATATTTTGTAAATAGCTGGGGTCCCAGCACTGAGCCTTGCGGTACCCCACTAGTCACTGTCTGCCATTCTGAAAAGGACCCGTTTACTCCTACCCTTTGCCTCCTGTCTGCTAGCCAGTTCTCTATCCACATCAATACTGAACCCAAAATACCGTGTGCTTTAAGTTTGTATGCTAATCTCTTATGCGGGACCTTGTCGAAAGCCTTCTGAAAGTCTAGATATAACACATCCACTGGTTCTCCCTTATCCACTCTACGAGTTACATCCTCGAAAAATTCTATCAGATTTGTCAGACATGATTTACCTTTCGTAAATCCATGCCGACTTTGTCCAATGATTTCATTTGTTCTATATCTCTCTACATCACTATGTCTCTCGTTTCCCTTTCCCCCGACTCTCAGCCTGAAGAAGGGTCTCGACCTGTAATGTCACCCGTTCCTTCTCTCCCAAGATGCTGCCTGTCCCGCTGAGTTACTCCAGCGTTTCGTATCTAACTCCATCCTACACCGC